>CM032896.1:5965000-6657500 GCA_019176425.1 Megalops atlanticus
CTTCAGGGAGCTGTTAAAGATGGCCGGTGACTCAGCTGTCCTGTTCACTATGGGAGGGTTGCACAGTGGAGTTGTCTCACTGCTGTTCGATTGATGATCATTTTAGGATTTTGAGAAGCCGATCCCCTTGTTGCCAGGGCAGTCAGCACCAGTGTTTTGAAACGTATGTGAGCCGTTTCGGGCGGCCAGGGGAGTGAGATCAGAGGGGCAGCACATGGAAAGGTATGGCCCTTATAGGTGCACAGTTCCCACCTCCTAGCTAATTTCATGGTATCCATTCATGATGCTGCGTTGTACATTACATTGCATTACATTACATTCATTTAACAGATGCTCTTATCCAGAGCCACTTCCAGCACAAAAAATCAGGAGTGTATCCATTCAAGTTGAATGAGCAACAGTGTCAGACCAGGCTAATAACACTCCCAGACCAGTGAGTGTGAGCATAACACCATTCAGGCTGTACCACAAGCCCGGGTTAGCAGAGGTAGAGAGGTACATTATTACATTATTTTGGAAGGGGTAGAGAGGACTCTGCAGAGCTAACCTGCACGGCTCTATCTTTCCAGTGTGGCAACAAAACGTTTATGAGATTGACTGACGAGTCATCTGCATCTCAGAGGGAAGTAGTCTGGCTCCAGGTAATAAGCTCCAAAAATAGGAGGGAAAAGATTTCTTAGGGGACCCATGCCTGACAGCCAACAGGAGAGTTTGTTAGCAGGCCGCATCCTTTGTTTGTGACTGCTTATTATGGAACTGGTTCAGGCGGAGCTTTGAAATCAGCATAGCTCCACCAGGACCAGACAGATCAAACTCCGAACGGAGACGTGTAGGATTTGTTTCTGATGTGCAAAAGTTCTAAATATATCCAGTTAGCGCTTGAACAGGCAGGATTGCTTTCCGTTGCCTTCTACAGGGTGCCGACTTGGGCTTCAGCTACTCATGAGTAGGGAGTATGGGGGGGATTGCATTGACTGATACATTACATTGCATTATTGTCATTTAGCAGATTTGGTTACAGTCAGAATTGGTTACAGTTTTACATGTTATCCATTTATATGGCTGGATACAGCAGTATTAGTACACAAGCCATGTTCACCAGCTTGTTTTTCACTTTGATTGACAGCTAGCTCATTCATTAAAGATAGGATATGCAAGGCTTCACGAAGCAATCACAAACAGCATCTTAGTTCCTGTTCTGAATAATCAGCTGTACCTCCAACTCTTTATAAAATTCAGAGACTGACCTTTTTGCTTCAACTTTCTTTACAAAAAAACTGGGCTTTTTCAAGTTTAGCCTCCAAGTAAAATGACCTTTGGCAGCTAGCTAGACAATAAGGTTGTTCTGTTATATAATTTGCATTTTTTTCTACTGTACAACTACAACTAGAAGTCAGCTGTAACGCCTAGTCACACACATGTGTTAGCATACAAGCTGGACAATTGTTACTGCTACCTGCTTCAGGCAGGATTGACAACCAGAGTTAGGGGTCAACTCAATTTCAATTCAGTAAATTCAGGGAATGAGTTAAAATTCAATTCCTGAATTGAAAATCAATCATTATTTTCTATGAAGATTTTTCAATTGATGCATTGAATGTCAGTTCATTTCCTGAACTGAGTGAATTGCAGTGAATTGACCTTGACTGCTGACACCTGTGGTGGTCACTCCCTCTTGTAGCTGGACTGCATGTGATCTCTTTCCAGTATTTAAGTTCTGTATTAAAGGTGGAAAGGGAGACTAGCAACCATATTAAGGTCCTGTGTGGATGGGTCCTGGAAGAGTGTACCAGGTTGGAAACTGGGACAGGACACCAGGGTTATCACCTCTACTCTTTTGACAAGCACTACAAGATCTTTAATAATCACAGTGAGCCAGAGTGAAGGCACCTCCTACAACACAGTACCCCCATCGCTGCACTGGGGTATTACATTTACTTTATCAGACCAACACCCTGCTGAGGACTGTCCCTTACTGGTTTCCCCAATTCCACTTCCAGCTTTCCCAGTGACCCTGCTTTCCCAGGACGTCTCCAGTCAAAGTGCAGGCAAAGGACAGAAGGGACTGGAGGCAGGAGAATATAGTGGAGTGGCACCAAATCAGTGCAGCACAGCATTTATTTTTGTCGCTTAAACTGAGTTATTGGGAAGCCTGCCCACTTTGTGCCAGGCAGGCTGATAAAACACCCAGGGAATGTGATTTGTTGAAGTTTGTATTGGGAAGACAAGGTTGAGGGCAGGAAGCCACTTCATTTTAAACAGAGAGCCAGACATCGGTGTGGCAAAGAGCCAGAGCACTGCGGTACACCTGCAGTACAAACGCGCTATACTACACACCACACACTATACACACAATGTACACACTATATATAACACACACTATACTACACACCACACACTATACACACAATGTACACACTATATATAACACACACTATACTACACACCACACACTATACACACAATGTACACACTATATAACACACACTACACATACCGCATACACACAGTGTACACACTATATATAACACACACTACACAACACACACTATACACACTATTTATAACACACACTATACTACACAACACACACTATACACACAATGTACACACTATATATAACACGCGGTATACACACAAACTATATTACACAAAAAACAATATACACACAGTATACACATACTATATGCAACACACAGTACATACACAGTGTGTACACACAGTATACACACAGTGTGCACGCACTATATACAACGCACAGTATAAACACACACAGTACACATATGATATACAACACACAGTGCACACACTATATACAACACACAGTATACACACATAACATAAGACACACAGTATGCACACACAGTATACACAAAGCATTCACTGTTCTGTCTGAACACACAAGGTTGGGGCAATGAGCCACAGATTCTGTGTCATTTCTAACTCCAGCACTGTACCTGTAACCCTAAGAAGCAGCTAACTAAATAGACTACTGTCGCAAAGCCATACCTGTTTGCTTACGCTTGCACACACAATCATTTTCATATGCAAACACACCAACATCTCAATACGCACACAAGCACACACATACACACCAACCTAAAACAGCACACACACAACACACACACACCTTCTGCTCTTCAGTCAAACAAATAGCAAACATGTAATCAAAGAATATTAGTGCAGAAACTCTATTCTGCTGCTTTTGGAATTTAATGAGGAAAACCACTCTTGAAAAGACAGACTTACGGGACACTGTATTAGACATTTCTATTCAATCATTTCTGACGTATTACTACTTATGGTTTGTCATTGTTTTAATTCCCATGAATAAATTATTTGTATGCCTGAGTTTGCAAATCCTATACTTCTGGACACTGAGCAAAATCAGGCTATCTGTGTACATGATCAGCATCACATCTTCCTGAATAATACAGACAGGCATTTTATGCTACGTTTAACCTCAGTGTTTCAGTGCTCTTCTGAGCTATTCAAGACTCCTCTCCACGGCAACACGTATTCAGCTGACCCCCTGATACACCGCATAGTAGGCGTGGCCTGGGCAGACTCAGCTAACGGGCAGCAGCGGTGGCTTTTCCAGCCCTGTGGGCTGCTGTCTAACCGACACGCAGACAAAGCAAGGGCAAAGATAAACGGGTTCAGGATGTCCCCTGCGTCCCGGCGACAGCGGCAGGAATGACCAGGCCTGGGGCTCGTTCCTCATCTGCGGGGGGAAACCTGGCATCTTCCAGACCACCGGCGCTCGGGTCTGACGTTCATCGTGACATATAGGCCCCCGCTGCCACCGCGCTTACCCCGACCACAGCGTATGAGTCAGCGCGTTCTGGGCTTTGCATCTGTTTTTCCAGTTTTAGGCAGAGGTCCCTTCAGCTGGCCTATCCCGCAAAACTGCTGTGCGCTCTGCCACCCCAGCTCAATTGACTGGACTCCGTGTGCCCCAAGCATCTTCTGCTGGGAGAATTGTCTACGTTTTTGTGTCTCTGTTATTAGCAAAACACGTAAACCCACACAAAGTTATTTTTTGAGTAATAAAGTGGTGTTTGACTAAGACTAAGAGAATCCCATGGAGAGTGTGAGCTACTGTATCTGCAGTAAGTGGTCTGCAGTGGGTCAGTCATTAACGGAATGGAAATATCTCAAGATGAGAGACACGTGCTGGCGAGATGGAGTTAACTTAAAAAATGCAAAAGTAGGTTTTTCTAAGACATCCATTACTACAGTCTAGTCCACGTCCCTCTGAGTCATTTGTGAGGGCGTTATAGTACATCTTGTATTTTTTTGACCAACAACCTTCACCAGGCATCTGTTGCTTACTGTTCACATTGCCCATTTGTGCCTCTGGCTTTTAACAAAGCAAGTCAGGTAATGTGCATTGGGCTAATGCCCCACACTACATTCATGCACACAACCCTCATACGTTAAGTGCCCTGTTGGCCACGTCAGGTTGCTTTAATTCACCCAAAGAGACATCAAACCTTTTTTGTATTTGCTCGATTAAATGGGACAAATCCAGGTTGCCCTTGGTATTGCATCTGTTGGTGGTATATGAAATGACCAGTCTGCCCACAGACACTCTGCACTCACAGATACAAAATACTGCACAGACAGCATTGTTCTTATACAGTAGGCACACAGTACCTCACAGACTCCTACACTCATAGATAAAAATTATCTCTCAAAGACACTAACACACTAATGCAGACTAATCACAGACATACAGTATTCACAGACACTACACTTACAGACAGAAGGTAACAAAAAAAGAGGAACCATTCCTGATTCACTAACTATCCTTATTCACTGTAATTACCCTGGGAACAAAATACAGGGGAAAAATGGCTGCGTGCTTCTTTTGAAAAAACGACTACATGCCTCTATTCAAAAGCCCCTAATTGATTTCACTTTCTGTTGCTCTTTTAACGGATATGTGACTTGGTTTTTAGTTCATGCGGTTGTTTCTCTGCAGGGTGTCGCTTTGAGAGAACAAAACAGATAAAACCCATCCTACACAGAAACAAACCCATCAAATCAATCACCCGCCGTCTGACTCATTTATCCTCATAAGCACAAGCCTCGGAAATGTTAAGGCATCAGCTATATTGGATTTAATTAAGACCATTTCAAATTACCCAGAGTGCATTTCAATGTCCGTATTGTTTCGTACTTAAAACATGATTAATTTGTTTTACAGAAATGAGTCATTAATCAAGCCTTTGGTTGATAACACTACTTGATAAATCTATACAGCTGCAAATTGTGCATGACCAAAACACCGCTTAGACAATTCGGTATGATGAAACATCCCGTGAAGGTTTGCTAAGTAATGTAGACTAACATTGATCCGGTTTCAGAGGTGATCATAACTGATACGCCTGCTCGCCCAGCATTGGTCTCCTGTTCTGCCGAGTCCCTCTCTGTCTTGAACAAACATCTGAAGTCACAGCTCTTCCACTCTCACCTGAGCACCCGAAACACTACCCCCTAAAGGAATTTCATGTCTCAAACTGTCTCCTACTAAAACAAAAAAAAGTAGTCAAATGGTTTAATGCACTCGTTATCTTTGCCTGCTAGTTTATACCTTGCCTGGCAAACCATTGAAACCTGTTGTATTATACCTCACTTGTAAGTCGCTTTGGATAAAAGCGTCTGCCAAATGAATAAATGCAAATGTAAATGTCATGTCCAGCGGTATGCAATTCAATGATATTTTTCATTACAAAACTGCATCTCCGTCTTCATGGACAACCAACCATCAGCTGTCTGTGAGTACATACTGGTCTCAGAAGTGAGTCAGAAGTGAGCTCACACAAAGTCAAAAATGTACTGAGTGGGAGACTGAATCCTTGAATTTGAATTCCATGTCAGAGAGACCAAAAAGGGAAAAAAATGCCTACAAATCCTAATTGGGGATGTTTATCATATACTACTAAAGAAACACACACACACACACACACACACACACACACACAAAAGCGACGTAATTCCACTGTCACTCATTTCAACCGTGTTGGTTTAATGGAAACCTGATTAAAACCTGATTAAATTCTAACTTGCCATGATTACAAATATGAAATGTGACAATGGTGAACCTGCAACGTACCAATCACAAAGATGATCTTCTGTTTCTTCATCTCTTCTGGAAACCCTAAAAGAGGACAGGAAAAGAAATAATTGTTATGGCATGTTATTAAATATCTCCCTCTTAATTGAGCCAAAGGGCAGTGGATTGGATTAGTTCAGATGGGTGTTACAAAATGGCCCGACAAATGCCTTCTGCCAGCTAATATTTCAACCGCTCACAAGTGGGTGCAGTGCTTCCTCCAACTGAGGAAGATGAGTGACTCCTCCTGACTCCCTCCCCCTCTCTGTGCGTGAGGCACCTCACGTGTGCATTTGGAATCAATAAAAATGCATGTATTCACCTGCTGCATTTGCTCCCGCATACCCAGTCACTTCATCATCGGCCTGTCAGAAAGAGAAGAAAAAAAAGACAAGGACAGAGACACATTCAGGGATAAATCCAAGCCTCCCCAAAGCACCATTACAGCCAGGCACCAGCGACAGGGATCGATACTCCATGTACCCGGCCTGTTTGGGTCCACCCCCCCCCAGGTGTGCATTTCTCTCCCTCCCTGATTGGCTGGCTGACCCTGAGTCCACAGGGCATGGTGTATGACTGTAATTCACCAGCACACCCCATGATGAAGTCCCCCTCAGCCTTGACATTCCGGGGGAACTCAGCTGCTTGCTAATGCATTTACGTGCCGCTTCCCGACTTGTGCTCAAAAAGGCACGTCTTCGTCTGGAGGAGAAAATCCATACCTGTACCTATGCAGACGAAGGCAGCGAGTCTGCCACTGAGTTATGGATTGTGAATATTGGTTTATGGCTGGCTGCCCACAGCTGTGACACCGGTCCATAACTCTATGTTCAGAAATGGCCTGGGTTCCTTTGCACTGTGGGAGACTTCCCTTATTGCAAAGTTTGGCGAATTTTCCACACACTGCTAGACATAAATTCTGTATGTTGGGACATACAAATAAGGGATGGTTGCCCGCTCCCCGCCACCCACTTTCCCATTAAATTACACAAAAATTGACTTTAACGTCAAACATGAAATCGAAAACACAATGCCACACACAAGAACATCAATGCGGCGCAATCATAGAGGCAATTGCACAGCAATACGGGATGGCCATGTTTTATGTTACATTATTGTCATTTAGCAGACGCTCTTATCCAGAGCAATTTACATACAGTAGACTACAATTTTATCCATTTATAAAGCTGGATACTTACTGAGGCAGTTGTGGGTTAAGTACCCCATGGGTACAGTAGCAGTGCCCCAGTGGGGAGTCCAACCACCAACCATTTGGTTTCAAGCCCTGCTCCTTACCACTTCACCACACTGCTGTTTTCCTCATACATCCACTGGGGCATCACAGACATGATGCTCTCTATAGATGGATGGGTGTGCCTGTACAGTCCTTTTCCGTGTCTCTTATTGTCTTACAACTCTAAATACCATTTATATTGCTTTCCTGCACAGGATTGGCTTGAGGGAAAAAATGTCATTGATTCCCAGTGGACGACTACACTATATCCTGTGGAGGCTCAACTGATTAGTTGCCATGGCAAGTTCTGTAGTTAAAGACATAGTTCACATGTACATCTGGAAGAATCTCGTGGAAAGGCAGAGAAAATATCAGGCTAAAATACATCTCAGGCTGAAATTTCCCACAATGCAAAGCTTGGAACTCAACTGTAACATTTTGGTTAACAGGGTAGCGCATGACAAAACGCATTTAATTAGCTGACTTAATTAGCTCTTCTGAAAAGGTTTTAAATTGATCATATTGGTGTTATCCCTTAATTAGAATGATGGCATTCACTCAAATTATTTGTGGTCAAGTGCTACTGCCCCCCACTCACACTTGCAAGTGTGAACACAACAGACTGTTCGAACACTCCACAGACAGACCGAATTACTGAATAAATAACATGAATAATTAAATGACCCAAGTGCTTTCGTGAAGAAATGTATGGAAATTTCATATTATCCACGTTCTTGGGTGATTACTGTATTTTTGAAGCAATTATACTTCTCAAGATAAAAAAATGAAGGCCTGACAAAAGTTCCCTGGTGCAAATTAAGCTATGTAATATCTCTTAACCAGCATGAAGGAGAACGCATGAGAGAGATTTTAAAAGATTAAAGTGTAGTGGATGCAGACATCTGCTCCGCAGGATGCGTCAGAGGGATGGTTGTTGGGTCAGTGAATCACACCACAGGAATACATCTTCTCTCTTCATTTTTTTTCTCAGCACTTATCAAAGAACAATAAGAAATCAGCAATAAACATAACAGATGGCACTGTGTGTGGCTGGGACGGTTGCCGCTAATATTGTGACAAGTCCCCCACTTGCCTCCCAATATGGTGCCTGGTGCTACCACTACAGCAAAAACTGCGCTCACCATCTAGTCATTGGTTATACATGCAGCTTTGTAGGGGAGGAAAATTATGAGTGCAAGTTTACATATCAATGATACGGTTTCAAAAGTGTGTGTGGTTGTGTGTGTGTGTGTGTGCTCGTGTGTGTGTGTGTGCGTGCGTGCGTGCGTGCGTGCGTGCGTGCGTGCGTGCGTGCGTGCGTGCGTGCGTGCGTGCGTGTGTGTGTGCGTGCGTGCGTGTGTGTGTGAGTGCGCGTGTGTGCATGTGTGTGTATTATATGTATGTAATTATATATTATATACCCTTGTGTTAGTGACTGGATGATGAATGAGAGTTAAACACTGGAGGGGGCTCAGCGCTGCACGGTGTGCTCGGGCTGAGACAGGGATGAGACCTTTGAAAGTCAGGGCAGCAGATATGGGGAGTCTTCGTGGGTGCAGTGGTGCGTGGTGAACTGGTATGTGATGGTGCCAGTGATGGGCCGGTCTGTCATGTGGGCACGCCAGCCGGCCGAGTGACTCACTGAGTGAGCCCAGGGAGCAGAGAGCTGGTGAGGATACACACACACACATCCGTACACACACACACATACACACACGCACACACAAGCACACATAGACAGATGCACACACATCACAGAGTAACAAAAACAAACCGGGGGGAGAAGCTAACCATCCAACCGACCCTCAGACAAGTCTGGAAGATTCCGCCATTTTGTTTTGTAAAATATCTAATGCATCAGAACGTTCTGAGTCACCCACAGGAATGAATTAAATAAGACACAAAATCGGCCCAAATGAGTCACTACAGTAAAGAGCAAGGGGCACGGCACAGGCAACGGTCTTGTTTGGATTTCAGGCTTAAAACATTACAATTAAAGAAGGACGATTAGCACACACACAAAAGGGGTTTTTCTTTTTCTCTCCCCCTCGGCAGAAGAGGAAGTCCTCCCTCCTTGTGTCACTCGAACAAGATGACCAGTCATCACCCCTGCTCCTCTCCTCATTCATTTCCAGCACTTGAGAATTAGATTAGAATAATTGAAAAGTGACACACAAAAAAAAACGTCTGGGATTTCTTACTGGGTACAGCTGTCAGAGAAAATGACAGCTGAATACTGTTTGAACATGCTCCCCCTGCCCCCCCCAACAGAGCAGTTATCTGCCACCTCATCTCCTCCGGTACCGCTGCACAGCCATGAATATGCATGATACTCTTTCATTAGCTGCATAGCGCGCCACGTAATAAGGTGGAGATCATGTCCTGACACTTCTGAAAGCGGAGAACATTGTTTCAGCGAAAGCCTGTAGCCTGTCAGATGCTGAGGATGCTGGGAGGTTGCGGTTTTTGGTGGCCCGGGAGTCCCAGACAAGGTTATACAACGTCTGCGCCCTACAGCTGTGAAGCTAAGCGCGCTACGTCGCAAAGCCACTGAATCGATGATTTTACTGCGTGAGGATGATTGCTGATTTAGTTCGTTAACCGTTCAGAATCCGTACATGGTGTAAGGGTCGCTTTTCTAAAGCGAAGCTCTTCGAAGCTGACTCTTATCTCAAGTGTTTTATCACACTGGAGAGAATGACCATTTACTCTTCTCTCCTCACCTCATAGTCATGTCTTATTAAAAGACAACTACGCTTTGATTGCATGGCACTTCAGACACAGGCCTGTTACAGCGACAGTGAATTTTCAAAAAGAATAACTGCAATAATCATGTTATAATCGGGGGTCTACAACATTTGTTTAGTTTGAGGACAAACAGAAACTGAAAAATCTATTCAACCACCCCATCCCTACATTTAACCCGAGAAACATCTTTTTATATGATTCCGACTCAGCTAAGATTGGTCAGAATTGGAAAACTGAATATTTTGAAAGCAGGAGGATTAAGCAACAATCCAGTATATAATGTTATAGTGTAAGCACAATGCTACTTACACTTTCATTTTTAGATCTCCGAGCTGCACTTTAATAAATTGAGGGTTTCTTGTTGTATTGTGGTTGATTTTTGAAGTAGAATTCCCGGTTCAAACTCTGATCAAATTTCCAGTAAAGATCAGAAAATGAGGCTATGCCAAATGCATTGTGTTCTATAATTATTTGTATAAATAGCCTTCAAAATGTAAGTGTCACATTTCAGGTTCTCTTGTGGCTTGTGAAACAGACATTTCTGCTTCAAATGTGCCCTGGGTGGTTCTATGCTCTGTTGTCTTTGAACGTATGAAAAAAATAATAGTCAGAGTATAAATCTTAAGGCCACTGACTGGGTCAGTGCCTGGTATGTCCAACAAAACATTTTCCCTGATTTTCATTTTCAAACACTTACAAAATCAACTTTAAAAAATCACTTCAAGACCTAATTAAACACACATCTTAAATTACTTTTTAAAATAAGGTACACTTCCTTAAGAGAACATGCCCTAGGTGTTCTGTAAGTGTGTAGTCTCCTCCAGTAATTGTGTGCCACTGTGAATTGCATGCATGAAGATAACCTGGAGGAAAAAAATCTAAGAGCTGACAGCCACAGCAGATCCAGGCTTGGTGCATGCACACTCATTTATAACAGGTCACTTAACAATACAAGCTGTTTTTTTTAAAATAAAATACATAACATGCATTACAATGTATGCAAAGCCTCTGGGCTCTGACGCCTTCTGAATCCATTTGGTTAAGTCGGAAGATACCACATTCACAAAGGCCCCATAATAGTCTAATAAGAGCTATGAAATAGGATTACAGGGCAGAGATGGGGCCTGGGGCAGCGCACGCTACAGCCTTGAGCTGGTGCTTAAATAGCATTCCTGGACTAAAACAATACGCAATACGTACAAGCGTAAGTAATGCTTTCAGTGACGTGAATTGCGGAGGGGGAATTTCAGTGGTGCAAAAATCTGCACGGCGACGGAGAAGGGAGACAGCAGGCAGATGCGATACGTGGGAGTGAGGAGGAGGTCACACAGACACACTTGCCATTTTTCTAATTTCATCAGGGGTGATAGCGGAGGCAAGGCCAGGCCGGCATCATCCCAGCTGAGGGAACTGTTAGGCTCCCGTAACTCTCCGCCGTGTGCGCCACAGAAAAATAACAATAAAACCCCTGCGTGAAATTATGCTTATCGAAGATGTGATGGAGAGACGGCGCCTTCGGCGTTTGAACCTAAGAAAAATAACCTGTTCTGTATGCTGGCTGTGAAGAGACGCGAATTGTCTTAACAAAAAAGCAAGCGCAGAGAGGGAAAATGCCAAGAGCCTGAAATCATTTTCTTCTTCTACTTTCAGGCAGAGAGCAGGAAAACAGAGCTGATTGGTCTAAAGTTCTGTTTTTTAATGATCCTAAGGCTCTCTGTGTAGATGTGTACTCTAACCATTACCTCCTGGCCTTCGACAATCCCAAGCAGCTTCCATATACTATCTTAGATAAAGATCCTAATTAAATCCTGTCCAGAACAGGCGTCCTGATCTTTGCATAGATTCAACTTAGGGTGATTAATGAGTAGATACCTAGTCATTTTGGTAATAGCCTTTCTGTAGTGGAGATAATGCTCATGACTTCTGTGAGTCAAGCGAGGGGACACAAGGGAAATTACAAAAGTGTGGTTCTCAAATTTCCCACTGTGGGTGTGACACCTGTTTAGAGTGTGTCCGGACTGTCACTAAAAAAGAAGGAGTTAAATGTCATGGGTGCTGTGCATTAATTTAAAGTATACGTGTATGGTAAGTGCTTGTTAATTTTTTCCTTTCCAACGCAATGTAACCATGATTACTGTCTTCCTTTACCTACTGATACTTATCACCCACCTTGCGTATTTTCTGAATCATGTTCTCTTTCGTGTATGTTTACCGCTATTTAATGTAGCGTGACTGAGACCTTCATAACGCTCTACGACTGAATAAAGACGGCATGCTCTCAGCGCGGTCTGTGGTTTAAATGAGCTGTCACGGGAACTTCACATTTATCCTGTGTCTCAGCAGGGAGAGAGTCGGGAGGCTACGGTAGCAGGGGGGATAGACCGGGGATGGGGGAGGGTAGCGGAGATCACGAATCCTGCTATCCACAGCAACTGGCATCATCCCTCAAGTAATAATCCAAGCCAGGCACAAATTCATATCACATACCGATGTGTCATACTCAGCCCAGTGCCCTCGGCACCTCCAACTTCCCTGTGAAATGCTTTACTCTGACAAGAGCTGGAGTACTGGCATGCCTCAGGACTGGGCTGGTAATGCAACAGGTACAGAGGATGATGCCTCGCAAATTTCACCTACGAGCCCCTTTACATTTACATTTACATTTATTCATTTGGCAGACGCTTTTATCCAAAGCGACGTACAAAAGTGCAAATAGTGGGCAAACAACAGGCACAAGAGCAAGATGTGTACAGGTCATACAATGCAGATAGTGCTGAAGCTGAGCGCAAGGTCAGTGTTGTGAGCCAACTAATCTGAGCTAGGATTACACATCAAATACAATCACAGGGACAATAAAGTACCGTTATACTACCTAGGTAAGAGCGCTACAAGACAAGAGTCAGATTTACAAGGTCAAAGTTACAAGGTCAAAGTGGCAGAGGTATCAGTCCAGGTAGAGTCTGAAGAGGTGTGTCTTCAGTGCTCTCTTTCACTCGGAGAGGACAGGCTGCCCTCTCAGTATCATGAGCGTTCATCTGGCACAGATTCAAGCTAATCTTTTCCCTGTGCTCTATCCGACCCCCCCCAAATCTGGAAGAAACAGAGGGCAGCAACACCCGGTACATTCGGCGTACTGATAATGGCGCGGATGTTTGCAATTATCCTCCCTTCGGTTTAAATGACGCCACACTTCTGTATGCAACCCCCGATTTATGGGGGTTGGAATTTCTCATGTTGGGATGCAAGGTGACTTAGATCAATTCAAAGTCTGTGATTAATGCCCTCCAAAGATTAAAACCACAATGCCTGAAAATGAGGGGAGTGTTATGTTTATCTCATAATTCAACAATGCCTGTGTACCGTTAAACCGATCCCTCCTGGAGACGCGGCCAATCATCCTTCTGCACACTGGTAATGCAAGTGACATTTTGAAAATTGCTTATTTGTCACTAAAAGGGAGCTGATATCATTTGTGGAAGTGAACATCAATAAGTGTCAGACCAGGACAGACATATCGGTCCTTCTGTTACACAGACTTGAAAGGAAAGTTAAAAATGTGAGCAGAGCCATTACCTGCTCGTCGAATTCAGAAGACCCATCTGCTAAGCTGGAGGTTTCCACCAGCAGGCTGAGGTCGAGTTCGCTGGGGCCTGGAGAAGGAGAATAAAACACATCAGCTAAATAGCTCCAACACTTCTCAGAGAAAGAACTGCCACTCTCTGGTCAAAACTTTTTTGATTTGCATCTGGCCTACCTTTTCTTCATGTTATAAAGGTTATAAAATTCTGAATACCCATGACTCATTTGAAACAGTAACTATAAACACATATTTTTGGCATAACTTAGGCATAAACTAGCTGTTTTCAGCTGCTTAGCTGTTTTTAGGCCAGTTAGGACAGATGGAAAAGTCCGAAACATTTGTACTGGCTAATGTAGTTGGAATGTTGAAATAATTTATCTAAAAGAGTTTTTTGCATTACTAGCATTAAGTATTTATTTGACAAACACTTTCATCCAGAATGACTTTAACAGCCATAACAGCTCGAAGGAAACACCAACAACATGAGGATACAGAAGAGCCAGTACCACATTAAATGAGCAACAAGCTGAAAAACTGATAATGAAAAAACGTATGCATAAAACAGTAAATGCATTACAATGCATGCAGTCCCTAACAATAATCCATAAAAGAAATGTAACTACAAACATAAATACATCATATTAATATATACACAGCCAAGAAAATGTCTGAAAGAACAATTTTACTTTGTATTTTATAGTGTTCACATTGTGCCGAAGAATGATCTATGAGAGAAACATTACCTTATATCACACTACTGTACGCATAGCACTGTGCAATTATAAAACAATGTAAAAGATAAATTACACTATATCACTTGGGTTTGGGACTGGCTAGATTCTTTGAATCCAGGTGAAGCCTGCCACAGGAGTGTTTGCACACAGGTCCAGCACTATGGGGGTGCTTAGGGGTGCACTGCACCCCCAGACAGACCTCGATGCACCCCCAGTTGTCTCCTTATATCCTGATGTCCACATAGTACTTATGACTTTTTGTGCACCCCCATGGATTGCAATTGCACCCCTCTGTATTACCTCCTGGCGCCGAGCCTGTTTGTACATCACATAGGAAGATGAATTGTTCTGTATCTTCTGATGGTTGCACCGAGTCCATATAACCACTAGGGGACAGGGAACAGAGGAACTTCCCAGAGAATGGATGTTGCAAGGCAGACAGCTGGTGCAGGGATGCAGGGTCTGACAGACTGAGAGGTGAAAAGAGCTTTGCCCTTGAGGGTCTGGCAATAAGTACAGTGGATCTGTCTTTTGGAGACTGAGTTTATAGTAGCGAAAGATCATCCGAGCAGAGATATGTGCCTGCAGATATCTGTGAGTCAAAGGGTGAAAGGAGAGACACAGTTGAGTTTTATCACTGTAAAATGTAGGGAAAAGGATGGGTGGAAATAAGCGATGCAGCTGATTTGGTATGAGGTGAAGAGGGGCCACACATGGATCCCCAGGGAATGTTTGTGAGGAGAGTTAAGGGAAATAAGGACGGAAACTCTTGGTAAGAATGATCTTGGAGGAAGGAAGACAACAAGCTCAGGGCAGTGCCTGGAATTCCAATCCTAGCCAGGGTGGACAGGAGGATTCGGTAGCTGTTGCATACTTATGGGACCTCATAGGAGCTCCAAAATAGATATTGTGTTTAAAAAGATTGTACGATATGTTCTCCCAAATTCTTAAGCGCAAACAAAGAATAACAAAACTTCAAGCCAAAAAGAAAGAACCAACAATCATCTGAATCATGTTTGCTTCTTTCCTGTGTTACTGTGTTAGGATACTGAAAACAAGAACATTGACCTTTCCTTTTCAGATTACTTGATACTGGGAAATGGAAAATAAACAGTCAGCTTTTTCACCAGGAATGGACTGTGAGTATGAGACTGATCTGAAATATATATGTGTCTCTGAAAAGACCATACCTGAAAAGTGGGCTTTTTGAACATATGTCTGACATCCTTTAACCCTGGCCCTGGCAACACAAGCATTTTTTAAGATTGTGTTAAGGACTAAAACACATCCACGCTTCATGTAGCTCAAAGACTGGTTATTGCGCTCTGCTGAGGGTGCTTTTTGAAATGGTTTTAACTTACAACTGTTTTGGCTGAATGTTCTGAGGACCTTTGAGAGTCCTCCACTATCCCATAATGATCAGACAACTGAGCCTGATGAAAAAACATCAAGTATGATGTTGCTAACTCACTGTAAAACCTCTGCATCTAATCACATAAAACAGAAAAAATAATATTTAACTGGCACTGCTACTGTGTGTGACAGTGTCTGTTTACATTATTACACCAGTTAATTGACAGCACTGGACACCGTATTGCTAATGAGTCAAAAATCTGCTTTTGAACAGGATTGTGGGATTGTGTTGTATAGTGTGGACAAGACCCCAGCTAAGAAGTTCATTGGATGAGCTGGATCTGCAGTGCCTCAGCATCATACATAAGTCACATTATGCCCCCCCCAAACGCCCCCCATCCCCCCAGCACACAGGAAGCAGACCCTTGGAGAGATGTTGCACGACGAGGTGAATGTCCCCTACATCAGCAGAGGGAACTTTGGGAAGACTGATTCAGCATTCTGCCAGGGCCAATTCCGCTGTGTGCCGACAGCAGCAGTCTTGACACTAGCAGCGCGCCCAAACACCGCTGGTCTGGCTCACAAAGGAGCCATGCCTGTCACTGCTGCTCTCTCTGACTGTCCTCAGACAGACCCCCCCACTTCCCCCCTCACACACTCACCCCCTCACCCACTTACTCTCTCACACCCACTGCCCTCCCCCAGAGGGACCGGCTTTCGCTGAGATAAACAGACCCAGCAGCAGGCTACAGAAGTAATCTCCCCAGCACTGGCCAAAGGAAATGCTGAACGACCCCTAGTGACCCTCCCCCGCATGACAATTTCTCTATGACAAATAGTGTATGAGGATGATATTCTGTGACCGGCAGGGAAATTAAAAAAGTTGGCAGTGGGCTGGCGAGCCGCTGTTGACGCTGCACCTGTGACCAGGTGGAACAAAGCCACCCTCCCCGTTACAGTTAGACTGATTTATACGGAATAGAAATAACCTGCTTGCATATGGCTTCTTCTGTGCAGACGAGGGACACTGGAAATAGCCTCAGAAAAAAGCAATTGTGAAGTATCGTTTAGCGGGCCGCTGGTGCCTCATTCAGGTTAAGTGGATTTCACAGCGCTGCCAAACCAAATGGGGGGGGGGGTGGTTCTGGGTATCACTGAGAGGATGTAAGCTAATTCGCAGACTCCTTGCGCGGAAACCATACGATTTTCCAGCGCCAGCAAATTCACAGAACAACAGGGACACGCCAGGGATGGTCAGCTTCTAAAAGCTTCACCTCTTGGAGTTAATGACCAATTTTAAACTGTGCCAAGCTGACGGCTCACTACTGAATTGACAGGCGTATGCATGTGTGACCTTGTTAGCTTGATTGATTTGAAAGGCGCCGAGAAATGATGGACCCAAGATTTAATACATTCTGTTGACGATGACCGGTGCTGGCACTGAAACTCCCTGGAGTTCTTGAATTCTCTGCCATATCCTGTCAGACCCTCTGAAACCTTAGTAACATATAAAACACCTCTCTGGACCCATCTCTTCAAAACAGGCTTACTTTTAACAAGAAATTTTTCGTATCCCAGCTCCAGGTCTTTTAACTGCTCTGTCTATGTAGATCTACTCATGCTTCCACAGGCTAATCTCACATCAGCTCATCTGTTGATGTGCTCTAACAAGGTGGTGGGTGTGACGGCCGAACCTGTAATGATCTCCCAGCTGTCATCCTGTTTCGAAACCCGGCGCACGTAGGAGAGTGTTCCACTCGCCCGCTCTGCGCTGCTCTCTGAAATAAACGCTTTCCATCTCATATTATAACAGGATATAAGCAGTGGGGGCTGCTCTGTAGAGCTACGCGCCTTTGTGAGGAACGGGAACACATACCAATATCTTTTACAGTAAAACCAGCGGGAGGCATGGATCTATGGTTCAGGTCTTTTGTATGTGCTGTTCAGGCTATATTTGTACCTATAAGGTCCTGAGTGATGTGAGGACATACATTAAACCGTGCTGTGCCATCAACACATCTGACTGGATAATCTGAGTACATCTCCAGCTTCTTAAAGCGTGTAATTGGGGACGTGCTTGATGTTGAATCAGGCAGAGCGTATTGATGGCGACTCCGATCCCTTTGTTGACCGTTTCCTGTAACAAGCAGGTGAAATTGAATCTGTGGTTTCCGCAATCAGCGAGTGATTTGCATTTGATTCCGTTTCAGGTGTTTGCACCGCGCAGGTGCTGCGCTGCTCCAGTTGTGTGTTTTAGGCTAGGAGTGAGATCATTCCTGACAAAAGGCCACAGGGACAAACAGACAGCATGGGACTGATGTCTAAAAGGCAGGGTTTACACAATACCCCTCTGCTGGCCATGGCATGCCCACAGGTGTGAGATGGAACAGAAGAATAACACTGAAATATTCCCTAATTCTAGAGTACACCAAAATTTGCTGACAGGCTTACTGAAGGATGTACCTGCAGGATCAGAGGATCTGAAAAACTAACCTGAACTGCACTTGACTGACAAGGCACATAAGGGACAACTGAGTGAAATGGGTTTGCCTGCCAGTGGTTACATAGCAAATTGCTATTAATCAAGCAATACAAACAGAAACAGGCTGAGAGCAATGTTCAATTTCAAGGTAGAATTTCTTTCTCATCTATCTCAAGCTCACAACACGCCACTGATTACCAGCACCCCAGGGAACCTGGTTTTCTGTTCAAATATGATCCAGAAGTGGCAAGCGAACTCAAGGCTTTCAGGCTGAACGGCTGTGGCTAGAGATTTTGAGCTTTGGTCAAGAATACATCTAGAGACATGTTTGTGAAATGTGACCTGATTTACATGTCCAACCACCTTTGGTTCATGGGTTGTATGAGCATTTTCTAAAAATGCGTTGGTGGCCATATTGAATGTGAGGTTGTAGTGCTGGCTCCCAAAAGGTAACACACAATCACACCCTTCCAGACCAAATTTATGCCGAGTCTGTGACAGCTGTGATATCATTTTGGCAGGGTGAAAAACAGAAGGGAAAAAAGGAAAACCACAACAAGAACTGCTGTGTTTCATTCCCTTTGGCTGGGAAGTAAAAAAAAAAGCAGAAAAAAAGAATAAAAAGAAATATAACCCAATGTTTTCACAAGGGCTTGAAAGCTTAATAAGGATATGTTACAGAATTTAGTCACACAGTTGCAGCTGAAGTGATATTCACCCTCTCTGTTTCACAGCAAGGAGATGGTGGATTTTTTTTTCCATGCAGCAGATGTTTCAACAAACAAATTTATGCCTACTGAACTTTACGACTGGCAAAGATTTTGCATTTGGATATTAAACGCATTCTTATCTTCCCTACTAATCCACTGGGAGTCATATCTGTCATCTCTCTCTAAGGGCACACATGCTAGACTCCTCTGGGCGCACGTGACTCCCATCCCTGGCTGAGTCAGACTTTAGCCCAAGGCAAGAGGTTTGCGCATGTGCATACATTATTATCATCTGTTTAAAAGCACACACTCAGAGCCAAATAGAAGAGACCCTGGGTCTGCCAGCAGGAATGCATATTAATAAGCACAATTAGACTGGCTATGCAGCAGAAACACTGCACAACAGCCTGCCTATGCACACTATTACACGTGTTTTATATTAATGCGTGCTGTCCTGGAGGTCTGCAGTCCACTTCAACATTAGGACAGATTAGTGAAACTCATATAAGATCTCTCAAAAGCTGTGCTTACCGTTAAGACTGTCAGCAATAAGACCACTCCATGCTGTGTTGTTGACTATGTGAGTGGCTTTTATTCTTTCCTGGGCATCACATGCCCATTAGAAACACGTGGATCTGAGTCTCTTTTTATTATTATTTCAATTATTACCTTACCGTATTCCCTTAAGATGAGGGGGATCACCTTAGGCTTGTGCCAGGATTTAATTTTACATCAGACCAACAGAGCTGCCAGAAAGACACTCTCCAGATTACAGTGTTGGTGCACTATGCCCCCCAGCTCCTGCTGTAATATTTTTCGTCCCCCCCCCCCAGCGCCAGTCGTGGCGGGGGGGATTGTGGGCCTGCTACGGCCGAGCATTCGCGGCGGCCCACCGCGTCGCGCATCATCCGATTTCATCATTCTGGGACGCCAGCCCACCCACACTGCAGGTGTCAAACCTGTCACCGCGGCAGATTCCAATCTGCCACCGATCTGGGGATTGTCACCGCTCTGTAAGCGCTGTAGGCTGTGCTCCAGACACGGCTCAACGCTCCGCTTATGAGAAACGTCAGCATCAGACAAACACCGGCTCAACACAGTTAATGACTGACAGACTGAGATGTGCCCAGGTATTACCTGACTGTATGTGTAGCATTATACGGCACATGTATGTCTGATGTGGAGGGAGGCCCCGACCTGTATGTCTAAGGTGACAATATACAAGGGCTTTGTATATTGTGCTATCCTTTTTAAACCACAGAACATTATGGTCAGCCCCCTTTTCAGGTACAGTGAAAAAACATATGGCTCTGGGTAACTCTGAGAACTACTGCTATGATCTTCCATGTGACTTGACTTTTCAAGTCTGTATAGTTTGTTTCCAACAAAAATGGAACCTGGGCCGCATCCATGATCTCCGTGGCAGTGAAATGTTATGAAGCTATACCCAGGATGGTAACTGAAGAGTGCCACCTCCACCAGAACTCCTGTCAGTGATGTCACGATAATCTCATCCATGGGACCATTTTTTTTTTGGGGTGATTCGTTCAGCAGATTTGCCATCAAAACCAATTATACTGTCGTTAGGACACCTATGGGAGATGGAAAATGACTGTGTGATTTGTTATCATTAAAGACTCAAAGTGCCGCGGGCATGTGACTGAAATGACATCATTTAGAGTCCCAGGTGATTCAATTAAAAGGGCACCGCAAACTGACCCGTGTCAAATTACGCTGTCAGTAAAATTCACACTGCTTGAAGAGTAGGGACTATAACCGAGCTGAAGTTTTCTGCTGAAAACAGCCCAATTAAAGCATGTGTGCAGGAAACCCTCACCATTTGCAGATTTGCCATTCGGGTATTCAAATACACGCTTCAGGCAGTACTACCTGTTCCTAGCTTCACTCTCTGTTCCCAGGCCAACAAGCGCCATGCCAACACCTACACCATAACATTTACATGACATGTTTTTTAACCTGTTCATTGCACTGTTCTGTTACATTAAATGTGTCTTTCTGTGTGTTGTGAACAAAGTCCCCTTTTGCACATGATTCTGTTGTCTGTACAGTCCAGTATTTACAGATATCTTCAATCTCACATTGGTCTCAAGTACATTCTTAAGGAATCTTTACAACGCAGGAGGTTCTCCTCTGCAGGCAGTTAAAGTGAACACACGGCATGAGAATTGTGGTGAAAATCAAACCTTGACCAAAACTATGAAAACCAAAAGCTGATGATGTTCCATGCCCATGATAGCATTCTGATGCGAAAGAAAGTATGCTTTCACATAAGTGTACCTTTGGTTTTTCTTGGTCTACTGACTGAGGAATCCATATGAATTTTTGAAGCGCATACTCAGTTTTCTCAGTGTCTTACTGTCGGAATACAATACAAACGATTTGGCCACTCCATCGACTGCGGAGTCATCAAATGTGGAGTTATCAGAAAATTCAGCTGATAGCCACACTCCTTCGTGAACCATTCCAGTAGCTTGTCTGTACCATCAAATGCTGGGATGCTGAGATATTTGTGGAAAACAAACAGTTCATATTGATTTCATGTGAAGTTCAACTGATTAGTAAGAATGTGGTGTAGGAGTAAAAATTGAAAATGAGGATGAGGAGGGATTAGGAGATGAAGATTTTTCTAAACCGATATCCTTGTGCCTGCAATCACTTTACTCTGAATCACTGTTGCCGAGACTACAGACCCCCTGTGACCATTCCTTTTTACACTTCATTTGCCAGTAAAAACTGGAATAAATCCTCCACAGCTCCCTTCTAAATCACTTCTGCAGTCAGAGGTCGGCAATTAGCTCCAAAAAAACTACACCCTTTGCTTTCCTCATGGGTTCCAGCAGCTCATATCACACATTTGTGTATCCTCTAACATCTTGCATTTTCTTTTCCCTGCGTGGGTGAGGATCCAGGTCTGAGAATTGGCTGTTGCAGGTCTAGCATTTATACTAACCAGAATCCAATGCCCAATTCTCCCCTTGCTGTATTTTTTTCCCCACCTCCCCGTCCTCAAAAAAACTACACCCTGTGCTTTCTGTGTGGGTTCCAAGAGCTCATATTATGTACTTGTGTGTCTTCTAAAATCTTTCCTTTTTTGCCCTGCATGGGTGAGGTTCCAGGTCTGAGAATTGGCTGTTGCAGGTCTCACATTTACATTAACCTGAATCCAATGCCCAATTCTCCCTTTGCTGCATTTTTTTTTTCCCCAGCCTCCCTCTCTCCCTATACAGTGCGCCGCTGCTACCACCGTCGCTGCCGCTGCTGCTGCCAGCCACTTGTAAATGAGCCTGAAGACGGGCGCATTAGCACCTCCAGGGCTGCTGACCTTGAGCCCGGCCGCCTCGCGCATCCTCTTAGAGGCCCTCGCTGGCACGCACGGAACACCGCCGCGGCGCCGTGCCGGTCGGCGAGGAGAGAACTTAGCACCTGCCGCACCAGTAAAATGTGGAGAGAGGATGCGGTGGCCTTCCTTTTTGCCGTCATTTTCAGTGACTTCTCAGCCATGGCAAGCTGCCTGCATTTTCTCAAGGCAAATGCACAGTGTGTTCATCTACCATGTGTTATAAAACGGTGTATTGTTACAGATGTGGAGCGCGCATGTTTTGACACTCTTCAGCGCATGCATTAGTTCTGTTTAATGCGTCTGACAGCCGGCCTGCTGCAGAGGTCACTGCAGGTTGGGAAACTCACCAGCAATTGGTTCTTTGGTGGGAAAGAGCTTGTTGTCAACGGTTACGCTGATATCATAGAAGACCTCCTCTTCATTTCTGTCTGCATCAAGCTGTGGGGACAAAAATACATTTTATCAGCCATAGTAGGTTGATTATTATTATCATAGTGTTAGTTTCCACTTTATGAATGGCTTAGATATTGTGTACATTTGGTTGAAGTTCAGGATCAAATTCAGGTAAGGTAACGTATCTGAGAAACAGCAACAAGTCCTGTCTGTGGGAAGAATGCAAATTAATATATTTCAGATGTAATAATCTGTATGTGTGTCACAGTCATAGACCCATGATTATACCCTCATCATGAGATTCTGATACAACCTTCACTGTCCCAAAATTTGACCAGGTTAACAATAAGACCAGATAACATGCAAAACACTACATTAAAAAAAAAAATGAAGGACGTCATGTTATTCAAAAAAAAAAAAAAAAACCATCACGCTCATTGAATGGGGATTTCCACCTGTACTGTCAGTCAAACACCTAAAACAATACAAAGTTGACTGTTCTGTTCTATGTGCACATCTGGTGATTTCTGACAGCCCAGATGTGGTGTTACTCCATCCTTGTGCCTAAGATTGTACTCTGCAGGGATACCGCCCTGCAAAATAAGCATGTTCTAAAGGTAGTGGAAGCACCCCCACACACATCCCCACACCCACCCTTCAGGTTTCCATGGTAACAGACACAAAAGGGCCACAGTGGAGTTCAGTGGGGCTTCACTTTGGGAGGGGTACTTCAAGCACGACTCAAGCACGACTACGGGCATTGCCTGTTTCACTGTGGAGGAAGGGCTTCCTCGCCAGGTGTCTCCGAATCCTCTTCTGGTGTAGAGGATCCAATTAACAGTCCGTGCATATCTCATTACATATGCATCAAAGGCAACTCTCCACTAACCTTCTCCATGCACATGCATGACATTTAGCCTCATGTTTCTGCATCATTTATATTACACACTATAAACCAAAGCACCGTGTGGATGTTTTCGACAGTTAATTAAAATGACTGATTCTTCCAAAAAAAAAAAAAAAAAAAAAAGGGGGGCAATTTGAATAAATTCCATTACAAACAGCTTTCTCCTTTTCTCCCACCCATCTTGTACTTGTCAGAGCTTGCGCAGATTTAATTGTCAAGTTTTGCACAGAATAAAAAGCTAATTTAAAATGACCTCTTCCAAAAGCCAAGGAGAATGGTATCAATTGCTCCAACGTTTGCCCGGCATTTAATAAGCAGTGCAACGACAACAATGATTATCTGCACAATTAATGAAAAGTATGACCGTTTCACTCTGGGGCAAGGCTAGTGGAAACATTTGGCAGATAGGTAATGTGAAATAATTTCAATAATGATGTCCCTGGGTACTGAGCTCCTTTCTCCAGAAAGTGAACATAAAAACTCTCACAGGAACTACCTAGCTTTCCAATGAGGGCTCTTTAAAAAAAAAACAAAACAAAAAAAAAAACAAAGGCACATGTTGCACAACTACTCTTGATGCAGGAGGGTGTGGACAAAAACACATGATGTCAGACACTGCAGCTCCCATGCTAAGCTTGTGCAGACTTGAGTCGCAGGAGGACACTTCATATGCAGCTTTGTGCAGGGAGAACTGCAGGCACCTGATCGACCAGCAGGGGGTCGCTAATGAGCCAGGAAGAAGACTAAATCCCTCCCCTATATCCTTCAGCGAAATGGGGCCAATTTGTTCTGCTGCTATGGACTTCTGGCCATCATTGGCTGATGACACATCTGGGATTGAACCTGGGCTGTAGTGCTCAACTTTGCGCTTGTGACAGCAGAAGTTTGAACCAGTTGAGCCACTTAGGAGCCCCTTATGTGCCCTTTTCATTTGTTCAGAGAATTGCAGCGATACTCTGCCTCAGACCTGCAGTTATTTGTGAGTGTTTTGGTCCTCAACAGTTGATTGTGTGTCAGTTTACGCTAAAAAAGACAAGAACCTGCAAAAGGATGTCAAAGGCACCCACCTTTGAAAGCGGGTGAGAATACAACACAGTCCCCCCACGCCAGCGTGCTACCCTTACATACACACCTATTTCACTCAGGATACGAATGAAGCATTCATGCTCTGCTAAGCAGGATAATTCAAAACCACCTGCTGCTGATAAGGATTAACCCATCAAGCAAAAACTCTGATTACCAGAGACCAGCTGAATAAACGGCAGAGAGCCGTGTACTGTACAGGAAATGCAGACGTGTGAGCATGACAAAAGGGAAAATTAACACACCTAAATGCATGCTGGGAGAACAGAATGTGCTGTTCCAAGAGCTATGCAAGCATGCAGTCAGCAAAGTGATACGCTGGCATCTGAAATGTCTCAGTATGTTTCATCTTCAAACCTATGGCCCACATGATGTAATGATTACTACCTCACAAGCATGTGTTTATTACCTGAAAAATACTGAACTTCTTTTTCTTTTCCTCATGGATTGAAGTTGATCATTTATTGGAAAAAATCATTATAATAACAATGGTTGCAACAGGAGACAAACTAATGTTTTTGCACATTAGAAACAAAGCTTCATTTCAGAGAGTATTCCTTAAGCATATAGCACTGTAAGTAATATGCAGTTAGAGTGTGGGCAAACAGAGAGTGGACAAACATGTAGCAACACAAAAGGGGTTAAATCAGGCTAGACCATCCAGCATCACTCATATTCATTACCCATTCCAGTCAGTATGCCTGCGCTATAGTGTATTTACAACAGAGGCTTTAGGTAGCATACCTAATGAGCTACTGCGCTGAAGTGGTATTCCTAAGAAAGGTCCACTGAGAATGGAGGACTAATCTCTGAATGGACATTGTGGTAGACCCAGCATATCTTATTACAGAGAAATGAATATAGTGGCTCACTGGCTCTGAATAATGACTGCTGCTCCTGCAGCCCAGAATACGCCTTGCTGGCCACAGTCTGCAATGCCTAAAGCCTAATTGAATGCATGGATAAATCACTTTTGGAGACGCAGTGATTGTACTTAAGGTGGTGGGCTCCACTGTGCTGACTGGCAACCTAAAAATGAATGGGCCACACTCACTCCAGGTTAGATACAGAACGAATGTAAATAGGAGAATGACTCTGTTTATTCTTTTAATCAAGCCAGAGCCCAATCATTCCTGCTGGAACAGCAGCTGATCAACTGCCCAGCTTTGTTGCACAATAATAAGCCTTTCTCAAGCTAATCATCTACGATTTGGGGGAAAATCTGAAAAGAATATTAAGCATTTTGTAATTAAAATGCTACCAATGCTCAGACAGTAATTCCGCTTTTAAAAGGCTGTTGTGTCCATACAGATTATTAAAATGTAATCTACCCTCATCAGAAACGAGTTTAGCTTGATGATGTTTTGCCATAATTCAAATGGGCATTGCATCTGTATTGAATTGCTCAATAGTATCACGTTCCTTAGTGGTTTCTGCTGCCTGAGTTTCGCAGACATATTCTTCTACTTAGGCCACAATGCAGTACTGCAGTATAATTACTACTAAGAATATCTCCTGTCATTAAAGAATTTTCTATAGAAGAGGGAATTAAGCTAATGGTCTCTACTATTTTGTTAAAAAAAATCAAGGGTGAAAATCAAGGATGAAAATCTTTCCTTAATATATGATTACTTCAGAGAGGAGCTTTTTTATTTCCAGGGCTTTTTGTGCACTGTGATAAAACCGTTAAACACAATGCATTTCACCCCCTTAAAATGAATGAGCCTTTGCCTACTGTGAAGCAAGCTGGGAAGAGTACTACTGGGAAGAATTCTTCTTTGCAACGCTGCCAGTTGCTGCTGCACTCCCAAGACCCACATGCCCATTCACACAAGAGACTGAAATCTGGGCTCGCTGATACATTTTTTTTTTTGATCCTCTTGGTTCATCTTCGCTCAGAGCCATTCCCCTGAGTGACAGCACTTCAGAATTAAAGTTCTAAGTTAATTTTTGGAACCCATGCAGTGCATCAGTTGTTTAAAGGTGGCACCGACAGCCAGAGTTAGTCTTCTCCTGTGCAGTTTGAAATTGTACGCGATTTACTGTCCTCCAGTGTCCCTGTCTGGGCAGCAGGGTGGCATAGTGGTAGGGAGCAGGGCTTGTAAACAAAAGGTTGCTGGTTTGATTCCCTGCTGGGGCACTGCTGCTGTGCCCTTGGGCAAGGTACTTAACCAAAAACTGTCTCTGTAACTATCTTGCAGTATAAATGGATAGCATGTAAAAGTTGTAACCTATGAATGTTGCTTTGAATAAGAGCATCTGCTGAATGACAATAATGTAATGTACTATTGTCCGAGGGCTTAAGGTAGAGACTGGGTCCTGCTGTAACTCTAAGGTCCATATAAGGTTTGTCCCACCAGTCTGTGCTGCAGTGGACTGACAGGTGGACAAGATCCACAGATTGTGTCCATTTTGTCAATAATCTACAACACACTATATCTCATGACTTTGCTATGGTTCATCTTACTATTCATGACTCTGTGTGTGATGTAGGCCTTTCTCTACTAAATGAACACAGAGCTTTTTGTCAGAAGAAACACTTGCCCTTGAAATGCTATCAGGACAGCCAACCTGAAATCTGTACTGAACTTTCTGAATGTAATCCAATCAGTGGGTATGAGAAGGTCTGACATGATAAAACCAATTAATTTGGCTCTTGCAAAACTATTCCAGATGTAGATGAGCTGGAGGAGTACATTAGAAACACTCCTAGGCTAGCTAGGAGTCCTAGCTCTGAAAATGTGCAACATTCCTGTTTCTTTTCTTCTTTTTTTACATCAATCCCTAATGTCTTCAACATGTGGCTTCAGTTGAACAACTTTGCATTCATTAATTATTTCTGTCAAGAAAACCCAGTGACTTGCCATAAAGGTAATGACATGCTCAAGGGGTTTGCATAAGAATGATAAATTGGTTCTCATTAGCTTCGGATTGATGATCGCATCTGTTAACACTGAAGATGGAAACCTGGATTCCAATAAGAAAATGCTGCACAACTCCCGTAGAAACTGCAGAGTGCATCATGGGAGTATTTGTCCATACAAACCGTGGTAGTTTTATAAACTACCTGTCCCTGCACAATCTCTCTGTCTGCCACATCACCAAATGACACAGCTTCAGTCCCTAGAACGAAAATACAATTAAAGTGTATTTTGATACCTTATGAGAGATTAAGATGGATTAAAAACAAATTAAAGGAAGCTTTGAGGGACCACAAGGGTCACCTCATGTGCAGGGATTTCATTTAGGCAGGAGCATCAGTTAAGAGGTTGAAAGCTCTATTTAGTTTCCAGTGGGGTAAAAAAAAAAATTCACAGGAGAAAATTTATTCTGCTGACTTTTAGAACATGATGGTTTCATTTGAAGTAACCACCAAAACCCAAAAGTATATAAATATCAAATGCATCCCTACCGAATACTATTGAAATTATTTAATATTACGGCCTACTTTACGTTACCATACATAACACTGCAGTTTGTGGATCTTTCATTGGGATTCATCGGCAGAGATGACTTTATTTAAAAGTAACAAGGATGCAGTAAGAGATTGCTTGGGTCGGGGTTGAATGACTGGAGTAGGCCCCCCGACAAAATTTTATTAGATATTATTAGCTATTAGACTGCTTATTCATTGCAATCAAAGGGACATTAAACGAAATGAAAAAATCAAACAGCAGCTAAGAGTAACCAAAAACCCAGCACCAAGGGCCCTTGTGAGAATAAGACATAACCAGACCATTATTTGTAATGATGTTCAGGTTGTAATGTTCAAATGTTAAAAATATGACCAACTTCCACACCTAGATTGTAGAAAGTTAAAAAAAATCAAACTCTGTGTAATTAGGATCTTTAGGTACTTTACTTTGATACATCAGTGACCATTTACTGTGGTTAAGACTAGTTTTGATTAGTTTTTACCTTTTTTTAGCTCAGTGGTTTAACACTAGCTGAAATTTATAAGGTTCTAACACATACTTCAACAAACCAGAAGAGTTTTACACCAAACACAACAGATTTTGTGACCTTTAAAATCTTCTTCTCCAAATTGAAATACCCAAATGTATCAGTAAAATCAATAACCGTGGAAGCTAATGAAAATAACAATAACCCTGCTGTCCTCTTACATTGTGCCTGTAGGTGGACACCTTGGAGCTGACAAATCTGTCAGAATGACCAGTTTATATTATCAGGCATCTTGGGTAAGTGGTCTTTCTGTATGTCTGCTCTTCCTATTTAGCCAGGTGTTCAGCAACAGGTGTTTTTCAAATTGGGTGAGGGAT
The DNA here is from genome assembly GCA_019176425.1 of Megalops atlanticus. Taxonomy (NCBI): domain Eukaryota; kingdom Metazoa; phylum Chordata; class Actinopteri; order Elopiformes; family Megalopidae; genus Megalops; species Megalops atlanticus. The sequence continues at coordinate 5,993,987 of CM032896.1, forward strand.
GTTGCTGGAGCCTTGAGCTCTCTCAGGGATTTCAACAGAGCATCCAGTCCCAGAACTTTAACCATGGATTTCTGCACTTGCACAAACACAGACAGCCTGTGGAACAGATTAACGCTACGTTACATCAGCAGACGGTAGGGGATGGAGACTATTGAACAATACAAATGACATACAGTACAATACCATAACTGAAAGTGTAATATGGTAACCTGATCTGCAGACCTCATTGATAAAGCTGATTTCCTATTTCAGACAAAAAAAAACACAATCATGACTAGCACAGACAAGACGTGACCAACAGGTACTGAAACCCTGCTGCATCTCCTCAAACAAAAAAACTATGAATGCTTAGATAAACAAAGAACAGCACACAGAAATAAATGAGACTGAGGAAAAGAAAGACCCACTGTAACGCAGAGGTTCACAGTCTCGTTTAATGGGCTACGGCTACACGATTGTCCACTACTGTTATTTCAACATGCCATTTGCTGATAAAGAGTGGCGTGATAATCTATTCTGCCGGCTTTCACATTAGTGAAAACGCAGAAAGAGTGACATTTAATTAACTAACTAGCCTTTCCGTTTTGTGCAAAGCAGACAGGATCCACCAGCGCAGCACTTATCAGACGTCAGACTATTTTTTTTTGCCCTTTCTAAGAAGGAAAAATCAAAGTGTCCCATAACACTTTCATGGTTTGTGTCAATAACAGAACATGAGCTGGTGGAGCATCTCTCTCTACACGCAGCTGAGCAGGTTGGGGTTACATGGCTTCCCCTTCTAGTCATCCATGCGTGTTGTGGCCCCCACAAACATCCTCCATGTTCTGCATTAAAACAGTGGCATCAGTTTGTCACAAATGCATGGTGAACACCACTGCACACAATTTGAGAGGACATAAGTGACTGCACAGAAACTATAACGATGTAACTTCCTCTTTTTTTTTTCATGTGCCATCCCATGCAGAAACATCAGTCCCCATGGCACCTCAAGGCCCCCGTTCCCGTCGGCGGCGGCTGTGGGCTTGTTACAGTGGATGCATTGTGTTAGGCAAAGTCGGCTTCCTCTCGTTTCACTGCTTCCGTCGCCTGCCCACCTCTTTTAAAGACTATGTGTTACCTGTCACAATGCCAGCATCAATGGCGTCTGCTGGCCCGGCGGCAGTGAAGTGTTTGACACGTTCTTTGCATGCACGAGTACCTCCTGAAGGTAAAAGGAAACACTTTTAAAGGCTGGAAATTTCTAGATGAATGGCAATTCACATTGCAGTCAGCCTGACGAATGCGTTTTTTTTTTTTCGTTTTAATCAAGTGGGACACTACCAGATTAACTTGAATGGAACCCAGATAAATAACATCTAAGTGGTGTGCAGTATTGACCAGAGAGATTGATTGCCTGTAATGCACTTTTCAGGAAATTAGCGCACTGAGTGTGTGTGTGTGTGTGTGTATGCAAAAGCACGTTTCCACTGACCTACCTTCACTGTAAATCAGCCATACCTGGGGACAGCAGTAACAGCACAGCAAACTCACCTGATCTGACATGTATGTTAGTCAACCTCAGATACAACAGTAGGTTGGCCTGATCTCCAGGCAAGACAAATGAACTTGTTTTGTCCTATAATTTTATATGTCATCCACCTGTCATGGCTCAAACCACAGCTTATTTCATTAGTGCTGATGTCATAAGGAGATTGTTTATGTATGTAAGCAAAATTGTAATTATTTGGGAGCAGCATGAGGTAATGGTTCTTTTTAATACTTGTGCTGAGTGGTCAGATCATGATAACTTTGCACAGAACTCTGTAACTGGAGGATTCATGCCAAGATATCGGACCATCTGGTGAGTCCATCAGATGTGGATACGAGAAATAAAAAAAAAAAAAAACTTAAAAGCAACTACAAGAAGGCAAAAGACCTGAGTCTACAAAGTGGAGCTGACTGCACAATCTGGTAGATTTTATAATTTAATGAACAGCACAGTGGCTGGCCAGCATACAGATGAGTGTGTACGCGAGAGGAGAGAGTCCACCAACAATCCATGAGCCTAAATCCCAGAGATTGCAGCAACCAAGGGTACACGTTCATCTCAGATTAGTGTGTGTTCCTTTAACAACACTTTACTCCTAGCTGGGCCGCATGGGGCTCACATCTCATCAATACTTCACGCTAGAAAATAAATAAAGATTTACCTCCCGTGCTGCATGCTCGGTGTGCTCATAATCACCTGAGACACCATGCGTGGTTAACACCCTCATTCAGATGAATATACTGTAGCTGCAGTGAAAACCAGTCACGGGAGATTGGGGTTCCTGACCTTCACATTCATACAAACAGTTAAGAGTGGAGGCTATGTATGTATGTAGTCACTCCTGAGAATAATGTGATTGCATGATACGTGGCCTCAACTTAAATAACTCGGCTACAGCGAACAGACGCGTGCTAACAAAAGAAAATGCTTGTTTTTGAGCAAAATTTAACCCTGTAGCTACATGTGTACAGGCAATGATTCATTCGGTCTTATCTGTCCTTGCTGTGATATTGCATATGGTTTTGTCATGGAACCCAGGGTATGACTTGTTGGTTGATGGTTGGGTTTGAGTGTCGTCGCTTCAGATTGTAAGAAGTCTGGTCTTAGGGCTAGCAGAGGGACAGGTACAGGGCACTCTGAAGTTGGGCAAGTAGTAGATATCAGAGGACATAGCTAGGAAAATATAAAAATGTCAGTATTGCCATAATAACTGTTCTCCTAAATATTCCCAGATTTAGTGCACTCAAAACAAAGGTGACGATCTCAGCAAACAGTTATTACCTCCCTGCGGTGCTACCTCTAAACATTTACCAAATATGTTCGTAAGACCTTTACCTCCTATGCCTCAAATCCATTCAGATTTTTTGCAAACTGTCTTTGAATAATCCAAACCATGCTGTCTTTGAGCTCCCTAGTCAGTGAGTTGGCACTCAGTCTGAAGCCAAGGCAGAATGTTCTGGAATTGAGCTTCCAGGCTCAGTGCTTCAGTAGCAGTGGCAATGGGCTTCCTTCCATACCCAGGCAATTTCAACCGCAGAACTGGCTTGCATTAGAAGTACACATACTGAGCAGCTAAGACATAAGCGCAAACATGGCTTAAGTATGTACTGTAAGTTTTCATACAACACAGGAAGTCATACCACTGTACACCCCGCCATTCTGTACCATAAATGTCTCCAAATTATTCCATAATACACAGTGGTTCTCTATGCCAATTTCAGAAACCAAACGGACGCTTTGTTTTCTGATAATGCTATTGATGTGAATTAGAATGCCACTTTTAACAAGCCATAAACTAAACCACATGAGACTTTTCAAGCTCCAACAGCACATGTCCACCGGGTTCTGTGTGACTTCTAAAAACAGATCAGAACATCTCAACGCCCGTGTTTTGGCTGCCCCAATTACAGATTCAGATTCAGGTCCAGAGGAGATCCCACGCAAATAATGCGGGGCCCACAGCAACAACTGTCCAGACAAGAGCGCTTTAAAATCAATCTTTAAACAACGGCACAAATGAACTGAATCACATTCCAGGGAGAGGCTGTTCCTTAAGGTAATATGGCTAATAAGGGGTATCTCCCTGACTGAGACACGGCCCCCATGGTAATTAAGCAGGACGACGCTGCCCTCGCCACGCGTCCTATTCTGTCCTCGTTCCCCGTTAATTAGGCCAGCAGTGCTGTCAGTAATTGAGCTTTTGCAACAGATCCCCCTGTCACAGCTGGGAAAGGCCACTAACACCATCCCCGCTCTGCTTGTCAACTGCGTGGTTTGAACACTATCATGACATCTTCGATGATGCACACTCTCGCAAGGCAAGGAGCTGATTGGATAATTCGACTCAGGTACATCTTCTTCCCTGCACAGAATGTGACTCATACATAACCCAGGCGCAAAAGTGAAGCTTAATTCCACTTCAAGAGGCACAAGATGAGTTTAAGGATTTTAAATGGGGTTGCAATGGATGGAGTAATGTGGTTCTCTCGATGCTGATTGGCTCTCCAGTAACATATACATATATTTGATACCTATGAGGACCCGAAACGATTTTGATGTCAAGACCACATGTCATAACCACATGTAATGATCACCCAAATGCACTGTTCACTGAATGTTCAGTCATCTGAATTTACAGTACCTTTTTGGAAAAAACTGTGATGGTGGAATTACTGAATAATAAAAAAATAATCAATAAAATTGTACATGGGATTTAAAATAATTGTTTACAATGAACACGCAGAGGTTCACAGGCACTGTTCATAGGCAGAGGTTTCAGAGCTGGTGGAACTCTCTCCTGTGACCTTTGGTGTCACAGTGGTTTATGCTGGTTGATCGTCTGCGAGATCTCTAACCTTTCTAATCCCAGCACTTAAAGGTTATTACAGTTAGACATACAGTCTGAATGGTAAGTAACTCACTACACCTGTCACTAGGAGAACTAATTAGATTAAAAATGGCATGAAAGAAGGTCACTCTGAGGTAAGCTGCCTTTCCAATAATTTTTATTAATTCAGATGGGAATTCGCTTAGGAGTGCATTACATAAAGTGTGGGTTTGGTCCCAGAATAATAACTCTGCCATAATATTGAACACCCGTATTCTTCCATCCATCTATGCATCTCTCCTTAAGTAAACAAGTTCGGGTATACAGCCATATGGTACAAATTTTCTCAAAAGTAATTTCACATCATTGCATAGACATTATCTAATTGCCATATTAAATACAATATCTAAGATCATACTTTTTGAGGAGAACACAAATAAGATGCTAGGGGAGATTAGCAAAAAAAAAGGATTTATATGCATAAAAATGTAACAATCCAGCAAACATACAAAGCCACACACTCATTATGACATTATTTAGGTGCCAAACTCATTATGATATTATTTAGGTGCCTGCAAACATTGTGACATTTGTCCACAGCAGGCAGCGTCATTTACAGAGCAGATGTGAGCTGGCCTACTGTGCCATCGTTTTATTGTCTTTCACACCAACACAACAATGTAATAAATCAAAAAAATTCAAACTGCGACTCGTCGAGCAGATATTCCTAGGGCTGTGAAAGTGTTTCGGTTATTTTTTGTCCTTTTCCTGTCCAATATAAGAACCTGTTCAATGGTCTGACCTTATGACTCACTTTTAAACATTCATGTAGACTACTCACTAGTACAGTGTCTCGCACTGTGGGGAGCTAATATTCCTATTTAGTATGCTGCTCTCATTTTCTGTTTTTTTCAGTAAGATCCTCTTTGTGTTTTTTTTGTGTTTCCCAAATGAGCTCACAATAAAATGGAGAGATGCCATAGGAATGTTAATGGAATTAGTAGGTTATATGGTACTTCCAAGAACACTCCCCCCAGGTTTGCAATACTTTTCACAGATTGATTATATCTACTATATACATATTATGGATATCATATATAGACATGCACACCACCTACCCACATACCCATGCATGCATCCACATACACACACAGACACAGACACACACACACACAAACACACACACACACAGGTAGGGTCTGCAGTAAAGCCAAACTGAATTAATGTATAAATACATTACGTGGTTTGGGTCTGAGACTAGACGGTCCCTCGGTCAAGCAAAACAATCACGATTGGCCCTCGATTTGCATATTGCAGCGGGACCCCCGCGTGGAATACAAATGGTCCAGTTACCTCTATCACTGGGAGCTTCCTGTGAATTGAGTTCCCTGTTAATGGAGATCCTCTGAATGCAAACAGGAAGCTCTGTTTGGATGCATGGTGGTGGATGATGGAGGATACAGCTAAGGGCCATATTCAATGTGCAATCACAACTGAATGATGCTTTGCCCTCTGACCTAAGAATATAAATAAAGGATTTTTTTTTCTTTTGCTATTTTCAACAACCCCTGAGCTCATAATGATGTGGTAGAAATGACAAAAGCGCTGAATTTCCATAAACTAACGTATGTTAAGGGCTAAATATAATGTGATTACACTGAATCCTGGTTCTAGTTGCATTTTAATGGCCCTAATGCTTCCTTCAGGGCTTTTAAGGACAACATTGCTCATAAAGTCACTGAAAGGTAATATTCAGAATTTGAAAATGAATCACCATGGAGCCAGATGCTATCACCAAAGAAACACAACAAATCAAAACAAAACAAAACAAAACAAAAACAAAAAAACTACTGGTATACCAGAGGACCTCACTGGTATCTGCCATATGTTCAGTCTTTCAGTTATTTATGTGTCTCCCTTTTTTAGCTTTTCCAGTTAGTTTTAAAAAAAAGAAATAGAATGCCTAGAGCAAAAACGGTAATGAAACGAATCTCATTTCTGAAACAGTGCCTCGTTGATGGTAACATACGTGACTGGCGGACAGAAGAGAATGGTGGCCATAACCTAACATAACCTACAGACACAATATCAAACTCACATCTCGTCTGTGTGTAAAAGGTCAGAACACTCAGTGGGTATGCTGCCCTGCTGTCCATAAACATCCAAATAAACATTTACAAACATCATAAACTTTCTTTTTTTTTTCATTCAAGAGTGTGCTGTATTCAGCATATTGCATAAGAAACTAATTAGGCAACACTGCATTTGATGCGTTTGTCAAATGATAAGGACAACGCACAGCGCGATTAGATTGAATTTGACTGGTCGAAGAAGATATACAGTCGCCACACAAAGAATCTGTGGTTTGACAGATTTATTTTAGAATATGCTATACGCTGTAGAGTTTCTAATTGGATTTTAGATTTTTTTGTATGTATTAGAGTGTTTTTGAGAGGCTGGATTGGTGGGTATTGCTGAGAGGTCATGAGTGGCATGCTGCAATGTGTAGTAACAGAGCTGCATGACAGCTTATCTAATTTCCCTTTTTCAGTGCTCTACTTAGCAAAGACAGCCTGCAGTTGTTCCTTAAATGGGCCGATGCACCGCCCGCCCTGAGCTCAGAGGATGTTCTTCTGCAAGAACACAAACACAGGGAAAGTGTTCAGCTGGATGTCCCCAGGTTGTAAAGGCCTTCTACCGTGCTGAATTAGTGGTACAGTCAGAACCTGCTCCCACTGACATTTCAGTTGTGTATGAGCACTACCATATCTACACCTCAGCAAATGCCTATGATTAAATGAGAAAGGCAATTACAGATAAAAATCCAGCTGCAATCACATTTTAATTAGTTATAAACTGTCGTTTTTGTAATATAATGGACATGAATGTGAGGATGTAACAAAAGTTAATAGCCTTTTTGGTCTTTGCCTCCTTTTCTTTTGTAATAAACTGTCATACTCGCTCCTCACTGGCCCTGAATTTAAACATGGAGCATGCCAGTTGGAGGCCAGCATGCATTGTGAGCAAAAATAAGCAGCTCACTAACATTCCAAATATCGCAATTTCTAAACATGCAATGGAATATCTAATTCTTTATTTTAGAATTGCAATTTTGCAATAGATAGTCTAAATATATATGTTATTCCACTTGGTAATTATCATTAGGGCATCACAGACATTTTTCTCCAAGTCCTTCCAGGCTGGCAGTGACTTTGGATGTTCGGCCATCTGTATCTGCCAATATGATGTTTCACTGAGTGTGCTTCTTATGTAAGCATGGGCAAAATCAAAAGCTGTGAGACAATTACACCTCTGACAGTAGTATACAAAATCAATGCAAGAAAGACATGCGGTGTGAAACATTACATTACTGGCATTTAGCAGATGCTCTTATCCAGAGTGACTTACAATTTTATCCATTTATACAGCTGAGGCAATTCTAGGTTAACTATTGTTCCCAAGGATACAACAGCAGTGCTCCAGCAGGGAATCAAACCAGCAACCTTTTGGTTACAAGTCCAGCTCTTTACCACTAGGCCACCCTGCTGCCCCATACAGACAAAAATCTCCCCAGCGAATGAGCCCCTCATACCATCGCCTCTGCTCTAAGCTGTTTCATGTCATCTGCCCCTCAAATGAAAATTAAGCCTCAAATGAAAACATTTGTAAAATCTAGTTTTTCAGCTCACAGGTTATTTCATAAACCAGTTTACAGACGTGGATTCACTCACACAGTACAAACAAACAGATACATAAGCGCACATAAGGAATATTGCAACTGAACTAAAGTACTTATATAACAAGAATAATGGTGGATAAATGAACACACTCTACTTAAAAGATCCATATTATAGGATTAAATTTATTCGTTTTGTGGCATCCTCTTAGCTGCGTAGAATTTTAATGCATTTAACAGAAAACAGGCTTTTATGTGTTAAGCTGATTCTAACACTTGAATTTTGCAATGTAGATGAAATGGTCTCAGCTCTCTGGGAGCTGCATGCGGAAGTGCCTTTTGCCATCTGAAATCCGTGTCAATCCACTGTGCGGTTACGCTTAATGTGAACACTGGAGAAACGTCTGAGCTCCAAATGTTGTTTGCAAAGCTCGCCGTGGAAACGATATCTTCAAGCCTGACCGAGAGGATGTGCAGCGTTGTACAAAAAGGAAGCTCGTTCTGAAGGAAGCCACCTACCTGGCGGTGCACAAGAGGGCCCGGCGTAGGCGATACAGTGTCAGGAATCTGGAATTGTCTACATCTTGGATTGTCACGATCTTATTTGTGAGAACACTGCGATGACTCCCGTGTTGACAGCTGTATTGTGGGTGGCTTTTTTGCCGCATGTAGGTAACCAAGCTTTATTCTTCAGTCGTTTTTTAAGAAGCACAGTATCAGATGGTTATTCAGATGTGTTGCATTAAATTTCCTTGACCTCTTTCCTTCACACAAGAATTTGGCAGTGCTGCAGTCTGTAGTTTGGTTGGTGCTTTATGTCACTTTGCAAAAGTTCACTTTGTAACATAGGAAGAAGGGACTGTACTAGCTGTTAACCAGCAGTACATGCTAACCCTTTATTGGTCTAACTCCAATGCCCAGCTAATAGATTGGTGCACCTTCCAATTTTCATAACTTTATCACAAACCGAACACATTTATTTTACATGATAAAATCTGCAGTAATCTGTAAAGATACATGGATACCCATGCTGATGAGGCACTGCTGTCCCGACAGAATCGAATTAATTGGATTTTCAAGTTTATACAAATCCTGATAATCTGACCAATAAAGGATGATCAATCTCTGTTATTTTTCAGAAGAAGATCCAAGACCATTTGCATGCTGAATGTCATGCATTAACAGCACACTCCATATTTATAGATTCCGAAGACCGGGAGCTTTCTCACCACGCTTCCATTGTTCTGGAAGTGTTATCGTTCTCAAAAATATTGCTCATGGTGTTGTGTTCACCTAAAGGGGAACTAATTTGTTTGAGTTTCACAAGCAAGACCAAGGAGATGACAGCTCTGAATGACACAAGTAACGGTTCTAAAAGAGAAAGTCATTGCAGTCGGTGCTGATTGCCATTTAAGATGTGTTTGACTGAGTCACCAGATGTGTCATAACAGAGGAAAAGAGTCTGGCTGGCTCATTGTTTTCAAGGCCACCTTCAGACTGCTCTATGCAAATGTAGCAGATTGGGATACACAGCACCAGTGAAAAGCTTGGATACACCTACTCATAGAGGGGTTTATTTTTACTGTTTTCCACATTTTAGAACAATAGTAAAGACATCAAAACTATGAAAAAACACAAAGCAATTAGTTTTAACAAATTATATTTTAGATTCTTCAAAGTAGCCAAAAAATATTTTTGAAAATTAATTGGAAAGAAACGGAACTGGAAAGAAATTCATGCATAGGCATCAACTTCACTGCATATATTTGTCTAAGAAGCATGCTTCAAGCATTTAAGCATGAGTCTTTGGATCAAAATTATGTTTCCCAACTGTATTAATAAGCTGTGTCCAAACTTTTGACTGGTATAGTACGAAGCAGACTTGTACCCAGAATGCTGTAAGTATGTCACACAGCTGAGCAGCACACTTAACCTGCTTCAGTAAAATGTCTACCTTTTCGATAATGTGCAGATGTATGTAAATTGCCCCGGACACGGGCGTCAGCAGCACAAACAAACAGAAATAATAACTGCCTTTACAAGCTGAAAGTGAATTTGAAATGCACAAGTCTCCATTAAATCATATGAGTGGGCGTACTGCACGCGCTGTGAGCTGTTGGCTGCTCTCATTTGGTGAACGAAGAACCTCATTTTCAGCAGTCTTAAATTTTTGTTTTTCACAATTCTTGTGATGTGACAGGGGGGTGGAATAACAGAAAGGAAGAGAAAGAAAGATTGTCCCACGGCCAGCAATATGAGAGATCAGAAGTATTAAATGACAGTTTGTACCTTGTATTTCACAATATCAAATCCATTTCTGGCTGGATATTCCCTTGAATGTTCAGTAGACTGGTTCTTCTAACATACCTTCAAATTGCTGGTAGAGAAACTTGCTACCGGCATCTTTGTAATACAGCAGGATTTCGGTAATGGTATTTGAAGAATGCACTGTGATAAAACACCACGGCAATACCCTTGGGTGAGGCTGAGTGACTGGGATAACCGTGGCATTGCACAGAATATGAAAAATGAAAAAACGCCATCCTGTGAAAATGGTGTCCGTATGGTTTTTTGCTCTGTACTCAGTTTGACACTTTTGTGTGGAATCAAACTTTTTCATTCTTCAGCCCACACTTGATAAAAAACAAACTGGAGTGCACAAAGGTTACTGTTTTTGAAAGTCTTTTTATGACTAAACCATACAGATAATGAGCTGCTATTTTTTAACCTCATTCAAACCAAGCCTCTACAGCTGAAAAACAAACTATATTTACAAATCCCTCCATATCGCAATTGGCCAGAACAAAACTGAGAAACAACAGCTACTGTACTTGGACCATATAGCAACAGAGCCAGAATCCAAAACTCCAATCAGAATTTAACAGCAGCAGAGGAACGGATGCAAGTGGAATATTTCACAACACACTCAACACATTTAAATGTGTTGGCTTCATTTTCAAAGCTAGCAAATTGGAGAGCTCTTCACGTCCTATACAGCAGAATAAAAAAGGTTATTGGAGACAAATCAGTTATTCAATTTGAATCTCTGAATTTGCATGAGAAAGACTGTAGTTCATGCTATTTGGACAGTCAGGAATCTACAGCCAATAAGTGATTAGCATTTTTAGCATTCGCAGGTGGTAGATGTATTTTAAGTTTCAGTCCTGAACAGGAACATAAATAAACTACTTTATTAGTTCAGTATGGAGGGACACAGTGTAGTGCAGACAAAAATACAGATTAGATGATATTTTCATAAACAGTATTTTCTCTGTGCTACATAATCCCACGTCTGGAATGAACAGGGAACGCATGCTTGAGAGATGAGATTTTGCAGTGACCTTAAGGTTGTCATTTAACAGATTTGATAAACCAGATTACTCTGTCAACAAAATAAGCCCATGCTTTCTTAGAATTCTGAAGAAAAGAAAAAAAATAAACAGAACAAGTTGTGTTGTCATGTGGAGACAGTTTTCTAAGGTAGGGAGGGAGGAAGAGGGAGAGAGAGAGAACTGGGAGAGAGGGACTAATCTCAGTTTTACTGTTTTTTCCCTACCCGCTCAATTGGTTATCACCCTGTAAAAATATCAGGATAGAGTCCATCAGCAACCCAGGGGTATCTCTAGCATGCAATCCCCAAAATTGTTCACAGACTGCTTATACTGGTACCTTTCAAAAACAACAATTTCATCTAATCGCTACAGAAATACAGGCTATAAAAAACAGTGACCCACCCCCCCCCCGCATCCACTCCCCCACACCCCCTCAATTGGTACGACCAGTTGAAAGGGAACATCAAGCACTCAAAACAGCTGCCTATTGCTTTTTTAGCATTCTAGTGCTCTACTCAAACTGCACTTTCTACACCTCCGGCATGTATGGGCTGAAATTCAGTAATGACTAGTGTGCTGATGTGAAACAATATACCATATATTAGCTGCAATTGCTCTGCAATCAGAAACCGCCACGCTTGGAGTAAGCTCAGAAATACCCTCCACTGGCATTTTCATATTTGGCCCCCCGTTTATGAAGCGAAGGCAAATGAACGTCATCACTCGCTGTATTGTGTGCCGCTAATACATGCTGGTACACAACTGTGGGGGAAAATAGATTCATTTGTTTCTACTGTATTTCAGTGTGAAATAGCTGTATATTCCCCAGCTGTATTTACCACAATCATGCACTCTCTCTACCCTTGCATTTACTGCTCAATTCATCTCTTTTTTTGGCACCCCCCCGACCCCCTCCCCACACACATACAATTTTTTTCCATTGTAATTTTTTTTCCCAATTCTTCATACAGTTTCAGCATCACTAGCCTGTGTGGCCTTATGTATTCACCACGAGGGATGCTAAACCAAATGAAATTTGATTGGCTCACTCGTTTGATGAATTTGTTTCATTCTAGAGGACCCCTTGGCTTTTCCCCTTTCCGGCAGCTTCCCTGGAAGGCTTCCCACATTCATTACCACGATAGGCTGTACTGCTCAAGCATTTATGATTAACACTGACAACGTCCTGTCAGTATGTGACAGCAACATGACCGATTCCACCCAATGTCTGTTTAGCCGATATTTTATCCCCTATCACAGTCATTCATTACAGGCAATCTGATTGCTCAGACCTTGGGTCAAGGCACCCAGGGTTACCCGTGGAAGAAACCACAACAACAGAATGCTTACAAATCACTAGGGGTGGGGGCCAGTTCACACTTGGGGGGTAGATTCAAAAAGGGGTGATGAATCTGTTAAAGTATAAGGAAGATAGAATTAGGTTAGAGCTGGAGCCAATACTTCAGTAAGTCACCACAAGTCAAAGTGATTCCAGCTCATTTATCTCATGATAAATCTATCATCTGATTATGAATCTAGCCCTTGACTTTTCCATTTCTTGAACGTGATTATCATATAAATTGATGTCACACGAGGCACTTTGTGGCGTTTGAGTCAAAGTGTGAATGACGGTGACGTTTCTATGTACCATTTACGCAAGCAAATCACAATCATTTTTTGCACAAGCAAAATGCAGCCTTACATTTTCAGTGCTGTGGGTGATTTGTGGTCATTTCCACTCAGCTGACCAGTGTTTCCATTCTCATTGGATTTTACAATCCGCAAAAACGTCTACAATCCATGCATGGAAAGTCCACTAATGCACCTACAGGACTGGAAAAAAAACAAACCCCAGCAGAATGTCAATAGTGTTGTACTGGGACCTCACTTTATCTCCTAAGATTACCATGAAAGAGACTGCAATGCATGATGGGAATGCATGAAAATAACTTGCTGGGATTTGTAGTGGAGTCAGAGAGAGTTTGTGATGCTTCAAGATCAAATTATGCCTGGTGATTCACTCTTGATTACAGGTAAATTGTGAGCTAAAATGGGCTGGGTGACCTGTCTGTGTCATACTGTTTTTTTTGTGGTTCTCATGGTTTTATGGTGGAATGTAAGCATATGCCAGGGAAAACAGGCAAAGCGGTCAACTGAAGACATGGCGGACACCACCCCTCTTACTCTGAAGGAAAAACAGGCCTGTTGTGGGAGGTAGTGACGTCAACCTCCCTATTTTCAGCATTATCAGAGCCCGTTCCAGATCAAGAAGGCCACCTCGAGATCCAAGCTATTTTTTTTGAAAACAATTACAAACTGAATGACTATCTGGGTTGAAAGGTTGAGTATGAACAGAAGTTAGAGGTTACCTTCAACCTTAAAAATCACCTAACATTTAACTTCCTCAATTTTCTATGACCTGTGACATTTTTGGAAAGAACAAAGAACTGCAACTTTTAGCAGATCTCTAAAGTCAAATAAAGATTATAACAAGACAAAAAGATGACTGTCAATTCAATGAGGTTTCAACACAATCTACAGAGATTTTGTCCACATAAAACAGCTTAATTATTATGTAGCTATGTAAGCGGGAAAATTAATCATCAATGACAACTCTTAGGTGCATTCGTATTTATATATATTTCTGGATGCTTGCCATCGTCTCAGGTCATTTTTCTGCTTTTACAGCCAGCAAATATTTTCAGTGTTCGTCATCAAGCCAGTCTTGTCCATCATATCTATTTTTGTCATATTAAATGCCTAACTTACTTGGCTGTTGAACTTAACAGGTTGATTTTTTTCACAATTAGGCCTGATAACAAGCCATAGAGTGTAATCACTCCTCCTGCCCTGCCTCCAAGAAGGGAGTTCCCAGATCTTTTAATTACGTGTCCAATATCTCATAAATGAGAGCATCTGAATGCAATTAAATGCATATGCACAGTCTCTACCCAAAGGGAGGACCCTCTGAAGGAAGTAGGGCCAAAGACTGGACATTTGTCAGTAAGAATTCCTGAGCCAGAATATGCAGGGCACTTATTCACAAGTCTAATTTATGCTGAGAAAAAACTTTTAATTCTAGAGACTTAGGTAAACAAAAAAAAGGTTAAACATGCTGCTTTCAGAAAGGGATAATCCTGTGATAATCCGCTACAACCTGGATTGAATCAAAATGATGGGGCTGAAGCACTGGTAAGGATTTGCTGAACAAGGAAGGGAGGACATCAGTTTACTGGTCACATTTACCCAGCATAGACATCTGTCTCGCCAACCACAAAGACGAAATAATGAGATACCCTGCAGTGCAATTAACAGCATCATCTACATTCCAAACAACAACGCCTCGACCGGTCAAATCGATCTACGTGAAGACAATCGAAACAGCTTCTTCCACCCTCACAATTCCATCTGTGGGAACACATCCCGCTAGAGAGACAGAGAGACAATGACAAAACGAGAGAGACAATGATAACGGAAGGGCGAATGAGTGTTCCTCCCACAAACTACACAAAACAGATCCATCCCCACCCCCATACCCCCTGTGGAGATGGGCCTCTATCTCTGATTCCACACAGGCTGTCCTGGCCACCAAAAACATTTCCAGAATACATTACATTTTTGTCACTTAGCAGCCACTGTTATCCAGAAAGTTACATGGGTCACAGTTTTATATGTTATCCATGTATACAGCTGGATATTTACAGCGGCAATTGCGGATTAAGTACCTTGCCCAAGGGTACAACAGCAGTGCCCCAGAGGGGAATGGAACCAGCAACCTTTCGGTTATGAGCTCTGCTCCTTCCCATTATGCCATACTGCTGCCCTTCAAAGACACAACCTCATCCTCTCCCCAGTGAACGAGCCCCTCACACCATCGCCTCTAAGCTGTTTTGTGTCCCCCGCCCCTTTTGCTGGATTGCCCGTGGCAGATTGCACTGCTGCTCTTAAGCGCGATGAGAGCTGGCCGATGACACAACGCCCACATGACCTCCGCCAGGTGTGAAAGTGATGCAGGTCGACACAGAGATTCACGTACACAGATAATGGAGGTCAGGAGCTAAGAACAGAATCGCCCTTGAGAGCGAGAGAGAGGGAAGACCGGGTTTCTCTGCCGGTTTTCCCTGCCTTGCATTTCCACAAATTGTACTAGGAGTGCTTGCGTATTTAATTGCCTTTTACTTTAAATCCAGCTTTGCAGAGACTCTTAAACCTAGTTTGCAAAAGGAAGGCACTGCTCTGACCAAGCAGACAGAGCTCAGCTAAAGACAAACAACAATGCTACATGGTACATTAGGACCACAGGAGAGCTGCTCCGCCTCTCTTTTCTCCCTGTCGGTCAGAGCTGACCTCGTTGGCTCACATTCTCTCCCTCCAACAGGGGGCCTTACCGTGACGATGAGGCCCTTCTCCTGGAAGTACTTGACCAGGGGGATGGCGTTCTGTTTGAAGTTGGCCAGGCGCCGCTCGGTGGCCTTGGGGTTGTCATCGGGTCGGCCCTGCTGCTCTGCCCGTTTCTCCAGCCTCTCCTTCAGGCGGTGGTTGGTGCAGGCCAGGAACACCACCAGGTCAGGGGTGCAAATCTGCTCGGGGGGTGGGGGGTGGGGGGGGGGGGAGAAGGGGCAGGGGAGATACATGGGGGAAGGGGGGTTAGTACAGTGTACCCCTCTGGCGGTTAGCAGAGTGACACATCATTCATACGAACGACACCAGCCTCTTCCAGGGTCCATACCTTTGGATTTTGAGAATACGATACTTTCAAGAGGATCTGACTCCACTGGGGTCCACTGCATAATCAAATCATTTATCATGTTGGAGAGAACAATTTAAAAATGAGCAAATGCAAACACAGCATTGTTCCACAGAGCTGGAGATGTTTCAACACACTGGAAGTAGGTCATCGGTTTATCGCCGGCCTCAATCTCCGATCTTGAGAGAACTGCGAAACAGGGCTATTTTCCTACATCATGATCAACATGCTATGCACTGTACAAATAACACCACTTTCATTAAGATTCACATTTGGTTGTGATGTAAATATCATGGAAACATCTTGACTTATTCTACCTCTTGTCTCTTTTTCCCTGCGAGACACAAAAGGCATAAAAATGTTTATGGAAATTTTCCCCTTTTCATTTTGTTTTTCACCCAAGAGTGAAAAAAATCTATTCTGACTGGAGGAGCTAAGTGACACAGAATTTACATTTAAAACAATCAAGAGAAACATCAAGACAAATGCTATGGAACCACCTGCGTATCAGAAAAGTCCATGTTGCCATAGTTACCAAATGTCTGCCTTCATTTTTGCCAATATTTCTTCTTAGGCATTAATATCAGCTTGAGTTTTAGTGGCTATGAACTACATATATCATATCTACCTGAGAAATATGTGTACTTGTATTTTATTACACATTAAAGCCCTTCCCTGGGGTTGTTACTACAAAATATGAATACTTCAAGCATTACTCTTACTGTTACTGTAAGTACTAATATCATACATCATACTGTTTATGTATATATGTATCTGTATATATTATTTTTGGAAGTAGAAGCCCCGGATTGGATGTGCAAAGCAATTATGAATGATTGATGAAAGCTTGGCACAGCCAACCAAACACTATCCAAGGGTTTAATTTCTTCAGAGAACAACCTTCAGTGCCACTGAAGGTCTTCTGTGATTCCTGCCAGCACTGCACTGCTGACAATCTGTATAGCTTCAGCTGATCTGCGGCAATGAAAATCACCTTGAGTCTCTGTTTTGACGGGTTCCTGTTTGTGTTAACCCCGCGACCCCCGCACACGTACAGAGCTGTCAGCCTCTCCTCTGCTTCTGCACATCCCTCTGCTCTACCTCACACGTCTCCTGTCCTCTTTGATGACTGCCTTGTGGCCTTGCCGAGGACAGCTGTAGCATGTAATTCTGCAAAAGGGCTTTCATCTCATTTCTGATTTTGCATTGTAGCCCGCAACTGTCATGCTGGCACTTGAAGACCACCCGCCAGCATCCCTGAAACCGTCTGATGGATTTCGCTCCTGTCACACGCTGGTCTGTGTGCTGGAGCCGTGTTGTGGCTTTCAGAGAAAACCATGTCATACACTGCAAACTATGCATTTGATGCGTACTTCAAAGATCACTTCTTACTCGTACTACTTAATTGAAAACATGGGAATTTTAAAATGGACCCCCTGGCCTTTCATAACTTTCATTGCCTCATACTCACATTACAAATACTATAGTTTTAGAGGGTAACTAATGGCTTTAGTTACATTATTAGTTTGTCAAATGATCTTTGGCCATTACATACAGTATATTTGATCGAAAATGAATGCCAGCAACAGTGCTTAGCTGTACCACCCACATACAGTGGCTCTGGCAAAACTGATTTACACTTGCTTGTGTAACTACTGTGGCTTGAGCAACAGCCATATCACCCAACCACCCTCCTTCCTGCCTGATGGCCGAATCTAAGCAGGGCTGGGCTTAGTTTGTACCTGGACAAGAAAAATCAAAAGACCTTCTGGAAAAAAAGAGGTTGCTGCTGGAAGTGGTGTGGGTAGACCAGTAGGAGGCAGTCTTCCCTTGACCTAACAAGAGACCAAAACCCCAGCGCAGTGATGGGCACACTGTCCCGTAGGAGGTGCCGACTTCTGGATGAGCCATGAGGCTGAGGCCCTGACTCTCTGTGGTCATTAAAGATTCCATGGCAGTTCTCACAAAGCTGGAGGTTCCCTGGCGTTTTAGCTGAATCCCCAATCAAGCTCTTTCACTCAGGCTCTTTCAATCAGAGATCTGAATTCCCTCCTTCACCCACCTCAGCTGATGGGTGGTGAGCATTCTGGCACAAAATGGCTGCCGTGTATCACCGTGGTGGATGCTAAATATCGGTTGGTGTTTGAGGTGAGCCCCCCTCCCCCACTTCACTGTCCAGTGCTTTGAGAATGCTGAAAGGTAACATATACATGTAATCCATTATTATTATTATCATGGGTCAAACCTAAGAACTGTACAACTACAGGAACCACAGACACCTCTCTGCATTAAAGACCTCTTTCTCTCACACGGAAATCACTGAGCTCTTGTCGTGACTCATTACCATCCACAGAGGACCCATGTATCCAGTGAGCTTTGCTGCTCTTCATATGCACAACTTTCCCTGAGGTTTTATTTTCTCATAAAACCACTCCAAGCACCTTTAAAAGAAAGCCATGCTCCTCATTTTACAAATTCATTAGACAAGAATGTTTCTTACTGAATACTAGACCCACTTAACATTCCTTTCCCTCAAACAACAGATCGCACTTATCCAATGTTTTATTTAAGAGAACATTTCAAGATGAGACAAGGGTAAAAAAAAAAAAAATTGTGAAATGGGGCATCAATCAAAACAGTGGACCCATGAAATTTGCCTTCAGGAACTTGCACTTAATTAGCCATACCCCTAAACAACTGTCAGCAGAGACAATCTTTCCCATGGTGATGGAGCCAGCATAAAGATAAAGGCTTGTTGTTTATGTGGAGAAGACAGAACAGATGTGTGTTCCTCTATGTACAGTACCAGTCAAAAGTTTGGACACACCTGATTAAGATAATAGGAAACATGCATTCAAAGACTTTTTGATCTAAAGGGTTACGCTTAAATCCTTGAAATTTGTTTCTTAGACAAATATAAATAGTGAAGCTGATGCCTATGTATGAAATATGTATGAATATTTTTAAAAAATATTTTGACTAAAAAACATTTGACTAGTACTGTATATATATACATATATATAACAGACTGATAAATTCAAACAAATGACAATGGTGATATGTGAGGAGGAGAAAGCAAAAGCAATCGAGTAAATGCAAAGATGCGATTAAGAGTTGGCACTCAAAGCCACAAAACTGGTGCTCCGTACAGCGAGACCCTCTAGAGGATGCTGCTGCCAGGGTCATCTTATGAATTGGAAAGCAATGCAGGTACGCAGCTGTGCCTCACCCAGAGGAACATGCATGTGCCATTTTTCATGTCTGTCTCCACATGTGCAGTGCCCCCCCCGCCAAACAACCCCACCCTCGAGACTGAAACGGACCTGTTCTAATCATATCTTCAGTGTATTCATACCTTCCTTATTTATGGGAATCTATTGACCAAGCACATAAATGGCTGACCAATCAGAGAAAGACAGGAAACAATGACTTTCATTTTTACTTGAAACAGAGAACGGTGGTGATCTCCTGAGCCCCGTCACCCCTGTCGGTTTGTTTATTTCACTCTCATTTCATCACCCCACACACTGCTAGGACCGGTCCCACCGGTGATACCAGCTCACCAGTGATTAAGCTGCATCATGTCATCCACTTCCTTTGCAAACAGCCTAATCCAGCGGGTCTCCACAATAATTGTAGTATTATCTCCTACACATTTAGGACCCTCATTATGATGAGGCTTTTTTTCTACTAAAGCAATCAAAGCACCCAGTGATCCAGCTGTGACCAACCCCCGTGCCTGTCCACTGGTCCCAGTTCCAGTGCTCTAACTGCTGGACTACGCACTGACCATAATTTGGCCGTGGGTCCCTTAGCTTTTGCAGCTGCTATTTTTAGAGTGTTTGAACCTACCCAATATAAAACATCACCGTAATTGGCTGTCTGGTTGCCGCGACGAACAAACAGACAGTGAATTGAATCCGCCCATTTAAGGCAATCACACAATCGAAATTTCAGTCCTCCCCTGGCTGTGCTGTCGTTTATATCCCCGAGGGCTGATTTCTCTCCTTGTTTTCATCCATTTTACTGGACTGCATTCCAACTGTTCTTTTTGTCCCAGAAAACCTGAGCTTTGAAGGGGACAGAAAACAAGATTATTTACTAGCATTGTACGTCTCGCTCCCTGTGTTAAAATATCTCCTGCTTGGTTTGCTGGAGATCCATGCACTGTTTGGAACCAGTGTTAAGGTCTTTCATGATTTTACATCACTATGCCACTATGATAGACAACTTGACAGAATCAATTACGTCACATGCAGGCCTGGAAAGAAACACACTGCCAACAATACCAGAACCATTACTGAGCATTCTAAGGCTCCAAATGTCAGAACAGAACGGCAAACAAGTCAACGGCAGATGCATTTCACGCTGGTAAAAAGATTCCATTATGATGTGTGACTTGGCATGTTTTTACTTCCAGTAAGATCTAGGCCGAAGAACAACTTTGCGAATCCAAACTCATGAAATTCAAAGGAATTCAGAGGAAAAAAAAAAATCTCAATGCTCACGGTGCACAACAGGCAGGAACACAAGACTGAATTAATCTTTCTTAGACAGCATATCAGTGCATCAGGCACTATCACGTGGGAGATGGTGAGTTAATTAAAACATTGCCAGGGACAAACGCAGGAAGCTCCCGCATATTAAGCCAAAAGCAAACTCTCCTCACTCCAGTCTGCTGTTTCACATACACAGAAAAGAATACTTCTCGAGACTTCTGAGTTTTGCGATAAATGACCATTTACCTGGTAGACAGCTACATTTTAGAGGTGTTTTATCTGGTGTTGGATGAGATGGCTGGATGGATGGGTGGTTTGGATAACTGTCACTACTAATAATCCCTCACACAAATCAAACAGGCCGAACTAAAAGAGGCGATTCCTCATAAACAGCTAATCCCAGAGGTACTTGAAGTGCACAGAGTGCCACTGACAACAGTACGTCAGAACAATATTTGATTAACGTTGTTCAACCTGACTTGTGTCATACATCATGCATGCATTCTCGTCACAGGCAATGAAACTGCATTCAGTCATTCAACAGCAGAATGCCATTTCATTTATCCACCGGACAATTACAAATGGAAGCATTAGACAGCCGGCGGTCTACAGTAAATTACATATAAAGGGCCAGACACAGCAGTATCTCCCCACCAAGCATAGGTCATCGTAATTTCTTTAATCAGATTGAGAATCACACTTGAGCTCGAGTGAAAAATTAGTGTCATTACAATTAAAGAGGTAACTGATTCATGCATTAAATCTCCTAGGTTTTCACAAAAAAGACCAACAGAGAGCTATATTCGAGTAACACATTTCAACATGTGCTACTTTTTAAATCTTTCATCCGACCTGGTTTTGGCAGTTGTATTTCAAAAGAAAAGAAGCAAAAGAACGTAGCATTTTCCTAAATGAATACCTGTCAGTGTTCAGTACTGACCACATTGCAGATTGAACAGTCATACTTTTTTACAGTTAGGAAAACAGATTGTAGGTTTTTTGATTCTACCATATCTCCCCTAGTGTAGACAAAGGCTTACAAGCAAATTAACCCTAAATGAGCTCAACCTAAATTAGGAGCTGCATTCATTCCACAAAGAGACCAAATGAGACTGATCACCACAAATGCAGCTATTCTGGCTATTTCCCAGTCAACATACAGGACAGGGTCTCATCACACTAGAAAATGTTATTTGAATGTTATATTGGCTGGCAAAATATGACACGACACTGAGCTTTCACATTTGGAGATTTGACTTCAATCTGTTTGGGGGATCAGGAGAGGTTTGGCCTTGCAAAACGCATTCTGTTTCTCTATTTGATGTGTGTGGAGTCACCCTTCCATATCTTCCACTCATTTCTCTCACTTCACACATTCACCCCTTCATTCACTCACTCGTTCATTCATTTATTTATTCCCGCAGTACATTCATTTGAAGTGTGCATTCCATCAGTGGTGCTCACCTGATCCTCAAAGGATAACGCTTGTCCAACATCACGAGGGAAGCCATCAATGACAATACCAGTGGCATCTGGGATCTTCATTATCTTTTGTTTGATCTCGGTTATGGTCGTTTCCTGCAAAGAGGTACCGTCGGTGGTCAGAAATGTTGAAATTGCTGTCACCACTTCAAAACGAAAGGAAACATAACACATAGGCAGTGTTAGGAACAGAAAGCTGTTAGGAACCTAGTATTTAGTTGGTGTAGTTTTTGTTAAATGTCATCCAGTACAACTCCATTTACCATGCTCCCAGACTATCGAGCTCTCTTCCATTTAATACCAAGGAATGTTGATTCACTCTTGATATTTTTAAAACCCAACTGTAAATGTTTCTTTTCAACCATACATTTAATTTGTGTGTAATTGATAGAATCACACCTTGCTTCTGTGTTTGTTATTTGGTTTTAACTGTGTACAGGGACCTGAGGCACCTGGTGGGCCACCTTGGAGTGAAGTTCCATGTCAAAATACATGTTATGATAACCGTTCAACCAGTTACTAGACAATAAGCTTCTTAGCTACCTAACTACCTAGTTGATAACACATTACAAATTAATCAGAAATGCAAATGTTAGCATACTAGCTAACTAGCTAGCAACACTTGTGACTAGTTGAATAGGTTGGCACTCACATTATCCACCATACTTTACTTTTATATCATTCATGCCCAATGTTGGCTATAAGATATAAAGAAACATGAATGAAGGATTTTAATAAATAATGCAATTAGCAAAAAGGTGTTGAAGACAGTGTTTGCTAGCTACAGCTTTCTGTCTGTAAAACCCCATTCTGAACTGTGCATCCTGCTTGTAAAATAATATCAGTGCATCAGGATCAATTAAGGCAGGTTGGATTTGACGTATTTGATGTTTTATTGAATTTCAGCATAGGGCTCCAACACAAATTCCATTATAAGTGTTCATAGTACACTTTATGCCTTTATGGAGTTTGAAAGTGTGCCATGGTGAATTTGATGCTCTGTGGACCTATGAGTGCAGTTCATGTTTCCCCAGCTGTGAAAAAAACCATTTCAAACCAGCCGAATCTGGTTTTCCCCTTTACAAGGGTGGGAGATTGAGATGTGAACAACATCCAGTACTTAGTCTGGACATGTCACGAACACTGTCATTTAGGATGTACCATACCTACCCTGTAACCATGCCCTGTGGATGTGAATTGATAACTGTGGTGAGACAGTTGAGACATGATTTTGTACATAAAAATCTGTCTGGCTTTTTTACTGCCCATCACGATGCATCACCCACAGTTTATGAGACATGCAGTTATTATAAAGAAAGGCCAATCACTGTGCTACTTCTCTGAGGAAGAGTAACCGATAGTTAGAATGTACAGTAATGATGCACTTTCTTCATGGGTAAAGGACAGCGCTTACTGTTGTTCACACAAAGAGCTTCATTATCATTTACCTGTCGATAATCTAGTTCTTTTGATGCTGAGAGTTTTGTTGAGCGGACCCAAGCAAAAAAAAAAAAAAAAGCAAGAAATGACAATAATATAAATCCACTTATAAATGCTGGCTCTTGAATATATTTTGTGTAACACAAATTTACAATTGTGGGTTTATTTCCATATGAGCTATATACTGAGAAATTCACTAATTTCTGCTTGTTAAAACAGGTATGTATACACAACATATTGGTTTGAGCCAGTATGCAGCCCTATAAGCTTTTATCAAAAAATATTACGAAGAGTAACATTTTTAAAGCTCTGTTAGGAGTTTACACATAGTGGCAACAATTAAAGTGCTTCATTATGATATATCCCAATGAAAATCCCCCACTTTAATTATGCATTTTCTATCTGTCATCTAAGTGGCATGCAAAGACAATGTGTGTGCACAATACTAATCTAAAAATAATGCACTGGCTTTTGTGATGCCCTACAGTTACAAATGGAGGTACAATGTGTTCTTTGACCGGATTTTCTCTTTCGGTGGATAACCACCCAAAATGCTGTGGGCTCTACCCAAATATAGAGAGAAGAGAGCTGTTTGCAGGGCTATCGGCTAAACCAGCTGGCACTGAGAGTGCCAATAGACATGCCCGCCATACCGCAACATTTACTGTGAACAGGTGTCCGTGAATCAGACAAACCCACATGCCCAGCAAACCGTCGCAGGTCCGTGAGCGGCACTGGTGCACCATTTTGAGTCGTGACACAGTACTCCCTCATTGGCGATAACTACTTTCCTTTCCTAATGCAAGTCCTTCCCCCACAGAAACACCACCAACACCACCACCGTCTAACTAGCTCACATCTACGGCTGACTTAGATTAGTGTTCCCATAGCGAGAGGGAGAGGGACCTGCCTGTATTGTGAAAAGCTCTTCTAACAAAAAAAATCATTACTGAAATCTCAGTCACCTTTACAAACAACATCCGGTGAACATCGGGGGCATGTTCCGCATTCATTAAAATGTGTCCAGGCAACTTAGCAATTAATACATCCTCAGATTAATCACTGCGCCGGGCCCGGCTGAGTCACTGCAAATGTACGGAGACGGCTCCTCATTATTGCCTCCCATGTGAAGTCAAAGCCAGCCCTGGGGTGAGCTCCTAAGATTCTTAATCAAAGAGCAACAGGGTCCATTTTGGTATTAGCAACCACAATCCTGCCACTCTGCCACGCAGCATGCAGGGGCTTAGAGACGTTTAATTAGCGGCTTCTTGCAAAGAGGCCGCAGTAATGGCTTTTTGACTCACGCATTGCTTGGACATCATGAACACTCCCCCCATCCCCCCCCATACCTGCGGAGCCAGTTCCCCATTGGTGATGATCTTAGCAATCAGGCTCCACTTCCTGTTGCTGGTGGCGTTGTGTATCATCTTCTTCCTCAGCAGCTCCCCCACCGACACGTACTCGAACCCGTAGCGCTCGGCCAGCTTGAGGCTCTGTGTGCCTTTACCGCTGCCCGGCCCACCTGTGGGGGGGAAGACAAGTACATTGGAGGTGGTGTCACAGAGGACTCTGCAGCTGGGGGGCGGATTTATTTTTAGACATCAGACACCGAGCTGTGAGAGCCTTGCCCCCTCATGACCTCATCACGGGGCCCTCAAAGCTCATACAGGGCAGGAGGGGGGTGAGAATGGGGGGGGGGTGGGTGTGTGTTTGGGGTGGGGGCACTGGACATCAGAGGAAAGGTCCCCTGGGTCAGTTTTCTGTCAATAGTTCGCCCCTCTGTGAAATGTTACGCACCCCACCTTCGTGAAATATTCAGAGGCTAACATCTATCGCCCTTTTAAAGATCACTCCAGCTGCGACCGGCCGTGAAAACCGGCCCTCCCTTTGGACCGCTGTCTTTGTGGTGTCTGAACTCTATACCGCCGACAATTTGAGAACTGATTTGTCTTTGGCCCAAGCCCACAACTGCATCTATCCCCTCAGTTCATTATTTTTGCCCTGTGAGTGGCAAAGAAAGGTGGAATATCCAGATTCAGTCTGCAAAACCGACTGCAGCACAACAGAACCCTGCTATTATCCCTAGTGATGTGCAGTAAGGGGACATTAAGCAGCTTGTGACACCAGCAAGGTTCATTTACCACCAAAACCTGGGCAAGTGATTTTACTGTAATTTATTGCAAGTTGAGATTAATGGAGGGAATATTAACTGGGTGCATCTGTCATACTCGAGCAAAAAAGAGCAAATAATAGGAAATCAATTTGGAGTCTTGCACACTAAAGCACCAATGTTTCATAAAATTGCTCAGCCGCTGATAATTCATAAGCGGCCAACACTTTTAACCTCAAATATGTTTCAGAGGCTGCAGAGACAATGAAGGCATTTGGAGAGACAGATGTAACTTCTTTGAAAGTTTTATCTCCTTAAACTTCATCATAATTAATGCACTACCACTCATAATTAATGAAGGACCTACCATGTAGCTATAATTTACTATTTACCTGTCCAAAATCTGTAGATCTAAGGAAAAAATATTGATCAGGAAGGACAAGCCAAGTTCAGTCATTACAATGTCAAAAACAGATCGGATTTTGCGCTCTAATTAAAATGATAAATGCCAAAACTCAAGAGAAGATACTGGGCTCACTCATTTGGAACACTGTAACCTACAGTGCATTAAGACCCAGGAAATCAGATAACAAGAGGATATGCATTTACGGTATTTCTCTGACAATGGAAAGGTTATGATGAAATGTTTCCCCTTACTCAACACTCTTATCTAATAGGAAGCTGAAAAAATTAAAGGAAACTTATTATCTCTGTTTGGCATTAATAAATGTTAATGTTCTACAATAATGTTTTTCCCTGTAAGTTCAGCGGCTCAAAAAGGGCAATGGAAACTATGTTCACCAACTTATTTCATAGGAGCTGTATGTCACACAGTACATATTCAAATATAATTATCTAAAGCAAGCAAGTATTCAGCAGTATGAAAGAAAGGAGATTTACCACATCAGTATTTATTCCCTCCATTTATTAGCTACCGCGATGATGCATTTTTTTCTTGTTTATTTATAACCTGTTCAGTGGTGACTCTTCCTCTGGGTTCTTACCAGAGGAAGAGTCACTACTCTTCTGGCTTATACTGAAGGTGAAATCATCACTAGTCTTATGTTTTGAGCTGTTGGAAGCTAAATGCAGTAAGCATGTTAACATTCACAGCACCTTACAATCTCAAATTCAACCAGCAGTTACCTGTTTTCTTCTATTGCAGTGAAAGGAGACATTTGGCAGGGAGCAGTTGATTAGTATCTGATCTAATTTGGGCGCAACATGGCAGCAAGAAAGAGGATTACATAAGAAATCACTCAATCCTCTTTCCCGGTATCTCCCAGAGAAATTAAAATTCAGAATTGTCCATGACCCCATTCGCAGTGACCACCCACCCTTCCTTTTTGATGGCTGAGGAGCCAGTAACATAATAAAGTCATTCAAAGCTTCTCTAGTGCCAATCATGCCGTCTTTATGGGAAAATGTAACAAGGTTTGGAGCTTTCTTCCTGCTTCTGTAGGACGTCAGAATGTTACAAATAATTGCAACGGAATCAAAAAGTATTAAAAGACTTCGCAAAAAGATTTGAGGATAATTATGATACCACAGTCTTTTGTTGGTGACATTTTGGTTCTAAGAATTGTATGACTCAGGAGGCACATTTGCAATCATCATGAGGCATGCACACACACACACACACACACACACACACACACGCACACACACGCACACACACACACACACACACACAAACATGCACCCATATCCTAAAGTCTCTGTCCTCCTCTTGGTTTTTCTTTCGGGGTGATTTCAATAAAAACCACAGGACATACTGTATGCAAAAGTCTAATTCGGCTCTGTAGGCACTGTCTGAGTATGACTACAAAGGCTATTTGTGGGGGAAAAAAGAAAGGCAGAAAAAAGGCAGCCATGCATGGCCTTGAAACAACTGTGTGCCATCTTTACCGATGATGAGGATAACTTTAGGCCGAGGCCTGGACGAGTCGAACACCTCGTATTCCTCAATCAGCTCGGCTGTCTCGGACAGGTCCGAGTCACTCTCGATGGAGAACTGGTGGATGGGTGGCAGGCGGTCGTATCGTCGGTACGGGAAATTTGGACTGTCCGGCAGCACTGCAACGACAACACAGACACAGAGTTACCGGGAACAGCGCGGCTTTTTGGTTAGTTTGGGCCTATTTTTTCACACGGCAGTTAGAGACAAGGATTAATGCTGGGTGAGGTGATCGTAGACATCGTCTGGGGCCGGGCGGCGCTTGACACCAAGGGCCAGAGCCTCAAAGGAAATCACCCTCTGAAGGAGCAAATCCCATTTGGCACATCAAATATGAACCCAGGTCAATCTGAGACACATCAAAAAGCCAGTCGGTTCAAGCTGGCATCAGAGCCGGCGCTGCGCTTTCTGAACAAATATCCGGAGGAGACAAAAGCATCTCTGTGCCCCCTGGGCACGACACCCGGTGCCTCGGCCACGTGGGGCATCTGGACGCGGCTGCAGTTTTGTCGTCAGAGCCCCAAAACAGACGTAGCAACTTTGCTTTGCAAATTTAAGTGTGCCGAGTGCGGTTTCATGTTCTGGCCCCTTTGCATGATGTTTTCATAACTGCTGGCCCGGCAGGCAAATGACCAAGAGCAGCATTTAATTTATGCTTTTATCTCAATGGACTTCGCATTAAGATTAGACTGAGCCTCTGATAGCACGTTTGGTCTTCTGCAGGAAGCTTTTGGGATGCGTCCTTTTGTTTTTATGTCACCAGTTTACTGTATGAGTACTCATGTGGGGTATTCACCCTATGACACTCTAGTGATAATGTGTGGACGCAAACACTACATGTCTCATTCACATTTTTCCTAAGCATGAGATTTAAGCATCAGACTCAGAGTCCCCATTGCAGGGTTTCTCATTGGCTTACCATTTCTGAAGAAGGACCTTCGGGATTGGCCTCCGTTGAGGGGGGGCAGGGATTTCTTGTCCTGGCCCACAAAGGTGTCCCATCTGACCTTGTCGGTACCCCCAAGTTCCCTCACCTTCTTCAGACAGCTCTCCAAATAATCTACCGGGTCATCCGGCCGGTAATACATCAAACCTGTCAACAGGCTCTGTAAAAGCAGTGTGTTTAGGCATGGATTAAGCCAAATATAAAAGAATTTTACATAATAAATATAATGACATTAACATTACAAAAATAACACGTATTTGCACAGTAACTCCCAGCCAATGAAAAAAAGTAGAAACAATCTTAAACTTTACAGTATTGTTGGTGCTCACCTGAGCTTCAAAATACAGAATTAGTACTGCATCACCTTCCTTAATTATAGTGTGCATGTAGTACTTTGCTAATGTGAATGTATGGTGTCAGTCATTCGATTTATGTTTGCATTAAATGAAGGCACAGCCTCTCAACCAGAATAACCAAAGAATTTCCAGTATAAATACTTTACAGACATTCTTACAGAATTCTCTTTACTTAAGAATTCTATTTAATTGAACTAGTTGAACGACTGTTGCTAAACCCAATAATTCTTGGAGGAATTACTCTTGTAAAACTGACCTATCACAGTTTGACTATTTACTCTTCTGAAGGAAATCTGCTGAGAGCCCTCTGCCATACTTTCCTGTTCAGCAATGTCTGTAATCCTTCTTATTACATAAACTGTATTCTCATTGGCACCACTTATGAAACAAATTATGGTTTTACTTTCAATTACTTTTACTTTTATACATGTGGTCCTTTTTCTCATGGCAATAAAATAACTTGTAACTTCCTTCTCATAGCGAAAACCTTCCGTGCCAAGAATATTCATTGCATTCCTGGATGCATTGTGCTTGTTGACCCTGAAGTGTACTCTAACAATGTGTTCCCCAAGGATAAAAACATCCTCCACCCATTAAGAAAACATTTCATGAGTCCAAAAAAAGGTATTGCTTCTCCAAGCACAACACAATGGAAGGACCCAGCAGGCAAAGATGATATGATTATGAGTTATTATCTATTTACATGATGGTAAGTAATAATAGTGGCAATGTGCTTGATTATTGCATTTAGAAGTTTCTGTGCTCTTTCAGAGATTGTACTATAGATTGTATTTAACTAATGATGTATGAATTTATGACTAGTGTATATAATAAAAATACATTATAATAAGCTACTATTGGGTAAAGATTTAAATAAATAACTATTACTAATTAAATCTACAACAGAGCTCAAACTGCACTGCATGAAAGGATGGCTTTCTTCAACTTGCCATTTCATTAGCATTTGTTAAATATTTGACATACTGTTCATAGATCCATATATAGGTTAGAACGTTGTGGAGGCTTCAAATGCTGCAATATTTCACATCTACATAATTAAACTAAGGCACCTCATCCAGGAACACATTTAGATGAATAGCAGTCTCATATATGACTTGGAGCTGATATAGAGGTTTGACCCATTACAGCTCATTTCCATAAGGTTTTAAAGAAAATTAACTTGACAAAAGACCTGAAGAGAATGAATGTTTTCCACGTTACAAAAGTCCTTCATTTTCCCTTGCTGCCATTAATTGCGAAAGATTATCATCAGCGTTTACCATTAACTTCCTCTAGGCTGTGTATCAGACTCCTTTGAGAATAATGGTCGCTGAATCAGAAAATCAGTCAATGTTAATAATTACGACAATGAACAAGTAATCTAAATTACAGTCAATATCAGTTTACTTAAATTTATTATGTAAGAAATACAACA
This sequence comes from Megalops atlanticus, assembly GCA_019176425.1. Lineage (NCBI taxonomy): Eukaryota > Metazoa > Chordata > Actinopteri > Elopiformes > Megalopidae > Megalops > Megalops atlanticus. The sequence continues at coordinate 6,024,322 of CM032896.1, forward strand.
CTGCCCAATCTAGGTACCTCAACGTTCTAGGATTCAAACGATAAATTGATCTCTTATTAATGATCTCCATCTCGATTTCTCTGATATGCAGCAGCCTACTCTAACAACACTCAATATCAATTGATCACGCATGCTAATAAATGATTTTTTACACATTAAAAATAAACGCCTATTATAACAAGGTAATTGATTCAGCCTGATATTAAACTAAGACCTCAAGGTAAATTATATTAATAATAATGTATATTATGAGCAATCTAAAATAGGTTGTTGAAAAAGATATGCCAACCGGGAGATTCTTAAATCATTTGATTCGTCTAGTACAAAATTTCTTCCATCATCGAAATATCGTTGTTTCTACATGATATGTAAGTGAACGGTTTCTTAAAAACTAATGTCAAATGTGCCGAAGATCAACGGCAAGACAACACAGGTTTGCCACAATGTTCCTTAAGAATGAAAGTAGCCTTCCTCTTAAAATGTGCAGGGCAATTTATAGCACAGGTAGATTTCTTACCTCAAAGAGCTGAGGTATCTCTCTCCTTGCGAGATATTCCTTGGCATCGCTGGTATTCATCCCTCTGGCAATTGGAGAAATATTTGTGTCCTTATATTAAATAATGCGCTGTTGTTTCCTGCAGAATGTCGCTGTAGGCTGGAACTGTTAAAGGAACGCCAACTCCGCGCGCTTCCGATTCGAACCTCAGAGCATTTTCCCGGGGGGGTGGAAAACTGAGATGGCAAAAGGCAATCCTCTCTTTAAGCACCCGTGTCGTTCATTGGTTTCGCTGTGACATGCCGCGTTTCATTCAGTCCCTCGGTTCACGCGTGGCAAGGTACGCACACAGGACCGACGGAAACGTGTCTGTGGTAGTGGAGATACACTGACTGAAGAACTGCCGAGAGTAAATGAAGAAATGGTTAAGTGATCTGCGTAGACTGCAAGCTACTGTGTTCTGTAAACAGCAGCAAGCAACTCTGTCGCTTAAATTCACCAGTATAAACATAGATAAGACATAATGTCTATGTATCGCAGTATTAAAACATACACACGGTTTTATTTATAAACCGTAAAAGAATATTTATAAAATATGCCCCCAAACCCATTTTATCGATTAATTAAATTTCTTGAAATTTGGTTTTCTTGTACAAAATTTATAACCACCTTTCCTCTACACGTTGCTATGCTTAAAATACACATAATGCTATTAAACTGTAGCATCGTGAATGACATAGCTCAGATACCTTTGTTATTCTAATATAAATGTCATACAAATGAACATGTATACAAATTTGAAAAACAAACTGCAGAATGCTGCACAGGGAAACAAAAGTAAAATGAATTTGCATGAGCTACTTGTCTTTTGAAATTCCAAGTATATATACACATTCTAGTGTATTTAATTAAAGATAAAAACCGGACATTTTCCTAATCTCTAAATATACAACCGATTGCATATCTACCTGATGTAGATCTTATAAATACCCTCACTTTAAAAACTCTCTACTGCCCCCTGCTGGTCAAACTTGATAAGCAGAACACCATCACAAACCATACCAATGACAACATTCTTGCGGACGCACCATAAAAAAGTAACAAATAAGTACACATTCGGAGTGGGAAATAAGGAATGCATTTAACATTAGGGAAAACTCAAAGATATCAAAGTAACCCAGTATGAACTGTGCAATAACAGACTGGTAAAAAAAAGTTTGCAGAAGTGGTTGTCAGGATATGTACCTGGACCCATTTATAAATCTCGGACACATCCAGCATGCCAGCTGGTAGAAATAAGAACAAAAATAAAGACACAAAAACTGTCAAAATTCATCAGGAAATATTCCTTGTACTGTTAGATCGGAATGGTTTAGCTACTTTTAAAAATAGATCATACTATAATACCTTTATAGTTCTTGAAAACGCAATTAAAATAATTGAGGTGTCCGGGATAGCAAAGTTGCCCAACTCAGTGAGCTCACCTAAACTATGAAGTCAAAGAGGTCCCGTGGATGAGAGTGACTTCTTTATAGCCTTGTATAGTTTGGGATTATATATCGCTAGATTGCTTCGGACCAGACTGTTTGATAATTCACAGTTAAAAAGGAGCCTGTTATTGTTATAATTTTTGAGTGAGTTAATCGAATCGTTTGCGCCCACTGCGAGCGCATCCTCACGCTAACACCGCGCGCATGGACAGACAGTGCCTTTTGGATAGGTGTCGCGTGTAATATCGACCCGTCTGGACACTCGTTCCCCGCTGTGCGCTGGGTAATGTGCTGTACGGACTGCATTGTAAGGAACACAGGAAAAGCTGCCGCTTCCTGGTTGAGGCTGTCTCTCAGAAAGATGGCTACCTGCAGGTGTCACTTGTACCTGAAAATATTTGCCTTACTTTGCCTTCATCTCTTACCAGTGGCAAGTAACTATGTTGAGGTAATTTACACCATGTGAATCTAACGATTTCTGTGATTCACGCAGCAGCCAAATCGCGCTGTTTGTTTGAACGTTGCTAGGTCGTTAGCTGGCTCTAGCTACATATAGCTAGGTGGCTAGTCAGCCCTGTAGACTGCAAGCTGATCAGATGAGGTTGTTAGCTGGCTTCATTGTTTCAATGAGACAACGGGGTTTGGCTTTTCATTTAACTTCTACTCTGAGAGGCTGTTTTGAAATTAACCCTCTGATGCTGGTGCATTTGTGTTGGATGGATTGCATCAAATGGATCGCAAAATCCAAAGGGCTAACTACTTGAATTAATTGTAAATGTAAAAATCTATTCCACGAGAACATATCAAGTAGCACTAGCTAGCTAGCTGGATATTTGCCTATGAATCACAGCATCCTTCTGACATTTTACGGTATTTATTTTTCTAGCTTGCCGGGCAAGCACCTAGCTATCTTGATGGCCAAGCAAATTTAAAATATATTTGAATAGCTAACTAGCTACTTAGCTGCACAGATGTCCTGATGAAATGACACCCCTGTAGTTTTGTTAACCGGCTAGACATTAGGTGTACGTGACGAAGACGTTGCCTCACTGCTCTTGCTGTGTTTCTTCATTAGGGAAAAGCCAGCCAGCTCTTCAGCAGTGGGCATACCAATAACTGGGCCGTTTTGGTGAGTACTCGCTTCCTGGCAAGTCTGGGGTTCCGGCATTTAGCAGTTAGCACAATAATGTTAAAACACAATGGCTTACCTTTAGGGCCGCATGGCACGGTGTAAGTAATTATTTAGCATTTTTGGAATGCGGCAGATATTTTGCAGTATGTGACCATGAAATGTACATGCACATGTACGACATTATAAGTAGTCTCTTGGGTCTATGTTGGGTCTCCCCAGAACAAACCTCTTAAACAGTGTTCTTTCTTTGTTTCACTGTCATTAAAGTCTTATGTAATATCTGCAGTTAACCTCTGTGTTGTGTCAGCCTGATAATCCCTTCATCTTCATATTAGACTCAATGATCATCTGTTTTCACTCTTCTGTGTTCTGGTTTTGTGTGAGACTTGTGTGAGACTGTTTTGCATGTTAATTGTATTTACATTTTAACAGGTAATATGCTGTTTGTAAACTATGTTCTTAATCATTTTTACCCCTAGATTTAAGTGTCATTGTGGCTTGCCAATTATTTTGTGATGCGTTCTGAGAAAACGTGTCTCAGCCATATTTCAGAGATTTGAAGTCACATTTTCAAACGTGAAAGAAATAACATACCAAACCTGGTTTTCCTACATCTGACGTGGCTCACATCCAAGAGTCAATGGGTTTTGTGATTCTGATAATGATGACAAACAGGCTATGGGACAATGACTAATACACTTAAATGTTTTATCGGATGCTTTCACAATTACACATTGAAAATGTTTTCAGATGTTTAATGGTGTCCTTCTTCTCATTTGTCTTCATTGGTCCCTTCCCCCTAGGTGTGTACCTCAAGGTTCTGGTTTAATTACCGGCACGTGGCCAACACTCTCTCGGTGTACCGGAGCGTGAAGCGGCTAGGAATTCCGGACAGGTAATTGTATACAGCACCTGGTTTTGCGGCCCCCTGTCCTGGATTTGATCTGTCCTCACCTTTAATTATGTAATCAGATGAACTATTAGGCCTCAGGATTGCAGGAAATCAGAGACTGGAATCTGAGAGTCTTTTGCACACAGGTGTATTGTCGAGCAAGAAATAAAATAATACATTACATTACATTACGTTCATTTAGCAGATGCTCTTATCCAGAGTGACTTCCAGCACAAAGAACAGAAGTGTTTCCATTCAACTTGAATGAGCAACAGTGTCAGACCAGGCTAACAACACTCCCAGACCAGTGAATGTGGGTAAAACACTATCTAAGCCCTGCCACAAGTTAACTAGCTCAACCTGACTAGACAGCCTAGCAGGGAAGCCAAGTACACAAACTTGCATATATCACCGTCACTAGATTACAGAATCCAAAACATATTGCAATACTACACATTAAAAACAGCAAGTAATACAAGTAGCAGGTGTTAGGGGGTGGGGATTGAGGTGGATAATATAATAATCACTATACTGCCTCTAACGTGACAATCTCAATCAATCAATAAATCAGCTTTTAATTGGTATTGTGCTTTTTCCAGTCAGATTGTGATTTTACAGTGCAGTGTTTCCAGACAGAATCAATGAAACGGACAATACCTCAGTGGGAATGATTTGTAATAACTGAAAAAATATTTCCTCACTGCTTGGAAAGGGCAATCAGCATATTGCTAGAAATACATGAAATAAAGACATGTTGCATGAATATGAGTCATAAAGTGAGTCAGTCCACCATGCTACCGCTAATACTAATATAATATAATAATTCTTACTGATGTTATAAGTACTATCATTAGTGTAACGTATAGATTATTATGTCGGTTAACTATTTGAATAGTCAGTTAATAGCATTCAGGTTCCTATTTGATGCTCTACTGTTGCAGCCATGCAGTCATTGCATCGCAGGTGATGTTACCTGGCTGTGATTTTCTACAACCTCATGTAACGTTACATATAATTTTTTCAGCGTAGCACCACTAGCAGCATGTGCCTAGACTCCCTCCCTGGGGGAGGAACTCTTAACTTGACAAAGGATGTTGGTGTGACATTTTTCTTCCCAGTGGCTCTTTCTTACCATCATAAGCTTTCATTTATCCCCCAGTCCCCAAGTGTAACACAAGCTCAGGAAGGTGAAAGATATTAAATCAATATCACATTTTGATGGATTTATTTTGAACAGTCAGGACAATCCCCTTAAGAAACCCCACCTAGCTCAAGTGTGTTCTTCTGACAATCTCAAGGTCATTGCAGTGTTCCTCTCCAGGAGGATAAGATTGAATCTTCTGTATTTCTGGACCTGTTACTCTCACGTCTACTTTTAATTTTCAGTTTCAAGGTCATTTCTGGCTTTACAAGGACATAAATTCCTGTTTCAAATGTAGTGTTCCAGGAGTGGGTAAAATAGATTTATGGATCCATTTTTAAGACAGTCTCTGTTGTTGACATTGTCCCATAATCTAGACTCTTAACAGTGTCAATTAATGTTATATTGGTACCATGCATTTCATGATGTAAATTATGGAGGCAGTAATCCATTTTGGTAAATGTGACTCCAACCTATTAGTGATGGTACTGACTGATCTGCACTGACTATTTATTTTTAGTTTTGTGTGTGCAGTGTGTGTTCTTTGAGAGCTTTCACAAAGAATTTTAAGTGTTTTAATGCCTACTGTTGACAAATAAATTTGAACTTGATCCTCTTTAGTGGAGAACTTTCACTTGTCATTCCACTTTTACTCTCAGTCCTGCAAGTTTTTTTTTTTTTTAACCTTTTTTAATGTGGAAAGGTATTGTAAATTTTAGAGTGTGGGTTGTAGTGGCCGCTGTCTGTCATCTTGACAGGTTATGTAAGCACATTTTGTTTTTGCTGGTGGGTTGCTTTGAAAATGTGACTGCAACAGCGTGCCTACAGTGATGTCTGTCTGTGCTGTCCTTAATATGAATCCGTTTTGCCTCCCAGTCATATTGTGCTGATGCTGGCAGACGATATGGCCTGTAACCATAGAAACCCTAAGCCAGCCACTGTCTTCAGCCACAAGAACATGGAGCTGAATGTGTATGGGGACGATGTGGAGGTGGATTACCGGGGATACGAGGTGAGGTCACACAGGGACTGTGAAGAACAGCGGAGTTTGATGTGTTAGGATGTGCACAGACTGTCATCTCGTTAGAGAACACCATAGGTATGCTCTTTTAAACCTGCTTGAATGTGAAATTAAGATGACCTCATTGAAACAAGGCAGTGGTATTACTTGTCTAGCAGAATCAGTTGGAATGTACATCATTCTTGGCTGTGGCTGGAGGAAGTGTCTAAAGTGGTGTCTAGCTCAGGATACTCCCTGAGTGGCTCCCTTTAAAACAGTGATAGTACCTCAGGCCACCACTAGGTGGCAAAAAAGAGCAACTATGTATTTTCAGGCCTTGAACAGTGCCTGTTAATGACTTTTTATAACAAAATATGCAAATCAAACTTTAGCATTCAATCAGAGTAGATTTTGTGTTAGAGCAGAGGATCAGTAAATATATTTCACAGCTGTAATATGTAATTGAATTGATACACAATCTGTGGTGATGTCTTTATCAGTCACCTGTCCCTCATACCACATACCTCTTTGCTTATGTGACAACGTACCTAAACTCAGTCTGGAGACTTGTTCCTCCATAGTATGCTCAGATGGGGATTAAACTCTGTCCTCACGCTGTGTTCCAGGTTACCGTGGAGAATTTCCTTCGTGTTCTGACTGGGAGGTTGCCTCCAAGTACCCCTCGGTCAAAACGATTGCTGTCCGATGACCGCAGCAACATCCTGATTTATTTGACTGGTAGGCTCTCAGGTCCCGGTGCTCAGTGTTAAAAGCGGCAGAGTGAGGAAAATTCGTGGCTTGTTTCAGTGTTGCTTTCCTACCGCGACTCATTTCTGTGCTCTCTCTCTCCCCCCACCCCCACCCCCACCCCCGTGGCCTCTCCCACTGGTTCATCGGAATATCACTTCACAGGTCACGGAGGGAACGGCTTCCTGAAGTTCCAGGATTCTGAGGAAATAAGCAACGTGGAGCTGGCGGACGCCTTTGAGCAGATGTGGCAGAAGAGAAGGTGAATGGCTGCCAAACGGGCACCTTTTTCCCCTGTATGCACTGTCTGTACTCTCTGTGTATGAATTTTGATTCGAACGGCTAACTGCAGCGGGACAGGAAATGGATGTTGAAAGTAATATGGAGCGACACCTCGTCATCCATTTTCCAGCGGGTCCTCTCCTCAGAGACAGGCTGCTTTGCATGGGCAACGGCCTTTCAGGCACTCAGCTGCTGTGAATTCTGGGTAAAATCCTTTGCATAGAATCTTTTGTCCCAGTGTTTTCAGTAAATGTGAATGGCTACTCTGAAAGCAGCTGCCAGCTGGAAGAGTCGGTCTGCGCAGGGAAGCGTAGGAGGGTGACGGATGTACCCGGCTCCACCAGCTCTTTCGGCAGGTGTTGGTGCCTTGCTATCCCACATTTGCAAGCAGCTGATGGCAGAACAGGTGCAAAAGGTGACATTGAGTCCTGGGTGCCACAGCATATTTTTTTTGTTGTTATACAGACCTGTATACATGTAGGTAACATAGAAGATGTTTTATTGAACATTTCTAAATCTTCCTTTGAAAGGAAGTTGAATTGATCCAGTGCTTAATACTTCCAACTTATCACTTTACCCAGAATCCTTGGCAAACAGCAATGCAGATTTCCCCGAAACTAAATTTCAAGATCCTATTAGATATACTGCACATTAAGTAATTGTTGCTAATTAGGTAGTAATTAATTAGTTGATTATAAGTGGTGCTAATTAAATAAATCATTATGCAGGTCACAGCTGTAGGCTTCTTTGCATCAGTGTAATCATTTTCCTCAACTTGGAAGATAGAGTTGATTGGTCCATATATAATACTTGTAGTTATTGTCTGACTCAAGAATTCAGCTATTTTACTGTAGTGGTGTGAGGCAACGACAAGGCAGCTTTATCCATTGAGAGAAGTCTGCTGAGTTTCCAGGTTTCTCTCATCAATCTTCACATGCCACATGGCCTGTCCCATTTCCTCTCCCAGGGCGGTACCGTGTCAACGGACAAGAGGGGTTCTTGCCACTTTGGTGTTCTGTGCCTCGCTGGGGTTGCGTGTTGCAGGGTGGTGTTGCGTCTGATGTGAGAGTGTGTGACAGTCACAGACCTCGGTACAGAAACCCATTAAAACTTCCATCCGTGGTGAAAGCTGTGGCCGTGGATTTGCCATTGTCTCTGGCAGTCGGCTCACTGATAGACTCCGAATGCCACTTAATGGACTGTGTGGGTCCCTCACACCAGTGAAGCCTCACTCTTTCTACTTTTTAAACTCCTTTCAAGGGCAGTCACACAGGCCTTAGCAGTCTGGAGTGCTGTCCTTTCTCAGCTTTAAATTGTTGTCCTTGTCTATTCAAACCTTTCAACCAAACTCATTTGTCTTGAAGATTAATGAATCAAAAGTGACTTGCAATATTGTTTGATATTTTTTCTTTCACTTTATAAGATGAATTGATGAAATAAATGCATCTTCTAATTTAGTTTATTCATTTCCAGCTGAATGAAAAATGCATTATTAAAATGACATTTCTGTCAAAATGGAGAAATTGCATCTCAAACCTCAACTGACTAATCCAGTCCAAGTACAAGCCACCATGGCTTAAACTGCCGTGAGCAAACAGTAATTCTTTGGAAGTGATTTTGTCCAAACAGATGTTGATAATCAGATTACACATTTGATGGACAACCACAAGAGGCCTGTTTTGGCATAATGACTGAAACATAAAGCTTAATGGTTTGTCAGAGAACCATTTCCTGCTTTTAGAACAAGGGGATATCTGTTATGTCTTTATTGGCATAAGCACAAGCTCTTATGAGAAGCCTGCCCAATTAAACTGGGCCTAAGGCCTGCCTGATATCTAATTGCTTGTTTTTAAATTGGCTCTTAATATTTTTGGGATCCCATGGTATCCAATTAGTGAGAGAAGTAAATGAGTATTACAGTTGACTAGCATTCCCTTTACTGTGTGTAAATGTTTTTTTATAGAATATTTATGGCTGCCTTTGAATGAAACAGCTAACATTATCAAGCTGATGGCATTGAGATCCTGCTGGTTGAGCTGACTGCATCAGTGCTGCCTTCAGAAGCTTTTCATTGTGTACATTTATCTTTCACCTCATTTGTATGTTGGCATCAGCATAGATTGTTCACATTTCACATCAAGGATCGGACAAGAGTTGTTGTTGGGCTTTGTCTTGTTTTTAATTTTGTTAATGAAAAAGCAATTCACATTCAATTCCCTTTCAGAGGTTTGGGAAAATTAGGCCATCCTAGTTGCCATGGTGACCTCCGCTTGTGAAGGAGGCTACTTTTCTCTCACCGAGTGTTCTTATTGGCTGGAGGAGGTGGGGAGGGGGAAACAAGTCTGACACCCTGGTGTTTCTCCGCAGGTACAACGAGCTGCTCTTCATCATCGACACCTGCCAGGGGGCCTCCATGTACGAGAGGTTCTATTCGCCCAACCTGATGGCCCTGGCCAGCAGCCAAGTGGGAGAAGACTCTCTCTCAGTGAGTCGCTCACGGCAACTGCATCATTCATAAAGCAGTTCCATCATCTTAAGTCTACTGCGGGCTCCTTAGACGAGGGTGAAATTTTGCCCACGTCACCTTACAACCACAGTATGGCTGCATTAGGAAATCCTTATAGCCTACCTGCTCAGCACAGCACTTCAGAACACGTTCATTTGTGCATTGCACTATAGATTAGGCATATGCTGATTCTCATTAGGTGCAACAGCAGTGATTTTCAGGTGGTGCATTTTTGAGTGTCATGCTGTTGGCCATGCTCACGTCTTGCAAATGCTGCTTCCTGGCCTTGTGGGATTCACATTACTTTTTATGTTTGTGTGTGCATCTGTGTGTAGGCCTACTGTGACACCATTTGATATCTCTTCAAATACAGCTGCACTGCCACTTAAATGTAATACGAAATGCAATATAACCCCACACTGCACAATTAGTGTTAAATTATTAATTGTCTACGCATAATTTACCAGATGAAAACACACACTGACTGTGAGTGAATATGATTTATTGCAGAGATCTCAAAGTAAGCTTTTTTAAATCTACAGCACCAGCCTGACCTGGCCATCGGAGTTCACCTGATGGACAGGTACACCTTCTACCTGCTGGAGTTCCTAGAGGACATCCACCCTGCGAGTCAGGCCAACATGAATGATCTGGTGAGAGCCTGTCTGGCATGCATGCTTTCACCAGCACTGCAAGGGCAACTGCCGATGTTTTACTGAAACGCTGACACACAGGGAAAGTTTTTAGTTGGGCATAATAAGCCATTTATATGATGACTTCATGTTGCCGGTCTATTTGTGTGTGTGATTGTCCTAAGAACTGCTTTCCTTAGATCAAAATAACTTAATGCTCTATTTACATGGATTTAAATTTTAATGGCATAAAAAATTCAGAGCACAGCTGTAGGCACCCTTGAACAAATTATTAATAAAATACGTAAATCCTTGCAAAAAAATTATTATTATTTAACACTTTCATGGATGGTATGTGTTTTTTTTAAAGAGCCATCTACTGTAAATCCACTGTGTTTCTATACATCATGTCTTGTTGGTTTGAGGTCCTGTATTTCAATCAGAGTGACATTGACCAATTTGTCATAATGTGCTATCTAAATTGCACATGAGACCTTAGAGAACCCCCAGTGTCAGTGAAAAAAATTTATCAGCTCTTTCTGGAAATACTTTAGATATGACGTAATTGGTGACATTTAAGTAGCAGTAGCCAGTGTGGCTTCACACAGCCCAAAACCCAGGTATGAACATTTGACCTTATTCTTGCATTAATTTCTGACTGAGTCCTGCCCAAAGGAAAGTGCTTTGATGCGGTGGGTCTGGTCCAATTTGGCCTACTTTTCTTGTTTGCAAGGAGAGCTCAGCTACTTAGAGACCCAAGCCATGGAGAGCAGAATTAAGTCTTGTGTTTGATCATGTTAGCCCCTAAATTTAACCCCAGTACTGCAATAAACAGCTACTATACCCTACAGAGGTACTGATTTTCTAAGCTGCCTTTTACCATCTTGATGACAGCTTCTCTGCTGCTCTGAATTTGCTCTGGGTTCTTTCAACAGCTCTGTCAGATTTCCTTCAAATCCTGTTCAGATATGTGGTCTGCATTCTTTTGCTAACTAGACTCCATCCTGTACTCATGAGTCACCAGTAATAGGAGCGAGTGGCCAGCAAGTTGGCATCTGACATCTTTCAGAAGGCCTCGGATATTGTCTCTCTTTATAGATGGTTGCTTGTAAGAAGGGAAATGGGAAACCTGTAACCAAGCGCAAGGGACAGTGCAAACATGACCTTAATAAAAGCAGAAACAAGTACATTGGTGTGCACTTACATGCCAGGCTACTCTAGAAAATTAAACATAGCAAAGGTAATGAAAATGGCTCTTGATGTCTGTGAAGGGGCACATAAGAGTTTTTTTACAGAGGTCTTCCTTCGAAAGTGAGAGGAAGCCATGACTTATGAAGGACGTCAGGCATACCAGATAGCATTGACAGATAGCTGATTGTGGGTAAACATCAGGGCATAACAATACACTCATTTGGCAGCCATACACACAGCATGACAAATAACATAAAGAAGAGCACTATTGGTTTAGCTACGCAATAGAAATCTGCTAAAGGAAGATACTACGACACAGGATCCTAGTGTTTTTTTAACAAAAGATGTACAGCAAAAAATGAAAAAGTAGTCTGAACTGAATAAACAAACAGTGAGAAATATGTAAGCAATCTATCAAATATTACACTAAGATGGAAATTGAAGAAACCATGACTGGGCTATCACTCAAACCCCTTGGAGAGGTCATTCACGGATCCATTTGGCTTCCTGCTGCAGTGGAACTTTGTCATTTTACAGTCTCTGGCTTTACTTTGTACTTTGTGGTCAGTCCACCTATGGTCTAGAGCTTTTCTCACCAGTGTTAAGCTTGTGCTAGGTACAGTGTTCAGTAATATGTGTGCACATCCGTTTTTGCATCAGCCCCAATACGAACAACAAAAAACTAGAAAAAGTAGTTTGTCTTCGTAATATAATTATGCTGATTTCCATTCTTTGTAATAACAGGTGACATTTCTTGGCATCAATCTTCTGATGCATTTAATAGGAAGTTTTCCAATGGATTAATCATTAGCATACCTCAATTGAGATGACAACCACAAGAATTTTTTTTTTTCTACTGTCAAACACAATCTGTTAGTTTCAGAAGTGGGATTGATGTCATTATGAGGAGGATGGACTCCATCTTGATAAGGAGTAATAGGGACATTCTTTGCTGTAAGATCTGCACAATGTTACTCTTTCTGAACACATGGCCAATGTCAGAAAAATGGGCAGCTGTCCCTTAAAGTAATCATAGAAAAAATATTGTCAGGCAAACTAGTGTTTGCAAAGAGATGTATTCACCAATAAAATATGCTGTAGGCTGTAAGTGGGGAGAATTATTTTTATTAATGCCATTGATTTACCACTAGTCTTCTAATGGATCTTCTCGTATGGTCAGTCCAGAGCGCAATAAGCAACAGGCACAGAAGTCTCTCAGTGATGGGCAACATGTTTGAAACAGCACCAAGTCTCGCCTCAGAAAGTTTCAGTACGTTGTTAAAAAAATAATTTGTTGTGCTAATTGCTAGCTGGCAGAGAGTGACTGAGATAATTTGCCTGGGCTTTTGGGACGACGTACGGCTTTAGAAGACTGCCTGAAGGTTCAGAGAGCTTCTATTTATGTTGAAGCAAAATGGGATTTCACCCCCCCCATGGAGAGTTCTCTTCCCTGCCCCTTCACAGAGCCCTGGCTGCAGAGATGCTCTCTCTTGCTCAGCTAAGATGAAAGTTGGGACCTGGTGGCCACCTTCGGAAGAGCTCTTGAAACAGAGCCAGTAATCCTCTCGGAGACCCGGGGCGTTTCAAAGAGACAGAGAGGGGCTTTTGGCTCCAGGCTTACTGTTTTATTTCCATCCTATTAATTCACTAGTGGAAGAGCAGTAGTCAGGGGCCTTTCCAAGCCCCTGGGCCATCATGAGATTAGGATTCCAGCTCAGATGTGTTCAGTCCCCATCACAGCTGACTGTTGACTGGATCAGGCCTGACTGGGTCAGATTAATTCGTATTATTTTGGCGAGTGTTGAGTTTTTCAGAGATGTGCTTTTCCACATCGATTGTGTGGGATTAGTGTTGATATTATGGATTGCCTTCTTTGGTAGGCGAGGTTTGATCCAGTCCCCCGTCGTAATCTTCTTGGGTTCATTTGAGGGGAGAGAAGTACTCCAATGAAATGTTATTTGTCTTTGAAAAATCTTCAAGGATTTTCAGTATTCTTTTACTATTGTCCAAGACGGCTGCTTTCCCCATGATGGTTTCCTTGAAATTGGATATTTTTATATCAGAGGGTGTTGGCAGTAAGAGCAAGGATGTGAATAACTAACAAGTCAAAAAGTGAAAGCTTAGAGTAACGAATGATTCAACCACTTGGCTGCCTTCAGTGGTAACTGTAACTTTACAGTGAATGACTGTCATTTAATGACTACAAGGGGGTGGAATATATAGAGCTTCATTATTGGTTTCAGGGAAACTCATTCCCTTCCAAATGTGTCAAAAGTTTGCTCAAATCATTTGGGTGCAGTTAAACTTTCTGAAATCCCAAAATGTACATTTTTTGAGAACAAATGAATGCCCCAGGGCTATTGTGTTCTATAAAGGTTCTGTAGATTGCCTTACTGTTGTCATTTAATGTGAATATCTTAATTGGAGCTTTAAAGATTTTTGTTAAAAACTCAAGTATTTCAAATATCTGAAAATAACATACTTAGTTTGCCATACCCTGCATATTCCACCTAAACGCCCATTAAATGTACATTACATTTACACATATTAATGCTTTACATGTCCACCCGAGCGCTGTCCTTGGATTTTGTTTTTTTCTTTTTCTTCTTCTTCAAAGAAACACCCCCGGTGCCTTTTAACTGAAATGAACTGCATTATTATGCATATGGAATATTTTGATTTGTATCAACAAGCTATCCAGACTGAATGTATAAATTGATTTTTTTAATTTGGGCCTTGGATGTTTTTGTTCTTGGAAGACAAAGAATACATTTCAGGGTTGAACTGTGCAGCATGCAGGACAGTCTGAAATGAACATTTTCCATTCATCTGCGTGAGAGAAAAGATTATCGCTCTGTTTGGACAAAATGAAACACCTTTTCAGAGTCTGTTGCCTTGACATGGTTTTAAAACTCAGTATGTAGCAAGTGTTGACAGAGTAATTTTAAAGGAGATAGAAACAGAATCACCCTCAGCATTTAAATGCTAAACATGTATCCATCCTGTCACTGAACATGTAATCTACCCTTGTCATATGTTCTTTGCACATTATGACAAGAAGGCATGAACCGAAAACCCATTGTTGTGGCTTTTTGATCTATGGTCCCAAGCTAACTTCAACCAGGACTGATGTTGGGCATTGTGGGTAATTTGTGGCTCACAGCTGGTCAGTGTCATTGAATGCTGCCTCAGTTTCTTCATGCACACTCAGTGTATCATCACCAGTTTGTAAGTGGATTGCCATGTCTGTGTGTGTGTGTCACAGTTTAAGGTCTGTCCAAAGAGCCAATGTGTGTCCACTCCTGGCCACCGTACCGACTTGTTCCAGAGGGACCCTGGCAGCGTCCTCATCACTGACTTCTTTGGCAGCGTCCGCAAAGTGGAGATCACCACGGAGACCATCAATCTGACCTCACCCATTGTGCCGCAGGAGGACAAGTAAGTCTACCCAGAATGCACTTCTGTTAGAGAGGTGGAATGACAGGACTGCAGTGCGTGCTGGTTGTCTCAGCCTTCTCCACCCCAGCAGAACATACATGCTGTCTTGTAGTCTTACAGCATATGTTTTGCACATCTACATCTTTCTTTAATCACTCTGAAAGTGGGGGCATTCCTGCTCAAAGGCAACAAAACTCATTTGGTATTATAGCTGTGGCAGGTCTGGTAAAGTGGTTGTTCAATCAATGCACAGTGCACATAAGAGTCACAGTACACAGTACTGTCACAGTAAGTGCACAGAGTCACATAAAACGTCCTTAAAAAATTGTTTTACATTTACATTTATTTACATTTATTTATTTGGCAGACGCTTTTATCCAAAGCGACGTACAAAAGTGCAAATAGTGAGCAAACAACAGGCACAAGAGCAAGATGTGTAAAGGTCATATAATGCAAATAGTGCTGAAGCTGAGCGCAAGTTCAGTGACGCGAGCCAACTAATCTGAACTAGGATTGCATATCAAATACAATTACAGAAAGAAAAATGGAGTACCGCTATACTACCTAGACAAGTGAGCAACAAGTACAAGGCAGGAGTCAGATTCACAACATCAAAGTTACAAGGTCGAAGAGGGAGGTATTAGTCCAGGTAGAGTCTGAAGAGGTGTGTCTTCAGCGCACGTCTGAAGGGTTGGATTGATGGAGTTGTTCTTAGGGGGGTGGGGAGTTCATTCCACCACTGGGGGGCGATGATGGAGAAGCGGAGTGTAAATGAGAAACTTTGTTCTTTATATGTTCACATTAGTAAACAAGCCTTCTAAAGTGTCCGGAAAACGATCATTCTGCATAATCATTGACTCAGTTTGGTGGCAAATTTGATGATGTTGTGCTGTAGTGTACCAGTGTGAATATGTACTGCTAATTAAATTAACAGGCACAATAAGACACTAGGGAACCCCACTGGAGCAAAACTAGCACACACTGCTGCCCTCTAGCAAATGTTTAATACTCCCACTGTAAGGGAATGGTTGGAAGAAGACAGTCCTAATTGGCCTGTTTTCAGGCCATGTTTAGAAATCAACATACTGGCCTACCACAGTAGAAACAGAGCTGTGAAAATGTACAAGGTCTAACACATTAGAAGCCCTGATGGCATTTGATAAAAGCTCTAATGGGGATATTGATTTGTTAATGTGGTTGTAACCAACAGTGCTAATAATGTACAAGGTTACTGTGCGGTGCAATTGAAGTCCACCTTCTGTAAAATGAGGCAGCAGGCTAATTATAATATTGCGCAACCGAGGAGAGGAATAAATTATTAATTGTGTATGTATTAATCATTTATTACCCCTTGGGGGGTTGGCAGAAGTGTGTTTGCACAGACTTAAAAGTAGATGTCCTTATTAATCTGACTCTATGTCTATCCTAGCACTGTATAAGATTGTGGCCCCATTACAGAACTCGGTGACCTTGCTTCAAAGTATTCTGTATAATCATCATTTTTTCGTTTTATCATGTTCATGAGAGAATTTTACTTTTTATGGAGGCTGTGGTGTTAGCAGAAGTGGTAATTACAGCTATAAGTTAAATCTTTTTGTTTTTACATGTTTTAGAATTTTCTTCGTAGGCTGTGCTCTTTGGTCCATTTCAGTTTCGTGATGAGGAAGCATTCTTAAATTGACAGGCCAGTAGTGCCCTAAACCCTAGTGCACGGAGGCCCTTTTTGGTCAAAACTGCCTGTGGTGTCTGAAATCAGTGCCATGCTGTTCTCATTCAGCTGATGTCAGTCACTTGTATATTTATCAATGTATGTATTATTATCATTGCTCTCTCTCTTGCTTTTTACACAATGATCATGTATAACTGAATATTAAAAATTTTTAAAATGTATAGTCAAAGCTTCTTGGATGTATGAACATATCCATATATATGAATCACTATAGAGCTGGCTGTAATACGTAGCCATTAAAAGTGTTCATTTGTTTTGGTTTCCGAGTTTTAGTTAGTTACGTTGACAGTACTTGCTGTCTCATACAGAAGGGTATTTTTGGCACTCTTTTTATCTGGCGTCTCTCCCCTTAATTTCATGCAAACATAAAATGTGTTGCGTAAAATTAAGAGGAAGCCAGAGCTCTTTTTTGTGACTGCAAACAGACCCATGCACATTTGTCTTCTACATTGCCTGTTAGAAAGTGGCTACTAGTCTGTTGGTATTCTGTATAATGTGTGACACGTCACTGAGTAATGTGTGGTACATGCAGTGCACATGTATGTACTTGTATGTCTACAACACACATACAGCATTTTATAGATAGAGGAGGAGTTTGATTTAGCACATCGCAAATGTATGTACGTGTACATGTGTACAGCCCATGCAGCGTATAAAATTTGAACACGTTAGCGAAAGCATGGATTTTCATGACTTGTCCTGGAGGGTTATAGTCCATCAGGGTGTCTGCCACTTCAGCCAGTGATGCTCACAGAACAGAGGGGATCGGTTTAACTTAGGTGGTGAATGGCTGACCCCAGTGGGATGTGTGTTTTGGGGGAAACTGAAACCTGCAGACACTGCAGCTGTCTGTCATAAAGGTGGAGAACCCCAGATAAATTCAACAAACCGCACAGACTGAGTGTGTGAAGGAGTCCACCACTAGATGGCAGTAGCGTGTCTTGCATGAATCTTCCTACCAGCAGCATGTTGCTGTTTTCCACGTTGCTGGTGTTTTTCATCAGACATTCACCTACTTATCCATCAGAAGGGAATGCTCATTTTTTCTGTATGCTTAACCACATCGGCATCAATTTGTGAGAGAAATCGAAACCAAAATAATAAAAAAAAGCGGTGTGCAAACCTTCCACTGGGTCACTTCCCAAGCTTAAGCATGAGTTCAAGGCTGTACCTGTTCAGACTGAATATAATGGCCATGAAAATAACAAGGATGGTAGCCCCTGAAGTTTGATAAAGTCAGCATGTAAATATCAGGACTACCTACATCACCTGAAAAGCAATGCTCTTCTACAGATATTCTGTATGCGTTTGAAATCCACTTGAAAACGGATAAACAAAAAAAAAAAAAATTAGATGTGGCACATACAAATCAATGGAGGAGAAACCACCAACACAACACTTGTATAGCACTGACTGACTTTATAATCTAATTCATCCCCTTTCTTTGGGAAAGTGCCTTTCTGGATTAATTGACAGAGGCACGGAGTATTATTATGGAACAGGTTGCAGGTTTGGTGATATGACTTCGCCATGGGTCGTGTTATTAAACCCAGACAGTTACAGTGAAAAATCCAGTGACGGTATGCAAGTGAGAAAAATTACAGCTCAATCTGTGTAAGCCGTCCTGTGTAAGAACGGTATCTATGAAAATAAATAATGTAACGTACTAATCAGATAATCAGAGTTGGGT
The DNA here is from genome assembly GCA_019176425.1 of Megalops atlanticus. Classification (NCBI taxonomy): domain Eukaryota; kingdom Metazoa; phylum Chordata; class Actinopteri; order Elopiformes; family Megalopidae; genus Megalops; species Megalops atlanticus. The sequence continues at coordinate 6,042,688 of CM032896.1, forward strand.
TACAACTAATTAGCATCTCAAATTAGATTTTAGTTGCATTGTACAGCTCTGTCCTCGGGGCACAAGTGATAATGAACAAGACGCTTTCATTGTCTCCCCTCCTTCCTCCTCCCCGTTCTACCGACTGTAACTGAATAATTCAAACACAATGCGTGATATTCAAAGTGTCAAACTGGGCAGCGGAAACAAAAAGCTACAATATTACGGAACAAGCTGTTTGTGAGCTCGGATTTTACACGCGTACGTTTCCAGCCTTTGTCCTTCCTCCGGTGGAGGAAAAAAAATTTAATATGCTATTTAATTCAGTAGCTGGTTGAACGTGATCATGATATTGACATGCTGTGAGTGATTCTCTGCGTTGTTTCCCTCCCTTGTTGGGAGAAAGTGCTGATGTACCAGTTTCCAGCCCTGAGTGAGGGGGCTTGTTGCTGGCATTCTGCAGCAGTAGAGGAGAACGCATTACCATGCTTATTTATGCATGTGTGTTTGTAAGCGCACTAAAAATGACAGAGCTCTCCCTCTCTCTCTTTTTATCTCCCTCTTACGTGAGGGTGAGACAAGATTGAATTTACGCTCTAGTGTCCCCTTATCCTCTCCTGTTGCTCTGTGCTCTGCGTGACCATTGTGTGAGCACAGCACACATAATTTTTTTTTCAGGGTTTTTTACACTATGATCAAAATATGAAAGGTTATTTTGGAGTGCATTTTTCCCTTGCAAATAACAATAATTGTCTTTGGACATAATGTTTTTTCCTGGAAATCACATAAGAACCTCTCAAAAAATATTTTGTGTGAGAATTAATCATGCATTTTTACTTTTGAGATCAATTTCTGAGTAGCTTTTTTGATTGAATTTAAAAAAAAATCTTATTTTGCAGTGTAAATTGTTTTCACGTCGATGTCAGATGTTTTTACTGTCTGTGTTATTTGTCTTGTCCTCCAAAAGCATATTTGCCAGTGCAGTCGTTTCTGGTGTGTTCAGTAGATGGCCAGAGACTACATAAATCTTTTTGTAACAGCGATTGTCTTTGATTAATAATTGACCTTACATCCGCGCTAATGCGTCCTAGCAGTGTGACTTATGAGTTATGTTTTCCATCAAAGAGTGGAACGATGCCTTTTGGGGGGAGGAGGGGGGAGAGGGAGAGGCGGAGCATCATTGCCGAGTGTGCTTGAAGATGAAAAAGAACAAATTGACATTTACGCACCTTCAAATGTGTCCGGCTCCCTCTGCGGGTTTAAGAGACGCGTTCTGCGTCTCGGTGGTTTATTAAAAGCGATGGCTCTGAAGCCAGACTGAGGCTCGTTGCCGCACTCTGTGTGTAGGGTGGGGGAAGCATGCACAGGCCACACTGAACACACCAATCCATCAACTGCGTGACCGAGGGCAGCCAGCACACATCCAGTGCAGGCTCACTGATCCTTCCATCTGTGAAGTGGGTAGCAGTGCAGCAGTGCCAATGTAACATAGTGGTAAGGAGTTAGGCTTGTAAATGTACGGTTGCTGGTTTGATTCCCTGCCGGGGCACTGCTGCTGTACCCTTGGGCAAGGTACTTAACCTCAGACTGCCTTGGTAAATACCCAGCTGAGTAAATGGACCTCATGTAAAAATTCTAGGCTATGTAAGTCGCTCTGGATAAGAGTGTCTGCTAAACGCCAGTAATGTAATGTAATGAAGTGACACATATAGAAGAGAGAGTATGGGATTGAGAGGTATAGATTATGATTATTCGTAGCATTGTTATGGTAATCATGGTTATTATTATTGCTGCTTTAATTTTTGTTGGAGTGTTGCAGACACCTTTATCCAGCTGACCATACGAAGAGGTGTGTAAGTGTGAGAGAGTGTGTACACTAATAGTGTTATGATGATAATTATGTGTATTATCATTAATTTATTCTGTTTGTCATTTTTGTTTAACAGAGCCCTTTATTCAGCCCAACCATATAATCTATGAAACTAATTACGCGCAGGCAGCTTGATGTATTTAAGGTCATGACGGTCCTGGTCTCAGCTATTCACTACATTTTGTGTGTTGTCCCAGCAGCAGTTGTGTGAGTGTGTAAGGACAGGCGTGGTGCACTGTACTGTACATTGAGAGAGAGAGGACCATTTGTGCTTCCACAAAAAGCCTTAGAGGGGGTAGGTTCTAGCTGTCTGTACCTGTTAGCCTCAAACATGTGTGCAAATCTCAGAGCGAAGCCTTTGTCTTTCTTCTTTATGTGCATTTGTGTATCGAGGAGGAGCTGGACTTGGAACGTTTTGTGTTCCTGAACCGCTGAAACGTGATTTGATTAAACATAGTGCGGCTTTAATTTAACTGGAAGATCAGTGAGTGTTCAGACAAGCTGAGGGCTGGACATTAAAACACTTCACTCACTCGCCCACCTTAAAATTTATGCTGCATTGTGCAGTTTACCGGTAGCTCAGTGCCTAATTCCAGGACATGGTAGTATTTTAGGAGCCTGGATAGGCATACATTAGGTAAATTGCGTTTCACTGCCCTACATGGAAGTGATTTTAACAGACTTCCCCCTTTCATAAAAGCTAAGCTTAAACAGTTTAATGAGCTAGCTGTAATACAGGCCCACTTAATGGACCTTTTGGAGTGAAGTTACAGAATGTAATGTGACTGAGTAGCCAATGAAAGCCTGTGTATTTAGAGGTGAGAAAACATTATTGTAAAAATGTTTCCCTTTACAGTTTATTAAAAAGGATATATAAAGTTCCAAATGCTTTTTCTACTTTTACATTAGTGCTTGAATTTGCCTTGATTGGGTTTGGGATTGACTGTGTTCCCCCACAAGGCTAAGGAAGTGCAAACTATAGATATACAATGTGTCAGGCGTTAATTTGCAGTGTTAACTTCTCACTCTATAATGCATATGAACATAACGTGTTGGGCACTTAATTAACAAAAAAAAAAAAAAAACACTTGTCTCAGTGGGCCACTGTGCCCTTTTCTGGACTGCCCAGTCCCAATGCCAGGCAACACAAGCTTTGTACAAGTCAGAAAAGCAGAGAGCTTGCTGGTATGCTTTTGGCATACTCTGTGACCAGGAGAGTGACAGTCTGCTACATGTGGTTAAAGAAGTGTGCGCTCCGGTGGCCAGGAATCGGCTGCCTGTGCAGTTTCTTCCTGTTGCGTCTGAAATGCAAGAGTGACCTGCTGGCAGAACATCATCCTGTCCCGTGGACGGGGAGGGGTGTGCGGAGGTGGTGAGGGTGGTTTCCTAAAAATCACTGCTTATTCAAGGAACCTCGCTGACGACAAGGGCGCATTTGCAGATTGCTTTTTGTAATCCTCACATCCAGAGGAATTCTGAGAAATTCTGTTCTTTGTAATTTTGGTATACCAAGTGTTCAGTGTATACCAAGTGTTGGTGTGGTCTTTTGTTCTCTCAGTGCAGGGTTTTTCCACCACCACGAGGCAGGTTTGCGTCCTCAGTAAAGGTAGAGAATTCAATGAGAAGTGCAGCTAGAATTAAGCTACCAAGCTACTGTACTTAAACTCTCTCCCATTGGATTTTCAGATGGCTCAATCAATCAATACATTAAATTTTATTTAGTGTAGCACTTTTATTTAATGTAGCACTCTTAATAAGGGAACTGTCAGAGTACTCCAAAGAGTGCCTTTAATACAAACAGTGAAAGTTATGTGATATTCTGCAAATCAAAGAGGTCACCTTGAGCAGTCGTATTTCAAACAGTGAGATGTGTTTAAGAGGGGTGTCATATATAAGGTCTTTTTTTGTTTCTGAGAGGATAAAAGTCCACAAAAAAACACAGATGCCAAAGAGGGAAAAAATTCCCCTTGGTAACTTAATTGCAACCATGTATACGTGTCTAAAAGTAAAACAGCTTTTTTTGCTAGATCATAGAATTGAGCTATCAAAAAAAAAGAATTCAAAGTTATATCAGACATGTACACAATGCACAGATATTAACAGCTCAAATTATCATTATTAGCTGGAGTTATCAGAGGCCAAAAGTTCTCGAGTATAAAAGGGTGTCTTTGATGATTGGGGGTTGACGTGGTCCTTGAAAACCCTTGGGAACTTTTTAATTCAGGAAAGTCAGGCAGAAGTCAGAGAACATGGCCCCATAGCTCACTGTCATGGAAATCTGCCCAAATCTAAAAAAGGTAAAGTTCATTTATACTTGTATTCTTTTATAGCAAGTGCAACACTTTGCTGCCAAGAGCACCCACAAGTGTTCGTCTCCACGGAAGTAACATCCCTCAAAAATCTTTCTCTCTTTGCTGGCATTCTAAAAGTGATTATAAGATAGTAAGGCACTGTAATAATCCACCCTTACAGAAAGACAGCAGTCAGCAAGTTTTCTGTATCTTTTAAAGATGGAAAAATCTGTAGTGTAATAGTATGTCTAATACAGTGTTTGATTATCTATTTATGTAATATTTCAGAGAGAGAGAACAGATGTGATATTTTCGAACATCTCTAACATCGCTTCTGGAGTTATGGAAAAGGCGTTCACATGCAAGATGAACAGTGACATCCCATCCTGTCACAGAGCCATGAGGGACAGTGAAACCTAATTTTTGCTGTGTCAGAATTTAGTGACTGAAGTCATCCGGTTTCTCATATTGTTAAGGTGTGCTGTAAGTGTTGTCAGGGGTGTTCTAAGGTCTCCCTAGTTTCAGTGAGTTGTTGCGTGAGGTATCATATGCAAAGTGGTGCAGCCAGCCCACTGTGTCCTCTGAATTAGCCCACTTCTCCAAGGGGTAATGTGAATTAGCCTACTTCTTCAGGGGGTAACATGAATTAGCCTACCTCTCCAAGGGGTCACATTAATTCCCTGCCTCTCTAAGGAGCAGCGTGAATTGGCCTACCTCTCGAAGGGGTGATGTGGAAGGAAAATGAGAGAAACCCAAGAATGGAACCTTACAGGGCTCAATTTTTCACTCTGCAGAATTCTGGGTAAACCTCTTTGAGTCTGAACTGACATTGTCTGATAGGTGTTATTTGAACCATGAGCATGCGTCTTCTGCTAAGCCATCTAGACCCTTTAGTCAAAGCTAATGATCAGTGGTGTCAAATACTGCACTTAAGTCAAAAAACAGACCAGCATGGAAACATGTACTTTGTCATCTGAACAGAGCTGTCACTTAGATTTTTATGTCTGTATCAAAAGAGCTGTAATAAGCACAGTTGTTGTGCCACCACATCCTCTTGATTTTTTTGGAGGAAAGGAAGGATTAGAAATAGCTCTGAGGTTTTTCTTGCATCTGTCACTTGTAAGGCAAGGTATGACCATGTTCAGCATAGATAGGCATAGAACAGACAATCATTACTTCATGGAGCTAGCAAACGTGCAGAAGTTTGTGAATTCTGATATGCCTATGAGAGAGAGACATTATGAAAATTATTATGTGTTGGCCCAGTAGAGCAAGTGGCATTGTCTGTCATGTAACAGTTACAGGGGCAACAGGTATTTTTTAAGGAAAGAAATGAAGAAAGTTATTGCTCTAAATCAGAAAAAAAGGTGTTTTTTCCATGACAGGAAGTGATCCCAGAGCTTGTTGGCTGTCCATTTGTGCTTTTCTCTATGGCTTCATGTGTCTGCATCTGTTAGTGGACCAAAGTGAAATCCTTTGATTACTAATATTTTTCATCATTTAAGTGGGGCACTTAAATGATGTCAAGAATATTTTGCAGCCCTACATTGTAACTGTAAACAAGAACATCTGCAGAGCCAGAGGCAGCAACACATTAAGGAGTCCATGGTCTAAACCATCACCATCCAGCAGATAAGAAGCCGGGAGAAACTTTATAAAATTAGAAAAGTTTAGGAGTTAGTTGAACTGCGGAGTAGGTTCTCATGAGGTGAGATGTGACAGTATTCACTGCTGCTGTTTCAAATGCAATCAAGAAATGATCACAGAGCAGGATTATGTGGGAGAAATGTTCGGTTATGGGTATCTTGGCTTTCTGAAATAACTAGGTCCTGGGTATGATGACGAATATGAGTAATTTCAGTTTCATTTCAGACAAAATATACAGACTGTTATTGGAAATTTGAAATGCATAATCTTCTCAGTTAATACTGTAATTTCTTAAAATAAAGGTTCAATGCTTAACTATTAAAAAAAAACTTTAAAACTGTGGTAGAAAGTTTGAGTAGGGCCATGGTTTAAAATGTGTTTAAACTGAGCCAGATTTGTGAGCGGCAGCTCAAATGAAGAGCAAACCAGTAAAGGCCAGGCTTATCAGGGCACGATGCAAAAAAAAGTCATGCTTTTACATACAGCTGGCACGGAAATGAGAAAACTGACATTTAGCTGAAAGGCTATACATATCTTCTCTACTGCAGCAACAATATATGAAAATCCTTCCCTTGTTCAAAGGGCAGCCTCATGTATTAGACCTAAACATGGGGACATCTTTGAAAATGTAGTCCTAGAAATTTAACTTCACAAGCCTTGCCTGCTACCTGAAGGTCTCTTCTCTGGCTTACTTAAAGCCCGCTTTCAGAGGTTTTCGGGGCGGCAGTGTAGCATAGTGGTTAAGGAGCAGGACTCGTGACCGAAAGGCTGCTGGTTCGATTTTCCACTGGGGCACTGCTGCTGTACCCTTGGGCAAGGTGCTTAACCCACAATTGCCTCAGTAAATATCCAGCTGTATCAATGGATAACATTGTAAGTCGCTCTGGATAAGTTCTCCTAAATGCCAATAATGTAATGTAATGTAATGAATTTGGGTGGGGCAGGGGTGGTGAGGAGAGGGGGGCGTCTTGTAAATATTGATTCATTCAGTGGTGCTTCTGTCAGACATTTAAGCCAGACCAGCAAGGATGTCGGTTTTGCAATCAGTGATTAATTGATTTATTTGCACTGCTTGATTAGCTCGGGAATGAATAATTGATAAGCAGTTTGACGTGTGATGCAATGTGGTTGGTGAAATTGGTGATGGCTTCACTGCTTGCTGCAGTCTGTTTTATTCTAGTCAAGTGCCCCCTGGTTTGATTAAAAAAAAGTGTGAAATAGGCTATCACCAACAGGGGGTACAGAGACGGTCTCAATATGGCGTGCAGAATTGCAGAAACCAACGAACAGCGGTAGAAGGCAGCTCAAGGTCGTTGCAGTGACCCTGACTGGCTACAGCAGACAGAACTCTTGATTTCCACTTTGTTTGTTTGTTTGTTTTTTTTCCCCTCCACACTCCCCCAAAAAAATTAAATCTACTCCTGCCTATTTCACCACCGCAGCCGGTACCAGGCCAGATTTTAATTTCAGAAACTGCTCATGTATGAAGTTGCAGCAGGAAGGTGCCTCAAATTCCTCTCTTTCTACACCTTGCAATTTTAGCGGGGCCCCAGGCGCCAGCCTCCGAGGGCTTATCTGCAGAGCTTATTGTGGGGAAAACGTGATGCTCTGTGATTTCCATAGCGGCGGCCGGCCTGGGATGAGTGTTGGGAGGATGAACGGGGTGTGTACTTGGACAGGGAGCGGTGTGCGTTTTTTTTTCCTCCGGTTGCATTTCGCAGGGCTCAGCCAAGCTCTCCCATTTGCTCTCTGTCTCCCCAGACTCCCCTTTGTGTGTGAAGTTTGCTTGGCTAATGGAACAAGGCCTAATGCAGTACTCTCCCCCCACAATGGGCCTGCAGGCCCACTCACTCTCAGCCATCGTCAGCACACACTGAAAGCCCTTACTCAGGGGGCTTTTATCCAGACCATCAAAGAACACGGTGTCCGCATTTGGTGCCCTGGCTTCTTCCTGGTTGCCTGCTCTGTGAGTGATGGATAGTGGCTTTTTGTGTTCTCCCAGGCACGTGACCGGTGAGCCGACGTCGGAGGCCCAGTCATATGTGGACCAGCTGCCGGTCGCTGAAATAATTCATCAGGTAAGTTTCCAGTTCACTTACTTTGTGTGTGTGTGTGTGTGTGTGTGTGTGTGTGTGTGTGTGTGTGTGTGTGTGTGTGTGTGCACGCGCGCACGCGTGTGCAGGTGTGTGTGCGCGTGTGCTTGTGTATGTGTGCGTGTCTGTGCTGTGTGTGTGTGTGTGTGTGCGTACGTACACGTGCGTGTCTGTGTGTGTGTGTGTGTGTGTGTGCGTGTGTGTGTCTGTCTGTGTCTGCCTCTGTGTGTGTGTGCATGTTTTTTAAAAAAAAAGTGTTCAGTCTGTGTTTTAACGTGAGGTTGTATTCTGTGTAGGCACAGATTTTTTATTTAGATGTTCTTTGGTTAAGTTGTTGGGCCTGTATGGAGACAAATTTATGTTGTGTCTATGTAAAGGTTTGTGTAGATTTTTTGTGTATGGGTTGGCTTTTTGTATGTATATACAGAGGTTTGTGTAGGTTTATTGTGTGTGCATTAAGTTATTGTGTCTAAGTAGAGGTAGAGTTGGGACCGATCCGATCCAGTATCTGTATCGGGTGCCGATACTGTCGTAATTCACTCATCGGATATCGGACTGACGTTACCGATCCAGGCACTGATCCAGATTCCATAGTCTGATGTTTTTATGAATTATAAATATGTAATAATGCCATTTTAAGCCATAGCCAAAATGTTGTAGCACAAATTAATTAATTAATTAGTAATTAACCCTTTCGCACGTAACTATGTGGCGTTCCTGTTACGCTACATGGTTCGTTATGTTTTCATTAGTGTTATTAAGCTTCTCATAGTTATCAGTTAGGATTGGTGCATCTCTAAGTAGAGGTGTATGTAGGTTTGTTGTGTGTGGGTTAGATATTTGTGTTTATGTAGAGGTTTTGCTGTTGAGGTTGTTGTATTTGTGGTAGTGTAGGTGTTGACACAGAGGTGTGCTGCATTTTCGTGACTGCAGCCCTGCCTTCGTTTGTTGTGCTTTGTGCTGATGTAACCCTGTGAAATGGACACAAGTGTACAAATGCCAGCACTCTGGGGTCATCCAGGATATGAATTCTGTCTGTCTCATATCCTGAGCGAGGCCAGCTCTTAAATAAAAATTCTCTCCTTCCTATCCTGAGCTTACCTCTGCCAGTAGACTCATTCCGTGTCAAATGATGTAAGGAGAAGAGGTTTCTACACCAACCGTCTCAGAACCTGCTCCCGTGATATCAGATGGCACAAAGCGATGGAAGATGTACCCCTCAACCGTTTTTGTGAAACTGTTCGTTGGTTGCGTAGATAAAAGTAAATTAATTTTGACTAAGCCAGCTATCTTCGTGATTTTCACGAGCTGTTCCAAAATAACGACTCAGATTTTACTAATTTAAGGTTAAGCTGCAAAGCATCACGATGAAGGCTGGTTGTAACTCAACCTTTTAGATGTAGACCATCACCTGAGACACACCATTGTGGTAACCAAAAGGTTGCTGGTTCAATTCCCCGGGGGCACTGCTGCTTTACCCTTGGGCAAGATACTTAACCCACAGTTGCCTCAGTGAATATCCAGCTGTATAAATGGATAATATGTAAAGTTGTAACCTGGGTAAGTCACTCTGGATAAGAGTGTCTGCTAAATGACGATAATGTAATGCAATGTAAATGAATGCAGCTCTGTAATGGTAGGATGGTGATTGTGTGTCTGTGCAATGGCCTTGTGTGAGTGCAGATCTGTGGTGATCAGTAAGATGCTAATGGTGTCTCTATGTGTCATTCTGGTTAAGAGCATCTGCTAAATGACAATGATGTAATGTGAGTGAACGAGAAGTGGCTTTTCTGGCAGGGCAGTTGTGTTTGACTGGGACTGCCATGAAAGAGGTGAAAAAACCAGCTACGCTTATACAAAGTGCATCTCTCTCTCATGACTTAACAGCACTGTACATAAATGCCTGCAGTAATGCAGCAATATTGTTGATACTTGTTACCCACAGTGCACAAAGAGGCCGGGAAATGCTGCTCTGAAGTGACAGCGCTTGGCATTATTAAAAAGAGTTTACATGGCATAGGTTGGTTTGCATTTCATAACAGAGACTAATGCAGTCCTCCCGGGCCGGCGGCGTCCAAAAGCAGTTAAGATGGACCATTTGTCATGATGCATGTGTTCCTCCCAAACCGCACGCCAAGGAAGTGGCAGACGCTCCGCTGCCCAGAGTCTCAGCCAAGCTGGAGAACATGCTGGACCCGTTCCCTGCATTCCATCATTGCCAGAACTGAGGGCAAAAATGACCCCATCTCTCGCATGCATAGTACATCTAAGGTCTTGGCTTTGAAATATTTCATTCATTTAGATTTGCGATGATGAGAGGATACTTCTACTACTACTACTAAAAAATAACAACAATTTATTAAAACAATACAGATTTTACAGATTTTTAGGTTCCGTATATTTTTTTAAACACCTCAGAGATCTGACTAAGGAAGACGTTTTGTTTTACAAGTGCAGCATAGATTGTGTTGTATGTATTGAAAAAAAAATACAGATTTTTTCCTGTATCATTACCCATAGAATAGTATGAAGCTTCCTGCAATCGCAGACACATGTATTCTGTTCAAGCTCCTTTAATCCTGTAGATTTTAAATCTAACATACATTATACATGACTCATCTGTGTTATTACATTTTTAAAATGTAGCAGTAGTATATGGCTATGCACTCTCCATCATTACGGTAATAATCAGCTGCCACTTGTGGAATATGGCTTTCAAACGACGGTTATTTTTCATAAAAAGAACATTGAGATTGTGATTCATCTTTTGATTTTGTAGGGTTTTTCCTTCTTTGTCTGCTCCTCATCCACACACCCAAGAGGAAGCGCTCATTCATTTGCTCATTCCAGTTTAAAAAAAATGGCCTAATGCTTTACTTTTGTAATTCATACTGTAAGCTGAGAAATTTCTGTGCAGCATCATCAGAAACAAGAAGCTGAGTGAGCCATCCGAGACCCACCTGCAGGAGCCGTTTCAAACGGTTCGGCCTTGTGAAAGCTGCAATTAACAAAGATACTGCGTTTTAAATTAAGAGCAGAGTCAGCCAGGCGTTAAACTTAATAATAGTAATGATAATACAAAAAATCCAATTCATATGTGTTATATCCCTCTAAAATCCTATTTGTATCTTATCAGTGTCCCCTGGAGCGCAGGGCTTTGTATAAAAGGTGACAGTCACCGTGACTTACATGTATGTATAGTGGAAAGGCTCCGTGCTGATGTCCCCTTTTTTTAAAAAAATACATTATGATTTATTCCTTTTTGAAATACAGTCACAGTTTCTACCACATGCCATCATTAAAAGGCCATTTATCGCAGAGCACTTCAGGTGATCATAAAGGAATAAAGGAAGAAGTAATTCTATGACTTTCAAAAACGGTATGCATTTAAAAATGAAAGTACCCAAAGATGTGAGGAATTTCTGTTAAAGAAAACTAATGTGAAGCAAACAAACAAGACTGCTCTGACCACAGTGTACCTAAGCCCTGAATGAGCATTAAATGAATGTCATTTGAGCTAACATGAGTTCTGCATGCATGCAATGAATGCATGATAAGGTAGCTTGATTTTTGTATTTTTCTGCTTACTGCAGTGTATTTACTTGCTATGGTGCGTGTTTCACCCAAGAGGCTTATGCATAATCTGTCTGCATGAGATAAAACCTCAAAAAAAAAGAAAAAAATTACCCGAGGGCTTTCATTTTGGGAAATGACAAGTTAATGGTGGGTGCCGTCATGTGGGCTTCCTTTCCGGCAAGCTCTTTCATGCCTTAATTCTTCAACTTCCATTTAAATCAGGCAAATGCACAAGACACCTGTCATTTCCCCCTTTTTTACCCCCACTGTCAGAATGGAAAAATAAAGTCCTGGGAGTGTTTGGGATGTCACCGTGGTAACTACTTTTGCAATCTGTCTCCCTCTCTCTCTCTCGTTCTCTTTTTCTGAATAAATAGCTGATTAATGTGCTGGCTCTCTGACAGCTGTCTCAGGTTTGAGATGAGGTGAGCCCTGCCCTGCCTGGGGCGCAGTACGTTCAAATCAATGCTGCATGGCAAAGACTAAAAAAAAAAAAATGGCTCCGTTGAAGGTGCAACACTTTTTCTATTAGTTTGTCTTCCTCTTATGATTTCTTTTCACAGCTCCATTCTCTGACATCCAGTTGTTGTTTATAATCTGTGACAGTTTGACATTTTACAGTCTGACTTTGGAGAATTGTAGGCATTGCTGAAAATGAACAATTATAACACCACTGCCCTGTTGGAAGGAATTTGGAGATTTGACACAGAGAGCCTCAAACGGCCTCCGCAGTTTGCTGGCTAACATTGTGAACGGTCCTGCAAAGTTGGTCTTTCTGTGTTGGAGCACTGCTTTCAGTTGGTGGAGCTTTAAACTTCTGCACCCTTAGTTTTGGAGGTGAGAATGGTGAAGAGGTTCTTGTTCTTCCAAACAGCAAAAAAAACAGGGGATGTCATTTTAAAACGCCAGTGTCTGTAGTATAACTGTTCATAAAATGAACTGAAAAACCAGAAAGTTTGGCCCTTGATGCAGTGCATGAACATTCAAACCAGTTTACAAGAAAAGAGAACCAGAGACGGCACCAGTACAATGGGAACATACTCTGTTCATCCAATCGGAGCGCTTCACCGAGTGCTTTACAATCTCTCGCAAGTAAAAGATCAGATCTCACAGCTGATCAGATCTCATTGGCTGCGCGGACGTTCGTCAGGCTGGTATAGCCCGAGACGCGCAGTCATGCCTCTCTCTGGCTAAGCTCCCCTCTCTCTCTCATCCTGTCATGTCAGCTGACACCGCTGTCTGTCACACCCCATCCGTCAGCGGCCTTGCAGCCACCCCAGCGCACACCGGCGGCTGCCGGGTCACACGTTCACACCTCCCACTTCGGGAGGTCCTCCGGCCCCGGGTTCGAAGCCGCCTCCAGCGTCTCATCCCTCCCCGCCTCCCCAGCAAGCACTAAGCCTGTTTGCCTAGATGTTACCACGGCGTGGCTCTGACTACATTACATTACATTGCATTACGTTACATTATTGTCATTCAGCAGATGATCTCTCTTAGGGCAACTTGCGTAGGTTACAGTTTTTACATGTTGTCCATTCACACGGCTGGGTATTTACTGAGGCAACTGTGGGTTAAGTACCTTGCGCTAGGGTACAGCAGCAGTGCCCCAGCACGGAATCAAACCAGCAACCTTTCAGTCATGAGCACAGTTCCTCACCACTATGCTGTGCTTTCTGATCTGTATGTGATGTCGCCTCAACTCCTCAGAAATGCGTTTAAAAATCCGGCACGCTCCGTCCGCGGGGCGGGGTTCGTGCTCCCGCTCGGGGGGCCAGGGAGGCACCTCGGGCAGATGGCGATTAAAGAAAGCGAGAGGGGCCGGGAGGCGTCCTGCCGGCGCGGAGAGCGCGGCTCTCAGCTGCGCCCTCGAGTGTGAAGAGCCGCACTGATGGATTAGAAAAGATAACAGCGCTGTCAGACCCTCCCCTGCGCGTGAGCGCCAATCACGGCGTAAATCTCCCGCCCCGGCCGCTGCCGCGGAGCGCGGGAGCCCCTCACAGCCCGCTGGGGAAACTCTGCTCCGTAACCGCGGCGTTTGAAGTCTGCTTTTTACTTTGAAGCGTATTTATATATTTTGCGCAGAGGGGGCGGAGACAGCCATGTCAAAGGTGCCTCCGCAGAAGTGTGTGTGTGTATGTTCCATTACATTACATTATTGTCATTTATTAGGCAATCCAGAGCGACTTACATAGGTTACGGTTTTATCCATTTGTACAGCTGGATATTTACTGAGGCAACTGTGGGTTAAGTATCTTGCCCAAGGGTAAAGCAGCAGTGCCCCCTGGGAATTGAACCAGCAACCTTTTGGTTACGAGTCCTGCTCCTTAACCACTATGCTACACTGTCTCCTTGCATTTGACAGTGACATCGACTGCTTGGTGTCTGTTCATCCCGTTCTGCTGTCCTACCTCCCTGTCACAGACCGCTCCTCGAACAGATGGAGTTATTCCACCTAATTTCCACCCAGGGTGGTGATGAATGAGACCAGTGGATCGGATCCATGTAAATAAGGGGGAGTGAGGCGTCCTAAAACGGCGGGACATGTGTTCAGGGTTCGACACGGGGGCACAGGGAAAATTCGGGTGGAAGCACATTAAATCGAAAGACAGAATCATTCATGATCAGATCCTCTGAGGAGGAGGCTGATACTTTTATTCCTGCCATGATTCTCGTTGTCGTTGCTGCGAGGGCGCCACAGGTTGGTGCAGAGCATTCTGGGAAGACCGCACAGGTCTCTGGGTTCATCAGGAGGACAGACTCGCAGATGGCCGTGTTCCTTGCTGGCCCTGCGGCGCTCTCCGGACCCCGCCGTCGTGTCACGGAAACGTCCCGAGAACGTGGCGGGATAGCTGGAATGTTCCATCCGCCACCGTGGTGGACGGGTTCATTCCCGGGCTAGATTATTTCCACCCTCGCGGTCCCTCTGTGAAGTTCAAAAACACAGACATGGCGTATATCCAAGTAAATTCTGGGCTCGTCTCAGTTTTGCTAATGATTCGAAGGAGTCCTTACCTATGCCTTCTAAACTGCTGTTCTAGAACCTGTCCCCTTGTGACTTAACTGTAACAAATAAAATGCATCGCATGGCACTTTGATATTGTCGCATGCTTGCGAAATGATGGGAGCTTCAACTGTGCCATATTATAGGCTTTATTTGCCATATTCCTCTCAGACATGGAGCAAGTGGACTGCATGGAGAGAGGCTAAGCAGCTGGCTGCTTTTTTGTGCCTCTGTGTAAACTCTGAAAGGTATGCATCTCGATCGAACCCCTGCTGAGACACCACACCATCGCAGAAATTCACTTTTTGATAAAGCAGTGGAGCAGAGCTGTACAGATTTTTTTTGAGGTCAAAGCTTCCATCTCTAAAAGAGTGCAAATATTCTCTGGGTGCCTGTTTAATGTGGGCAGGTAGATCTGGATTTTTTTTTGTACACATAGTGGTGGGAATGGTAATGAATGAACAAACTCAGAGCAGTGAGACTGGAACGCTATGCTGGCACAGTGCATAGTGTGACTGCATTTGACTGCGTGTCGCCTATAGCTAAGCGGACATCAGCCACACGTCCTCCCCGCCATAGTACTCTCCCCTTAGGTAAAGATCTTAATTCCTAGTTTCACACCTAGGACTCGGGGCCTGGATTAAATCTGCCATTTTGATGAGTTTCCAAACCTTTAATACCTCTCTAATCAAGAAGTGCTTAATTGAAGTCATTGTTTCTGGGGGGAAGCGTTTTTTTTTTCTTTCTTTTTCAGTACTTTTTTTTCCCAGTAATTGTCATGTCCTCTAGCACGTACATGTGTGGTCTCCATAGGGATTTGCCTCCTTTCAGTCTGTGTGAAAAGCTCCGCAGCTCCGCATTCATCTTGATTACAGCTTCAGGGGGGGTTGCTGAATGTTGAACACCACCACTCCTACAATAGGACAGGCGGCGTGCGCGGAATGTACAAACAAACACTCTCTCCCTGGCTAAGATAACCTTTCCACACACGCCTTCTCTCTCATGTCAAAAATGATTACTTATTATGGAGTCCATGTTAAGACATGGGGACGAGGAGCAGGAGGGCGTGTGTGTGCTAATGTGGAAGACGAGAGCGTAGTTAATGTTAAAATGCATATGATCATAACCCCTTGTGTGTGTGCACGTCGCTTGGCTTGTAAAGTCTTTCACTTCAATTCAGGCAGCCCAGGTGTGGTCCCAGGAAACGGTTGACACTCTGATAATGTTAATTCACGGTTCAATTTAAAAGATTTGCTGTCTGTTGAGTAGCAGATTAAATGGGAATTGGTGTTGCGCTGTGGCTTGGTGTAAATCCAATACAGGCACCTAACGGATCATAATAAATCAGTTTAAATTATGAGAATATAAATGTGCATCGAGCTGGTGTGCGTATGCTTATGACTCAGTTCCTACATGGGAGCTACAGTCTCACCACCCTAATGTTTTCATGATCTCACAGAAACCCAAGCGCAAGGACTGGCACCCTCCCGACGGCTTCATCCTGGGCCTCTGGACCCTCATCCTGCTGGTGTTCTTCAAGACCTACGGCATCAAGCACCTCAAACACATCTTCTGAGCCCCTGGGGACCGGGGGGAGGGGGCAAAGGCAGGGGCCATACCCCAGCGCTGGACTGACGATAGCAGCCTGCTCCTGTTGCTCTCTCCCTGGGTTTCGCTGCTATAGGGTGGGCACTCTGGTTAACACATGCACAGGGACCGTGGCCTTTCTGTGGCAGAGAGGGGCATGGAGGGGGGTTGGCCATGTCATGCCTGTTCCTGTCAGAGTGGAGAAAGAAGACTCTTCTTTCTCTTCTCAATGTTCTGTGCGTTTTTTTTTTTTTTCTTGTATGAGATGTTGAAAGGGTTTCTATAAAAAGTGGGGAAAATGGAGGAAATGAGGCAGCGAAAGAGTAAAAAAAAAAGGTGCGTAGCGTGAAGAAAATTCAGCTGAGGAACAGACGGGGCATTGTGGGTAATGGTCGGCCTGAGTCCCTTCTTTTAATGGAAGGCATTGTTCGTTAGCATCGTCTGTCACAAGCATGAGGACTTCTATGTATTTCCTGTTCGAACTTTTCTTTTTTTTTTGTTGCATAATTTATTGTGTGCTCTGTTTTATGCATTTTGTGCCCCGGTTTTGGATTAGACATGACAAGCTGCCTGCCCTATGGATTGAGCGCTCATAGATGTAAATTTAATTTCACTGAAAGCCTCCCTTTCTCCTTATTTCAGGAGCAGGCTTTTACGTAAGAGAGTGAACTGCGTCTTATGTTATGAAATCGCTCTGAAATGCACTGAGGCTGGGAAAATACGTCCAGCTCGTTAAAGATGGTGCTGGCGGGATTGTAAACACCCCGCTTTGCGGGTGCAGGTGCAAATGGAGTGTGATGGTACAGCTTTCTGATTTAATGAATAATCCTGTTGGATTACCCACAAGTCCATCTTCCATTTGCAGATCGCGTTAGCCCGGGGCTGTACATCAGGTTTCTGTTTCCCCTGTAGCGTTTAGGCCGGTGTGACTTTAAGTCCAGACTTTGACTTAAAGTGACTTTAAGAAGGTCTTTTCTGATGCCCTGTCATAGCTTGGAGGAAACAGATGAGGAGGTTATTGAAATCATATGAGGGGCCAATGGCAGCTATGCAAGTGACCAGCACTGTTCTCTTATACACAGTGAATGGAGGCCGGTATTGGTTGCTTCTCCCCACCTTTTTTTTTTTTTTTTTTTTTTAACTTTGCTTGACGTTTAGAGAAGCTCAACTGCCTCTAGTCCCTTTCTGGAAAATCTGATGTCAGTGATATTTATTGTTTTGTTCTTTATGGCTCTGGGATGATGATTGCATTAAAGATTAAGGGAAACTCTGACAGTTTAATTTTTGGTTTTGCATCCTTTGTTATTGCATGCAAGTGCTTTTAAATCGATTCTGTTGTTTACAGCAGGGTGGGTGAATTCAGCTTCCAGTATTTCAAGAGATGACTGCCCTGTAAACTGGCCACAGTTGTCAGCGACAATTTCATCACAAGAAACAAAGCACACTTTTTTTTTGGACCTGTCAGTTGAGCGGGTTCACTTTGTAGCTGAAATAACACCATTATACACTAGTCTGTAAGTGGTTTGACCATTGCATAGAGCACAGGGGGGCGAAGACTGAGCTCAAAGAGGTCTGGTTTTGTTCATGTGTCTTACATGTTGCTGTTCCTGCTGTGCTTCTTCAAATCTGCCATATCGTTTCTCCCGCTCAAGGAAATTTGAAGCATTTGAAAATTGCCAAGCCGCAAAACATGCTTATGATCATTAGTAGGGCATAAGTAGGGGTTATTAGTTGAGCAGAGATGACTTCTTAGTTGGTACAAGCACATCTGCCAATGCTGTTTTCACTCCTATTCGCAGACCCTGAAGATCCAAATCCGCACGTGTCACGCCCTCACCCTCTAATAGACTTATTGATTCATTTGCACTATATTCTGTGATATTTCTGCCATAAAGTCCTTTTTTGCTTTCCTCCCCAAACAGACCGGGTGAGGGCACTTCCCTTCCACCACATGATATTGTGTTCAGAATTCAGGTCTTGCATCAACCCCAAATTCCCCCCACCCCACCCCACCCCATCCTGTCCCACCCTGTAGGCGGGAAGGGTGTGGAACCCGGGGTCATGCCACCCATCACCTGCTCTAGGTTAAAACACTATCTCTGCATAAGGAGGTGGAACATTTTTAGCTGAACCTCCCTTGAACATTGCGTTGAATGAATGGCCCTTCCCACCAATGGACTTCTCAGAGTCTTTGGTAACTGAGCTGTATCTGTACCTTTAAGTTCCAGAGATGGCAATACACTGCTGCTACTCTATGGAGTTTTTTATAACAGGTGCCAACAAACCATTCGGGGGAAAAAAGTAGAGACTAAGAAATCTTGAATTGCGTTGAATTGCCATAATTCATAATTACCTTCATTTCCGAAAAATGGCAAACAAAAAACAAGCCCGCAGAAAACTCCTAGGTGTGCTTCCACAGACCTGGCGGATTTTCAGGTGAGCTTTTGGCAGATAATGCAGCTTCTGCTGCCTGGCGCCAAATTGGCAAGGAAGCTCTCCGCTATTAAGTCCAGCCTATCCAAAAAGACTCTCTATAATAACAGTCATCACAGATTTGAAATGACTCATTTCATCCATACAAAACCATGGGTACATAAATGCAGCATATTATAATAATGGGAGAGGTGTTTACTTTGTACCTCTGAATACAAAATCTGAAAGTACTGAACTTGCAGAAGAAAATTGTATGCACATCTGATTATCCAGTTGCAGATTGTAAAATCAATGATGAATTGGAGGCACATTATTGCACATTATTAGGGCACTGTAAAGCAGGATAATTTTATGATGACTTAATTTCTCTAAACCTACTCTGCGCATTTGAGATAACAAGGCCACAGTTTTGGGTATTGATTATTGACAGAATTGTGGTGACATAAGGACATGTTTAGCAGCATCTTAATATTGCAAGCATGACAAGCAAGTGTGTGCTTAAGGAGCTGAAGTTGCTTTCTCTTGAACATTTGGTTTATAGTTCTGTTCCCTTAGCATGTTTCAAAAGAAGGGAAAGTCTTCATTTCATATGGCCAAGGATAGGCCTGGTTTCAGGTGGAGGTTTGTGGGTCGGGGTGGTGGAGCCTTACAGAGAAAGGAAGGCTAATAGATCAGTGCAATGAACTCAAATCTGGATTATTTTTAGCCCTCGCACATGATAAAGTCCTTCCAGGGGCCCTGTGTCGTTTATAATCATTTCAGCGCACATGGCCAGGTGAGTGCAGCAGCAAACGGGGCGGAGAAAATCACTGGGAGCTAATGGCCGCAAATGGAAAGGCCTTCTCTCTCAGATAAAAGATATTGAACTCCCACTCTCTGTTGGGTTTGATAATATGGTTTGGGGGGCTGGAGGTCTCCCCCTTTACAGGCGAGTAAACACTGCCCTTGGAGTGAAGGGGAGGTTGTTTAACTCGCAAACAAAGTCTGCAGATCCCATTTGGCCAGGCCGCTTTTGGGGTTATTTGGGGAGACTGCAATGTATTCCCTTCATACAAGCCACACGTTTAATTGGGTCGCACAAAAGCTGAGAAAGACACTGTTACACAGAATATTTGTGGTACTGTACAATGGTTTCATTACAGTATAAACACATTCCTTTTTATCAAAGTCGATATTTTACGTTTTTGGAGTACAGTAGGTTTTATGAGGTAATTATTTTTAATTATTTACATGGATTTTGTCCTTTGAATTTTAAATTAGTTGTGGTTGTTTGCATTCAGTGCTATGAGAGGTATCCCAAATTATTTATTTTTCAAACGAACACCCAAGTATTACAGGGAGAAAAGCATATCTTTGTAGAGAATCCAGTTTTGTCTGTTCACAATCCAACTGAACAAGCTCCCATAGTAATAAGTAAAGCATCCAGTGGAAAAAAGTAGGATCTAACTGGGTAGGATGTTTCATTATATTGAAAAATATAGGTTTTAATGCTGTCATTTAAAATAAATCTGGTATCCATTCCGTGAAACATCCTTTTAAAGTGTTTCATGGGTCATTGGTGACCACTTACCGCACATCCCTGATACTGGCCATTCAATGCTTTACTCCAAAGTAATGACCACGAACGTACTTACTCTTGGCACTCATCATTTCAACACTGTCCCTCTTCCTATAAAAATACAGGGAAGTCCACCATTTCCGTATGCTGCTAGTAAATCTGCAGCTGGCTGTGAATGTGTTTGGATGTCCAGACCCATCAGTGTACCAGATTCTAGAGCCGGGCTGCCTTGTGCGACAGAAGCAATAAATGATTCAAAGCAAAGATGGGTGGGTAAGTCACTCTGAGAGAACACAGGCATAAAGACGAGGAAGCAGACACAGGAAGCAGATTCCTGAATGATGTCACTTCCTGTGGCTTAAGATCCCGCTGAAGCAGCCATGCTGTTTTAGTGCTGCCTCTACTCATTTCGTCAAATGTGGGGAAAAAGTTGCAAAGGGCCCATAAATAACAGCTTTATTCCCCTGAAGTGCATGCGTCTACAGTGAATTAAGTCCTGCAACTCGTTTTTTGGTCCTTTGCATAGAGATGCATTTTAAAGGATGTTTTACATATCTAACATATGCACTCGCACACACTTGGCAGTGTTGCGCACATTGTAAATAATGTATGAGATTCAGCCCTGCCAATTAGTAAACGGTGGCTTCAGCCTACAAACACAATTACAATTTCGTGTAACAAATATTCGTCTTCCTCTGCCTCTCGCTCAGAGAGAGAGATTGGGCAAAGGAAGAGAGCAAGAAAGTAAATTTGTTCAGTTACATTAGTGTGTATAATTCAGTCCTGTTTTAATACAGTCCCTATCTGAGTAACACGTTTGGACTCTCTCTGGATATAGCTGTGCCGGAATGAAGAATCTATTTAATTACATTCTCAACACATGTGGAAACAGAGTGGGAATACTGAGAGTTTCAAACAGAGACAGCCCACAGGTAGCTCATTTCTTACAATCTAACAATTTTTCTACCCAAAATGAAAATGTTTCACAACAATGGATGGAGAGCCAGACAGCCGGGGACTTAAATAGGATCTCCCTCTAGCACTATGAAAATTACTGTGTATAAGTAGTACTATGCCAACTTAATGAAAAAATTGACACAGTCTGTTAGTAAAATACTAATTACGTGGAGTCATTGCATATGAATATGAATGAAATATTTCTTAAGATTGGTGATGTCAAAAGCATTAAATGGTTTTTGCTCCAACAATTTACCAAGACCAAATTACACCGTGAGTCTGTACCTCTGCTTCTTCAGCATGTAGTACAAGTCAAATGTTTACCTGTGATTTATCATTTGAAAAACTAAAAGAAAATAGTTGAGATAACACAGCTGGAACATCAGACCCAGAGTCTGGGAAACCTACAGGCCTTCAGCAGGGGCCTCTTCTACACATACCCACAGTTGAGATCGTTTGGCAATAAGCGAAATGCCAAACAGCCTGCTGTTTGAAATGCAAGGCTGCATGATCTCTCCCAACATCAAGCCGTTGTGAACGTGGGGCTGAGGAGCTGAAAACCCCGTTATGTGAAAGATGACGCGGTGGACGGCAGACCCCCTGTCACAGTCGTCATATCAAATGAAATGTCCTGACCAGGCTGAGAAAGAAAATGGAAAGAAAAATAAATACAGAGACCACAAGAGTTGTTTTTTTTTCTAACTGTACTGTATTTTTCAAGTGTTCTTATTTTTACATTCAAATGAAACAAATTGATTTTTTTTTTTTTTTGGGTGTCCTTCCAGCAGTTGTTCAAAACACAAAATAAAGATATGGGACTGCAAAAGTGTATCAAAATATTTCTCAGAACTTCAAATGCATAAATATTCTTTTATATGTCTTTTTTAAAATTCTTTGTCTTACATGTTGAACAGTTTCATTTGCAAATCGACTCGTATTTGATTAATGATTGATTAATCATCTCTTGATGATTGTTGGGACATAGATGCTTACATAATTCAAAACGGTTAAAAACCATTCTGCTAAATGATTGAAGTGATGATTCAATCTTAATTTCACAAATTATTCAAAATAAGTAGCATAGAAAACAGTTGATCATTATAAACATAGCATAATACAACACTTAAATTTTCTCTCATTCGGGATAAAGAGATTGGCACATTCCAGATCCTTCTCATAACTACCTCCACAATCCCAGCAGCACTCAGCTCACACATAACATTCTCAGAACGTTTCCATAACCCTGCCGCAACATTGTAAAAGAGCTTCAACGTTACAACAATGCTACAGGAATGTTATGACCTGGCTGGACAAACTTCTGGTGCAAAAACAGAAACAGAAACCCAAGCCCAAACCCCATGGCTGTGATATATTGAACCCCGCTGCAGCCGCTGACAGCACAAAGGGAAATAAACGGAGCCTCATTAATCACCGGAATAACTATTTACCGCTGTTTTACTTCTTGGGTGGTAACAAAAGACTCGGGGTCAAAAGACATAACTCAGAGTGAGTTTGGGAATGTGGGGTGGGGGGGGCATTCAGAGGGGGTGAGGACCGTCCTAAAAACATTATGTGGCAGGCTAGTCAGGGTTGGAACCTGCCCGTGCAGTCCGAGTGTCGGCGGCTAAATGTGTACAGCAGCAGTCCAGCGAGTCACGTGTGCCCGGCCACGGTGGATCCTGACGGGACCGGGGTCGCCGTCCTGTTGGCGGGAATCTCTTTGGGGCTCCAGTCGGGCTGGTAGAAGTGGATGTCGAACGTCCGGGCCCAGTTGGCGAAGACGCGCTTCTCGGTGATGAAGCGGTGGTGGCTGCCGCGGCGACCGCGCTCGTGCGAGATGTACATGGTGCACTCGTCCGGCCCCGAGGGCTCGTAGTAATGGTAGGGGACTGAGTTATGGGCCGGCTCCCTGCACCAAAGAAGGAGAGAGAGAGAGAGAGAGAGAGTTTGAAGGGGCCTTTCGTTTCATCCTGGACTGATCTCATCAAAGCGGCTGCTGTCCCTCTGAAGCCCACACAAAGCATGCTGGGTAAAGAGAGTGCTGCATTTGATAGGACAGAAGGACGTGATGAGCAAATCAGCTCCAGCTGGTTGTACACATGAAGGGGACTTTTGGCCATACATACATACATATATATTGTAGCATGAGGGTAGTCACCCTAGTTTAATTCTGAACCAGCTTTCAATGCAAACTGGCAAAATTCAACAGGAAATATCTCAGCCATTTCATTATAAGTTCTGCAGAGACTTTACGCGCCATATCTGACCATGACATGCAACAGATTACGACCATGGTTGCAAAAATCTGTGTAGTAGTTTTTTTGATTAAGGCAACACAAATACATTGGGATTTTCATTAGTGCAAACTTTGCTCTCAAATACCAGATAATTTACTGAATAGTTAAAATTTTTAATGATTTGAACAGTAGCAGTGCCTGTTCCTAACTGAATAATCACAGGGGCTGTAGATTTGACTAAACTGACTGAAATGTTGACTTTGGATTTAATGGCATTCATCCAGCAACATGCTAACATTTTGTAACCTGAGGCCCCGCAGCATCAACCAAATGGAGCAGATGGAGCCAACCAACAATACAACTGAAGGGAAGATGCAGGACTTGAAGCAGCCAATATGCCAAAGAGTGCACTGGAACTTATCCATTTCACATTGACTATAATGCAGAAACTGACAGCAATATCCATTAAAAGAATACATTTGCATTAGTATATTCCACCTGATATCACTCACAATAAATATAACCAAACAGGACACATATTTTGTCTTAACTCCAGAATGAAGTGATATATATGTATACATAATTTTTTTTTAATTAAAAATTTGGTAACTCTTTTGCTTGCGTAATAAAGTATTAATAACTGAATTATAGCAGCATACAGTTATTAGCAAACATATTGTTGGTGTTATTTTCAATAAATGTTATTAAGGACCACATTTGTCAGATTGGGAAACTTAGAGCAGCAAGATGCAAATCATGGTGTTTGGACAGGGGTTTATTACAGGGGTGAGTGAGACGATGCACACGCTCAAAGGATTAAATGAGTAAATCTTCTACTTCTCATGAATCCACTGGATGAAAACAAACATCTAAAGTATAAGAACCAACAGAAGACTAAAACAAAAAACTCCTGTTGCGAAAAAATCTGCCTTTTCACATTATTTTTCAGATTTTCCTGAGCCTTATCATGCTCTTGATGCAGTTAAAGATAAAAACATTGATGCAGAATTTTAATAAATGTTGGTGGCATTTTAATAAGCATAATAATCTTTGTAAACTGCATCATCTGAAATGAGGTCCACCTGTACAATGTCAACTTCTGTGGAATTTTATGACAACCTCATTCTTTTTAATAATGTTTAGTGTAACATTATGTTTATTAACATTCATTAATGTTGCACTATACATCAGTCTTGTATTTCACAATTTTTTTTACTATTATTAGTCATGAATGCTTTGTTGAGCATTTACATTTTGACCGTATTCTGCAGTGAACCATATTCCACGGTCCTTGGCCAAATTCATTTCAGGGCCCTCACATCTCTGAGCTTTACCACCTCAAGGGAGCACAAGTGAAATAACTTTTCCCAATGTCCTGGCCAACAGCCTGCATGTCCTGTCGATCGGTGACAGGCAGTCCTTCAGGGTGGTGATTAAATATTGAATGAAGAGGGACTCGCCTGCAGAATTCTGGAGGAACCATGCCATAGACATTGATCCTGTCGCACAGTTCTAGTGCAATGGACATGGTGAACCAGCCTGTGCTCAGCCAGGAGTTGGAAATCTTCCTGAGAGACAAAGAGGAGGACGAAAGAGAGAGAAAGAAAGTGAGAGAGAAGCAAAACTGTTGACTAAACCACACAGAAGGCGCATTTTCAATGAGGTAACTCAGATGCTTAGTTATAGCTGACATTTTGCAGCAGTTGACCTGCTTTAGAAATGCAAATCTTAAGACAAGAATGAATACATGAATAAACAAATACATTTTATTCTTTCAAGGGGGTCCTCATTAATCATTAATAAACAGTATGATAAACAAAGTATATTAAATGTTAAAGATATTTGTCATGAAAACGAAATCTATTGAGGCCCAAGTAAAATGAGAAATATGTTTTGACTGCATTATGTTTTTTAATAATGTATACAGGAGTGTGATTTAGGTCTTTGTTCAATACTTGATAATGAAGGGAGCATGATAGCAGCTGTAAAAAACAACATAAAATCTAAACATGTGATTCATTTTGAGCCTCTGATTGGTGCTAAATTACATGTCTCTGCTTGCTGCAATCACATTTATCATCTCTATGGTAACACACCCCTCACCTCTGTGTAATTACAACAGTATTTGCTTCAGAGGCGCATCATTCTCAGTTGGCACTAAATTATCAATAATCGGCAGAGGTGTGCCAAGCACTGGACACAAATGAGTACTTGTTACAGCCATGTCTATTTTATGAGTATAAGCATAATAGGAGCAATTAGGTCAATTATCTGTACTTGGAAAGAACATTTTTCAGATTGCTAGCCAAATGGGCCATTTGGACAAAAAAAAAAAAAAAAAAAAACATTAGCTGCATGTGATTTCCAAATCAAAATTGTGAGCAATAATGGCGTTGAAAAACTGGTAAGCTGTCAATCAAACAGAGTGCTCGAAGATAAGGATGCATATAATTATTTTTTGAGGCACATCATTGCATGGACTAAAATCAAACACATGTCATCAGTAAAATCTTAGTTTGTAAGCTCTTGAAATGCAATGTATTACTGTACTTGTGGTTTAGGTGTATAAGTCTTCAATTTTATGCCATTTGCAAAGCATACACAACTTCCTAGCTATTTTATCATTATATAACGACAAATGCACTGCAGATTCTTTTTTCAACTTATCCTGGGGAGGGGTAGATTGAGTTCTAGAAATGCATACAAGGGCAAAACTTGTCAAGCATTCTTGCAAGCTAGCTAACATTACACAGTGAGTATATTGTAAGATAAGTACCTCACTAGCTGGCATTACACAGTGTGTATATTGTAAGTTAGGTGGCCAGCTAGCTAACATTACACAGTGCATATATTGTAAAGTATATAGGTAGCTAGCTAGTTATATTATACAGCTTTGATATTTACACCATGATTGCTGTGGCTTCCTTTACTGGAGATTCCAGATTTGTTTACAGGTTCCAAAAAAAACAAGAACTACACATTTTGAGTTACATAAGTTTGAAGTTTAAACAGGCCTATCCATTTTGGTGGTGTTTCTATGCAGCCCTGTTTTGGAATTTTGGACTATACGTTAGGCTCACTGGGTAACACAAGTTTGAAGCCGTCAAATAATCTGATGCTGTTATTGGATGCCTTCTCTCTGGCAGAAGCTGTCTATTGTATGTCAGCGAAATTGAACATAAACAGTAAAAACAAAAAACAAAACAGACAAACAAAAATGGTTCATGTCTAGATGCCTGTGTCCATCTGACTTCTTGGATGAGCTATGAGCCTAACTGTGGACCTATAATTTGAAAGGGGTAGGCCGCAAAGAGCCGTTCGCTTTGTTTTCTGGGAGATGGATGTGAACAGAATCCACAAGCATTTAGCAGAATCTGATGGGAGAAAAGGGTGGGGAGCCAGTGACATACTGGGTGTGGAAGGACAGCTTAGCCACTTTCACCAGGGATCAACAAAGGAGAAAAGATGTGAAAAGACAGACAACGGAAACAGAACAAGAGTGAGTGGCTGAAAGAGCTAGCCTGTTTTCGTTCTGAACACAAAACTTCACATACCGTACTGTAAACAGCCCACAATGAGTTTTTGTTCATTTTTTTATGTGGTCAGAGAACTATCTGTGTGGAAACACTGCTTTTGTATTGCTTTTATTCACTCTTATGAAAAGGAGTGGTTGGTAGTAAGGCCAGCTATTGTCATTGGTTGAAGTAGGAGGTTTTTTCCACTTGCAGGATACAGCTTCTTGCACATATTTAAAGTGTTTGACACATATAAATACATACGCACAAAATGTCAAACTGTCTTTTTTTTAAACCACCCACACACATTTACTCAGACAGTATGTGTATATGTGTGTGTGTATGTGCATGTGTCTGGAGTATGTGGGTGATTGTGTCTGACTGAAAGCGGTGGCAGAAACAAACTGCTAATCATAGGGACATAATGCTCTTGTATAAAAATAAGTAGAGGAGGGGAAAAGAAGACATTCTGTGCGTCAAAAAGTTTATGATTCCGAGGTCGTCTCATTCACCGCTCTGATTGGTCTGTTGAAACAGGCCTATGTGTAAAGAGCAAGCCCAGACCAGGCAGCAGTTAGAAGAGGTCTCAAAAGCACAGAGCACTTCCATATTGGTCATAAATTTCATCAGATAAGGCTAAAATAAACATGAGGAGGTATCCTATGGAAAAGCCTCTTGTATCTCACATTAGAAACTTTCACAAAGTGTTACTGGATTTTTATTTCAAAGGTGAGGGAGGAAACGCCTTCAGATTTTGCACAGATATAAGATCTGAAAACAGTCACTTAGAATCAGGCTGTGCTAGCCATGTACAGTGCATCTGTGAAACAGGTGTCCGCAGCAGTCCGAGTTTTTATCTTCACAGAACTGGTGAAAAATAAGCTAAACTATTCATGCTCAGGACACTTTGATGGATAGCAGAACTGGCGTGCAGGAATCGTCACCGGGGGGGAATTCTGATTGCGCAGGTTGCGATAAACCTACAGATACACCTGCAGCTGACAAAGAGTGATTACAGGACCACAGCTGCGTCCTCAGCCACCACTGTCCGCAGTTCAATCCACCCATTCATTTTAAAACCAGTGCGGAGCCACGGGGACCCTGGAAACCCAGGCAGCACACTCTGCTCCTAGTCAGTTTTTGTCATGACAGGGCGGTGACAAATGTTTTGAGAGTGTTCACGATGTGCGCAAAGGGAAACAGCCTCCATTAGCTGTGGGACAAACTGAATGAATCTCACTCCCTTCGGTGACTGCATGCACGTCCCCTCCCGGTGACGCGGTGCCTGTAAGCCAGAGGTGAAGACTACTCCAGGTGGTCTCCATGGTGCCGAGCCTCTTGTGTACCTGAACTCATCACACTCGAAAGCCAAAGGCTCTTCGTAATATCTCCCCAAACAAAGCACCACAACCTCAAGCTGCACAGTGATCAATGTGCAGTCAGACCCAGTCAGTCTGAGAAAGACACGCTGGGGTCTTTGGATATGAGGCCAGAGCCACAGGTAAGCCTCCATTTATAGCTTAAACCATGAGGGTGACACAGCCACCTTCGAACTGAACCAACAGCTGCAGGTTTTTTGTAGGTCATAGAGAGGCTCCGGAGGATTTTATCGATAGTTATTCTCAGCCCTCTCTTTCTCTCTCTCTCTCTCTCTCTCGAAAGCCTCAGGCAGTACTTCCACGTGTCGCTCACCACTAAACAACAAAAGGCCCTCGGAGGAAAAGGGGGAAGGGGGGGTGCTGACTTCACCCGCGCTCTTAGCGATTCGCGCCAGGGCCTCTCGGTATCATGCATGCCTTCCTCAGAGTTTATCAGTGAAAGCCAGAGCCGGCACACTACGGACCTCTGCACACCTATCCCCCCCGTCCCCGCCACACTTATCATATCCTCGCGCTTGTGGGCCGTATTCATCTCTTTTTAAAGGCGCGCTGAAAATACATCCGCCCGATCTCTCCGTCGGGAGCAGAAAACGGTGCCTTCAGAAGCTTCCGGCTTCTTTTAGAGTCATTCCCCTCCGGATGCGTGTCCATGTTCCCTCTACAGGGGAAAGAGCTTAAATGGTGTGCCATCTGCCTTTTTCGTGGCAGTTGGTCTCTGGAAGACTAATGCCATTCAGTCAGTCTGGATTTCCTGTTTCCAGCACATGGTTTGGCCACTGCGGTTTCAACTGTCTTGTGAATTCTTCTGTCACGCCACATCACTTGAGCCACTTGAGCTACACAATAATCTTTTGTGTGTGTTCTCCTGCAGAGGAGAAGGCAAAACACAGAAATGGGAACACGACGATTGCTCAGACTGATACTCTTTCGCGCAGCATATGTTCTTATGTTGGCCTCGGAGGCCTTTCTGCTCACTCTCATATATTACGCTCAGCTGTGCCTGTCGAGCTTGTCAGCCTAAAGAGCTAGCAGATCCTGAAACTGCATCAAATTTGTCACATTTAATTTGCAAAACCGCAGGAAGCTTCTCCAAACGACTTGATATTCACTTATGTCCTGGGAAACATCCAAGGTGGTTCAGTTTAAATTAATTGTTGTTGAGAGCACAGAGAACTCTTCAAGTTAAACAAGAGAAATTTATGATTGGACAATGTCTAAAACAAAATATTTCCATGCAGCAAGTATATTGGCATGTGAAAGAGGTTAGAGGTAATGTGCTGAACTCTGGACCCAAGTACTGTGTGTTTAAAACATTGGTGGAAATACTTTTGTTGGGTAAGTGACATTCCTTCAGTTCTTTCTGTTAAAAAATAAAGCTGGTCAAACAGGCAACAAATTGTGTACTATTTCCAATACAGGGAACATTTAAGCCACCACAGGAAAGGCTGTCTTCTAGAAAACTGCAATAACTATAATCTACTGACATTTTGGCATGGTCTGACTCCTGGCAGCCCCTATATGCCACCAAAGCACTCTGCAATCCATGTGATGTGAAAGGGCAAAGATGTGGTTGAAAGATGCTGATTTAAATATTGTATTGTTACTAAATGTGTCATATAAAGCAGGGCTACACGCTCTCTTCGCTGAGTTCTAATGAATTACTTTTCTACTTCATCGCTTCATTAGGTCAATTATTCAGGTCAAAATCACCATGCGTTCAAAGCAGTCACTGCTTCATTTTGAGGTTTTAAGGATCTCCCTTTAAATCAATAATTCCTTCAGTTGATTCTTTTTGATCCATTAATTTCATTAATTAGGCAAGTGAGCATACAGATTAGCTACTGCAACACTGGAGCTGAGGACTGACACATCACACTGAAATCGTGAGAGTGCTGAAAGAGACTCTGTGACCACCTCAAGATGTGGCGCTTCAGCTATTTCTGCAGACTCTCCCAGGCTTGTGATTTCTCTTGCTAGCTTAAATTGGAAATTATTAAGCACAGAGCATAGCTCAGGGGGTGTACAAAACCACAAATGCTTCCACTCAGCTGCCATCTCTTTCTACTCGTTGCGATTCAGTTATTTCTTTTGGTATGGTAGGTGTCCAAAGATGAATCAAATAACCACACATACTCTTGTCAACACTCGGTAACTCCTCATCCTCCATCTCTGCCCAGTGTACTGCTTGCATCTTGTTGCAGTTGTGTCTTTACTCTTCTATGGCTCTATTGTTGCCTTTTACTGGAAACAGCTGCTAGAGCATTCTTGTTGCATAGTCATTTTTCATTGATAGCTGACAATTTTTCCCATCAGCTTGGCTTGCATAATGTTACGTGTAGAAAATTCATTGCAGCTATTATCATGTCTAAATCGGGGCTTAACCCAACCATAGGTTATATCCTTGCACGTTTATTTATAATTACTTTTTGTGAAGAATGCACTGCATGAACTTTAATCACACAATAATGAGTGTTGCTGGAACTTATTCATGTGAAATGATTTTATGGCAGCAGATCTATGTTTAACGGAGCTTTTTATTTTTAGCTGAATGCTGAAAATACTGGCAGAGTTAAAGGTCAGTATTTAAAACCAGAAACAACTGTTGACTGACCCACCCTTGATTAAGTGAAATTAGAGGAGAGTGAAACTACAGAGTATTTCAATCTGGCTAGTTCAGGAGTACCAGAATCATTTGAAAGCATAAAATAACATAATTCAGCCAATTAAATGGTAAGGGAAAACTGCTGGAATGCCCTTCCTTCATACTGAACCTCCTGTGCTGGCAGAATAATTTGACTTGTCTGCTTGCAGCGGTAATGTTCCAAGACAGCGGCAAGGTCGTGATGGGGCCACCAGCTGAGGAAGAGGGGGTAAACGATGTGTCAGAGCCATCTATTGTGACAAAAAGGGAAGCCCGCCGCGCATACACAACACAGCAACCAGCATCGTTTGCCAAAGACTTTGCCACTTTCAGCCTGTCAGATGAATGGGTTCAATAATCAAGATTACCTAGCCACTTCAAGCAGCACGCATTGATCTTTTGATTAGCGATGTCATTTTTCTTTGCTTCAGTATGTGGATACAATCAAATGTACCTGTCACACCCTCATCCCCTCTAGTTTACATGGCGAACTATTAGTCATACCGTGAGCACAGCTGCCTAATAAATCCCAGGTAGATTGGAACAGTTGGCAGGTCTTAAGAGCAATGTAACATGAGAGCGAGATGCAGCCATCTTATCCCCATGGCTCTCAGCAAATCACAACTCATGCTACTTGGTTATCACCAAGAGCACCTCAATATTTAAATAGCTGGTTTGGCAGTGAATAGCGAAAACAGTTTCCCAACAAAAGTGAAGGTAGCTGCAGGTGCCGGTCTTCAATCTTTAATTTACGGATAGGTCAGTGTTTCGAGTGCAAGACGTAATTAGATCAGTTCAGGGAAGCAGAAAACTCTGCCGGCTTTCCATTTTGAAGCGAGAACAAAAAAAAAAAAAAAAGCGCAGCCCCTGTGGATACGCGCTTCCAGCTAATTATGGTATCTTAATTAACTCCTGGCATTGCACAATCCACGGTTCGCTCCTGAATTATGATTTAGAAGACTTTCAGAGGATTACCGTCTCACTCTCCATGTAAGGCTGATATTACATGTACTGATAAAAGTGCTCAGATTACAGCTCCAGCCCCCACTGTATTAAGCAGAGCTCTCTTGATTGTCTCGGCATTGTCTCAACTTTACACCGAGGTTCCTGAATGGCCATTATTTCCATGCAAGCTTTAATTGGCTCAGAGCTGCTTGGAGAGAAAATATTTAATAGCGTCTGTCTGCCTCCTACATGCTTGCAATTGCTCTTATCTTTCCACACTTTCATGACAATCCCAGAGCAGACAGCTTCATTCCCTTTCTCTGTTAGTTCTCAGACGAAAGTGTTTCAAACCTCTCCCGGCCAAAGCAGAGATTAAAACTCTCACTTTTTTCCTCCCAGATTCTAAGCCTGGATTACCACGGCACTGTCATGGCCCATTTAGATTTAGAGTAGACATCAATATCACACAGTGATGAACCTCCTCTGTTGCAAACATGAGGCAAATCTGAATTCTACACTTCATTTTTCCATCTGTTCCATGCTCCAGCTCTCTGGCTTCTCTGAAGTCTCCTTATTCCATGCTGTGTGGACACATCCCCCGACATGTTTTGATCTAAATCTCGAAGGAGACTTAGAAGAGATTTAAAATCGTTCTCTCTACACTTATCGTCACTTTCATACTGACCAGAAAGGATTACAGGATGACCACAACATCAACCGAACAAGAAAAACAGAAAATGGTATTTTTGGTTCAATCATTTCTTTGAATGTTTTTAGAGTTGATGGAGGATGTCCTGTGCAGTCATTTTTATGAAAGCACCAAGAATGTCAAGGCATTACCATCACCTCTGTCATAGTTTCCCACGGGCAGAAAGTTCTGCAAAACATAATTAAAGTAGAATGTTCAATGACAGTCAGGCCCGGTGCTATGGGGGTGCCTAGGGGTGCATTTTACCCCCAGATGGACCTCAGTGCACCCCCGTTTGTCTGCTTATATCCCGTTGTCTACATAGTATTTATGACTTTTTGTGCACACCCATGGATTGCAATTGCACCACTCTGTATTTTCTCCTGGCACGAGCCTGGTGACACTGCCTATCATGTCACCATAAACTCCCCCCAGATCTGGTAATCTAGCCCCCCACGGTCGCATCCCGCACCTGTCTTTGCCGGTCTCCCTCTTGAAGAGCTCGTCGAACTGCAGCATCTTCTGCCGGGAGATGATGTAGACTCTGAGCCGGGGCAGCACCTGGTTCATCAGCCGCAGGTTGTTGTAGACCAGGCCCTTGCCGTCGCGCCGCATGTAGTTGCTGGGCCCCCAGAAGATGAAGACGGTGTCCTGGCTGACGTTGAGCAGCTCCTGCCGGCTCCGCAGCACCCGCTGCATGCTGGAGTGGGCCACCACCCGCAGGCTGGTCCTCTGCCCCACGTCCCGCCGGAAGCCCCTGGTGGGGGCGTCGTTCATGCGGATGACGCACTCCGTCCGGTCGATCTCGTCCCCGCGCCCGCCGCCCGTCAGGTGGCCCGAGCTGGTGACCAGCGCGCAGCTGTTGCAGTGTATTTTAAGAGGCTGGAGGGGGATGGGGAGATTGGGGAGGAGGGCAGAGACAGACAGCCTGCTTTAGCATCAAGTGTAACCGGTCACACTCAATTTTGATAAAAACAAAACAGAAAACTGTGCTACGTTAGGGAACATCTTTAAGGTTAGCAGACAGGTCCAGCTGCTCTTGGCTTCAGCCCGTGTAATACATTTAACAAATTGCTTTTTACTCATAATCTGATGTTCTGGAATAGAGAAGGCAAGATAGCTGTAGGGAACACATTACTGTTTATATATGTCCACACCATATCACAAGATGCTACAAACCAAGAAATTAAAATGGTACTTGGAACTAGCCAGAGAACATAGTCCTGAATCACACTTTACCCTCATTCTGACACACCCAACCAGAGCTGGATTTCCTGCATGTATAAAATAAACCTGCTCATAAACCATCTGTGAAAAATAACTCAGCTAAATAAATAAGCTTGACAAGTTCAGGAGCTTCCTAACTAATGTCTTAACTCCAAAGACTTCCTAAATAAATTGGGACTCCTTTCTCAACTGCCTTGTTTGTTGGCAGTACAGTACCTTTGTATTAAAAAGGATTCAACCTGAATCTCAAAATAGAAAATGGGAACAAAATACTGTGGGTTTTTTTCAGTTGAGAAACCATTCTAACATTGGGGTTCCATTTCGCTTACTGAAGACTCCCGCAGGGTCTTTGTTCAAGACTGATAGGCACTCAGGTGGTAGCAGGATCAGACCCCAGGAGCCAGGTTTTGTCAGTCCACCCCTGTGCACCTGAATAGGCACTGCTTCCATAATTGAAACGTTCCTTCTGCCTTTCATCGAGGCCGAAAGGGTGCAATGGTGGGCGTAAACCCATAATTTCCTACATTTGCAAGAGACAAATTGGTCCTGCTGATGGAGACTGCTGAGTCAAAATGAGATATCACAATGCTGAAAAGGGCCTCCCAAGTCCGGAACAAGAGGATGTGAAATATGACCAACTTCTCTCCCACTGAGATGTAATGTGTTCCTGCACAATCAGTTCTGAGCCCACTAACAGGCTGAATCACCGGAAGCTCCTGCATGTGATACCCAACTGTATGAATTATTCCCCAGGCACATACATCACGCTCAGACACATTCAGGACCCTTCCTTCCTGGGAGGACCCGATCTTGTAGGTAAAGACTTCACACCGTAATGTTGTGCCTCATTTACACGTGCATTTCCCATGAGCACTGCCGGTCCCTAGTGATGAATTACCTCAGGTAACTAAGGGAAAATCAGCTCTTCTTGGCACTATGCGTGATGTGGTAGCTCCTTGCAAAACTGCCCATGTTCTGTATATGGACATCTGCGTGTATGAAACTAACAATTTCTGTTTTCGCCTTTGGTGAGGAAACAGGGTTTCATGAGACTGCTGATTTTCTTGCTTTTACCGAACATTCTTGCAGAGGCATGGGCTAAACATCCATAGCAAAACACATCAACAAAAACAGTCCTTGAACCACCTGTTACCAACCATACATTCCTACACAGGTAAGCACATGAAGATGGGAGAAACACAGGAGCAGAATATCAGGGCATAATACAGGATATCTTTGGTGTTACTGAGGTCTTGAACATAACACATCCATTCCAACAGACTATTGAGGCCCATAGCTTGGTTTAAAAAAAAAAAACACTCCATTACCATGTACTCCTAATGAATCACTGAACTGTAACAAATCTGATTCCTGGTCCTCCTAGGACATTTCTTGATTGTAGACCCCACTCCCATTAGGGGGGAGTGGGAAGCACTCTCATTGACCAGTCCACTGAGAGACAGCTTCAAAGTCATAAATGCTGAAAACAGTAATTCGCAATCCCAATTCCATTGACTTTTTTTAATGGGCTAGCGCTCTGTTCTCTCACGTGTCTGATTGCAGAATCTGACTGCGTGCTCCACCAGCTTCCCAGAGCAGCAAAGCTCATGAGCAGGTATAAGGAGTTTCCCGGCACTGTCGTTAAAGAGAACCTGGAGTTCCTGCGGTCAGCTTGCACGCTGCACTGCATCTTATTGGCTGTACAGCTAATCACTTTTCCCCCTACTCATTTTTCTGGGTGTGTATGATTGTAAATGAGTTTTCTTACAATTACGACTCTGAAGCTGTGGTATTTTACTGTGTCTTTGACTGTTACACTTCAAGTCAATCAGCAGATCTGCGTGTTTCTGGCGATGCAGAGTAGGTAAAAAGCTACATGGCAACAACTCCACAGAGGATGAACCACTCTGTATCAATGCACGCTCTCATGGAGATTAATTGACCTCCATCGAAATAAACAGAGTCCTTTTCAAAGTGCATTTGGGTACTAGTGTAGCATAGTGGCAGTGTACCATAGTGGTAGTGGTAGTGGCAGTGTAGCATAGTGGTAGGGAGCAGGATTTGCAACCAAATTGATGCCGATTCAATTACCCACTGGAGCACTGCTGCCGAACCATTGGGCAAGGTACTTAACCTAGAATTGCCTCAGTAAACATCCCGCTGTATAAATGGATAACACGTAAAAAACTGTAACCTATGCAAGTCCCCCTGGACAAAAGTGTCTGCTAAATGCCAATAATGTAATGTAATGCATCTAGGGTCTGAAAGGTTCTTTACACAAATGGAAAATGAAACAAACATTTGCATGTAAAGCCCTCTCCAGCACAATAGCTCTGGGTGAATGAAAGCCGATGCCATGAAATCACAGGACAGGTGCTAAGGCCCTCTAAATGTGTCAGACGTGCCACAGTAACTAAGGAGATGGATGACACACCCCGCTGTGGGGAAAGGACAGTACAGCCCGGGGATGTCAGACCTACGCATTCATATCTACTCCAGCCATTCTCCTGCCTTAATTATCCCCATTAGTCAATTAGCTGTGTGAACTTACATCTGTGAATATTCCTGCAGTGATTCTTAAGCACGGGGCATAAAAAAAATCCCATCTTAAGCCGAATTGTTTTGTTTGTTAAAAAATAAAATAGAATGTCAAACTAAGTAAATGATTGTGCTAATTAAGTCATTAGAAGCACAGCCTGGAACAAAAACCGGCATACACCTGTTTCCTCTGGGAGCAGATACTGACAGGCCTGGTGCAGCAAGCTAATTTCCAGCAGCCATTAATGTAAAGTTTGCGAGATCAGAGGCCTTTGTCCATTAGGGATTCTGATGAACCAAATTTAGCATGCTGTCCTTGAAACAGTACTGTAGAAGCCTGTTCGTATGCACAACAGACAATACAACAAAGCCTGTGCTTACTCTTCAAACGTGACCCCAATTTAGGGCACACCATCATAGCTCATACTAAGCAGGAGTGGATCTACTATAGGTCCAATGCAAAGAAAAAGGGGGTGAAATGAAAATGTCATGCTGGCAATTAAAGCCCCAGACTGATGAGCAGTATAGACTGTGGTAGAAAATATACTGGGGTTAGTCAGCCTTGGCTTCCTGATTTTAACACTATTTCCTACAACTCCCTTTTAAAACAAGCCTTTCACAGGAGAAATTAGGTCCCATAAAGATCATACATGCATGGATAAGCTGTGGTGAAATCGCACAAACACATCCGCATGCACGTACAGTAGTAGTAGATGTACATGTAGTGGTAGATGAACATGCATGTACATGTAGGAGGGCACATTTTTACAATCAAGATTATCACGAAGCACTGTACATGTAGCATAGTGTATTTTCTAGACGGGAAAAAAAAACCCAGAAAACCCAGACCACTTGAAAAACTGGAAAATTATTCCCCAACCCTGGGAAAAGGCAGTTGAGAGATTCCTGGAAAACACATAACTATAAGATGTACCTATACTTTGACTATACTATACTTATATTCATATAGACGGGCTCTGACTCACAGACTGCACATTTTCTCAGGTATTCCACATACCTGAGAGATCTGTTCCTACACAGGCAATCCCAGGTAAATCCATTACATTTATTTTCTTTCTCCTGGACCACAGAAAAGCTGTTTTCATCCCATTGGGATCCAGGGCGTTCATGGCAGCCCACGTACCCTAAGCCACTGATGACAGCTGCATATCTTACTATAACTCCACTGTCAGTCAAAGACAACTCCATCCTCAGGCTTTTGTGCCGGTTAACCTCGGCAAGAGTACCAGCATAGAGGGTGGCACTGTACCCACTCTAAACAGGTGGCTGTGTGGTATAATCGTGAAGGGGTAGCATTTATAATCCAGAGGTTGCAGGTTTGAGTCTAAGTTGGAGCACTGCTGCTCCACCTTTCAGCAAGGTGCTTCACCTGAATTGCTTGTGTAAACATCAAACTGTAACAGACAATGTGTAGGGTGCCCTGGAGAGTGTGAGAGTGTGTCCTAAGAAAATCGTGTTCTGTAATCATAACCTATTTCCTGCTGGTAGGGTCTGCATGGGGTTGATGTATGTTCAGTACCTCTAGAGTACAGACGCAACCCTTCGACACCAAATGAACAGTATTTATCACCGTAGAAGTACAGGAGTGACACAGTTTACATTATAACCAATTCTGCGTAGGAGAATGCAGTTGCACAAACACAATCACAACAAAAATAATTACACTAGCTACAGAAATGATAACCGTGGGGAAATAAAAGGATCATGACCTATGACTTTTCACAGAACTCATGTCTGTCTCTACCGCAAGGTACAGTTCCTGTGAATAATATTTGTGTCACTGTCTTTACAAGATGCCTGGGCTTTGCAATATCATTTGGTGTTACTGGAATGACAGCTTACAGAACAGTTGCCCTGCAGGTTTCTCTCTCTGCGCCCAGGTAGGTATTATGCATGCTCACAAAACTACAGGGGACTGAAAACAAATCTCTCGTCTGAGCTCGAATCAATAAAGAAAATTTGTAAATGCACACAATATACTGCACAGCGTAGCCTTGGTTACCCCTACACCCATTCAGCACACACGCATTCATCTCTGGCAAGAGAAGACCCTTTTTTGAGAGTCAGTTTGATGAAATATAAATAACCTTCATCTCCTGCAAACTTAAAGGAACAATCTGTCGGAAAACTGACAGTAATGGATCGGCAAAGCAGAGTGTCCGGGACTTCCTGGAGGGAAACAGACATGACAGCTGTAAATACACAGCCATTTCCAAAAGGCTGCTATCAGTCCACACAGCAGGAGAATACAATGGCATACTTAACCTCTTTCAGAAAGTGCCTTTAAACCCAAAGGTGCTCACTGAAGGGTCTCTCACTACCAGATCTGTTCAGTTATTGTTTAGAGAAATACAGAGAGAAAATTGGGCAAACATACATGTTCAAGGCAATTAGCCAAAATTAGATACTGGTTTAGAAGCAGCATGACAGGCAATCAAATTGCATTTACATTGTAAGTGTATCAATTAGAGCTGAGGATCCTACTGGGACCACTTCATTTGTATCTCTGATTGAAGATCACTTGTGAGCTAACGAAAAAGAAAGCAATCAGGTGTCCAGGCTAAGCAAGATGCTGGAATGGCCACTAATAGGAACACTCGCATCGGCAATCGTTAATCCAAGTAACAGCAATGCTCACAGTCATACTGGTAGATGTAATTGGGCAAAAGTTCCTAACAAGGGCCTTAAAAACTTTTATGTACGGCAATTACAAGTTTGTGAGACCAGCAGAGAATGTAACAATGGTTTTAGTGTGCTACAACAGCAACAACAAAAAAACACACAAAAATACTGACAGTTCTGTAATGGAGAACATGTCTGTTCCATGGACCTTTTTAAAATGAGCAGGAATATCCTGGACCAACATACACAGATTCCCAAGTTGAAGGAAAAGATTTCACCAACTCCTTTGTTTGCCTCCT
The DNA here is from genome assembly GCA_019176425.1 of Megalops atlanticus. NCBI lineage: Eukaryota > Metazoa > Chordata > Actinopteri > Elopiformes > Megalopidae > Megalops > Megalops atlanticus. Next base: position 6,081,792 of record CM032896.1, read on the forward strand.
CCCAAGCGTACCCACACCATGGACTCTACAAACTAACAAGGAAACAGGTGGCTGTTCAGGAATTTCTAAATCTTGGACATTTTTTGTCAATTGCACCTTTTTAGCAGCTAAAGTAAATTAAATGTTTGTGGTTTGGGGGAACATGGCCTACCTGTTCATTCAATGGCACCAGCAGGACAGACTTCATCAGCCAAAGGACCCAAGAGCTGGGGGCTGATGGGATTTGTAGTGTTGGGAGACCACCGGAAAATGGGGCTGAACAACATGGGCTGTGACTGTGGGGGAGTTTCCTGTGTTTGCTTTTTAATCTTTTGTAATTGGTTTGTATTGTGTTTTAAAGAGGAAAAATACATATGAAACATTTAGATATGGTAGAGTGATGCCTGTATGCCAGCATATATTGGTTTATTGGTTTATCTAAAATGGCTGACTTCCTTTATAAGAGCAAAAAAAATCTGTGGCACAACCTTGAGTGCCGCACCCCAACAGATCATAAACCAAGCCCTGTGTCAACAGTCTCATCTGAGGAGGGGGTGAGGCAGGGGGGTCTGATCGAATCCTGGTTCAGATGATTGTCTTTCCCCGAAAACGAAGGGGGCCTCCGACCGTAAATCTCTCACTCTTTTTTGAAGTGCGGATTATCGAAGACCGCTGCCCACCCTGCATCCCCGTAAAGTGGCCGTGGCGGAGATACTGCCATTCATCCCGGATTTACAAGAGAGAGATGGGCCACCGCGATAACCCGTGCCTTTTCAAGGAGAACAGCGGCGAGGTGAAGGAAAAACAATCAGGAGGAGGAAGAGAGAGGAGAGAGGAGAGTGAAAGAGTGCCGTGTGAGGAGTGTTCAGAGTGGAGGGAAGTGGCAGGGAAATGTAGGGCAGGGGAAAAAAGCAGGGAGAGAGGGAATTTGTCAGGATTACTCTCAAAAAGAGGGTCCCTGTCCACCAATACGTGCAGGGCTTTGTTAAATAAATTAATAATTAGACACGGATGAACTAAAGTCTTCAAAATTAAGTATGAAGGATTAAGTAATGCTCTCGGAGAGAGGATGTGCGTGTCATTGCGGCAAGGACTTGAGGAATGGAATTTGCTGTCGGTAATCTTCCCTCAAAATGTAAAGATGGGTAAAAACAATCTTAAGACAGACAGATTTTCATTAAAGATGTATAAAATGGTGAGATGGATGATGGATGGATGACAATCAGAAATCCATCAAAGATGATTTATGTAGTTATATATGCAGTAGAGTATACACTAATTTGCACAGAAAAGAGAAACTGAATGACCTCGACAGCTTCCAGTACTAGCTTTCTGTGGATATTTAGGACAGAAAATAGTACCCATTTGTATTTGTACTCAAAATCACTTTATTGTGTCATTCAATACTGGCAGTGCTGCTATCTGGCATTAACAGTGACACCAAATATCAGAGCAGGCTTTTGAATGAAGTCAAATGCATTCAGCAAACGCCAATATTTACACAGCAACACACATTATGATCCAGATGTGGCATCAGTTGCTGTCAATACACCCTCCTGGCAAAACGCCATTGCGAGGCGGGAGGCACTTCAGAGAAAGCAGGCACTTTTGATTGCCGCTGCGGGGGGGGTGGTGATGGCAGCCTACCGCTGCCATTCAAACCGAAAAAGAAGAAGAAGAAGAAGAAGAAAAAACTGCGCCGCGTTCAACATTGTTTCAATGTCATGTTTGCCGCCTTGCCAGCTGCCTGCGCCCACGACATTCATCAAACTGTGCTGAATGATTCTGAGCCTCTTTCCAAGCGCTCATTAGTGCCTATTGAATCGCGAGGAAAAGGGAGAATGCCTTTGTAAATGAGATTTCAGTCTCATTTATTCGTTTCGGGCTCTAAATATAAACAGCACAGAAGTGGTTGCCAACGTGAAGTGATTTTCCACACAACGACACACTCCGGTGCTACATCACCCCCCATGCACATTTGAACAGATTATAATGTCGCCATCACAGGATGATCAGACCGGTGCTTACGGTACAACTGTCAGGATTGCAAAAAAAGGCTCAGAACAACACGGCAAGGTAACGCTCCGCGATGCACAGGGGCTTCTTTGTACCAATCAGTGTTTCTGCGGCGGAGCACAATGGGTTTTGATTGGCTCAAATCAGTCAAAACGTGACGGCCATGACTCATGAAGCTCTACTTGTCCATCTCTGCTTACTGTAAAAGGCCAAGTATGTGCAAACTCAGGTGGGCACTGCTCCGGTACTGGCTGTCAACCTGTCAGATTCTTTTAATTCTTAATTATGTCTGCTCTGAGGCCCCAAAACTGGTCACACACTCATTATGCCCGCCCAAGTGACAGGCCTGAGACAGAGGGTACAAAGTGTGTGCCATGTTCGGACAACAGTCCACTAATGGAGATGGCTCAAATTTAGAATCCTATTAGCCTAACTCAACAGTTAGGGAAGTGTCAGAAAGACTATGCTCTACAATTCTGTCCACCTCATTAAAAAAGAGTTCTGATGAAATTCATATTTGACATTCATTTTATACAGTAATATTTCAATAGATAATATATACTATTTTAAATAAAGCATACAATTCATATTAATATAAATAAACTCTTCAATTCTCTCCACATATTTTATATTCGTTTTATACGTATACTATTTTATATAACATGTACAATTCATATTTAGATTAATAAGCTCATTCTAAAAACATATTTTCACAATGAAAAAGCCGGTGACAGCGCGCTCCAACCTTGAATATCACCACCTTCAACATGGAGTTGTCGTTACAGGCCCTTGTTTACTTTGTGGTACAGCTGGGTGGTTGGTGCTGTAATCCATACACTTAGCGCCTAATTCCACAAGATGGATATTTAGACATGAGCACAATTACTTGTACAGGTGCCAAAGTTTTCTTCCCCCTGTGAAGCCACGCCAGAGTAAGGCGGTGTGAGGCTATTTTGTTGATTGTGTGAGATAAATTCAACCTTCTCATCAGTCCTAAAGTGCATGTGGGATGTACACAGGAGAAATGGACACTATTTAGAATGAAGGCGTAGAACAGAGCAAGGCTATCACACTGTCCACGTTGTATTTCACAGTGTTCACATAAAGGTCATAGGATTTCTGAGCATGCTAACACATTAAGCTGTTTTTACTTCACATCTATTCTGCCTGAAAGTCTAGTTCAGTAATAAATAATCAATCTCTTACATTTTAGGGGGATCCAACACAAAAACGGGCCTCATCAGAATCCAGAACATTTCCTCTGGGTTTGTCATCTGCGCTTTGCTTCATTTACAACAAAGATTAGACTAATTAGGAACACAACATCCACACTGTAAATATTTGAAGATTAACCGCACAAAAACATGAGCTGATGTTCAATTTGTTTTTCTGAGTTCCATGAAACTTTTTTTTTTCATACAGTAAATAATGCGCAGTTTGGCCTTGCTCCAAAGCTGTGTCTGACTAATTTCTGCTGACCTATAATTAATATTTCTGCTTGCAATATGCGGGTAATCTCCAGGGAAATACTATTGACAAAAGGACTTATTGCAGCTAGATTACACCAAAAAATACAAATAATGGCTTCATCATTCTTTATCTCAGCATGGTGGATAAGCTCATCAATCAAGACTAAAAGGCTGAACACTGCCACAGGCAAAACCCACTGTAGAAGATAAATGATTTTATGCAATACATTGATCTTTTCTGGGGTTTTTTGGCTATGATTGCAGAAATAGTCGGTTATGTATTTACTATCCAGCCAAAGATAACATGGTTCTAATAAATGTTTAAACGTGAGACGTTTACAAAAAGCATTGTTTTGCGCATAAAAAAGGTATGAAATGGTCAGCTTTGCAGCCTTGTGTGAATATTACGATTTCACCAATAATTTCCTACCTGAGAAACTCCCAAAGGAACCCGAGCACCATGCAAATGATCAATCTCTGGAAAGTGTGCTTATTGAAATAAAACAGCGCTTCACATTCATTATTGCTTTTCAGGTCTGTGTGGGACAGAACACGCCGGAAGCTTTGTTTGTTTGGCACTGGAGCACCTCATAAATGCAGCGATCGAATTCAGGGGTGAGCAGGCGGCTGGAAACACAAGGGTGCAGCAATAAAGCTCGACACTTTCGCCTCTGCTTTCTGACATGCACATTAACAGGACTTCCAAGAACACCTACATTCCCACCCAGCGCCTTCTCGCGAGGGGCTTTTTCATGTGTCCTCGTTCAGGCAAACATGCTTAACACATTCCTGACTACATGTACAAGGCTTTTCCTTGTTACATTAGTTTGACTCGCCATAAAAAAGGACCTAGGAGGTCGTCTCGGAAGCAAGGCAAGGAAAGTGACACCTGTGTTCTAGCTGCTCTAACTCACATCATCTCACAAATTCTGGAGAGCTTCTCACACTTGACCTTTGACCTTCCCGGGGCTCAGAGGGCATGTGCTTTCACGGTTTGAATTTGCGGTCTGTGTTAAGCCCCAGACACTGCCTTTACACATGACCAGAGGTACAAGGCTCAGGCCAAGGCAGTGTCACTCCCCTTGTCATGATAAATGAGCTTGCGGAATGCAGAGGCAGGAGACACCAGTCAAAAATAGTAGAGTACACAAGATAAGCACCAGGCTGAGTTAAGCTAGGGCCACCCAAAGGTGAGATGGACCTCAGATGGATGATGTTTTGCCGAAATATGTGGAAAAACTCTATCACCCGAAGAGTGACTGGAGTTCTGTTAACTTTTTCCACCCTACAAAAAAAAGGCCATCTTGCTTTCAATTCTTCAATTAGCGATAAGCAGACGGGTCAAAGTGTCGATCGACTTTGGCCGTGCGGAAAAGAACCTCTCTCTCTAGCAGCGTCTACGGCGCTGGACACATACGGCGCTTCAAGAGAGGACTCCTCCTCCGCTTCTTCCCCTTCCAATTAAGTGGGAGCCGAGCTCGCCTGACAACTTGAGACTCATTATAACTTTTCCCGACGTGAAGGACAGAGAGACGAGACTGTTCCGCACCCCATGAGCTCTCGGCTCTCGTAGCAGAGCGAGAAAAAGGAAGACCTCTGAATGCCACAGTCCTCTAATGGGCCTGACTTTCTCATCCTGGAAGCCCAGCAGATCATTACTGATTAGGGGGTGAGAGTGATCTGTGCTAACGAGGGCCCCGTCTCTGCCCAGGCCCCGTCTAATTGGTGTCTGCAGCAACCAGAAAGCCCCAGCAACCCTCACCCGCGTCTCTCGGACGGCCCAGTGAACCCCCAGCAGTATGCTCATGAGCACCACACACTGCACACAACAAGATACAAACTTCACTAAAAATAACACCCTTCTGCCTAAAATTCATTCTGACATTTCACACCCTTTTTGATTTGAATTATCCCTCCGCTACAGTCAAGTGTAAAACTTGCTGTGTCTATCTGGTGTGATTCCAGTGCCTGCGCACTGGGTTGGTAGCGTAAACATAGTTGTAGCATAGTGGTAAGGATCAGGATGCATAACTGAAAGGTTGCGAGTTCGATTCCCCACTGGGGCACTATTGTACCCTTGGGCAAGGTACTTGACCCAGAATTCCCTCAGCAAATACCCAGCTGTATAAATGGATAACAAGTAAAAAATTGTAACCTATGTAAGTTGCTCTGGATAAGAGCGTCTGCTAAATGCCAATAATGTAATGCAATGCACAGCACATGCAACCACAAATCAGTGGAATGGTGTCAGAACAGGAGGCACAGTGACTGCAATGCGAGACCTGAGCTCTGATGCTCCTTCACCTGCGGGGCGTTCTTAGCTCAGGGCAGAAGAGCTGGGACTAACAAGCCTCCCCCAATTCTATTTCTGTTAGACTAACTGCCTTGTCTCTCACGTACCATCATGATCCATGGACTTGATATTTAAAGGTAGCCTCAATTTTTCCCAATCCTACGGATGAGTAATGAAGCATCTCTCATGACTGGATGGATGATGTGTTATTCATATGCAGTTCGGCTCGCGTGTACTGCCATAGCATGCTCCTTTTCAGCTGATAAAAAAAATCAATAGGTGTGATGGGCCAAAGTTAGATTGGGCCATTAGCCGGTTGTGTCTGAATATGACCTTTTCAGCCACACATCCCCAGATAGATGATCTCTCACTTAAAACAGAATTCTGTCAAAAGACATTTCCATCGGCAAGCAGCTGTATTTGTATTAAAAGGTGCAGTATTTCCACAAAGGTCTTTTTCTTTCCCTTCATCAGATCACAAACGTATGTGCTAGGATTAACAAGGACTCTGAACAGATATCTTTTTATCCAATTTAAATAAATTAGGCTGTCTTCATAGGTGTAACTAAATCACACTTTTAACTACAATGGAGTCATATATATCAGAATATTTTTACAGTTTGTGGAGTTCCACTTAAACAGCTGAGGCTTTCTCTGGATCACCATTGCAAGAGAGGCCCACCAATTTGACAAAAAGAACCTTCCTCTATGTATTGTGGGCATCACAAATATATGGCTATATAGGTATATAATAAAGTATATTACTGCAAGATAAAGCACCTTCGAAAATCAAAAATTTAAGAATGTAAACCGATTTCAATATAGAGATTGAAGAAAGTGCATTGTACTTTACTCATAATGAAAGAGTAAGTGAAAAGAGTAACATATCAGAGCTAATTGTGCATGCATGGCCTTTCTGTAGTATATTCATGAATATTTCAAAAATTGTAGAAAAATCAGCTGTAAATGATTACTTAGCTCCTTTGGGGTACTGTTTCAAATCAGTAGCACTAATAAGACAGAGAACAGTGTTCAGTTTACGCTCTGACAAATGATACCACTCTGATGTAATGAATGAGCTCTTAATAAAAACAAACAAAACACAAAAATGAACGTTAACCGTTCTGCTGTTACAAACACTCTTGAGTGCTGTTGTTGTTGAACAAATGAGAAAATATTCCCTGTGCAGATTTCTCCTTTTCCACCAAAATTACATGGTGCATGCATTTCATTTTACAAATGTCCTGGTCTTACCCTGTTGTGTTTGGGGGAAAACAACAACAGTTGAGCATCAACAATTGAGCATCATTACAAACAAAATAGAGCTATGAATTGTTCACTGAGATAACGACAAAGCTGAGGTCAAAGGTCAAAAGCATGGCTACTGAATTTCAACAGAACAAGTCTAACCCAACACAGATGGAATGGTGTTACCTATTATTCAAGTGAATTAACAGTTGCATCTGCACCTACAATCACGCAACATCTGAGGCATACCCATGGCATGTTTTGCCGTCGTTCGTGTCGTAGCCGGTCTTGGGCGAAACAATAAACACTAGAAAAGAGAGCTAGGCGGCTGGATTCTCCTGCTCTGATCTGATAAACTGCTGCCCGGCTCTCCTCTGCTGCTGATAGCATCTACAACCAGGCCTCACAATCAGGGGCTTACAAGTGCAGCAGAGGGTGCTGGTGGAGGATGCTGAGGGGGCCTGCTATGGCAGAGATTTACCGCATCGACAGGAACGGTGATTACCAGGTTTAAAGGCCAGCGCAGATTGATGGCGCTGCAGCTGACACCTTAAAGGTCAGCGGCTCTTCGGGGGAGATGTCTCTTTGAGCCACTGAAGGGGGGTTGGGGGAGGGAGGAGGACTGTGGCGGTGATCGCTTTCAGCTTAGCTCGGTTGCGTGTCCGCGCACGTGACTCTCGAAAAACGATAAAGGGGGGAAATGGGGCCGGGAGGGATCTGCACCCCAACAGGAAGCTGAAGCAGGAATTCTGGGATGGAGGAGTGGAGAGAGAGTGATGGATCTCCCCATCAGGGCCTGAGGACATGAGGTTATTGCATCGAGGGGCTTCTCTGTCAATTACAGCCGGCGGAAGTGAACCACAGTTTACCCTCTCAGTCACCAGGAGGGTTTTTATTTCCTACAGAGCTCTGCGTTCAATGACACCGAGACCTGGTCTCTGGCAGCTAAGCTGGTGTTTGTCTCTCTCTACAGTCATCATCTGATGTATGACTAATTGGAGCTTGATATTTATTGCAAGTTTTCTGCTTAAAGTCATTAACTGTTTGGGAATGAACCCCTGGGGAGGTGCTTAATAGCAAACACTGCATCAATGACTCTCGTGAGGACTGGTTGTAAACGCTCCGATCGTCCAAACAAAAACTTTCCTGCCGTTTTAGTCTCCCGTAGTATCCTCCCGGGTGCCCTTAGAAAGAGGGTCAGGTATCTATTCTTAAAAACTCTTTCATCTATTATACATGAGCCTCTGCCCCCTTTCGGCTCCTTCTGTTTGATCTATAATAACCAGCAATGCCCTGCCATTTCTCCAGTGCACACCAATCAAATTAAATGGCCAATTAGTGACAGGTCTTTTCTTTTTAATTGCTAAATCCCCCCTCCTGTAGCGATCTCTAAATTAGAGTAATGAATGCCAGAGTTTGCCTAATTTCCAGTGCCTGACATAGTTTGCAATTTTATTGAATGCTGCCAGTTTTAATGGCATCTGAGGGTGTATCATTTACTAACATTCTCATACCAGTTTCTATGCCCTGCCGAGCAGGTAAATTAAGGTTTGTTTCCATTGTATGAAACGTAATACATTTGTTATTGTCTCAGCTGGAAAAAAAGGAGCCCAATCAAAGGATTAGGAAAGAATTTTGGATCTTTTTGATTAAACAGCTGGAAATTGAGACTCTAACAAAAACAAAGTCTGCAGCAGGTGCTGGTGGGTCTTTTGGAGGAGGGAGAAAGGAGATGGGTGCGATGTCAGACACAGTTAGGCCTGGAGAAAGAAGATGGATGCCACGTCAGACACACTGAGGGACTGGAAGCCAAAAATACATTTGAGAAAAATTCAATCTTTGAGTGAGCGAACACTGGGCTGAAATGCATTACTTAGGTCTTGCCGTGTACTCTCAATATTTCCACTTTCGGCTGAAGCGTTTTATGAAAGATTATCTTGGGTGCCGGTTGATTGAGAGGGACTGTTGAGGGGCAAAATAAACTGAGCCCTCAAATCTACAATTTTGGTAATCGCGGGCATGTTTGGAATGTGTAAATCATTTGCACTTTTGTTCACATTAATTCAAATCAGCTTATATTGTTGTAAACAACAGTTAGCGTATTAGTATGCATTGGTAATAGCATGGTCGTCTACAGGACAAAAATAATTTGAAATACCAGAGGCTTAGCAAGACTGAAACATGTACTTTACAATCCATAATACTGCTCACCCCCTCATGAGATTAGAGTGTCCATTTGCTCAGGAGACAATTTTCAACGAGGTGTCACAACTCACATTTAAATCTGCTAGAGATTAATTAAATTTAGATTACCTCCCTGCTGTTTTCAACAAAATTTGTTCAACATGATTTGATTATTACAGGTGCTGTGTTAAAATGAGACAAGTGTTTTAAATTGGTTTGTATTACTTGGTCCTTAAGACTTCAACCTTATATAACAATCCATTCTCTCAGTAAGCAGTTCTTGTGAGCTGAAAGTAGTGTGAAGGGATCAATCTGCTAACATGTCTAAGTTCATAACAGCTGCAATGCACCAGAGAGTCTAAAAGCATCCAATAAAATACACAACATACAGTTACAGTGACATACAGTAGTAGCAATGGGCATCTGGATTTCCTGAACAGGTTTAAGACATGGCATTATCGATTGAATACATTACCTTCTATCCCCATAGTATGGTGGTTTCATAATTGTCACATTACTTTGTTTGTGAGGCAATGCAATGCAATTAACTGTGAATTTAGTATTAATTGGCTTAGCACAAAGCCTTATCGAGGGTGTTGAGAAATCAATACAAATGAATGGAGGATTAAAGATGATAATACATGGCTGTTGGTGATGATACTCATCAGCTGTGTCTGCACTAAAAAACACTACAGAAAATGTCCTCTGATGCTGTTCCCGAAGTTCCCATTACATTAATGTCATTTAGCAGACGCTCTTATCCGGAGCAACTTACATGGGTTACAATTTTTACATGTTATGTTATGTACATTTATACAGCTGGATATTTTACTGAGGCAATTCTGGATTAAGTGCCTTGCCCAAGGGTACAGCAGCCCCAGTAGGGAATCAAAACAGAACCTTTTTGTTACAAGCCTCGCTCCTCACCGCTATGCTACACTACCACCCTGAAGAGCTACTTCTCTCCCAAAGAAAACGATTTTCAAGTGTGACGTTGAGGGTAAACAAATGAATCTCTTTCTTCTGGTTCTGTCCATTGGATCCATTAATCACTATTTATTAATACGGGACTGTGGCATTAGGGAATACTCAATCTCCAGCACACAAGTATCAGATGTCCCTCAATACAGTGCACGGGATGGCAAAACCAATGTTATCGATGACAAAGCCCTCACTGATCCTTACGCAATGTGTGAACCCTGGCTCGTTGAGAACCAATGCCACACTGCATATGCTAAGAAAGCATGGTCCTCTACTGCTCAATTCACCTATTCAATTCCAACTAGAAAAAAAACAGCACAACTAAAGCAGTTTGTCTGTAACCAAAACCACAAACTGAAAATGTCATGCACACAGGTTGACAAGTGTGTGGGATCAAAAACCAAAAAAAAAAAAAAATCAGATTATTTAAACTGAAATGCACACAAAAAAACTGTGCAGCAATGTGGTTAGTGGTAACATGAGTGTAAACTATTCTAAAACAAGCAATATGCTATCAAACACAGTCACCGTTTCCTCAGAGAAATATGCATTCAAAGGCTTGGTGACATACTGTACCAGATATTTTCGGGAGAAATGCTGCCTGAGACTGCCTCTTTGACAGGATAAAATATGACTTCTTTATTTTATGAATGTTGCTTTGGTACCCCACCCCCACCCCCCGGAGGGGGTGTCACAGCTTTTAATAAGCGACAGTATCTCTCCTCACCAAACGCACACAGAGCCACTGCTTATAATGTCACCAACAATTGATTTGCAGTTGCAGAGGTTAGGTTACGTCTGAATTCCATCTGGGCCATTCAGGGTAAGCAGGGAAGTGGTTGGCTATATTCCTTAGTGAAATGGATGTTGGATGGGTGTGAATCTGATGAACACCGGAGAAGATCCGGTTGATGAAGGGACATGGGTGAAAGAGGACATGAGGATCTCTGGCTCCAGCTGCTCTCTCTTATTGTTACGCACTGAAGAGCACGCTGGTCCCTGGGATTTGTGCAGCTGCAATACTTTCCCCCCCCGCGTCTGCATGTGGTATAAAACGGCTTGTCTTAAAGGCAGCACCAGAGACGCTGAGGTACCTTTTTAAGGTGGTTCCGCAGGTCCAGCTGGAGGGGGCTTCTGGGAGTATCCCCCCCACCTCTGCCCCCACATCTTGATTATCCTGACACGCGTTCCTCGTCCCGGCACGGGCGGATCAGAAGCAGCGCCCATCTGCACACAAAACGTGCCTGAAGAGGGACGCCTCCTTCCTCCCTGGCCCCTCCCCTTTCCCCCACGGCTCTCTCTCCTCCAGGTGTATTTACACTGCCTGCTAACTGACACATTGCCAGTGTTTTTCGCCGCTGATTGAAAACAGCCGTCTTGCACGCAGCTGGCCCGGGACTAATTGAATTGGGAGCTAGTGATCTGGATCAAAGAGTCCAATGTAAACGCCTTGTGGATGAACTGCGGGCACGTGCGGTAACACCTGCTCTCCGTCGCTCGGAAGATTTATTCACTTCGCGGACAGTCTTAGCTGGGTCAGCTTCCCGTGCTTACATTAAACTAATGAACCAGATACGCAGGCTGGGCAAACAGACTACTGTAATTCAGTCTCACACTGTGGCCCCATCTACGACCCACAACCCTCAAGTTATGAGTCAGAGATGTTATCGATTAGAAAACGTGTCAGTGAGTATATCTCTGCGAGAAAAAGCCATGGAACAATAAATGGAGCATTTATTTTGGTAGCATTGCCTGCCCACATTACAAGGTACGAAATCAATACTTACAAATACCCCTGATAATGCGAAGGCATTGGGCTTCATCATCCAATGCACTGTTTACTACTGGATCCATGTGTTGCCACGATCAGAGAGGAATGCTGTAGCTTCGAATGGCTTCTTTGATTTCATCATCTGATTTTTTAAAATATTCTGAGTGATTTTGGCACAGCTTTTTGATAAGAAAAAATGTCAGCATCATATTTTTGTAAGTTTTGTGCTGTTTTGAAATTCTACTCAAGCAAAAATTGATCTAATCAGTGTCAAGTGAAATGGAAATAACTAGCTTTTTCTTCAGGTCCTAACCACAAAAACATATTTGTTAGATATTTAATGATACTGATCCTCAGCAGTTCCATCCATATAAAGATCACATATCTGCCTTAGGACACCAAGGCCAGGTAAAATTTGAGTTTCCTTTAAAATTTCACCAGATGCATTTTGCGGATTCTAAAGCACTCAGATTCTCCAGTTTGAGAATCCAGCTCTACTGAACTGTGACTTTCTGAGAGAAGTTGTGGATACCACAGACCAGGAAACCCACCCTTTCGGGAAATTATCTATAGCTAAATATTTCATGCATAACCCATCCATTATACATTTCGACAAGAGGTCGGCGTTCAGGGCTGGGCGGCTTGCCGGGGGTTTGGGGATCACTCAGTGGCGGTGAGGTCTGTGACTGAGAGGCGATTTCAGCGGCAAGCTTTGTCATGTTGGAGCCAGGACCTCCGCCCACACCTCTCATCCACCCCCAGCCCCTCCACCCCATCTACACTCATACCCACTCCACTCAAATGCCCTGTCCAGAGCTGTACACAGATTCCAGTCATTTAGAATTTCAGTATCAGCCACAATGGTGTTTTTGTTCCGAAGAGATAGAAACAAAAACCCCAGAACGCTGGAAGTCTGGAAACCTTTTTTTTCCTACAGTTGCTGCGTTGACTATGAGCTCAAAGAGGTGGCCTGTTAACATCAGGTAAAAACAGGGCTAGTCACTGCAAGCCTCCCAGAACATAAAGACTCACAATAACCCAATAAGAAATCCATGGTGATTAAGGCTTGTGGGCAGCCCTTGGGGTTATTGTTAGTTTGCTGACGGGGGCCTAACAGCACAGAACATCTTCTATTCTTTAAATTGTCAGACTTAAATTCACATGCCTGGTTCCTCTTTTCCTCTTCTCCTTAATTCATGACAAGACTTTGAGTAGAGATAAATCTAGAATGCCTTGGGAGAGGATTTCCAAAGCCCTGTCAGCTCTGACCAGGGGGAAACTCCAAAAGCTTTATCAGTTACCCGTTTAAAATCTCACCAGGGTTTCCTTTGAGTTCTGGCCTAAACCGTCCTATCAGGAAGACAGATGAATATGGAGAGAGAGTGTACTGGGACCATGGAGAGGAGAGGAGTTATGAAAGTTATTAATTCCACCAGATACGCCCCATGTCAAGAGAGGCACAGATGCTACCTCTGTGTCGCTGTATGGATGGTACTCACTCCAGCGTTCACTGGACTGAGTAACTGCGGTGATTCTCTGCGGTCCCTGGCACAACCCTCAGCACAATCACTTAGCTAGCTATTTATATATTAACACTTACTGTACTGCGAAGAAAACAATAAAGCAACATAGTGGTATTTCTTATGCAAAAAAATAAATAATTCAAGCGCGTACTGCCATGCAGACACACACACACGCACGCATGCATGCACGCACACACACACACACACACACACACAAAACATCAAGGAATATGGGCCCCCTTTCCCCCTTTCAAAGATAAGTAGTTTATATCAGGCAATAGACCAGCCAACGCTTGATACACTGTATTGAGTTCTTACCTGAACATCCTGCAGCATGCTGGTTTACAAATATCACACCCATGATCCACACTAACAGGTGAGCACAACCTTTTATCACTAATTTACACATATACAAGAATAACAATGCAGATGCACATTTATAAATGAAAAACTTATAATAGACAGCTGATTTTTGACTTGGTTTAGTTGTCTACAGCTCAGGGTACCTTTGAGGTATCTCTTATAGCATAGCAAATTGTGTGTTACTAATATATGACAACGATCAGTCAGATTATTATTAAATATTGCTAAAGGTGAAAAATAAATATTTGAAACAATAAATGCACTCAGAACAAATTGAAGCTGACTCTGTTTAGCTTCTAGTTCTGAAAGGGAAAAAAGTCAGTACTGTAGTGTACTGCAGTATACTATTATGGAAAAGTAATCTCTAGAGCCCGCACTAATTTATGATCAAACTAACATTGCCATTGGTTTAAAACGATTAGATTCACAAATTACAAATTGTTATACGATTCGATTAACTTTTTTTTCCAATAAAATTAAATAAAATATAATAAAAAATATAATAAAAAATAAAATAAAATTAAATTTATTTCCAAAACGGGAGCATATGTTCAAGCTTACCTTGTGATCAATGATGCTGCTGTATCCCTGTAAGGCCGATATCTGGGGGGTTTGAGCCTTAACGTTCGTCTTGGGGGGTTGTTCGTTTTGCCGGCGATCGACTTCATTTTGATCCCTGGACGTGTTGTTGTAGCTAGTGTTATACACGAACAGCAAGCTGGTACACATGGTAACCACGAGAAACACTGCCACGCCATGACGCTAAAATAGAGAAAGCCGGGGCATCAGAAATCTTCACTGCATTTACATCAGAAAAATAAGTTATACGAAAAAAAATTATACTGCAGATATTCCAGCTGGAAATTCATGTTTACAGTGCTTAAGTCGAAATCTGTGAGCTGCGAAGCTCCAAATTTTTAAGACTTTCGCGCTTATACGATCAAGTACTGGTACTGACATGCTGACATACAGTCAGTTTTCAGACAGCATGATAAAAACATGAATTATGCTCTGAAACATGCGCCCCACGCGACCCCCTCCAATTAAATATATAAATAAATAACAGAGAGGTGTTTGAAATGCAACTTATGACAGCAGTTATGTTGTAAGGAGTATTTCACTGTAACTGATGCAACCTTAAAACAGATTTAGACATACTGTATCTCTCAGTGATTCAGGCTAATTGCACCGTTTTGTGATAACGGATTCGAAAGATCTTATGACAACGTACTATATTACAGGTGGATGACTGGTTGCGTCTCTGACAATAAATAATTGATTTTAATTACATCAAATATGTTGGGTAGTCTTCATATCTGCGCTGTGTTTCAATTCGTTTTAACTGGCATGCATACTGTAAATTTCACGCTGGAGCATTTTGTATGTAATAATGTAAAAACATTATTGAACATTCCAGAATTCACGCTTAGATATAGTTTATGAAGTCCTAAACGAATGACTGTATGAATCACAATCGCCTTTGTTTCTTTAAGCTTTTAGATGCATCAAATACAAAACTGTATATATAAAAATAGAATAAATAATTTAGTTTAAAAAATGTTATATTGTACTATCAAATTCGTTGCCCAGTCAGACAGGCATCTGTAGGCTAGGACTATTGAATCATACATGCCATTATTTTAATTTACTTTAATTTGGCATGTGCAGGGCTATTGTAGTTGGCAGCGCAGGAAAAGCAATGCTGTCAAGAACAATGATTTAATAGCAGCAGAAGTCGACAACGGACTATTTCGATCATTACACATTCCGCAAAAGTATGACAAAAAACTGTTACCATCGGTGTCTTCATTTTGTGGTGCGCTCCCCTATTTCAACGGATCTGCACATGTAGGTCCACTTTCCCTCATAGTAAATCAAACTAGGTGGAGACCGAAAATCCCCATCACATCCTCGGTCCGGCTGGAACACATCTGATCCGCTAGACAGTGCATCGCTGTTATGTCAGATTATTGTTCGTGCGGGTATAGACTAAAGCCATTCTCTCACTGTAATGCACAGACCGAGAGCTGTAGGCAGATGTTGCCACTGTAACTCTTCATGGTCTTAAAGTTCACTGTGTTTGAGGTCGGATTTAGAGTACAGAGAACAAAGGCATTCCATTTTACAAGAACCACACTCCTCTGCTATATTTATGTTGATTATTTCCGGGGTCAGGAAATAATTATCCAGTTGTTTCTCAATTAGTTGTGGGTTTCTTGCATTTTCGCTTGCCTCTGGAAAACGCACTATGTTCGGCGCTTTGTGACAATTCAACTGCAAAAATGCGGTATCACAAATAAAACTGATAGACTGTTTTACACTTAATTCCAAGTTATAAAAGCTCAGTCACATTTGCAAATGAATAAATAAATAAATAAAATTAAAATGTAGATATAAATAAGAATAATAACCATATGTATGAACGGCATAGAGTCCTGCTGCATTAAGATCATGCCACACACAACTCACTCGCTCTATACAGATCATTATTTAGATTTTATTTAATGGTAATAACATCTCAGGAGTATTGGTCAGCTTGAATCACACAATATCAGAGCAAGTTACACTTATATTTTTGTAGAAGCACACCATAAAGTGCGGAAGCACAGTATTGTCATAACATTACACAGGTCTTTATTTGGCAGACCATTACCCAAGGCAATTTAAAGAGCAAGTTTACATCGTAAGAAATGAGTTATCAAAGCAAAAAAAAAGCATCAAGGAGCAAAACCAATGCAGAGTACCACAACATAACCTACATACAAGAATACCATTTTATACATGAATATAAATACCACAGGGAGACAGTGGATAGATTACTCTGGTGTCTCATTGTTATGGAGCTTAAGGAGCAGTGACGGATAATGAAGGAGTTACTGTCAATAGTAACGCATGGCAATAGCTTTGGACTCATTTGCAGGAGCCCAGATAGATGAAGGAAAGCAGGGATTTGGTGGCTCTGCCAGCAACAGTCAGCTTCATCACTTCTGAGCCAGTGTGGCTCGGGCCATTGAATGCTTAACAGATGCTCTTCTCCAGAGCAACTTAGATAGCACACATTCATTTCATACAGCTGGATATTTGGCTGCAGTTGACCATTGGGGAACTGAACCAGCAACCCTTAGGTTCCAAGCTCTGCTGCTTACAAATACACCACCCTGCCACCTCAGAGAAGGGGACACAGCTGGTTAGAGGTGGCTGATCAGGACACCTGTGTGTGTGTGTTGGGTGTGGGGGGCTGTTATGGGAGAGGGAGGGTCTGAAAATAGGCTGGGGATGTGCTGTTAAGAAAATAGTGGATCGGAACTGGGATTTTAATTTGGGTTGCCACTGGTAGCCAATGCAATGTGGAAGGTGGGACAGAGAGAAGGAGCAGAGGCACAGTACCAACCATTCCACAGCTTCATTGCATACACACAGGGGTGTTTTGCATGGATTGCATTTGTGAGGCTTCATTCTCCATGTTGCATATGAGGCAGCTCTGCTTTTGCCGCTGTTGTTTCTGTTGTTTGAGGACATTTGCAGATTTGTGCTGAAATGGAGATGATGTCTGAGTTTGCTTTTTCTCTATTTCATAATTCAGTTTCACCCAAAACAAAAAAAGGCAGGTGCGTCAATATTAATATTACCTGTCCTATCTTTACTTCTGAATGTATCAGTATCCCTGGGAACTTTAGCTACCATTCAGGCTTCAATGGACATGACATCATGGTTTCCTCTGATGAAGGCTGTGGAGGCTCTTCATGAGTTAACCACAAATCCTCAGCCCTTTTGAGATTCCCTACAGAGCATTCTGTCTGACAGTGTATTAATAAAATGCTGCCAATATAAGCCTGTAATCTAGAAATATCTGTACAGTGTGACTTCCATTTACTAGCCTGAATTACTCATCAATCATCTTTCAGTAAAATGGAGCTAAATAACGGGACGTGTTTATTCTACAGTGGAAATGTCTATTCGTATCTAATATTTGAAGCATCACTTGAAGTTCTCTGTGTCCTTAATTATAAAGATTGACAGCAAGGGGTACATGATGGGGTGCTGAGTTTATGTCACTGTAATGTAGGCATTCTGAGAAAATATATTTTATACTGAGGGCTTTCCAATGAGGTCAAAAGGGATGACAGAATTAATGCTGGAGAACCATCAATGCTTTATAGGATCATTTGAGAGCTGACAGCCCTGTTTTTGGAGCCCTGTCCTGTGTCTTCCAAGTCCCTGCAATGTTGTGTATTATGAGCACACAGTCATCTGTATTAATTACCCCTAATCAGCGATCCATTATGTTAGTAAGGGTCTGGTACAAAATCTTGGAACTGTCTGTGGCTGTCACACATTCAAATCCAAATGCAAAGTCTTTATAGTCCATCATACCTGACATGAAATGGAAATTTGTCTCTGTCATATACATCGTGTCTTCAAAATCAATAAACAGCAAACGGCTGCACATCACAACAATATCTAATTTACACATTTGATGGTGCAAATGAACACTTCGCATGATGGCGACATCAGATTTAATCTTATCTGTTGTGAGCTGGAGCGGGAACATCGTTCAGGCAGTTTCTGCTGTGGCAAGAACGTATCCATATTTCACAAAGCATAAAATTATTTCAGAAATCACAGGATCTCCCGAGACCTGCTAACGCGCTCGTGCACCCTGATCTGCTTTCCTGTGATCTTTCCTCTTTGCTCACATTGCTTACGTGTATCTGTGGGTCTCAGGCATTAGAAGTCTGTTTGAAAGCTGCTTTAACCATGCTGAAAAAAAACTTTATGCTTGAAAACTCACATCACAAGTAATAGGGACAGCAGGGACACCTCCCTGGGCCAAATTTTGTGGATGCTTTTTTCCCCCTTTACGCAACCCTGTTTTTAGGATCTGCAATTACACTGCAACACTGTGACAACCTCTGTAATTGAGTAAGAGCAATGAATCAAAGTGATTGCAGTTCTCTGAAACACTTGCACGCAGTTATCACCTGTTTTTCACACTACCTGCCACACAGTGTGGTGGGTGCTCATTGGAGGATGGGTGCCTCTCTGCTGATGTCATCTGAGCAACTCAAGGACCCTGTCAAATAACAGGGTGCCTGAGACCCGTGAGACATGGAAACCCTGACCCACCAACCCATGTGAGATCCCAGTCATTGTCAGCAAATGACACACCCAGTTTAGAACTCAGGCTACAGGATGAGCATCTTACCATCTGAGCCATTCGGGACCCCATACCAAAATTTTAATGAAAACCCAGGAGAGGGCTTCTCCTCTATCCTCCACACACAGTCATTATACCACAAGTTGAAAATGAAGGTTTAAGAGCTGGGAGCTAACAAAACTATTCTTTTGTGGAGTCAATGTGACTGACTATTTCCCTGGCTTTTTGTATTCCCTTTGGGCTTTCAGTTCTGACTGGAAATTTACTGAGGGTCTTTGTGCGTTCACTGCAGAAGCACAGCAGGTCTCAGGGTCCACTTGCTTGACGCTCCTTCTGTTCAGTTCCTGAGAAAGTCTGCATGTCTCGGGTTATTCTTTTTATTGCTGGTTTTTAACCAGACTTGTTAGCATCTCCATGGTAGCAAATGAAAAAAACATTCTTTCTATCTTTAGGTTAGCGTTCATTCTTGATTGACCTTTCCAGAGAACCCCAGAAATTATGGGTTATGGGAGTGGGTATAGAGTTCTGCTTCAAGTCATTACTGCAGCTGTGGTTTAATTTTGGCTTTTATTGAAAAAATTAAAAATAATGCTATAATTGTGATGATTTTTCTTTTTACTGGTCAATGCCAAGATGGGCAGATGTGAATTTGTGGGTGTACAATTCTGTTATGAAAATGTATCCACAGTGAGCTGTAACCAACTTAACCAAGTTGAATGTGGGTTGTTTGCTACCTGATCTATTTCACTAAACCGTTTTGTAATTGAAGATGGTCTTATTATTCATTATTTATACCTTTAGACTGGAAAAACATCTGACAAATTTAATCTACCACCACATACTGAAGACCCACCTCTTGTGACTCCATCTTGGCTAGCTCACCCACTGCTTCATTCTTTCCTTGCTTGTAGATCACTGTGGGGTATTGCTGCACTTGGTCTTCTTGATAATAAGGCACCTCTGAATTCAATATGGTACAGGCTATTACAAACAGCAGTGTGTGATGGATTAACACATGTACAGATGCTGCCTGTATGTGCTGTTATTATATGACCATATTAGATATGCTTTTGTACCACTTTTCTGTAAGTAGCTGGGCATAAAAGCATCATCCAAGGACTAAATAAAAATGTAATGAACAGCATCTTTATCAGCGTTAGTCATTATATATATTGTATAGGGCATGTATAAGGATAATGCTATGTCTCTGTGGCCCCATCCTGTTCTGAACATGTCTGAAATAGCATGACTTCCCTATGGAGGCTAATGGATGTGGTAATGAATGGTTGGCCAGAGCCCTTTTTCTCTTTGTGTTTGTTAGGTAACCGATCCCTGGTGAGGGATTGCCTAATATTTGGTGTTGCATTTATTTTCTAAGGATCCTGATGAATGTGTGCAGTTACAGGGGTTAACAGTTTAATGGGCATTTGAATTTGTCTCTACTGATAGCAGACTGTAGAATTTTTCAAGTTTATGTCACCGAAGTGAGGGTGCCAACATGTTTTAAAATCATTATGAAGAAATTAAAAGGTGACTTGTGAAAAATGAGGCATTCCCTTGTCGGGATCAATGAAATTAAGGATTCTTGGTATTGGTCCATGGCCCGTAAGGACCGGGGAATTCTGAAGCCAATCCCCCTGTCAGAAGGGGTGGGAAAGAGTAGAGAGAGAGCCAACAGACACTGCAGTAATGCACCCCTGATTTGTGTGAAGCGCTCACATACAGTGGGATTTAAGACTGAGCTTTGCCATCCATTGGATAATTACTTGCCAGGGTGACGAATTGCTGGCTTTGACCACACAGAAAAGTTTTTAATGATGGAGTTTTTAGGTTATACACTTTTTATGAGTTACAGGTTACAGCAATGTGGGGTGAGCGCTACATTTTGGTCGTTCTACAGTTATTTATCACCCAAAATCTACTGAGCTACTGGTGCAGGCTGCTCTGCATACAGATTGTATTTGCATACAGAACATTTCTGTGTTGGCAGTATAATGAAACAGACTCTGAGGCTGGAACTAACAGTGAACTGAAATATAGGGTGCATCACTGAAATTCTTTCCACTCATCTTGATAAAAGCTCTTTTGATACAGCGTCTGAGGGACCAGCTTTCTGTTGTAACAAGGCTTGAGTGTGGAGAGTCATTAATGTCCCATGCCTGTATCCAAATGCATTTTAAAAGCAGAGGTCTAATGCAATGGGGGGTTTCACTGGAGAGCGTGTTTCGTTCCCTGCGTCAGCCGTTAACCCATCTCTAACCTCTCTGCACTCGTCCCGCGCGGAACTGAAGCAAACGCCCTCACGACTCCGCTAAAAAGCTTTTTCCCTCCCAGATCACAGGAGACATACGATGGCAAACAGAATCAGATTAGAGTGACAGATGGCTGCGTTCCACCGCTCTGGCGGCTCCCAGCTCTGGGGACGCCAGCGTTAGGGATGTGCAGCTGACAATTCCGCGGTCCAAGGCTTAACCATGCGGCACGACAGCCACAAACCCCTTTCCAGATTGAATTAACCAGAAGTTACGGCGGAACACAAACGACCCTCAGGAACAATCAGAAAGACCTTTCGCGGGCGACGTCAGTTTTACAACATCAAGCCAAATAACTTTTTTTTTTTTTTGCCCACACTTCTTCTGACTTGAAATCAATGGAGCGGGCAGGATAGGTGCTGAGCTCACAGTTGCCATGAGTGATGCTCCGTCTTGGTGACATCTACCAGCCGGCCTTTCCCACTCCATGGGCTTGTGTAATGAGGGGTGTCCCCGTTTGGATAAATGTCACAAACATGGACGCATGTCTGTGCCGCTGGATACGCATCGTTTGAGAGAGTTGAGGAGGCACTGTGGCATATCGATGTTTAATAGACTGCATTCTTGGGGTTTACCCTGGAATGACTCCTGAAAAACATGCATGAATTTTGAAACAGACTCAGATCTTTCATCATAAACCAGCATACCCAAACAGTGCTTATAAATCACTGCCCACGCATGTTTCAGAAAGCAAACACGGAAAACAGCGGTCTCGTATGGAGTCTGATGACCAATCGCGAGTTCAGCTTGTTAACACATATTAAATTTCAGGCTCTAAGTAGATTATGTATGTGACAGGGCTAATTTGGTTAATGAGTGCATAACAGAGGGTGACAGCGCCCCCTGCAGTCAGTGAGCTTCGCATGCCAGAGGGCCGGGTCTTTGGGAACAGTAAGAGTCTCTAAGTAGAAGTTGCTCTAGAAAGATGGGAAGGTTACACGCTTATGCTCATCTTGTGTGAATGACAAGACACACGCCACACTGGCTGCATATGTGTGTAGAAACATTCTCAAAGAATCCTACTCACCCTATAGATGAGTAAGCAAAGAAACCGCCTTTATTTTAGCATTATTACCTCTGTAATTACACTTCCAATATACAATTTCAAAATGATATTAATATCATTGTACTTATATGCACAGTAATTGGCTTGTAATTGGACACATGTAACAGGATGCTTGAGGTTAGCATTCCAGCTGATGTTAGGGTTAGGTCCATATCAACTATACTGTACCTACTAATCACTATGAAGCAACTGCATCTGTAATAATGACCAAGTACCATGTTGTAATTACACATGCATAAAACTGTGTTCTTTATTTTCCTGGGCAGGTTATCATGATATGGGTGTTTGAAAAAGAGCTGTCAGAATTCCGGTCCAGGTCAGCTGTGGGACACTTGTTCAGGTGCAACCAAACTGCAGGGCTGAACTCTGCGGTCATGCAATCAGCTGAGACGTGTGTGAACTGGCGGATGGTGTCCTTTAGCTCGCTGCAACGTGAGACACACAGGAAGGAGCTGTTGTTTGTGGCAGGGCCCTCATTGTCATGCTTAATGCTCTGCCCGCCCTTCAACGCCGAGCTTCGCACCGTATGTTAAGCATTTCTTTGTTCTTGACGGAATGCGTCTGTGTTGCCATAGCTGCGGGAGAGCAAACAAAGTCCCTCCGTGGCGGTGCGACTTGCGTGTGCGGCAGTGCTATCGTCAGCCTCGCTACATTGTGTTAGCCTGCTTCACCACGCACCAACCAGGAGCTCTGACTCTCAACGTCCATTGTTTAAAATGTGACTCTCTCGAGCAGTTTTCACTGAGATCTGACTGACATAAAGGGAGGAAAGGATAAGCACAGTGTATTGCCTTTTGTAAAAGCATCTATGTGATTTCCTTAAAAAAAATGTGTTCATTTGTAGGAAGGAAATGTTGCGGCTGAAGAACACTGAATCCTTATTGAGCAAACCTCAATGAAATTTGAGCTGGACAGATGAAAGTGGCTATCTCGCCTTGCTCCCAGCGCGGTAATGAATATGCAAATGCACTGACGCTGGTACAAAAACAAACATCAGATAAACCGGATGCGACCCTTGCAAGACAGAGGGGAATGAGGAAGGGGGGTTGGGGGATGAGGGGGTAGGTTAAGGCTCTGTCAGTGCAGACATCACATCTCCATGTGTGGTCAAGGATGTCTTAATCTGGGTCGGGGACAGAAGTGCAGCAGGTCGAGTCAGAGACACAGAGATGGAAACAAACAGATTGTTATGGTGACGTGACCCCCAGCAGAATGCAGTGGGGCACAAAGCCGATATAAAATGGAGAGTGAGTGCACTGGGAGGTGAGAACAATCCAATCTGCTCGCTAGACATGGTTAATAAAGCAAGGTAGATCCTCCTGAGAGAGACGATTCCCTGTCATTCAGGTGCAAGAGCCCTTAATCATACAATAGCAGAAACCATTGTGTTTTTTTTTTCTTCGCTTCTTACCGTATTCTAAATGTGGCTGTGCAGGTTTTAAAATTCAGATCGCATCAGGGAAGCACGCTGAGGGAATTTCAGATGTGACTGTCTTTTTTTAATGTGTATTTCTTTTTGTACGTATATCAGCTTTCGGGATAAGCACAGCTTTAGAGAGGCAGCCTCCGCCTTTGCCGAGAATCTAAAACAAACAGCCTTTCTCAGCAAATTGCATAAAATAAAACCACTGTAAAAAATTGTCCCAGTGTAATTTATCCTAATGTAGTAATTTTAATATTCACTGCCAGTATACAGCACATTCATTCTCAAAACTAATTACCGTACGTGCTGGCCCAGTTCAAGGGATGGGTGACCACAGCTCTTGTCCGGGGTCAGGTTTTGACATGTGACCTGTGTGTTATATTAGGCCCAATTCGGTGTAACATAGATCAGGATCAGACAGCTTACTGTGTCCAAGTACAGTGACTGCACAGGTGCCAGGAGACAGAAGAACATGTCCCAAGGGCAAACACTCACCAAAAGCAAGGCTGCCCTCAGACCAGTATCCTCACAGCAGACTGTAGCACCAGGCCTGCCCAGGAGTGTGTTTTCCATTACAGTCATAAACCTGGAGACTCTCATTAAATTAATAATATCCACAGGGTCTCTCCCAAACTCTATCATCTGTTCCTGCATGGGGAAACGCGAGGGAAACAAATCACGGCTGCCTGTTGCCCTGGGTGACAGTTAGCTCCTTTATTTCCTCTCCCGTTACGGGTGCTGAACCTTTACCAAAAAAATGACTGAATAATGAACACCTTTATTCCGCATGTGTGGCATATGACCACAGTGTGATAAGACCCACTGATCGGGCCCTGCTGTAGGGGACCGCTCGATAACTCCACAGTACGGTGAGGAGTGAGCCAATGCCAGCTTCAAATGAATCCGCAGAAAGCCAAAACGGCACAATCGATCCGAATAGTTTTATGATGTCGACCAGCCAAAAATACTTCAATGGCAGTGATTTAACTCCCCCCCACACCCCCCAAACCCCTTCCACCCCCAACTCCCTACCCCCCTCATCTTCACTTGATTACACAACCCACTGACTTAAGCTGGAGTGATCAGGACTCCTGGAGAACCATTAAAAATGTTTTGATATTTTAGCTGCTGGCGCTACACAGCACATGTGGAGATAACTGACAAATTACATCAATTAGACCTTGTTATTCTATTTCTATCAGCTGGTGTCTATCAAGGCAAGAACATTAGGGACTGAATGCTTCTTGAAAGGGCTATGTTGAGTGTATCAGACACAGAGTGCCTACAGTATATATCTTGTTTATGTTGCACCTAATCTGGGATGCTGGGGCGACTCGGCAATAATTTTTTTGGGTGACAGTCTTGTGGCAGCAGTGAGGGACCTTGGATGGGATTCGGAAAGAGTTTTCCTCAGTGACATTATTAGAGGGAACATCCAGTCCACCACACTCGTTAACCCAAGGCTGGTGACATACGACGGGGAGTCCTGTTTTTTTAACACCACGGCTCCGTCCCTTACAAAACAAGACGACGCGGCGACGGGCGATTTACAGGTGTGGAGGACAGCCATAACCAGCGTGATGAAGTGGGCAGAAGCGGCCCTGACCTCGCAAACACGACGGGAATGCTTCGACACGACCACAGCGACCATCGCGCGAGGAATCACCCGAGGGAGCATGTCCTCAGCCATAAACCTCCAACGCTCGGAGACAGGAAGGAACACTAAACCGTGGCCCAGAAATGCTCTTTTCCCCCTGTTGCTGGGTAAAACGTCACCCAGCATGATGCTCAAGTTCTTCTCAGCGTGCATGCAGCTACTGGGAGACTCTTGAGTCCTTCCTCTTTAGTGCGTTGTCCTTAATGCTGGGTATCATGTTTATGCAAGCGCTCCACTTTTCCATTGTTATACTTCATTTTCTTCCATTTGAGTAGCCATAATAATACTCTTCAATGTACTCTTAAGTGCATTACTAAAAGACAATGAACACAGTGCCATCACAGATAGGTTGAAAGCCCCCATACCAATGCACACAGTTATTAGGCCTGAAATACTGAGAGAAAAGGAGCATTGAGAGGAAAAAAATTCATAGGATGTTCACCTGAGCTGTATTGCAGTTGTTTTTGAGAATTTGGTTCAAACAGTTAGGAAGCATCTGCAATCTGGATTTTCAGAAGGTATCACACAACCATTATGCAAGAAACAGGTGCCTCCCAAAAATGGTGTCAGTTTATATTACGTGCCTACGCAAGCTGGACGCTAATAATTTCCTGAAGTCGCACAACAGGCTGGCATATGGCCTGCTAGGGTCTGTCACCTTATAATTATTATTTTATGGACCATATCTCATAACAGTAATTATCAACAGCAAATATGGCAAGGCTATACATTTATACCCTGTAACATCCACCTTCTACAAGAGCTGACAAGGTTAGAGAAGCAAGACTCAGAAGCAGTCATGAATTATTCTAAATGTCGGTTCTGCACAAATTCATTTAAGAAAAACGCATTTGAACTGCTCTGAGATGAACGCTGAGCCGTTGCCGTTGGAATCCGTTCTCCGCTCCATGACTTGAGGCACACAGCAGGGAATGTCATGGGGGGCTGTCTACATACACCTGCCTAATTCCCGACTCAGAAACAACACGGGGTCTGACTCATCGAGAGGGGAGGCTGGGCGAGCATCCATCACTGCTGGAAATTCGTGCAGAGAAGCAGCCCTTTGAGGTTATTGGTCTGCGGTGGTTGCCTCTCGGAGCGACCGTCTCTGGAGCGTGTTGGTGGACCGGGCTGTCTCATTGCATTTGTGTGATGGGGTCGCCAGGTTAGAAAACTGTCCTGTGGTGGATAAAAAGCTCTTTCACAGCACAAATCTCACTCATACTTTGAAAAAGGCCCCCCTGGCTAAGTCTCTCTCCCTGAAGTGTTTATCAGAATCTAATGGTTGCAGCAGTAACTTTTGCAAATATACAGCAGTCGTGGTAAACAAATGACTAACTGTTCTTTACCTAGCTATTATTTGCCCTCTGGTTGCATTTAGCAGCATTACTACACTGAACAGGCATTTGAATAGCTGCACAAAATGCATTAAGGTGCTTCAGGATTGAGATTTCTATATTTACCTTTACTCAGTCAAAGATTTTTTTCCACTCTGTTCACTATGACTCTTTGGAGCAAATTTTCCGCTGCTCAGTCTGTGCTTTAATTTGATCTCCCCCTTGTGTTCAGTGCAGCTCCAAACAGATTTGTAAGGGGCCGGTGTGCCATGACGACAGACAAGAAGCCAAAATGAAATTTTTCTGAGAATGATGACTCACCAGTCTCTAATCACCCACCAGACCTTGCTGGGATGGTCCCCACCAGTTTGTCCAGAATTGCCAAACAGAATGGCAATATCATTTTTACCATAAAATGTGTTCTCTGTTCCTACACAACAGCGAAATACCTTTGAATCCTCACCTTGAGCGGTGCTTTAAAAAATACACATTTGTAGTGCATCCACCATTGTAAATGTATGCACCTCCTTGACATTTCATCAATGTTGTCTCCTCCATTTGGCTCTCTGAAAACATTGCTTGATGCATGCAAGGTTTTTAAAAATAACGTCCATAGTTTTCTGTGCACAGCGGAGTTAATCGATCAGCAAAGGAGTAGAGTTCTGGAACAGTGAGGGTCCTTCAGTTTTGGCAGGCACATTCTCGGACGGCTCTGGTCCGTTTCAGCCCAGAGCCCACCGGGGTTGTATGGGAAGCGATCGCCAAGACCGCCGCGCGCCGAGGCGTGAACGAGGCAGGCCAATGGCGGCTGGCGTGCGGAGGGTCCTCGAATGTTAGCGTGTCCTCAACAGATGTCTGCTTGGAGGCTTTGGCTCCGAGCTCCCCTGCGCTGGCGGGCTGCCGCCCTCTTGCTCAGGAAATAGAAATGCAAATTCAAATGCAAATGGGCTGAGCTGGGCCCCCGGTGAAGCGGCGGGGCCCTGGTATTAATGACCGATGCAGACATCCCTGACAGCAAGAGGGGGGCGCCAGGGTGGTGTGGACTCCACCTCTGGGGGGATTCTGCAAAGGAACAGTGTTAGCGAGATCACAGCTGCCAAAGGGAGAAGGACGGGGGGGGGGGGCTCTGGCATACCTCTCTATTAAACCACCTGCTTGTAAATGAAATTAATAGAGTTGGATTTATACAACTCTATTCTCTAGCTATGTGTAGCAATCACCTGGGTAAATCAAAGGGTACCTGGGTAATGGAAAAGCAGCCATTTTGCTGCTGAATCCCCCCACCCCCACTGGTTCATGTGGAGATGTGGAGGCTAGCATTTATTTAGCCAGTGAAACTGGGAAACAATTAGATAGAGAGCCAGAGCGAGGATCTGAGGAAGCTTAATGGAGATAAATAATTTATTTGTTTTTACATCCAGTTATTGCTTTGTTTTATTGAGTGCGTACCCTCGCAACAAAAACAACAGTGTTAGCAAATGGCAATGTGTGCTGATCAGCAAATAAAATATGGTTATTTTCCCCTGGCTTCAGCGGTTATTGCCTGATAGATACCATGTTCTAATCCCCTTGTGATGTCTATAGAGTGTGATCTGGCAAGCCAAGAATGCAGCCAATAAACGCTCTTACACCCACCACTGACTAGTTATAGGTCCAGAATTTCCGCTACTGTCTGTCAAATCGTCCATTTCACCTGTTTCACGGAGGAATTAACATCAGTCTCTTTTTTTGGAAACACTCTTGCTCACCGTGTGGAGCGGGAGAGATCTCCCTCCTCGAGCACCACCGCGGTAAGGTTGCCATTGGGAACCTGTGGGAGCTCCCACTCGCAATTTGACAACGCCGTCAATTTTAGGAGCGTGTCATTACTCAAAGTAGGCCTCATTAAAACCCGCGGCTAATTCGGAGCGGCTCGTCGTCACAAGGGTGCATCCGTTGGCATAATTGATTGAAGCAATAAACGAGGCCGCGGGAAGATAAGAACTTTTAAGGGCGGGAAAGAATAATGGAACGTGGAATAACGAACATCTAATTTGCATCAAAGCGAGGCTCATGGCAATCCTTGCACACGGCCCTGTTTGCATCGCTGCGTTTTTACATTTTGGTCTGGAAGTTGCCCTTCCATGTTTGCAGGTGAGGATGACCTTGGAGCCTCAACACAATCATTGCAGCTGGATACCATTTTGCCATACCCTGTAATCAGCTATGTTACATCACCTGGGGCAAGAGTGAGGTCACCCTAACCCTCTCAGCTCCTGACCTCCCTTTAAAAAATTAATAGGACGCACTGAAGGAGGTGAGTCTGCTGCAAGGAAGGAGGGGAGAGGGCGATAACATCTTAGCTGTATCCAATCAGCTGATATATGAGTCACAGCGTCAGGCTGTCCATTCATTTACAGTGTGCCACGTTTTTTTTTGTGGGGAAAAAATGAAATAACTCTACTAACTGGTACCAGTAATACATCACATACAGCAAAGCAACAGCTTGTGCCAAATTTTAGTTTTGGTATGCGTTACTGTGTAGCATTGTTGTCGATAAACTGCGAATATGTAGAGCATCAAAGGAAACATCTCACTCATTTTACTGATTCACAATTATTCAAGTTCTTCATAAAGAGCATTCAGACTGTATTGATTACTTGTTTTCTGGCATTAAATTGGTCAATTGAAAGTCACTTTAACTGTAGCTTGGGCAGTACACCACCCCATTAGTCAGAGAGGTGTTTCAGCACAGGCCGTGAGATTATGTCACTCCTTAAATATTTACTGCCTGGTGAAAGTCACGGCTGAAAAATACAGAAAGGAACCAACATGCTGCTGTTAATAAATCGAGCATCGCTTTGTTCCACAGATATGCTGGCAAGCCAGACACCATCGCGCTTAGTTTCTCTCGGTTTCAGATTACCAGTACTACTGAATCAGAAATGCCAGGAGGAAGATGATTACAGAGACCCGTGGGTTTTTTTTTTCTTTTTTTCCCAGGTGAGGTGTGAGTGATTACAGGGAGAAGACTGGCGCTGCTCTGTGTTTAGTGTGCCCCCCTGAAAATCTGGCTGCACACTGCGGAGCGCCGGTCTCTCCCGAACGCCCCGCTCGGCTTCACGCTCGCCCCTTTTCATTTTATTTCCACTTTCTGCGCCGCCACCACTGCGCTGCGCTCGAACGAGGCATCCGACATGAATAAAACATTTAAGCCACTTTTTTTTAGCACGTGAGCCGAAATAACAGAAATAACTCAAAAATCTGAAGTCGGATGCAGTCGGCGCGGGTGCGGACGCGGGTGCGGAGTCGACACACGTGCAGGAAGCGCGTCAATACACTGTGGAATTGCTGATGATACGATTTTCGAGCGGAGATCAAGGCTCCCCGGCGTTCCCTGGTGTATAAATCACCTTCGCCGCCTCTGATTAGCCGCCTTTGCGCTGCCTCATCCAGCCGTGTCATTTGCCCCCATCAATGTATATCGAACAGGACAGTCATTCAGATGAGGATGACAGCTGTCTCCGTGGCCTTACATTCAGATGAATGGCTTATTGATGCAAAGCTAATGCGTTGATGTAAACCAGCCGTGTTCCTATTTGCATTCTCTCGGAATGCTGGAGCGTACCTGCGAAAGTGCGAGTGTCAACAATGCAAGTCTGTACACTACATAGTCACACAAACAGTGTGGCTCTCTGTCATTTGTAGCTGAAGTTGGGTGTACTGGTAATGAGTAGGGCTCATAACCGAAAGGTTGCCAGTTCGATTCCCTACTGGGGCACTGCCGTTGTACCCGTGGGTGAGGTACTTTCCCAAAACTACCTCAGTAAAAAGGTCGGAGTGTATAAATGGATAGTATGTAAAATTGTAACCTACGTAAGTCTCTCTGGATGAGACCGTCTGCTAAATCACAATAATGTAATGTAATGAAGTATATATTTGCATGCAGTGTCAATGACTTTCCTCTGATGAATAATGTTGATTGGCATTGGCAAGTGATGAAGGCCCATGGAAACCAACGTGGCAGGTGGTATCCCCTCGTATTGGTCCTGTTTTTCAGGGTTCTTTGACCACTCTGGTTTTTCATGAAACGTGGTGGGAGTCAGGTGACGCCATTGTGGTTTCGGCACCAGAAGGCCCTGGCAGCCCCACCACCCCCGTGGTTCTGGAATCTTGGATCGTTCACTTGACCTCTTCTTGACCCCTGTGTTGTCTTCCTGGAAGAGTTCCCCAGAAAGCGGGAACAGTCCATTTCATGCAGGGGTCATATTGCTGAATTACAAGGTGCTGTAAGAAGTGACCATTACTCATCTTCCCTGAGCTCTCTGCTGTTTCTGTAGAATGAGTGCAATGCACACTATTCCAATACAATCAGCCTGTGTCACCGTGAGGTGACCAATTCATCAGTATCCTGTGCCTTTTTCCATTCACAGATCCAGAATAGACTGGCTATTATATTCTGCAAAGGCGTCAAATGGGTGGTTAACACACACAGAATTTAGGCTACCTTAAAATGAATACAACAAAATGAACACGATGAATGTACACAGTTAATTGTAATATATATGGAAACTTTACAGCGTAGAGCATCTGCAATGAGACCTACAGCTAAAACACCAACCAAAATAGCTAATTTGAAAATGATGTAATTATCTCATCAAATGAAATGTCACAGCTATACAATGGAATTGTGCTTTTAAACCCTGCTCTCCAGGGGAGTCAAAGATTATGTGCAGACCAATATCTTCTGTTAACTTCATTTAGTCTGCCATTTATAAACCCTCCAGATGTACTGTGTGAACACTGAAACATTATGAGAAGCACCCTAAATACTTCTCCATATGACATTCTGTGGTCTGAACTCTTGCAGTGAACTGTAATAAACCCTGCTCTGAGATGCTTTTTCCATTTCCAAGAGCCTACAGCATGCTGGTTAATATTCTGTCTGGCTTAATATACATTTACCAGTTCTCAGATGATGTAAAGAGACATCTTGCAGCCTTAAATTATGTTGCTGACATGATCTAGAATTGCAACCAATTGTTCATCATGTCTGGCTTCTGTCATTCTTGTCGATTGCCAACAAGTCATTAGAGATTGGGAAAGGGCCAGGAACACTATGACTGCACCCACTTGTAAAACTGCATAGGATTACATGTGTGTACTCCCACTGTGGATGCAAACCCTAAAGATAATCTATATTATGTCCAGATATTCAACTCCAGTGTTCCCTCTGTCCTCTGTACTTCTTTCTTTAGGAGATTACATCTGGTAATACGAGGTCTAAATTACCATGCTGGCCATGAGCATTCTGCTTTAGATCATACTGCTTCAAGAATATTCACAGCAAGCCAGAAAATCAGAACCGTTCATCAAAAGCAGAGGCAGAACTTTTAATGGGAAGCACACAGACCTTAATACAGTATCTGGTCCGTATGCAATACATCAGTGCTGTCATTCTCTCAGATATACTCAATCTTGACTTCCTGAATGCCATGAAAGGATGAAGGTTAGGCGTCAATCAGCACAATTTTCGTCCAGGGCCTGCAGACAGGTGGGAGTTCTGGCAGCCTCCATGAGTTCCTGTCTCGGTAAAATATTACGGCGAGCTGGCTCTGCGCAGCCTTGTAGCGCGAGAGCGAAGGGGGGCAGAAATTAGACGCTCTCCGCTGCCTCCTCCCACATTTTTCATCCGAGTCCTCACTTCCCAGAAAGTTTATTTTAAAAATGGGACGCGCTACAGGGGGTGGCTGTCTGCGCGGGGTGGTCGGCCGAAAAAAGCGAGGGAAGGTGGCGGTGACGCGTCCGAGCGGTGCGTGCGAGAGGAGTCGCCGTTCGCCTCGTCTCCTTGAAGTGATCCGCCTCGGAAAAACAATTTCCCCCCGAGAACTGTGGCTAATTACAAAGCGACAGGAGGAGATGGTGTCGCTGACATGACTGATTTGTTTACAAGCCGTTCGCTTTCGCGGAGTTTTTTTGAACAGTGAAACAAATGAAACAGATGTTATAAGGACACAAGTGCACTTCGCAGAAAGGAATGTGGATGCTGCTTATGTAACGATCTGCATTTTCAAAGGATTTGATTAAAGCGCTGAGCTGAAAGGCATTGCACACAGAAGTGACAAGTCATAACTTTAAAAAGCCTTATTAGAATGTGTCAGAAACAACATGCAACTTACTTGAAATTTATGTAAAACATTGACAACTTCTAAAACTGACTTTCCCTTATATCCATTTGTGTCTATTATATTATATGACAGTAATGTACATTAAAAGTCAATCAGTAACACCCTGATCAGTAATAATAACGGGAATTTTTCTTCCAATTTCTCCTTTGATTGTGGGCTTCCTCTTTATCTCTTGGTTCTTCATTGTATCTAATATCTTTCTCTCGGTGAAGAGTGATTATGTGACCTCTCAGATCCTTTTGATCTATTCTGATTTATCTATTTGATTTATTTTGAAGCAGATATTTTTGGTTGATTTTTAAAAACACTGCACTGGAATATCAAAGGCAGCAATTAACTAAAGGATTCAATCAGGTTTATTCATTTATTCTATAAACATCAATATCATTAAATATTAATTTACAAAAAAAAACTTGTTGCCTTGTACAAAGGTTGATGCTAACAGGAAAATGGGAGCTTGCAACCATCTTACCAACATAGCATAAAAAGGCAAGGCTGTTTGTCAAAAGAAAGAGCCGTGGAATGGAATGGCAAGCTGAGAAAAGGACAATGTTCCCAAATATCTCCAGGTGTTAGAAAAAACAAACCAAGGACATTTTAAAAAAAAAGCCAAAGAAAAAAATAGTAGAAAGTGGAAATATAAATAACACTAGAAGAATACACGAGAAAAGGAATTTCTTAACCTTTTCAAGGCGGTTTTCACAGTTTGGCAAAACAGTTTTTATTTTGTCTCTGCAGTACATACGGAATTTCCACCTGGGTTGCATTGGCAGGTTGAGCATTCATTTTGACTGACAACCCCTTCAAGCTTCTATGCCCCCTTACTGCGTAATGAATGCACTCCTTCATTTATTTCAAGAAGAGTTCAGCCTGATGCCCAATTATTACCAAATACCACCACCGCCACCATCGCCACTTCAACACGGTTCAGACATTTTTAGCATTTTTCACCACCTGCCAAGCCTACATGCTGAAAAATAGTCTGTCCTCACACGATCAGTCCCAACACACTGCATCTTTGTTAGACTCTAATGCATGTTAAAAAATCTCAGGGAGTCCTGTGACCTTTTGATCTACACCATTGTCTGAAACATCGTCAACAACGAATTTCAAAACACAAGCATTGTGAGCCGTGAGAAGACAAAGATTACAGTATTGACAAGCTGGTCTTCTACTTGAGGGAATGCTGAAGTGCGTATTAGATTAATTCATAACTAATAAAGTGGAGACATGTTTAAGGTAAAAGGAATGGGGCATTCAACAAAACTAATTTTACCCCCTGCTACTGTGCAGTTCATTAGCATGTTAATGAGAAACAAGTGGAATTAGCATAATAGCTATCAATCACAGCGCTAATGCTTTAAACACATTCAAAATTGCAGAAGATGGATCCACTCAAACTAGTTTATCAGTTTAATAGGGCGACATCATTGTTCATTTAACAGACATGCAAGACAAACAAAAAAAGAGCCAAATATATTTGGCACAAAAAATCTGACATATACAAGTAAACTCAATTTGAGTTCTGCTACAAATAATACATTGAAATGAAGATCAAAACAAGCCGAATCACTGCATTTTTCTGTGATGTAAAAGTCCAAGGCCTCTCCAATAAAATGCCACAGAACACTTTGGTGTTATCACGCATCAAGATGAGAAAAAAATAATAAATTAATGAACAAAATAAAAGAAAAAAATGAGCCCACACACTTCAGATTGCACAGGTGCGTTTGGAGACAAACAAATGGAAATAAAAAGAAACTGCTCCCACACACTGATATGCTGCACATTATGAATTTATTAGGTTTGCATTAAATTTCTCAGCATGCTTACATTTTGGCCATAGACCTTCATCAGAGAATCACACATATGTTTACTGAAGGGAGAGGTGATCTCATGACCTCTTCAAACGCCAAGGAGTTTGAAACGATTGGCAACATCCACATTTGTATATAGTTTTCATTTCAACAGACATAAGACATGTTTTTGAACTTACTGCAAACTGATATCGACTTTCAAAAGAACTTACAAAAACCAAGTCTTGATATTACAAGTTTGCCATTACAATTGAGGGGATAACAGTTACAACAAATCAGACACCTGACTTGATAGAAAACGATCAAAAGTGCATTCCATTTTAGTGGAAGGAGTGGGTAATGCTGATCATTAAACATATTCTAAAATGAAAAACTGTATTTTACCATAACATCTTGCATCATACTAAACAACTCATTTATGACATCATTAATGATCTACTGTAGTGGAACTGAGAAAGATGTGTGGTTTGCTTTGTATGCATAGGCTGGTCCAAATCTTCTGAAAATGAAAGGTTTTTTGTCTTTTGTTCAAATGTATGAATGCATATTGCATATTACGGTACACACGAATGCTAGTCCCATAAACACAATGCATCATAGGGTTTGAACAGAAATCATTAAAAAACTCTTAAATAACACTTAATAAACCTTAAAACAGGAAGGTCACTTCATGTGAAAGAATAAAAAAGCTGTACCGGCATATGATTTCTGAGCATGCAAGCCTACCTCTAAATATGCTTTGCCAACGGTTTCCAGAACACTTTACAGGTATGAGCCACAGCTCAGAGCTCACAGTGAGGTAAAGGAGCAATAACTCTTCCGCTGGACATAAAACTGTGACATAAAATTGTGTAAAGTGATCGAAAACCATCACAACAAATAAAATGTATTCAAAATGCACTATGGCAACCCTTTCAGGAAACTCCTGTAAGTCTAGTAACAAAACAACCATCAAGTGCTCTCGATAATGAACCCCCCCATATCTGGGAAGCAAGCCATTACCCATCTCTGCTCTGGACGCTCTCCACCCTGAATCAATATCTCACCGGAGCAGTTGCAGAATTAACCGTTCTTTTGCCAGGCCTTTTAATCCATTAATCTCTGTCTTGATACCAATATAAAGATACCGCGTGGGTGAGACCGGAAAGTTGATTTGACTGGTCAAGCCAAGAACAAAATAATCAATTGGTTAATGTAACATTTTGCAGTTTCTTTTGTGAAATAGATCCTGCCCTGCCCATTTCACTGTATGGGGAGTGACAGTAAGGACTGGCAGGAAGGTGGGGTCTGTTATTTCCTGCCTCTGTAACGGGCTACGCTGGTAAGCGGCTTTATCATTAAATAAAGCTCAGCCTCAGGAGGCTCTGCTCAGAGGTACTGCGAGAATGCCAATGAAAACTGAGCAAAATGTAATGGGGGGATGGAGGGATGGAGGGATGGAGAGGGAGGGAATTGCTTTTTTCGCAGTACGTCAACAACGGAATAATCGATTGTCAAAACCCCCGTCATGTCCCCGCCCGCAAACAAGGAGCCACGCAAACGTGGAAGAGAGCCTTCACCCGGCCGCGGGCACCGGCGCGTGTGGACTGGCCTGCTGTGTGGAGAATTGCTTTCTCCGAACTCGGCCTAGGCCCCGTGTTTGAGAACAGCCCACATCTCCGCGCTCTGCTGCACGCCACCGGCCTGGGTGAGCGCAAGGCCCCCCCTCAATAAGCCTCTGCGGCCCCCGCCCAGCGTCTCCCCCACCTCTCCGGCTCCGCCCTTCTCCTGCCCCCGTGAGCCCATAGTAATTTCATCTCCAGCAGGCAAACCCACTCTGGCTTGATACAAAGTAGCACCGGGGGTCCACCTCGCCTCTCTTTCCTTTTCGCCTGTACTTCTTTCAGCTGGCTGAACCTCTCTCCTCTGCTGGTATCGCTAGACTGTACAATCATGCAGCTATTCAGGGACAGTTATTCTGAGTGTACAATACAAAGGCGCATTAGACGGCCCCTTGGAACTTACAGGTGCAGAGGGAGGACAGCTTTAGATGCCGATGAAGAGGAACGGAATATTAACGGTTCGAGTGTAATTCAGGGAACATCACAAAGGCAATGGTGATAGGCTGAGTGTCAGAGCTGCCAGACGATGTCACAATCACAGGTTCATCCCAAAGGTACAAAATACACCTATTACAATACATGCGGTGATTTGGACATGTAAGTGGTACCAAGCTGAAATGGAAAAGACATGCAGTTGAGAAAAAACGTCAAAACATATAGGTAATACCCCAGAAGGAAGCAATTTCTTAATTAGGATATTAATGATGAACCACTAGTTATAAATCAGACTTACAGAGGCTGAATTTATCAGTTAATTGTCTATTATCAAAACCTAAATCATGAGTGTTAAGGTAAGGTAAGAAAAATGTGATAAAAAAATACCAGGCACAAAGTACACAAAGGTTAACATGAGAGAGAGAGAGAGGGAACAAGAATGCATTTCACTGAGTCAACAGACAACACAATGGAGGCACGACATTTCCAAATTCACTTCAGATGGTTGTAGGGCATACAGCATGAGCTCGCTGTGAGTATGTGAGTTTGTTTCATCTCCTCTCAGCAGATGTTATGACATCAATATTACCTTCAGTTCTATTGCTACCCCTTTTTATGATGGCACGCAACAACATTGAGAGTCACAGAAATGAACTGCTCAAAACGTTAGCAGTCTGCCAAGAAAAAAAAACAAAACAACGGCGTGTCTGCATCATCGGTGCAAATAAATTAAATTTCACAGCACTGAAGTATCCATTGTATCCATCCAAGTATCCATCCACTTTTCACAGACTAGGAACACGGAAGTGTTCCTTAAAACATGGATGGGGGTGAAGGGAGCGTGGAATCTTTTGAGACTTGGATGAAATGCAGGGGAGCTTCTGATTCCAGCCCCACTTTCAGGGCCTTGGGTTTTGGGAAGGATCTCCAAGGATGGCAAAACAAAAGTCAGTTCCAGAGAGTCCAAGATTAAAGCTATGCCCCTGTAGAGGACAGGAAAGAACTGAATTTGACTTGGGTAGAGCACGCAAATGTGAAGATGACAATGACAAGGCAATAAAGTAAATCTGGAACTGGGTAAATTTAAAGACTTGGATTGCTTGACATTTGGCTTGCAGTTGACTGTAGCTGTATCAATGCTCAAACAGAGTTTTGCTCTATTTGTTAGTACAAGTACAATTAAATGCAAACACATCCTATGTTATGCAGATGGCATGTTGAACAATTATGCATGTTGCAGGTAGAGTTCACAAACATGTTTGTATTTGTCCCACTGCATTAATTTCTCTGTACAAGTAGCGTCCTCTAAGAGGATCTTTTTTTAAACTTCATACTGTCCAACAGCAGCAAATAATACAATAGAATTCCCCTGAAGGCAATTCTAGTTGGCTTGATTAAATAACATGACCCACTTCTTGTGTGTGGCCTTTACTTCAGAGATGTTGATTCCACTTAAGGTAAGAATTCCACAGCTTTAAAAAAAAAAAACATTCACAAGATGCATCTTCTCTAGTGATGCAAGTTCGGCAAAAACGTATTTCTCCACCCAGTGTTCTTGTCCTCGTGTGTACTGTTCATTCAAGAAGTGCAATATCTACCACGGTGCCAGGCAGACTTCCAGTCCTGCAACAGCAGCAGCTCACTGCTGGGAAGTGTCGGCTGGTGTCACACCTATGAAAGGGTAATGAATGGATCTGGGGGGTTGCCGTTTTGCCCGCTGGTGAGAGTGTGTCAGTGCACCGGTACACAGAAATGGGGAGAAAGATGGGGGTGGGGGGAGGGGGGCTGCGCGTTGCAGGTTTCGGGATGTTCTGGAGCGTCGGCACCGCGGGGCTCGATCCCGCCCCGGGTCACGAAACCAGCCAGGCCGGGTGGAAGAATTTTATGGCGTGCGTTTTGGCCCACTTGGCGAAGACGGCCTTCTCGGTGATGAAGCGGTGGCCGCCGTACGGCGCGCTCTCGTGCAGGAGGTACTCAGCGCACTCGTCTCGGCTTCCCGCCTCGTAGTAGTGGTACGGAACCTTCCGGTAGCCTTCCGTCCTTAGGGAGAGAGAGAAAGAGAGTTTTTAATGCACGAAAAATACCGTATAGCAAGTCAGGTGGTTCCTGGAAAGACTTGAACAGGAACCACTAAAAAACCTGAGGGTGACACGTCATTTTCTAGACTGTTCTCTTCCTGCGCGTTTGCAATATCTTAGTAAAGTTATTCTGCGAACAAGTTGTTAGGCAGAAGTTTGGCGCGACGGTGTTGCACCCAAACAAATGAAATGCATTTCCCACTCAGGGCACCACCTGTTGAATTTCAATTATGAGGGGTGCCGGTGGGGTCAATTGCTTGTACAGCTCCATGCATTACATTATGACAGATACTTCCCTGACACATCGCATTGCATTGCTATGCCTTCCTGGCCATGACCGTGACTCCCCCATTTTTTTTTTCAGGCATTTAAATTAGTGCCAGTGAATCACCCTGGATTAAAATGACCCGTTGTCTCTGAAAATGAAGGGTGGGGGTGACAACTGGCTTGGCCGGAGAGAGAAGGTAAAATAACCCCCCTTAGAAAAGACTAATCACGCCATCACATCTGTCATGTGCAACGTCTAAATTATGCAATCAGCGAGGCCGGCCCTTTTGCTTTTCTTTCCAACTGGACTCGATTCAAAGGCCTCGTAGCTTTTTGGCTGCATGCGGCGTTTTGGGAAATACTGTCTGGTTATGACAGAACGCCAATCTGCCAGTTGCAATTTCAAGGCAGTGATGTCTGTGTTGCTGGACCTGCTTGTGGAGGAAAAGGCTGTCTGGGGTGTCTGGGCATAGGACACACCACTCCATTAAATGTGCATCGTTGTTGTCTCTGTGGACAATGGCGGCTGTGGAGCGGAGATGCCAGGGCATTCAATTTCATTATGGTCAGTTGGGTTCTAAGAAGGGGAACACCATTGTTTTAAATCTGAGGAGGGTAAGATTCATTGCGGCGTTATTCTACTTTAACCCTACATTGTTGTCAGCTGCATCGCTCATATCACACATTCCACTGATGCTCTCCAAAGATTCCAGAGTTCCCACATTGCAAAGGAGGCTGGGAAATCTTTCATCTCAGAAATATTTACACATCAAAAGCTGTTCTCTGCATAGCCGTGCAGCGTGCACATTGAAACAGCACAGAAACTAATAACGTTGCTAACATGTAAAAGCTCTGGGGTATTGCATTACTGGTTTACCGCAGACCGTAGAAATGGTACGGGAAATACTGACTGAAAGAGCTGCCAAGTGCCAGCTACGCAGCCCTTGGAGCCTGCATTAAATACTTTTCTTTCATCTAATAATGTAAATGCTAATTGCAAACCTCAAAGAATTAATCATGGCTATAACCTCTCTTCCTAGAAAAGAATGACTTCCCCCTCTTAGGAGCGTGCGTGACTTGGTGGTCACAGGCGGTGGTAGGTGTCCAGCTTGTTCTGTTTTGTTGTGTTGTGTGTGTTGCGATCTCAAAATGGCT
Source organism: Megalops atlanticus (assembly GCA_019176425.1). NCBI lineage: Eukaryota > Metazoa > Chordata > Actinopteri > Elopiformes > Megalopidae > Megalops > Megalops atlanticus. The sequence goes on from CM032896.1 coordinate 6,122,092, forward strand.
GTAACGGTTTAAGATTGTATCCCCTACAACAGCACTCCCACTGTGGCAGTGTGTCCCACAGTGGTACTATACTTTAAGGATGATACTAATGATTCAACATCAGTTCAGCTAATTGCCTAACCCTATTGAATGCATTTCTTGTAAGGCGCTCTGGATAATTAAGAGCGTCTGCCAAACGAATAAATGTAAATGTAAAACAAAGGCTTTCACTCCAGGCTATATCAACAATTGGCAAGCAGTCACAGAGAACAGCAAACATTCCCCCTCTGGATCGTTGGCAGTGTATTCTGACACCAGCTAGAGATGCGCAAGTTTTAGATGCAACAAAATGCTCTTAATAAAAAGCTGTACAGGGTCAGATAAACAATAACACGAACGCATGCTCACTGGGTTTGCCAATAAAATCCCTGAATGCTTTTTAATTAACAGTATTAAAGTTATTATAGACCATGATGATCGCACTCATGAGCAGTCTGCTGGTACTAAAGGGGCAGATTTAATCAAAGCACAAACCGAGAAGACCTGAAAAACAACAACAACAGAAGCCTGTAGCTTTGAATCTCAGGTGCGACACAGCTGTTCCGGCAGAGAACTGCTTTACTAGCTGCCTGTAAACACTGCATGAGTAGCAGTCTGTAAAATGGTGGACTCGCACACCTTACTTAATTTGCGTTGGCACACGAGGATGAACTCAGTCTTTGGGAGTGTTGCGCCCTGACACCCTCTCATTTTTCCCTCTTAGGCTGTGCATCCAGCTAATAGTTAGAATATTCTTTATGGGGTTCTGCGCACATGCTCACTGCTAACAGCCTCTCTTCAGGTCTGTCAAGGTCCAGGGCTGGCCAATCAAATCCACCCCTGGATGAACCAATAGCAGCTATTCCACAACCATAAAAAGACATGGCAACTTCCTGTCTGCTGCTCTCTGTTTATTCTGTCTTCCTTGACTGGGAACTGAATGTCATAGCCATGTACCAGGTCATTTCTGTAAATGCTTTTAATTAACTTTTCTTTCCCATCCCATCACTCCCCTGTGCATTGTCCTACCTCTTAGGGTCATCCCATTCTTTTGTATTTTTTCTGTAATGCAAATTATTTATACTGTTTACTGTGCTTTAATTTTTGTTCACAATGGTTCCCGTTTTCAGTCTACTCCTCGCCATTTAAATGTTTGCTGCCATCAGCTTCCTGCTGACTTACTTATAACTACATTTAATTTCCTGCAAGACTTCTCTTTGTTGTGGCCTACAAAGTGCCCTATAAGATTTGCTTGATTGATTAAGCAGGAGCTCACTGTGGATTGCCTGAATAAAACACCCGGGTCTACAGGTCATTTCTGGTGTACAGATGAACATAAAACAGGAGGACAAGTAAAGTATTACACAGAGAACAGACCATGCAGCTCCCCTTACTGTTCCATTTGCTTATAATCTAGAATGAATGTCTCACTGTGTCAACTTCAGCTTTGAAGGGACCCAGGGTATCAGACACCGGCATGCATGAATCTTGGGGAAATTATTCCATGCATTTATAACTCTCTGTTTGGAGAAATATTTTCCAGCATCGGTTTAGAATGTACTTTTTAATTTATTTCCACCTGTGCCCTCTGGCTATGTTAACATAGCTTAATAGGTTCATAGGTCTGCCTTATTCATCCCCTTTCAAAAATTTAAATGCCTCAATAAAGCCCCCCAACCTTCATTGTCTAAAAAGATGAAATCATCTGTTTAAGAACTGAATCTCCTCGTATTGCCCCTCTCTTCACTTTTACAGAAGGTTATACATTTTGTAACCGCAGTTGAAGACAATGTTCTAAATGTGCCTGTGACATTGTATAGTTCAGTACGATCTCTATAATCTTTTAATCTATTTTGTTTTGTGACAAAAACAGCTTTTTCATTTTGTATGCACTGACTTTTTGACCCAATAAATTTTAAATTCTTATTCCCCTTAATAATTATTCTTAATATGCAGGCACTTACATATTCAGTCATGTTAAAGGGCATAACTGTCTAACTGTCCCATTTCTGGATATGATTCAAAACTACCTGTATTATTATAATCACTTTGAGTATGTTTGGTCCCCCCCAAGCATGGTATCATTATTGCACAAACATATTTTGCAAGTATTTTAACTATTTAGCTACTAATGTCCTTATCAATGAAACGTCTATAAAAGGAAAGGAACACAGGTCCTTGGGGAACAATTTTAGACACCATCTTTCTTATTATTTTTTTGTATTCTACGCTGAAGCCTGTCCTGTACTGTGCTGTCAATGTTGAATTTGAACGTACTGTATGCACTCAAGTGGCTCCCTTGCAAAAAATGGCAGGATCTCAGATTCGGTCTGTCAGAGGACATCTGTTAGCCATGCACTCTGTGTGATGCGCAGGGCACTGTAATGGGCACCATGGCAGCAGTCTCCCCCGGTTACCTGCAGTAGGTGTCATTGATCATCCCGTAGACCCGGATCTCCTTGCACATGTCCATAGCCAGGATGAGCGTGAACCAGCCGGTGCTGAGGTAGGATCCCGACTGTATCCTGCGAACACACACACCCATTTACATTACATTATTGTCATTTGGAAGATCCAGAGTGACTTACATAGGGTACAATTTTACATGTTATCCACTTATACAGCTGGATATTTACTGAGGCACTTGTGAGTGAGGTACCTTGCCCAAGGGTACAGCAGCAGCTGTAACTGAACCAGCAACCGGTTACAGCTATGCTACACTGCTGCCACACACACACACGCACACACGAGAGAGAGAGAGAGAGAGAGAGAGAGAGAGAGAGAGAAAGAGAGAGCCCCCATTTGTTATGACGAAGTGAACAAATGCAGGAGCTTAATCAGAGGGAAATCGTACATTACGCCACAGACATGCAGCCTTACTCCGGCTGTTAGAGCTGTCAGCCCATCACAATTATTCTGAATTATTTATTAGGGATCTGCTGTTCTACAAGCTACAAGCCTGCCTCTCAGAGCGCGGGCAGGAGAGGAGAGGGCTGTATGCTAACGACCGCGAGAAGCTTTCCGCCGCGCAAGATCCCATCAAGGCATCAATCGCGGCCTGCATCATAAATGTTTCTATGACGATAGGCAGGGGTGAGCGGCTTTTAACGTAACGGCAACGTCGGGACACCGTATTACAGCTGGGTTACAGGAATAAAGGAGGCGACCGTGGAAGAATGGGATGAGGGGGCGAGGAAGTGTGAGCGTGGGGGTGGCACGTGACACACAGGGCACTGCCTAGGGTTTTTTATCGGCTCTGCGCGTGATAGAGGTGCAAGGCAGAGCGCGTGACGGAATTACTGTGACCAAAGTATTCATCATCCAGCTGCCGAAACAGAGCGGCCGAGGGCCTCCACGCCTGCTTCTGAAGGGGTGCTGGAAATGGAGGCTTTTCACACCAGTCAAATTTAATACAGATAAACCTGCGCTTTCCAATGAGAGATGGGGGAAAAAAAAACACCACATTCCAGGGTACCGGAACAATGCTGGGAGAAGAAGAATATGATTATAAGTGTGACACTCCTTATGGATTGCAGGGATTACATTTCTGGAGAATGGTTTGCAAGGGAATAAATCAGCTCCATGTGGTGAAATACAAAAGGCTGATTACAACAGCATATTCCCGGGAACTGCCTAAGCACTCTGTTACTGCAGGACAAGAATGGAGCGTTCAGTAAAACTGAGCACCTTCAGAAAAGAAATTTCCTTAAAAAAAAAAAAAAAAAGGCTGAAAAAAATAAATCTAAAATAAAAAAAAAAACACAGGGGCTACAATCAAGTCAGTAATGGCAGCTCAAACACAGCCCCTGAATATCCAATTTTACGATTTTCGAAGTAAAACGGCACAGGAGACAGGCCATGTGGCGCTGCAGTCAGCGCCTGTCGCGGTTCTCTGTGATGCAGACGTGGCAAAGCCGGAGTGATTAGGACCGATGCAACGGCTGGGCGGCCAGGCGGCGGAGGGAGGGGGGGCGAGGAGAGGGCGGGGTGGTGGTTCGGGGAGGGGGGGAGATGGAACGGCGCCTGAGCAAACCGACGGATCGCCGCTGCTGTTCCAGGGGAGAACATTCGCCCGGGTGTCACCGTACCTGCCCTGTGATGAATGGGAGGAGAAACCCCCCCTCCGCTACATCCCCCAACCGACAAACACCGCGCCCCCGTCCGCGCGAGTCCTCCCATCACCCCTCATGATGTGTAAGGCACCTTACACATCAAAGCCCACCCTCTGAGGGTCCTGAAAAACCGTACTCCTGCATTCAAAGCAAAGTGCATCAAAGCACCTTATTCATTTAATATGTGTTACAATGGATAACACTGTGGACAAGGAGGGGGCTGCTCTATTGAGTGCTGGAAAGAACAGCTGGGCATTTGTACAGCAATCAGCTTCACATGGCCTAAAGTATACAGTGCAAGATTGAAGTCTGTCTGAAGGCAGAACAATCTTCACACAGCAGTAATTTATTTATTTATTTTTTTACTCTATTCTCCGCACTGCACTGTCTGCTATTGTCCTTCTGAATAACAGCCCACTTTGGCTCCTCTCTTCATACTGGAAGACCAGTTCTTCTGTGTTACTGTACTCTCTGAGGATCATTTGCACAGAAATAAAGGGTCAAAGAAACACCCAGCATCAGTAAAGCACTCATGCTAATGACAATATGAGCAAACCCTCTCTCTGCCATTTTGATGTCAATAGCACTTCATGTACTGTTTTAAACTGTTACAAATATTTGTCTTACGTGCTTTTTGTGCCACATGACTACATGTAGCCTCCAAGGTACAAAAAAAGCACTGCACTACTGAAAAGAAATAAACTTCTGTTTTGGTTTTGTGTTTGACTGAACCAGGTGCTTTGCCTCAATTATTTCAAAGGTGCAACTCTAACCTCCCACCTGGGATTGGGGAGCTGTCTGACCTAGAGCACACTGCTTGTTATCAATGCACTGGAACATATCACACACAATATTAACACAGTGCTGAAATCACATGTGATATGGAAGCAGCACTGAAATCACACATGATATCCGGGCAGCACTGAAATCACACATGATATGGACACAGCACTGAAATCACACGTGATATCGGGGCAGCACTGAAATCACACATGATATCAGGGCAGTACTGAAATCACACGTGATATGGACGCAGCATTCTACTCTGTGGTTTCCATCAGCGATTCCTGTCAAGCCATTACGGATTGACTTCAAAATCAGGTTACAGGTTCCTGCCACATTCCTTTTCACCAGCGAAAGACTTTCTACACTTTTAAACTACTGCCATTAAAATCAGCATCTATTCTGCCTTGGAGGAAAACTCAGGCGCACTTTCACCAGGCATTATTTAAGGGAAAATACTGTATGATTAGCCTCATGGAACAGAATACCTTTTTAATGATGGCCCTTCGGCAACTCAAGGGCTTTGAATGGAACGCATTGATTTAAGCAGCACACAGTGCACGGAAGACGGCAACTCTGCTCTGTAAATATCTGATGTCTGTTGTGTTTAGTGCATTTTGCTGGCGACCTCTGATTCTTGGAAGCCTTAATGGTTTGTTATGCCTTTGGTAAATTCATTTGCTTGAAAAAGTGCATTAATGCACCATCCCTTTAGCAGAGGTTGCTGTTTGTGTCCATACTGAAGGTTCTGATAATGGAGCCTCTCTTTGCCGTGGGAACGCAGACTCACAAAGAAAAAACAAATAGATGATACAAGGACATACAAGCAGCAACAGGAACAAATGAAAAGAAAGAATTTCCTGATTCTGTGGTCACCTTATGCAATCCAATATCCCTAGGTCAGCTCAGACAGTGAAAGTCTTTTCTATGCAAATTGTGTGCAGTAGTTTTTCAGTGCAGTAGATTTGTTTGTCAAATCCAATATGCACTTACAAGGAATATTAAAGGTAAAAGGTAGACAGTCAAAAAATCACTTCTTGGTTCTCAAAAGGGCTATGCACTAATGCAATTGCCCCAGAAGGGACAGCCACTCCTTTTTAGATATGTGGATACAGCCTCACATTGAAAACAAAGTAAATCAACTGTCTAGGAGACAAAATGGACAAAGCCACACGCACACTTTTCCATACTAGCCAATCACCAGAACTGCAGATGGCACAAACTGGAATAAGAGCTCAAATGCAGCAGTTCTTCAAAAATAAAGAAAATTTGGTTAGCATTTGAGTCCAAAACAAATGCTGAGTGCAAAACAATGGTACTCATGGTTTCCTCTTTGACTCATAGGTGATGAACTTTATCAATTTAAGTGAAAAATCAGAACTGGAGAGAGCAACTCATATTATTCAAGAAAGAGTAAATCATGGGTATAAGCAAATGATGTGTTTTTAATGGGAACAGCTCTAAAAAAAAGAATTTCAAATAAACCATAGAATAATGAGAAAGAATGACGGTATTTGCACCAAAGCTTACAATGCGTTATGACAAAACGTCTTCTCACTGCTCAAAGACTACTTTTCATTACGTAGTGCCTATTAATGATCATACTAAAAAAAACAATAACGTTCATGTCTTTTACATTTCAGTGCTCTGTCTCCAAAGAACAACCTTCACAGGATGCAATTATCTTCAAATACTCTTATTGCCACCACAGTAACTACAACACTTGTCACCACTTGTGACGGCTTCACCTTCCCCAAATTAATTCTGCCACTTTCCCACGTGTCACAGAATCCTGAACATCTGAAAGCTTTTGAAAAAAGCTCCAAGTGAAAAGGGCTACCAAGCACTTTATTTTTTTCCCCTCAGTTTAGCCAAATCAGCAAAAAATACTCCCCTGCACAGCGATCTGTCTAGCCTTCCTCTCAGGTTAATAGGTTTATTGTCCTCTTAAAGTAAATGTCAATATGTGCTGAGGGGAAGGGGGGGCGGCGGGGAGGGGGGGTGGGGGTGAGGGAGTGAAGCTCATAACTCATGAAGCAAAGCTCCAGTGGATGGAGGGAGTGAGGATTTCCTCTGTGCCAATAATGCAGCTCCTCTGACATGTGGGCAGCTGCCCTCCAGCCAGGGAAGCCTTCCTCCTCCACGATGCTTCCGTTCTCAGCCGAGCCTCACAGCCTTCACAAGCCTCTGTGCAGCACCAGAGGTGTCTCCTAACTGTATCGCTCTCTCCATCACTCAGACGGACTGGCAAAAGGTTATGCATTTGTTATGCTTTTGCACTGCCATACCTACTCCGCACTTTGCTCTGTGAATTGCTCTGTTGCAATGTCTTGGTAACGTCCATTAGGTTCGATTTACTTTATTCTGTGCTCTGATTTCTGACACTTCTGTCATGTTTGGCTCTTTGCTCATGTAATGGTACTGACCTGCTGCTGAAACCGATGTTTTTGTGTTTTTTGTTTTTGTACAACAACGTTTCAATGAGAAGTATTTTCAATGGGGCGCGATCTTGCCAAGGACTTTTAGGCGTATCTTAAATGAGTATATATTTTATATTTATATTATATATATATATAAGTATATATTTTATGCCTGATTCACTTTCCAGCCTCCCTCCTACATCTCCTTTGTTTTCCATTCAGAAATGCAGCACAGGAATATGGCCTTGTGTTTCCATCTCCTCTCTCCCTCCATCTCTCCCTCTCCTTCTCTCTCTCTCCTTCTCTCTCTATGATTCTCTGTGAAACAGAGAGGTAGTTTAAAAACCCTGTCTCCCTCACAACAGAAAAGCACTCTTTGTCAGATCCCTACAAGGTTATAAACAACTCGAAAACACTGCAACGGTGAGAAAGCTTTTGATCTCCCTCTCTCTCGAACCAATTATAAAGATACAGGACAGGACTGTAAAACCGCGATCAAGAATTCCTTCACGATCACATAGATATGGGAGAAAAAGAGAGAGCTGGCCACTGGCCAGTGATGCAAACTTTGTGAATTTGTTGCAAGATCCAGAGAAATCTGAGCCATCTGTGCTTGATGCACTCGCGCTAAATTGCCGGGAAACTACTCCGATTTTAACTGACAACGGGGGAGTTACAGGAAAAGCAGCCAATAGAAGCTCCAATAAGTGACCGTGTAGATGAACCCCTGACCATAACCCCTTGCAACTTGTTAGTTTTATTGGCGGAGTTGCTAGATCTGCGCCGAGGAGCTGGCAACTCTGTCGTGGATGAAGCATAAATCACGTTAATTCAAAGCCGTGAGAGAAACGGAGCGTGAAGCCTCTCCGATGGGCCTGCCATGTTTCACAGCCTCCGTTTTGTACGGCCAGTTTCAACAGACCGGTGACATCACAGCGACCCAAGGATTCAGGGCTGGCACTGTGACACGTTTCACAATCCGACTCAGTCCGCCTCACGGACACACGCCTCACCCTCTGAACGCGTGCCGCAATTCCTTAGAACCCGGGACAAAAGGCAGACACACACGCAGAGACGAGTCGATTTAATGAGGATGTCGAGTGTTATTAAGAACCACAGCAGCGCTCCTTGGGCTGGCTACAGCAGACGTTTTCACACATGCGCTGCCTCTTGTGTGTTAGCCCGGCTGTGGCTCCCATCCATCTCTCATCCCTCTCCGCTGTGCTCCCCTGTGTCGCTCTGTTCTGCTGCGCCATCTCTCACACGCCCCCCGGTGCCAACGGGCCACGCACCGTTTGGTGGAGCCTCACGGCTCATCACCCTCCAAAACCACACTTAAAATATTTACTTCCTTCCCAGCCCTGGTGTTGACAAAAAAGTAAACACCGACTTGCCTTGCCAGATGGTGTCAAGTGGATAAAAATAAATAATTAAAATAAAAAAAAAACAAAAATTCTCCTCTTTGAGCTTTTGTACTCACGGTCTAAATTTTCTCTACAGAAAGGGTCTGTTGATCTTTATTTACAAATAAGACAGGTTCAGACATGTTTTTCCTTTCTGCCACAGATGAAATGAATCTATTCCTACCCCCTGGGTTTATATTAAGCTTTGTTGCAAGCATCTCCAGAGCAACACATTGCAAATGCAAATCTAATACCCTACCACCTCTGCCTCCTTTCAGCCTTTTTTCGCCCTTTTATTTTTTCAAACCCAGTCTAATGGAGATTATATTTCTTCATTTTTTCATTAATTTCCTAGCAGGGTAGTTTAAATGGCTGGGATGAAATCATATAGTGGAAATGAAGGACCTCAGAATGATCCACTTCCTTTCACATCAAAGCCTTCCAGCAGTCTGGGGACCTATTGATCTGTCGGACATCAATGAGAGGAGGAACAACTTGGAGGTAAAAAAAAAATGTTGATTGTCTATTTGCAAGAAACTGTTTTGGCTTTGTCATGAAAAAATGCCCAATTCTTCAACAGCCTATGAACACGCACACAAAACTGGACAGGGACAGAACAAAATGAAAAGGAATGGTGATGGTATTGGTATAAACTAAAGAACACCTTCACCAATTATAAAATGAAGTCCATTTGCTAATTACCAAAAGACACAGTCATATATGAAAATAGTGTAAGACATACTACAGGACGTAATACTACATGAAACTACCGCTGCAAGGACACTATAACACACAAGTTTCCTGATAACAGTCGATGATGACCAAAGTTTTACCATTGTACATTTTTTACTGATTTAATGGACTTTTTGAATGGGCTCTTTAAATATATAATCATCACTATTATTCTATTTTAATTGTTAATGTCCTTCTGTGCCATTGCCACAGGAAAAAGCCCTAGCACACACAAGCATCACAGTCTCCCAACAGAGGTACTTTCAGTGTCCCTCTAATTAGTTTAATTGGATTGCCTAAGACAGTGCAAATTATTCCCACAATGAAAGAACATAGATAACTCTTTCTCATTTCCTGTACATTAAAAATGAATGGGAAATCAATGTGGAGGGATGCTAGACTGAAGAGTTTTGCATCTGTGATTTAAACATGAAAGAAATTCAATATATTTGAAAGAGATAATTAAAAAAATTGAAGATGACATTGTATTTGGTTTGTGAATATTATTTCACATGCTGTACTGTGTAGCTACTTTCATTTGTATAACCAATTCTTATGAGGAATACCGCAAATGCTTTAGATTTAATGGTTATGATTTGGTAATGATTTAATTGTAATGATTTATTACACATTTACAAAAAATAAAAACCAAATAATATGAATTGGACAAAAAGTAAGCATTTCCTGCCAAATTAAAAATGCAGGCATTTATTGTAAATCATATTCTGTGGTGGTAGAAAAAAGAGAAAATTAAAGGAACTGGCAGCTGTAACAGTACATATAGTACAGATATAGAAATATCATGTGGCCTTACATTACATAGCTACATGATATTTACATACTTATCACTGAAACATATTGACCCTGTGACCTCAAACATCCATATGCAACAATAACATAATGTTTCAGTGAGTCTAAACCTACCACAACTGGATTTGAAAAAAATTAAACTAGACCAAAACCAACACCTCATCCAACTAAGTGGAGCCTTGACCAAAAAACAACTGGACATATATATTCACTGCTATGGTTGTTTGTAATCTTCATGTAGCTACGGCTAATGCGAGCATAATAAAATTCAGAAACTGTATTTCAGTAGATATAAATTTCCATATCATCAAAGCAATGTGGTTGTGTGTGGTGTGGTTATAGCAGTACTTTTCTTGGCTTGGAGTCCGAGGATGGGATCGCACATGGCCGAGGTTGCTGACTCCCCGTATGAACATCATAAACTCGGAAAAGAAAAGGGCGGCGATGAGGTGGATGAAGGATGTCATGAACAACTGATACAAAAAGGAAGTGGTGAGTGGGATTTTTATAGTTTTAGAAAGGATCAGTTTGTCTCAGTTTGGTTAACTGCATAGGAATTGTCTGTAAATTCTCCTCCCAAGTCATCTGGAACTTCAGTTTGTTATGTACTCTTACCAACAGTAAATAGGAAGTGACCTGAAAACTGCAGCTGCCATAGCTATAGACTACCAGCTCTCACATACAATACTATGACACTTCTCAGGGAATCCCTGTACACGGACTCCCAGCCCGAAATATGCAGTGCAAAGCATGGCACTGTTCAGAGACCAAATCACGTTTTGCTCAAATGAGCATTTCAAATCCATGCCCTTTGCTAGATGAATGATAGTTGTGATCATTACCGATTATTACTGATAACACTGATCATTATCTTTATTCATTCGTCTGAGATATAAGCAATAAAACGTCCACGGGTCTGACAAGCATCTTCCAGGGAACTATAACACCCTCCCTGTGATATTCATTAGCTGAGGAAGGCAAGCGGGGGGCCACTCTTCCTTTCATAGCAACCCTTGAATTTGGACTAATTGGGAACACGCCGGTGCCCTCTTGACCCCGGAGAGGGAAAAGCATCCTGACCCACCATCAGGACGCCCATCCCCACTGCGCAAGCTGTGATGTCATCTCAGCGGGAATTCAAAAAAGCGCAGACGAGACACGCATTCGAAACCGTGCAGCCAAAGCCACGACGCGCCACGCGAACAGAGGAATAACGGGCGACTGGTGCGTTTCTTAGCAAAAAAAAAAAAAAAAAAAAAAAAAAACGGGCGCTTTTTTCCCCGAGTTCATTTATTTCCCATTAGTGCGCTCCTGAGTGGTGTGCTTTAATAAACAGGCACGTTGGCAGATCCTTTGATGGTGGTGTTAATGGCGGCAGAGAAAAGTAATGGCCACATTCCCTATGCCATGGCTTTGTTTTAGAGCCCGAGGCGCAACATTAGTCAGCTCTGCTGTTCTGAGACCGCGCTAATTTCAGCAAAAGAAGCGCGCGGAGAGGAAAGATCTACTTTAACTTTAACTGCACGAATGAAGGGAGACGCAGACAGCATCAAGATCATCAGAGCTGACCAACAAACCATCAGTTTTGACCTTCTCTGCCCGACGCACACTACCTGTGAGCTGGGAGATTATATCCATACAAATGATCCCACTGCTATCAATGTTTTATGATTCTAGTCAGTGCGCATCTCAAAACAGTTAAGAGATACAGTCAGAAAGGTTATGAGAAGAAGCCCTCCTGTATAACTGGCATCTGAGGCAACTGAGGCTTTCAGCCGCAACATTTCCTAATAAATGCAACTGTAATAGGACACTAGGGCGGCGCTGTAGACTTTTGCCCTGTGGTTAGAGTTATGACTGCCATTTGCAGATGCCAGTACACAGGACATCCCCTCTTCTGTAATTTCAATACAGGGGGTTAATTGCTCTGAAAAAACAGGAGGGGGCTGAGAGCCAATGAATGGTTTGGATTTCAAGTACATGGATGGATGCTGGTGATTACATATGCTGATGAAGAGGAAGAGTACAGTATTTTCTGTACTATTAGTTTATTTTCCACTACTAGTTTTTATTATACTACATTATTATACTAATTTAATTTTTTTCTACTGCTAGTTTAATTTACTAGTTTTTGTGATATTTCTCAATGAGGACAGACAGGACAAGGGTACCCTGCCCATGCAGCAGAGGATTACTCTGTAAAAACACCATGAGCTGCGACAGACCCAGAGAGGGGACTGGATCTTCTCGATCTGTCCTGCCAGAGAGAGATGCTCCAGAGAGGAGGGCTACCACTAATACCATGTTGTCACTGATCAGCAGTTTGAGTAATGCCAGTCTCAGGAGGTCCTGGGGGGGGGGCTTCTGTGCTTATTAACCAGCTGACCCAGCCTGCTCCCCCCTGGCAACCCCCCACCCCTTCCTCCCACCATGGTGAGATCTGGATCTCACTGAAGCATGCACTGCAAACAAGCGCCTTGACACTACTGCATGCCAACAAGTGGGAATTAGCCCTATGGCTGTGGTAACGCTATGGCTGTGGTAACACATAACGCTACTCTGCTCATAAAACTCCAGCCTTAATGGAGCACCACACACAATAACACAATCTGCTTTTGTAGGAGAGGACAAATAGCAAACGCCCTCTGCAAATCATTCTCCTGCTCTGTATGAGAAAATGCTCTCAGAAAATTACACTGTCCAGAATGTTATCTGGGATAAATATGTGTGGTTCCAGGATTAGCATTCTTCAAATGTTTTATTTCCTTCCTGTTTTTCTCAGACCAGTTTATACTTACACCTCTAAGCATATTAATCCGACACCCTTATAAACAATTTGAAGTTGTGCCTAAAAATATTATTTTTTTCATTACTTGCATATGCCTATAATGTGTGTCTCTTCAACGTGTTAAACTGTTTGAAGCATTCTTTTCGATAGCGTTAAAAAGCATTCTTCCCAAAGTCACCCTGTACATAACAGATGGCAACTGATCTTTCCAAGCAACCAGTTCTATTCCCAATTCAACAACCCACTCACATGCATACACTGCTATAAATAATGGCGTCAGGCAATGCAAGAATCATCAGCTCAACGCATTTCCCCCAAACTCCGCTTCAAAAGCTACTGGTATAATGTTTCTTCGAGGGATCATGAGGCGGGAAATAATGAAGTTATCGTTTCCTCCAGTCTTTTAATGCTCTCCTTGCTCATTTCGGCGAATGCATCACGGTTCGGCTTCTGTACCCCTGATGATACCACTGACAGATGGGACAATTCACAAGGTGCTCATATTAAAACAACTCTGCTAATTAATAAGGACTTTCTCAAGCTCCCGGAGTCGTCACGCTTTGTGAGTCATTCTTCCCAGACAAAACTTCCGTGACAAAGTCAACGCGACGGTGACATATTGTAAAAGCGAGTTTTTACTTCCATGTTGAGACAGACAGCATTTTCAGTAATTTGAGAGCATTGTTCTTTCCTCCAATGCCAGCCATTGCCATTGCACTAAAACTCAGAAGTACAGCTAAGCTATCACTTAGTGTAAAGTAAGTACACTAAATTACACTGCAGACAGCAGTTGCGAAAAGACCGAGACGTCTCTTTTGGACTGATCATCACTCACTTTGTGCTGCACACGAAATTATAGTTCACCACCAAGCACAAACACGTTTTAGAGGTGCTTGACTGCTGTCTAAAGAATTCAGAAACCCCCTGTTTGCTCAGAGCTGATTAACATTCTTTGTGTCAGAGTTACCAGCATGTGTTTGAGATTCAAAGGTATCCAATGGATTTCTACTCTCAGGCAGAGGCACAGATTGGGAGATAAGCTTGTCATTTTCACTGTCAGTTTTTAATGTCTCTGCCAAATGACAAAAGCTGCTCATTTCGCTTCGCATACAACAATACCATACCACAATCAGATGTGCATTAATCAGTTCCACTGAAATAGTACAAAAAAACTATGTTGTACAGTTGTATCACTGTATGCATTGACAATAAAGGTTCTCTCTCAATTTCCTCTGCCAAAGCAAAGTTATACTGTAGGAAACAAGCAGTACTAACTGAGAACAATGATGACAAATACAGTCACACAGGGCAGGTTTGCAGAATAGAAAATCGCCTCAATACCATCTTGATGATCACTGAGAAAATATCTGCTGTAGCTCTTTTCCACTGTTTTCATTTCCACTTTCTACTACATGGACCTATGTCCATGCACACAAGGGCTATTCCCTGGCATTTAATATGGGAATCTCTCACACACACACACACACACACACACACACACACATTATGCCCCAAATATAACCACTACTTTGCCTCCCAGGCCACACCACCCTGTTTTTACTGCAAACTTGGAGTTCTACAAAACTTGTAAGAAGATCTTTTTGTAAATTGAAAATAACCATGTACATTTTCAAAAATAAAATAATAAAAAGCCATATCTTCTGTCTTGATGTTTCAGAGATGATCAGGTATGTTAGGAGAGATTGCTTCAGTGGTTATAAGATCTTTGAGCTCCAAAGATCCACAGAGTTCCACAGCTGGTGATATGAATAGTACCGGTTTAGAGAGAGAGTATTTTGTCTTTTCAGTGGTTATAAGGTCTATAATTGAGTTTCTCAGTTGGTGGTATGAAAAGTATTGGTTTGGAGTGAGACAGAATTTCTTTATTTAATTTCTACTGCTTTCTTTCCCCAGGCCCATGAGATCAATGGTTTGCAATCGATTGTAAATTTAGTGTTGTGCCAGATGGTGGTAAGGTTAGATGCAAAGATGTGGTGTTTCATCACTCCAGCATTTACCCAAGTGTCAACAGGGACAGAAATGCAGGGCCTCTTGTTGAGAGGGTGATTTTAGTTCAATGCACAGAAAGGCAGGATCACTCTGTGGGGGAGCCTGCTGATCCTTCAGTGGAGTTACTAGGATGTATTTTTAGCCACTGAAGCAGAAACTAAAGCTAAAAGGTGATGAGGCTGATTAAGATGAAGAGTGTGCTAGTCCTTCACATGCAATCCGAAGGGTTTTCAGATCACTGCTTGCAGGTTTGTCCTTCCAATAAAATTTCTTCGATTGCTCCATCAAGCCACACCAGCCAGTTTCAGATCACTGATCTTGGGTAGCAGGCACACTCTGAAAGCCGAGAAATAGGTACCAGGGCCTTCCACTGGGTCAAGCAGTCTGAGACACACCTGATAAAGATAATGGGAAACATGAATTCAAAGACATTTTGATCTAAAGACTTAGATTTGAAATGCTTGAAATTTGTTTCTTGGACAAATATAAACAGCGAAGTTGATGCCTATGTACGAATTTATTTCCAAAAAAATATTTTTTTTGGATACTTCGAAGAATGAAAAATATAAGACAGTTTTGATTTTTTTTTTTGGTCACTGCATAATTCCATTTGTGTCATGTGTTATTGCATAGTTTTGATTCATTTGGGTACCAATAATGTCTCAGTCTGATGTACGATAAAGGGATTCAATGAATAAGACAAACACAATGATGACAGAGGGCATCCTTGTCTTATTTTGCTTATTTTCCCCTTTTCTCCACCCCTAAAACTTTGCAGTCGACAACTGCACATTTGGCTCTTCTTGTTTTAACACTCACACAGAGCTGCTGAAAACACAATCCTTTGACACGCTTGCCACAGATTCCAAGAATGGATGTTGTTTATAGCTGTAATCAGAAGGAGAGGAGTACAGTAGATTTACCCAGCTTATTATTCTTATCATTTATTTTAAAGATGTGGTTCTGTAATACTGCAAACAGTTAATACTGCATCAAACAGCAACTGTTTCCATAGTTTTAGCTTTTATGTATTAACCTGGATCAAATAAAATACTTATCTGGTATGAGTGTCTGCCCTTCCTAAATCCTGTTTGCTTTGAGTGGATTTTTTTTGTTGTTGTCATACCCATTCCTTGTCTGAGTGCCAATGCTTCACAGGTTATCTTCAGTTTGAAGTTAAAGAGAGAGAGAGCTCTGTAGCTGAAACACAGCGATTTCGCTTAATTCTTTATACGTTTAACGGTTACGCGAGCGGCGCTCATACGGCGTGGGACTTTGGGGCCTCGTCACAGTGTCGTTAACCGTTCTGAAGAGCAAATCTGGCAACAGGAGTGTCCAAAAAAATGTTCATAAAATTCCACCAGGAATCCATCTTCATATCAGCCTGGAGATTTCCCATTTGGCATGGAGCAGATTCGGTGGAGCTCTCAGACAGAAGGGCAGAGAGCATAAGGGGGTTGCATCTTTAGGGAGAGGGAGGAGATTAATGCCGGGCTGAAAGGATTCTGTTCCTCTGGGGTCATGAACATGCTGTGGCTTGTGGAGGTTTGAATAGAATGTTCTAAAGACTTGATTAATTTCCTGTGGGCTGTATGTGTTCCCTTTTTGCAGCCCATTATAACATTAACGGCTGTTTTCTTCATGCTGTTTTTTTTTTCCCCAGTTGTTTAGACACACTGGGCCCTAATTTTTCTTGCAAAATTCAAAATGTGCTTGGCCTCAAAATCCACTTAAGTTCAGTGGATAGAGCTTGGGTTTATTCTCATATGTAGTTAATCAAAGTGTATTTAGCTTTGTTTGACATTTTACAGTATATTCTTTACTTGAGTGAGCACTGCAGAACATCATAATATTTTAGTTGCTTCTCTAGCATCCTATATTCTTCATTTTTGCATTTGATGTGAAAAACGTATTATTCTTCCAGAAAGGACTAATCTGCTTGCTTTGCAGAGTGGGAAAAGGGGACATTATGGGGTGTCATTCTATTCTAAAGGGAGTTTCTATTCTCCACTTACAAGGTCTTATGAGGGAGGTTTTCATCTGAGTCACAGCTGCACACTGACTGGTGCATGATGGGAAACTACCATAGGGTAAATTTCAACCTGAAACTCACAAGTCTTCCTAAAAAGACATTGATTCGCAATGTTTTATGATGAGACTTGAGAGCATGAATATTCCACTAAACAGTTTATTGGACCTGCATATCATTACAACACTGGTCTTCCATATCAAATATAATGATCTCTGAAAAATGAGGGAAGATGTTGGTTTTAGATGACAGTCAGGTTTGTCAAGATATGCAGAGTATATATTAGAGTGCACTGAGACAATCAGCTCTGGTACTTAGTGCATTTAGAAATTACTGCTTCAGAGAAGGGTCTGTCAAAAAATGGGGACCGTTTTCATTTGAGCCATAGAGGACGTAACTATCACAATAACAATTTTCTCTTTACGTGACCATAAGTTATAATAAAGCAACTATTAATAGGGTGAGACAGAGGCAACACTGGCTGACATCTTAATTTCAAAAAAATTGCAGAGAGACCAATACAATAATATTGTTTTTCAGTGAACACATAATTAAAAATTAAATTAAAAAAGGCATTATTTTATTACTCTTGAAGCACATCACTCCAGTTTTCTTATTCCAGATGCTGACTGACTGACTCCAATGCCCAAACAGGCAGCAAGTGATTTGTCTTAATGTCAGAAAGGAAAGATGGTGGCACTAAGTAGTTTATACAGTTAATACACAGGGCCTACATCGATTTCCTTTCAAATGTTCTTTTCAGCCTCAATCAGACTCTTGCCACTGACCCTTATGCTCACATACTACAGTATATGGGTATCCAGTGACTACCAATGAACACAGGAGGACTGAGACACAGCAGTAACGTAGACACCATTTTAGCAGTCTAATGACTCCTTTCTGAACTGGTCTTTGGAAATATGTAATTCAAAATCCAAAATAAACACCACAAAAATAAAGAAAAAAAATCCTTACTGACAAAATCTTCTGATGCTTCACTTGCATTTATTTTGTTTACTTGCCCTCAGGCCACCTCTGACTGTCAACAGGCCTGTTAATGACAACGTTCAGACACAGGTACAATATTACATTATGTGCAATGCCTGGGGTAACCTGGGATCCACTGATACACTGTCGACTTACTGTGTGCGAGAGGGAAAGCAGAAAGCAGAAAAGGAAACGGTTGGAAAAATGAGTACAAAAAGATAATGACATAAAATGATCAATCCAAAAAAACACACAGCATTACAAACACTGAGGTGAGGACCAAAACACAGTGGGTATTGATGACGCTCAAGGGGAAACAGTGAGGCACAAGACAATACATAACCATAATGAATAGATAATGCTGTTAAAATGTGAGCTTTTGACTGACAGTTTTTCTACTGTAATTTTCATATTGTTCTGTGAAAATAAAGAATTTCAGGGTTGGGGAATCCCATGCTCACAGATACAAAGCATAGGGTTGGAAGGGAGGGCATGGTGCTGGATTTGGGTCTCACTGGTTTTATTTGTTTTAATTCTGACAGAACCAATTTCCATAAAGTTATGTATGAGTCTCCATAAAGTTGCAAAGTCAGACTACTGTACTCATACTATACAGCCACATATATATACACACACAGTTGTAGGTTGCAGATTTAAGTAAAGGTGAGAGGCAGATTTTCCAGATGTTTCTACCACCTCCACACAGACAGAGATGAAGAGACTAGGGTACCGAAGGAGAAGGTGGCACTTGAATTATGCGTTATTGGTTCTAAAAAGATGGTAAAACAGTCAGTTACAGCTGGGATATGGGCAGGTGAGACCAGTCAGGTGACAGCTTGTTACTATGAGCAACCCTTTCGGCCTGCTATGGGTCTCTGCTAAATTTGATATTATTATTAAAACTTTGGGAGGATAGTAAATGTTGGCTTTGAGAATGTTATTTCCATATCTGACATGGAATGTAGAATGAATCTTTTAAAGCCTCCCTTAACTGTGAATAATGGAGAAAAAATAGGTGAGAAATTATTGTTCAAAATGTGTGAAGCGTGACACTATTATTTCCTGGACCACAATATGAAATGACTTTTAAGTAATGTGTTGGTCTGGATCTCTCCAAAATAGTAGTATTATTTTGGTAGTCACTCTAAAATGATTTCGGTATCCAGTTGCTCTTGTGTTGCACTGAACCGTCTCAACTATAACCGTAAGTCTAAAAGCATCTTACTGTACTCCTTACTTTTCCAGACATTGTAATTTGTGACAAACAGTCACTGAATAGTCACCTCAGGAGAGGCGTGAAATTCAAAACCCCACCTTGAACGCTGAGCAGTGTGGGTGTAGCCACTGGGTAAATCTTTTACAGATACCAATGAAATGCCGCTATTATTTTAGTCTGTTGCTCGCTACTTTACCACAGACTCACCGGAGGGTGCCCTGCATCTCTAAACAAATGAGTATTTAGGCAAATTATTCCAGCCGAACAGACAGTAGATACAATTAGCGGTAATTGGGTTTGGGTCGTTGTGCGCCTCTCAATGCAGGTGTGTTATTTAATGCTAAGACCAATGGACCTGATGACAGCCAATGAAATGAAATAGACCATAAAATGTATTTGCTTCCTCCTGTAGCTTTGGGGGTCGAGGTGGCTGTCTTCCAGGGAAACCCGTCTGCATCCACCCAAACGCAAACCTGTATGGTGACCTCAGCGTAATCTCATTTGCTGCTCAAATTTTGAAATCACCAGGTTATGAAGCACCTGCTATTGCTAAGCTATAAAACCCTTAGCATCTGCACACAGCATAGCAACACTTACTGTAAGTGGTAATTGATAAGCACCAATTGATTAATGTCTTCATTGACAGCAGTTTGAGCAGGGCTCAATGAAACGTGACCAATTAACATTTCTGGTCATGTTAATCAGGATCATCACTCATGGGGAGTAACTGCTTATTCAATGTTCTTCACAGCATCATGGAAGTCTCTGCTTCTTCCCCTCCCCTGATGAGAATGTTTTGACAAATGTGTGCAGACTTGATAGAAAGCTTGACCTTGTCAGACAGCACCATTATGACCACCTCCTATATTTTCGGTAGCCAGGGTTACATACACCACACTTGCTATGGCTATACACAAAGATGATCCTTGAGTGATTTTTGGGAGATTGGGAATTATGTGTTTGGAGTGATGGCACCTACAGTATCCCATAATGCTCCTCTCAACAATTCAACATTACATCCTTTGTCAAGAAGTAGAACCACCCTGGGGTAACACATTTACCCTTGATGAAAGACTTAAGAGTGGGACTCTTGAAAGAGTTGGGAAGCTCTGGAACTGGAACTCAGAACTTATCGCTTATCAAAAGGCCTCAAAACAAAGTGGTAGCCTTTGCCCTTTTGGCGATTTATGGTGGTGCACTTAGTCCTGTACGCCTTCTCCACATCCTGGCAGTTTCTGCCTCATCTTTCACTCCAGTGCAAATCAACCTTTAAATCACTACAATTAATAAGGAGGGCCAGTCAGGAAAACAAGCCCCAATAATAGGTTTGTTCCCTCGATCCACCCACGCCGAGTTTGCCAAAAAAAGGGGGTGATGGCCGCACCACCACTGCGACAGAAGGTAAGCGATTCCACTGTTATTAATCAACTTCACGCTCAGTGATTAGGAAGTTTTTTTTCGCTCCGCCGTTTGCCGCATATGGCTAATGGTTTTATAAACAGCGCACTTGATTTGCTCGCGTTGCCTCCTTGCCCCTGAATAATGGTTCATTTTTTCCCTTACCGGATAATCTTAATTACATTTGAAATGCAGTGCTGATGCACTCAGTTCTGGGGGAGAGAGTGGGGCGAGGGGAAGGGCGGGGGGTCTACGAGAGAGGTGTGACATTCAGAGAGGCTGCAGGACGGCTGGGTTATGCTGTCATTTGTGCCCCGTCCGCTAACTGATGGGAACACAGAGAGACATTAAGGGCAGTCCTGGAGGAACGGCACTTATCTGCAGTGATTCTCAATCCTCCCGCTCTGTGAGAAGAGAGGGCTTTCATGGGCCGTATCAGGACCTCATTCCAGCCGGACCACGATTTCACACGGAACACTAATCTTAGAGCGCTGACTCGCCTTTAATTCCTCCCTCCTCCCCACCCCGCACTTCATCTCTCCCCCCCAACCCCCTGTGGCACTCTCTCACTCCCTTTATCCTCCCACCATTTTAATGTTTTCTTTTGCCCTTTATAGTCCTTCCATCCCTCCCCTGCCAAACACCAACTCTCTCTCTCCACTCCAGGACCCACTGGCCAGCCAGCGGGGCCGGAACCCTCGTGTCCCCTGTCGGGGCTTCTCGATAATCCTGACGGACACCTGCCCCCGCCCACCCCTCCCTCCCTCCACTAAAGGGAGAACAGCACCGCGCGAGAGGGGGACCGTCCGCTCCTCCTGCCTCCGTAAAAACCCTCCGCCCAAAACCGAGGCCTGCATCCCACGCTGACAGGCATAAAGATAGATCTCATTTGCCGGTCCGTTTCCTAAAGTCTTCCTCCACTTTATTACAGATATAAAAGCCCTCATTCATCACGGCTCCGCTTTACGGCTACAGATGAGACTCTTGCCTCCGTAATGTAAATCGAGTGAATGTAAACTGGGAGAACGGATGGCGGGACGCGACCGCAAACGTGTAGCTGAGTTTCTCTCCTTTAAGCACGATTTTATTTCATTTATTTTATTTAGTGACTCACACCATGCAAGGCACATAAAAAAATTCCAGTTGGCTTCTAGCAATATTTGGGGCGCTTAAGGTTAAGGCATGCAGATTAGGAATGGGCAATTTCAGAGCTGACATAACTGTAAAAAATTTGCTGAATAAACAAGAATATTCCTGTGTGATTGTGTGATTCCAGTCATTAAAATCTCGCCAAGTAGCTGAACACAAACCCTAGACACGTAATACTGTAGTGATATCAGAGCACCACTGAAAGCTGCAAGCCGCATTCACATGTCATACACAGATGTGAGTGCTGTGTGGTGCTTATTGGTATAACATTCTCTACAGGTGTAATGCATGCATTCTTGGACACAATGGATGCTGCCAAGCTGAAGTGAGGAAAAGTGAATAAGTGCTATTCAATAAAAATCGATTATTCCAGTTCCATATAGCAAAACTATCCCTGAGTCCAAACAGCACCACTACATCAGGGTGTACCACTGCCAGTGTGATCAATGTCACGCAATCACAAAACACGGGAAAGGGAAGTATTTGTATAATGGCCCAATTATAATGTTGTGATCTGGTCTCTTATTCCAGATAAAACAGCATCCAGCTGTTTATTTTTATTCGTTCTGGAGGTTCAGTGCTCTTCAGGCAAATACTGTAGTGCGGTATGTGCCGTCAGTATCTCTCTGAGGTCAGAAGCAACACAATAACATCCCTCTTTTCTCTCCGGCTGCAGCTCGAACAAAGCATGAAATCACTCACACACTCTTATTGTCGCTGCTGTGTGGTTTGTCTCTGTCTCTCTCCATTGTCCCATTCTGAAGCAAGGAGAGTCAAGGACAGTATGTGGTATTCTCCCCCTAGTCTTCACGCAGGAACGATACAAGGCATTACAGTTAAGTTTATTATGATTCGTGAGAAAAAAAGCCAAATGTCATTCCGCTCCTTCATTAAATAGTCATATCTCCTAATTGCAGCGCATCTCTAATTCTGTTGCAGAGAAATTCAGTGTTATGAGGAGCAAATATAGTAGGCAATATTTGCACAGAATCCACTTATTTGACTCAGTATCACTCTGTTTAGTTTAACATACAATTGTTCTGAAAAGTTATTGCTGGAAAGAATTGCAGTTATTTTGTTTCTAGTAACAGCCATTAAAATATGCAAATTATTCTCACCATGAATTCTACCTTTTTAAGAACAGGCTGCATGCATAGGTTTCTGAGTCTAACGTTATATGCAAAATGAAGCAAGCAGCATTCTGCAACTTCTTCCATTAAAGTGCACAACTTTCAATGAGCTGAACCCCTTCCCACCAACACTTTTTTTCAATACAAATGGTGCTCTGAAACCAATTTTCAGAGCACACAGGCAAACCAACATCTGTCATCAGGAATTGGGCCAATGCTTCTTTTTTTCCCCCAAGACGCTACACTAGAAGAGACTACTTTTTTTTTTTTTTTACACGGCAGCTATTTTAAACCTAATTGTTACAACGTGTGGGGGGGCTGTCTATCAACAAGAGCACAACTGACACAGGAATCTACTTAGTCTGCAAGAACAGTAGTTAGGCAACCTTACAGAAACACATAATCTGCCTGGTGACAGTACATTAGGGGTACATGTAAAGCTACCCCACACACTGCACCTACAGTGTAATATGGCAATATGGCGATTTAAGACCACCATCTTCGGTATCTTCCCCTTGCTTAAGGAGCAGCAGTTATGGGCTGTACAGCATGCAGCTAACTGGAGATATAAGGGGAGTGATCCTGCTGAACTGAACTGTGCCGCCTGGCTTCTGTTCGTGACGTCAGTCTGGACAGAAAGCTGCCATCTGGCATCTCTCACTCCGTCCTCTCGGTGCCACGAATGAGCGATGGCCACAGGAATCTCCACAGCACACAGCAGACACCTGGACAACCTGATACTCCAGGAGGCCACTCTGCTGCGGTCATCTCGTTGTGAGTGTTTATCTTACGTAACTGGCAAAAGCAACCGCATACCAACCTCACTTCAGCAAGAAAAAATGTAACGACATACAATGGTGTGCAGGCAGCAGTGTGGCGTAGTGGTTAGGAGCAGATTGCAGGGCACTGCTGTTGTATCCTTGGACAGGGTACTGAACCCACAATTGCCTCTGTAAAAATCCAGCTGTATTAATGGATAAAACTGTAATCAATGTACGTCACTCTGGATAAGAGCGTCTCCTAAATGACAATAATGTAAATAATGTAACGTAACTCCAAATATAAAAAAGAGAAATGCAAATGGGTCACTTGTTTGCGTTACAGCATGCTAATGGCCACGCTGCTGTTTATTTTTGTCTCAGCAAATCCAAGGCGACCTACAGCACATTGCTCATATGTTACAAAGCCATTCAGACAGCTGGATGTTCACTGAAGCAATTCAGTTTAAACACTTTGTTTAAGGGTACAACACCAGTGCCCCGCTGGGGATTCAGGCCTGCAAGTTCTGGTTACAAGCCCAATTCCCTAACTAAGTATGCCTGCCGACACTCAGCGCATATCTCTCACTTGAATAAGTTCCAGACGAAATGCAGCTAGCTCTGTCAAAAACACAACAGAAAACTCCGAGCGATCTTTTGAAAGGAAAAAGCAAAAAGGCGCACATGCAGTCCAATACTTTGTGTTAATCCACTGTTACAACTGCATGCTTCTGGAAGATGGAGATACGTTAGCACCATTCTATGTGCTGTAACTCATAGTTATCTACATCAGAGCATGGACAGCAATTAAGAGCTCCCTGGATTTCAGTTTGCTAACGACTTAAATTAAAAACAGCTATTATGATTCTGTAGGTTATGAGTATCATTCAGGCCTTATTCTACAGAGCCATACTCATGTACCATTTCAGCTTAACCACATGTCCATAATACACAATCTGCGTGATAGGAGTGTGCAACCAATCGTGCATCTGCAACGCCCTCAAACCAGAGCATGCTTTAATTCGTTAAATCCGCAGTTTGCTGAATATTTAATAAACGCGGTGTGTCGGGGGGATTACTTTAGAAAACATCTCACTATTTGTTGCAATTAATTTGTCCCCCTTTTCAGGGCCTTCAGTTGTCAAAAACAGTGCAGAGAGAGAAGCAGCTGGAGGATATCATTATATCCACACAGACCTAAACCCTTCGACCTGCCTCAGAGATTCACAGTGGCAAAGGATTCTTGGGTACTGAAGAAATGCTTCTCAAAGATCACAACCAGAGTGTTCTGTGGCTGGAGGTAAAATGTAGGTGAATTTGAGAGACCTCACTCACAACAAAACTCAGGCCAACCCCCCTTCAGGGGGTTCAGGGGGAACAGACCAGGGCGCCCATCATCATGCAGTGTGGGACCATGTTTTTTTTTTTTTTTTTTTTTTTTTTTTACAACTGATTCAAAGCAATTTGGGTTTTTTGCAGTTTTTATTTTTCCTTTTCTTTTTTTGGTTTGTTTCTCTTCCTTTTGAGGAATGACAACAAAGCCTCATTATGGCAAATTTTCTTCACTCCAGAGTCAATCATTCTTCTTTACTGCAGAGATTTTCTTAATTCACTGCGGGGGAAATTTGTCATGCCAGCGCAGACCCACCACTGAATTCCAAATGTGGCCTGGTCGCTTTGATAAGGTATAAATTAAAATGCCAGCAACGGAACGACAAATTAGCCCTCTATCAAGTTGCGTATGCAAAATGAATCATAGCTAGCTGTTTGCAAAATAAAACCCTTCTAATTAGGATAATGTAGACAATGACTCAGGATGCAAAGGTGACTAGTTTCTGATTGATTTTCCCTTTATGCAGTTGGACTCAAATTAAAAATAAGCGCATTACAATGTGCAGAATATATTTCTGGTCATAAATCTGATATATACATCCAAAATAGTCCACATATTGATACTGCCAAGACACTCAATGTATGCTTAGTTTGCATAAATTTACACAAAATCTGCATCTGTACTGTTTGACATCAGATAAACTACTAATGCAATCCTCAGACCTAGTCAGTCTGATAATTTGCCATAGTAACACTGTGCTCAAGACCTCATCTGCAACGTTGGTAACATGGCTGGTTGTCATTTACTGCAGTCAATGTCCAACTAAAATACATATTCTGCACCCAAAACTCACAATGAGCCTCACATTTGCTGTTACGATCTATGCTATTGCTTTAAGCAGCTCCCCAATCAAACTACATTTGTAATGGTAGTATAAATTTCTGCGCTCTTTGAATGAGACAGCTATTCATTTATATCCATTTTTCTAACTGAAGCTGTGCCATCTAACTGATTAAGGAATAACGATCTGACAATGAAACTGAGTTACTACATTTATAACAGACCTACAGTCAACATTTTTGAAGAAAGAAAAGGCTAAAAAATTCAAACATTTCAGCATACTGCCTCCCTCATTGAAATGGCATTACTTTATTGGCAACCTTTTTTTATACCTAACTGAACAACGCCACCACAGGTGTACATGCTAATTAGAGAGGAATCATCATTGCCTGCCCCTGTTTCACTGACGATTTCACTGATTTCATCAGTTGATCAGAAATGTTGAGAAAAGACTTTTTCAACATAGCAACTAAAATCCTTTTGATCTCTGCACCTCTGGTTTTAACCTGAGGGCTGAAAACAGAGCAAAATCCACTTCAATTAAAATATACGATTCTTTTGGATTTACAGCCTCAAGTTAAGGACTCGTTAAAGGCAACAGAGACACTGATTGGTAATTCCTGTCTAATTAACTTGAACACCTGTGGTGCTGTTTTAGAGTTAGGTTTTTACAAGGTTGCCAACAGAGTAACACGTGACAGAGGCAGTATGCCTAAAAAGAATCTTTCAGACTAATATTTAATCACAAACATAGAGTGCAGGACCATTTATAAATGCAGAAATCCTTTTGAAATACGCCTGTTTTTAACCTATAGTCTGCAATAAGAATGCAGTACACTTGTAAACATGACAACAAGAAAACTTGTTCATCTCTAGAACATTCTTTGCTTCTTAAACATCCATACTGGTCAATTTTGCTTCAGAGCCGTTAGTTCTGAAAATGAATACACAGCAGGTTAGGAGGGTAAGAGGTGACACAACATTGAAATGTAGGGGAGCTGAGGTATGGGCTGCTTCCAATCTCCTGTGGAATGGTGCAGTACCATTGTACACTGCTGTTCTACTATAACACCAGAAAATCAGTCACGGTCAAAAGAGGGGGGGAAAAAAAATAATCAAAAGGATCAGCAATGAGAAGGATACTGCTGTGCGTCTCCAGCTAATTATCTCTCAGATACTTAGCTCAAGGGAGCGCTCCAGACACACTTATATTAGAGCTCGCACACAGATGTTACGCTATGGTTCGAGAGGCCGTTCATCACGTGCTTGATTAAGCCCAGCACTGCAGATCCGTAATGCTTCCACCGCTAATCAGGAAACTGACGTCTGAAATGAAGGAATCTTTTTCGGTAATATCCTCTACCGCTAACACGCACGCTGCCTGCAGCCACTCAGCGACACATGAAGTGACAGACAGGGAGACGTCTGCCGAGCATTGCGCATCTTCATTTTCCCAAGTGTGATTTCCCACTGTACGCGAACAGGGAATTATAACAAGGATTTAAAAAAAAAAAACCCAGGCTGATTACAGGAACACGCAATTAATATGCTCTGGAGAACCTTACTCGAATAGCACATTTTTCTTAGAGTATTGCTAGTGTTTTATCCCAGAAAAAGACACTGGGGGGGGGTTCAGGAATTATTTCCAATTTGGATACAGATTTCAGTTTTTTAAAAAAGCAGCTCATGTGAATAAATTCATTAACCAACAGGATTTTCGCCTAGCACACTCTGCACTCAACACTAAAACCCCCGTCATCACGAAAACAGCTCTCTCACTCCTGCCCCGATGGCATTATGAAATGTTTCCCAGTGTGTGACTGTGATTGGATGGAAACACGATCAGATTTATTGGGGTGTATTTTCAGAAATGGATTCTTGCAGAGGCGATTTACTTGCTCATTCAAAACCCGCTCATTGCATACAAATGCCACCTTTCCCTGCTAACTCAGGGTCATCTGGCGGAAGACTCATTTCAAGGTACACGATTCTCAACTGCTACACCCATCTGCTTTATGAGCCATTCTGCAAAAAAACCCCATTCAGGCGTGCCTCTGATAACACACTGCTAACGCAGAGAGGAGGAATATGAACTGTGGGGCAATTCTTCTGTCTTGCATCGGATTATCAACCCCATCCATTTTGAAACAGGGCTGAGATTAAATCAATATTGTGTTTCAGTGATCAATCAGGAAGCACACGCACACACACACACACACACACACACACACACACACACACACACACACACACACACACACACACACACACACACACCTGTTGCATAAAGCACAGATTTAAATTTGCTCACACTCACCGGTCTAGGAGTGTTGTTGGCCTGGTCTGACACTGTTGCTCATTTAACTTGAATGAATACACTAATGTTCTGTTGTGCTGGAAGTCGCCCCAGATAAGAACGTCTGCTAAATGCATGTAATGCAATGTAAATGTAATGCAAATTGTTTCACAAAACAGTGGAACCTGGTTTACAACTAGCAGCTCTAGATGCGGTTTTGAGGAGGACGAGTTCTGAGCTCCAGGTGCAAGACAGGTTCCTCTGATTGGTCTGTCATATTGCTGGTGGTTGAAGATGGAAAGTTACAAGGGGCCATCAAACTAATTAAGCCTCTAAGACTTCACAGTGGGAGATTTATAGGTGTATGAGTGGAATACCGTGGACAGAGATAAATGGGTGGGAGGCAATTTCATCTGAGCTGCACCTCGTCCCCGCGCCCATGTGCGCACGCACTGTTCGGCGAAATGCTGCCGTGGAAACAGAGAGCCATAGAGGTATGGATTTTGACACGCCATTGATCAGGCAGAGGACGATGAATTTCTGTGTATCGACTGCAAAGAAAGTCTGCTCTCTACAAAGAATAGAAATGATCTAGCAGAGCAATAGAAGTTCCACTCTGCTGTTGGAACGGCGGCTTGCACCGAATATTGGAGATATTGGATCTCCTCAGTGCACTACAAGAAAAGGAAAAGCATGATACATATATCACTGTAATCTTTGAACCTTGCCATTATTTTTTGGGTAATCAGGATGATGAGCTTATTGCCAACATACTGTACAAGCCTACAGCAGAGATGGCTGGGATCCAAAAAACTCACTCAGATGAAGAGTCTACCCGTGCAAATTAAAAACAAGCTCATTGAATGACAGTTTGGTCCCAAATATGTCCGATTTAAGACTGATTAACTATACATTGTATGAATTTCATTCTTTCATATCTCTAAAAATTTAGGAGCCATGCAATTAAATGACAGCATGAGTGTGACAAACTGTTTGTGACATGAGAAAATCAGACATACAGTAAATGCAAACTACATTCTGGTTCCATTTTATATACAGACACTTGTGGTGTGCAGTACATATCCAGCCGTATAAATGGATAACGTTGTAAAAACCTGTAATTGTTGTAAGCCACTCTGGATAGGAATGTCTGCTAAATGCCAATAATGTAATGTAATGTAATGATGTCAGCAGTCAGATGTGTGTGCTAATTTCTACTGGGTGGACTGTGGCAAAACTGTTTATTTACATACAAACTGAAAAAGAACTCCAAAAAGCTATAAATGTGATACATTGCATATCATTAGCATGGCACTGTATTTGCAGCTAAGCTGTAGAAAATGCGTGCACGCACTACAGCTTTGTTAAGCTCTCACCTCATCACTTTTGCAGCATTTCACACTATTTTTCGGGTTTATTGCCATCCTGCTCTCATTAAACTCTTAAAAAGCTTTAAGCCGAGGCTCAGGAGATGGAGAGGGCAAAGATTTACAGCCAAGCCCCACCAGTGTTCTCCCTAACAAAAATGTGTTACTGCTAAAGAGCACCACGTGTGTCCCTCACAGAAACATTCAACGCTAAATAGCACCACGTTTGCCCCTCAGAGAAATATTCAACGTTAACTAGAGCCATGTGTGTCCCTCACAGAAACATTTAACGCTAAATAGCAACATGTTTGAACCTCACAGAAACATTCAATGCTAAATAGCACTGTGTGTCCCTCACAGAAATGTGCTACAACTACAGAACATCATGTGTGTTCTCCCTCACAGAAATATGCTACTACTAAAGATGTGCCAGGAATGCACTGCTGCTAATGAGGGCCACGCATATTCCCCATCACAGAAATGTGCTACAGCTAAAGATGTGCCAGGCATGTTCTCCATAATTGAAATGTGGCAGGGTAAAAAATGTAGAGAATTGTGCCAGGCACAGCATTGTCAATACTAGTTAGGGGTCTTCTAGGAAGCCAGTTTCTCCAAGCAGCCACAGCCCTTAGCGGAAGTCTGTCTTCCACACTTCAGCCTCTTCACATCCACCTCCTGCTTTACTCCGTCATGCTTCACATCCACCTCCTACTGCGCCTAATCATTCCTCACATCCACTGCCCTGCCCCCTCCAATCATTCCTCACATCCACCTTCTGCTGTACTCCATCATTCCTCACATCCACTGCCCTGCTCTCTGCAATCACCTTTACATCCACACCTCAGCACTCCAAAATCATTCTTCACACCCACCCCCACCTTATCCACAATCATAACCCTTTCCCCAGAATGACGTATATTGCTTGTGGCAACTGCAAAACAAGACTA
Organism: Megalops atlanticus; assembly: GCA_019176425.1. Lineage (NCBI taxonomy): Eukaryota > Metazoa > Chordata > Actinopteri > Elopiformes > Megalopidae > Megalops > Megalops atlanticus. Next base: position 6,152,618 of record CM032896.1, read on the forward strand.
ACAAGGTCTTAGAATGTCACCAGAGTAAAAAACTCCTGCAATTGCTTGTTTAAATGTGAATAAGACAACCCTGAGTAAGAGCAATTATTTATAAAGGTTATATATTGTAAACTACAAACATACAAAAATGTATAAAAATGTATGTTGAGAACATGACATAAACAGCTACAACCTTTCTGCCACAGGTTCTTGTCAAATATTCTCCAGTCTCACTGGGCTTTTAGAGGCAATACTGCAGTCATGTAATAAAATGGTTGTGCTCAGCTGTCATAACTTCACAACATGCACCATAACCTAGAATTTCCTCCATAAAGTATGCACATGAGGTAAACACATTTCAAAACTACAGCCACATACCAATCATAGCTGAAAAGAAGGGGGAGGAGAACGGCGCGGCATTCATACATTTTATCAGACAGCAAAATGTAGGCTAGCGCCTAGCACTGACAGTGTTTAACGGAAGGTCCCTCTGAGTAAACATGTTGTTCTTGGACGGGTCAGAACAACAGAGTTTGCGTGGAAGCATAGCAGCATGGCAGAACTGGCAGGACCGTGCCAAAGCCAGGCCCCCGCTGTAACGCTTCAGGCTCCAAACCAAAACTGGAGATGGTCCAGACGAGCACCTGCAATCATTTGTTTAAATGTGCATAATTATGAGATAAGCCAAGATTTGTCAATCAAGTTTCAAATTCCCCCCGGACGTGCTCCACCACGGAGTCTGCCAGCGAGCTCACGCCTTTTAATAAATCTAATTTCCGAATGCTAACATTGGGCTGTTAAAAAGATTGCTCCTGGAACAGATCAAAGACGTCTGATAAAACAATGGCTATGCGTGGCACGGAGTGTCGCCAGGGCTCCATCTGTTAATTACTTGGAAGTGCTGAAGTCACCTTTGACTGTGGTGAGCGCTCGATGCCGAGTGTCAGCACTTTAAACAGTTAATAAAGCTCGGCCGAGAGAGCACATTATTGAGCCTCATTGCTCAGGCTACTACAATTGTAGCATCAGCAGATACTAGGGAGATACTTTGTGATACTCCATCAAATTCAGGAGGACAAACTGTCAGTAAGTATTAAACGTATTCCCTTGTTAAAGAACCGTTACAAGTGACCTACTATCGAATCTGGCCTTTCTGAAAATAAATTAAGCAGCCCTCAGAGGGGCTGTTCAAAATTGTACTCTCGGCCGTGAGGTAGTTAACATAAAAGCTCTCTCCGTGGGCTCATAACCACTGTCCTGTAGGGGCCAATGTGTTCTGCATTTTCTTGCACCGCTCATTAATAACCTTGATGAATTAATTGCATGGCAAGGCTGGTTTAACCCTGCCCAGACCTTGAAACCCTGCTAGACAGGAATTCTTGGCCTCCCTGCATTTATGCAAGCAAAGGGCATGGGCCTGGAGCTATATTAAATTTGATAGCGGGGGACTGCGCTAATATGAGATGTATTAAGGTTAAGGTGTGTTGTGATGCAATAACAAAGCAAGCATTAAACTTGTATGATGAATGTGTAATTATGTTACAATCTTAAATGGTTACTTGTCGCTATCAGCAACTCATACATGTTGTGCACAGGGTTTTTTTCTCTTTATGTTATTATGTATATTGTGATAACAGTGTTTGTCTGTGTGTGTCCGTAATCATGTTCTTTGTGGTAACTGATCCACATGCTATGCCTACACGATCGTGTTCAGTCCCGGTATCACAAAAGAAGATTTCCAGCGTGGACATGCTTTGGGGTCCTTCCAAGGGAGCTTTTACAGCACCGTGTTCACTTAGCCATTCAGACGGAGCAGACAGTGTCTCACTCACATCCTCAGTGCCTGATGCTGATTTTTCATGGCAGCATTTCAAAATCCACTTCATCCCCCCCCCACCCGGCCCCCATTCTCTCCAGCAAGCCTGCAATGCATCTATGCCTAAAGCCTCTCCCTCTGAAGGAACTCACAATGCACCAGTTTGCTCCTGAAGGAGAGAGAGTGCATGCACAACATTAAATGCACCATGCTGATAACTCAATCGGTTTTTTGCAACACAGGTTTTTGCAAAATGCACAGGCATGTTTAAACTGTGCTGTAGTTCAACAAAGGACGAAAACAGCGCTTTCATACATGTATACCCCAAAATGTTGTCACAATTCTTTATTGAAGTACAGGGCCTAAACACTAAAATATTGTATATATAAAATGCATAAAGAAGTACAGTAATGTTTCCCCATGGTACAGTCAAATAGAAAAGGAGTCGGTATCAATGTTATATTTAAATCCATCTGCATTAGACAGGATATTGTCTCATAGATTGTGTCAGGATGGCAGTTTGCCGTTGGCTTTGCTGCTGGGTGTGCACACTCCATATGGTTGCTTATTCTGGGTTGTTAAAAACATTAAAAAGACATCTAACATCGTGTACTGTTTACAGTGGCTGGTTTTGTTACATTTCTCCTGTCAATCAATCACTCACATTATACTGGTGACAGCACATTTTTACAGTACTGTACTCCTATAATTTGACTCAAAGCTTTGTAATCCTGTCTATCTATTCCTTCTGACAGCCCACTTAATTCTTGCACAGGAAAGCTCAGTTATCGCTGCTGTAATGCATGAATTGCTTAAGGTGCCTTCATGCTGTCAACAGCAGGGTATGAACAAAAGTTTATCAATGAACATGTAGTGAGCTATCAACAGCGGATTTGTCCGTGTTGGAGGGCTGTTGGTTCTCCATCAAATCACTGCCCGAGTTGGTAATCTGTCATTAGCTGGCTGGTCAGTTCAGGGTTTTTTTGGACACTGGAAGCAATAAACAAATTGGCCTTAATCAATCTTTTTTTAGCCTTATTTCTTGGGTCTGGAATGTATCAAGGTCAATGTTTCAATAGCAGAGCTGCAATTTCAGTTTGAGCACTGTAATTTCCACCAAGAGCCAAAACAAGACATAATCATTGGTTTCCTGTACACAACGCCATCGAGTGTTTTGAAGGTTATGATGATGTGATAGTATGGCAGCCAGCGTATATTCGACTGAGGCTGTTTTGCCATGCACACAACACGAAGCCTCTACTGAAATGTCAAATTTAAGTGAACGGTGCAGAAAAAAAAACAGACAAATTTCGCAAACTGAACATGGAGCCAATGAATGACTAATGCGGTTCAGTTTAGTCCTGCTGTGAATCTTCATGTTGCTTTCTTTCTGACGGAAGCCAATAAAAACTGTGGGAGCCTCGGTCACAGAGTGCATGCAGATTCTGCTTGATCTGATTGTCCAGCACTGAGAATAAGAATGAGCCCATTTCTTAAATGTTATATGGATATGTTATTTAGAAACATCACCAGTCACCGCTGCTTCCTCAGTGGGATGTAAACTATGCCAGTACGCACACACACACACACACACACACACACACACACACACACACACACACACACAAACACATACATATTCCTCAGTGGGATGTAAGTCATGCCTGTGTGTGTGTGTGTGTGTGTGTGTATGTGTGTGTGTTTGTGTGTGTGTTTGTGTGTGTGTTTGTGTGTGCTTGAGTGTGCTATCAAAATGGGCATTGGGATTAGTGATAATTAAAAAGCACAATATTGTCAAAATTAACATAAAACGTAATTCATGGCTTCCACATCTGCTAGAGATCTTTAATTAGTCCTGTAACACTGCAGAGGCAAAGGTCTGTTTCTCAAAGCAATTACTGATAAACCAATGCAGGGAGACTAAAATATGGGATAATTAGTATTGATTCCTTTCATCATGTAAAATAAACAACTGTGCACCCATTCACTCCCTAACCTAGAACACATACAGTATAATTCATTCTCCACTAGCTTTCACAGAAACAGGTTTGTATGTACAGTGTGCTGTTACAGCGTTGTCCTCAGGGTAAGCTCTACCACAGCTCTGATAAATCAGCTCATGTTGCCTATTACAGGTTTCTCTCCCCACCCTCTAGCCCTTCTGATGTGGGATACTGTCTGGGCATACAGGCCCATTTAAACTGGGATAACTTATAACAGGCTCCAGGCTGTAAAAAATTCAGATGGCTTCACACAGTTTAAAACCAGCCAGAGTGAATAATGAGGAGACCTAGAACTTGGTGCTAAAAACAGGGCCTTCTGGGCAGGAAACTGCTCTCCAGGTAAGAAACCAAAATATTCTTAACCAGAGGTATTTTATTTCACAACAGAACAGAGTACTGGAGACTGAGAGCTAGGGGGGTTCCACTTCAAAACACGTGTAGGCCAGCCCTTTGCTGAAGGCTCCCTAACACACCTCTTATCTGATGTAACCGTCTTTGTGATTTAAGTGATTTAAGTGCTCATCACACAAAGAATTGTTATGTCAAATATGTTTCATGTCATATTCATGAATCCTTTTGAATAGAGAGAGCTGGGCTAAAACCACCAGTAACAACCAAATGAGAACCAGGAGCTGGATGAATGCTCTGTTTTATAATTACCTTGTTCAGTTTTAAATTACATCTCTTACTGGGTCAGTAGCCCGGTAAGTGACCATACACACCAAGTATGTGGAAAGTCACTTTTTCCTCTGTTATCAGAATTACATCTAGGGGCTCCCGAGTAGCTCAGTGGTTAAGGTGCTTGCCTCGACCGCAAGCTGAGCTCTACGGCGTGTGTCTGATCCCTGCTGTGTCATCAGCCAACAATGCCAACAATGCCAAACAATGAGCCAACAATGACTGGGAGCCCGGACTGCTGGAACAAACTGCCTTTGTTCTGCCGAGTATAGGGGTGGGTATGCCATTAGAGGTTTCTTGTCTCATTGTTCTAAGGCACCCTGCAAGTCATCAGGCTGCTGCAGGTTTCTGGGATGACATAAGTGCAGCCGTGCCCACAAGGCGGTTAGCTTGCTTGTGCTATGCAACCTGTAGTGTGAAAATTAGCTGCAGCTGGGGAGTGAGCGTACTAAGAGGATTGCAATCACCAAACCAAAGCACTCCTACATAAGTGCAGTGGTTGTTGAGGTGAGACTAGCCTAACATGTCTGTACAATGCGCAGTGCTTGTTAGGATGACACAATCCTAATGTATCCTACTGACAATTCCTAAAGATGGCTACGTAGAGGCAAGAAAAGCATTAAAGATAAGAGCTGCACCTCAAGCTGTCCTCATCGTGCCCCTGTGTGAGGGTCAAACTCGCAGTGCGCCTGTCTCGCCTGTCTCACAGTCTCACCTGTCCTTCCCCGTCTCCTCCTTGAAGACCCTGTCGCAGTAGTTCATGCGCTCCTCCGTGGTGACGTAGATGCGGGCCTGCGGGTAGCTGTCCACCGCCTGCCGCAGCATGTTGTAGACCATGCCCTTGCCGTCCTTGCGCATGTTCCTCAGGGGCCCCCAGATGACGTAGACGGTGTCGTTGGCCTGGCCGAAGAAGTACTGCTGCCTCTGCAGGAGCAAGGGCACGCTGGTGTGGGACACCACCCTCAGCGTGGTGCGCCGCCCCACGTCCCGCTCGAAGCCCTTGGTGGGGGCGTTGTTCATGCGCCACACGCAGGAGGTCTGGTCGATCTCCGGCCCTGCCTGCTGGCCCAGCATCTGGCCCGAGCTGGACACCACGCTGCACACGTCGCAGTTGAGCTTCAGCGGCTGTGAGGAGGCGGAGACAAGGGGGAGAGGAGCCAATCAGAGCGGCCGTTATGACCATCGACGCAGTGTTTCTGAAAACTTTACTGTTCCGACTGCCTTGCATAAAGAGACACGCTGGTGCAGCAATCGCCCCATCTTTAAACAAGCACATAAGCACAAGCAAGACGATGTCATGGATGTGGTGGACTAACACATCTCTTGCAATGTCATAAATGCACACAGTATAAGACAACACATGCCACTGCAACTTCATCTTCTAGAATGACGACATTCCCTCAAGCTGAGCACTCGCTGTTCCCAGGATATACTGGTGTATGTATATCCCTACTTGTAGTCTAATGTAACACAGAGCAATATCCTACAATGATACAACCCCAATTCAAAAAGATTTTGAAATTGAACCTGAACAGAAGCTGGCTGGAAATGTCATGTTTGCATCCTTAACTGCCAATTCATATGCATGCCAACAAAAATGGCAGGAGGACAGGAAAGTCTTGCTCGCAGTTTTACACAGTTGTATCTCCCATAACAGCACACAGTGACATACACTGGTACCCACATGCTGTTAACCATATAGGAAACACTTCATACCACTGTTCTGTTTGTAAAATTGACTTTGGTATTATCAGTTAGGTAGATTACCTAGCTCTAATTACAATGATATAAAATACGTCTTGTCAACTTTTAACAGGCACGGTTATTATTCCTAAACAATTATAATACTTTGTAAGTGACTGACAGATAAGTCACTAAGTCAAAAAGACAAAAAGGTACATTAAAAAGGAAGTAATGAAGACCCCAAAGAGTGTTAAAATGATATATCTGTCGTTTCTAAGCACAGCAATTACCATGATAAATGACAAAAGGAACGGCAAACAACAAAAAATAACATCAGCAAGATGGTGCATTGCTGCATGTTTTTAGTCCTGCAATAATGTCTGAGATTAATTTCAATCATTCTGAGATAAATCCAATGTGGCACTGACTTGACAGAAGATTTACATGGATAACAGAGATAAAGCTGTTTGGTAAATCTGCCACAGATTTAGCATTCGCTCGCAGTGTAACAGTTATTGCAGCAGATCTCATAACTCAATAGGATGCATGCCAAGGTAGAAGAGGAGGCAATTGAGTTATCTTATACCTGTCTCACTTAATCCTTGTTAAGAGTTACAGTCACACTGATGGGAATGTCAGACAGGGCCCATACAGATTGCCTCTTTCTCCTGCCGATTCATCAGCAAAAAAGCTATTGAGGATATTCTCGTCTTATTATATTACAGAGACCTCTATTGACAGCCATGGAAAACGGAGCAAAATTCAGCAGTTCAGAAGAGATATAGGCAAATATTTCTGGCACTGCTTTCAACCCCATCAGCGCGGGGTTAGAATTCCCTTAACTGATTCCATTCATAACCGTGTCTGGTTCAGCTGTGAGATACTAGAGCAAATGCACCTGCATCATATCGAGATGCATCAGACAAACAGATTTGTTTGAAAACAAGATACAGGTGTAAGGGTTGCATGTTGTAGGCCTACACAAGCCACAAAACACTCCCTGACCTTATAAATAGAGGTGATGAACTGTAATTCAAGCACATTATTCCTGCAGACTCTCCTATAGGCACACATTGTACTTCAACAGCCTTTACTCTAATGATGTAGTAACTAAGGAAATATTAACCCACGTACAACACTGATGGCAAAACATGACATCTGAGAACTTCGGATGCCATCGAGCGTCATCTTCAGGCACATTAAACATTGTGTCACTCACTCGGGCAAGGTAAATCTCCTCAAAACAAACCAAGCACATTAACCCTCAATTAAATCCACCTTCCGTTTCACAGACGGAGGAGCTGACACACATTGTGTCAAGGGATTTTCTCTTACTTAGCTGAGCTTAGCAGGAGGCAATTATTCAGGGTGCAGAATAAACCCATTGACTGCGGCAAAGCTGGAGTGAATGACACGGCCGTCTTGTGCCGGCATAATGCAGAGCCGCTGTAACGTGGAGCTCCGCACGCGCTCCAAGCTGTGTCCACTCAGTGCCGTTTCTGCCCCTTTTTTCTAACGCGGTTGTCGCTGCCACTCCTGCCTCTCTCTGCGATGTATGGTATAATTACACCAAATGTAAAGAGACACAGCAAGCACCGTGCAGACAGAGGGCTACTGACGTCTTCACTGCAGGGGCAGGGGGTGGGGGTGAGGGGGATCCTTTGGGCTTTTTTTTTTCTTCTTTTGAGAGTGGGCGTGTACCGGTAAGCCTGCGATGAACTCATTGTCGGGTAACTTCCGCAGTGAGCCTAGGGGGCTCTGTACTGGTGCTTGGCTCTGATAATACGGCTCTCTGGGCACAGCTGCGGATCCTAGCAAAGCCTGGGTAAGTACTCACTCCCTACCAGGAAGGAGAGAGCACCAGCCTCCCAGCTGATCACACGCAAATGACAATAAACTGGGTTTAAGGCAACGTCAAGTAATCCGCGCCATGCAGGAGAGCACTGTCTTTGCAGGGCTGAGCCTTCCCGTATGTGGAGTATATATTTACCATCTGTACATACACAGAGCCCCTTTGACCTTCACTGCTGTATCCGGGTAGGACCCTAGCGACCTTGACACAAAGACTTACAGACATTAAGGATTCAGCGGGTGTATGGCAGCTGCCAGCTTGCTGTGCGGTCGAGTGTGTGATGCGTGGTTGGGGCAGCAGTGTGACATGGTGGTTAAGGAGTTGAAATTGGAACTGAAAGGATACGAGTCCAATTCCCAGGTGTTGTACCCTTAAGCAAGATGCCAAACCTGAATTATTTCAGTAAATATCCAGCTGTGTGTGTGTATGTGCGTACACACACACACACACACACAAACACAAACAATTATGATATGGGCATCTACAAAGCAAGTTTGCATGCACTGAAACAGCAATACAGAATTCAGGAGAGGCTCTGGTGTCTCGTGTCCTCACGCAGTTGTCACATGGCCGATTTGATGTCAACTTCAGGAGACATTTCCTGGTGCGGAAGAAGCACCTCACAATGCAACAGTGACAAATTAATTTGATTCCACTCTAAATCAAACGTGGGCTGCTCTGCATGCCACTTTACATTAGAGAGGCCCATCATCGGAGATGTCATCTCCCAGACAGAGTGAGAGAGATTTAATAACTCCCCTCATTTGAATCGCAGAGGACAGGACTGTGTTACTGCTATTCTGAGCCTGTGTTTCAGAGCGCACCTGCCACACACCCCCCAACACCCACACACCCACACACCCACACACACACACACACACACACATCTGCGGTCTCTCTTTGTATCACTCTCTATATATATGAATACATATACACACACACACACATCTTAGGTCTCTCTCTTTGTCTCTCTCTCTATATATATGTATACATATACACACACACTCAAATTTGTTTGACAGTTTGAGATCAGCAGAAGAACATTTCCACGTGCACAAAAGACTCACAAAGTCTCTTTCACACTAACCCCTGGCCTGTCAAAACATATCTCCCACAGTAATTTAAACTTACCGATTCGAAAAGATCAGGCCCTATATTGAGTAAACTACTCAGCCGTAGCTGACAGGCATCAAGCCACATCTTAAAAAAAGAAGATAAAGTGTACATGCTCTTCAGCACAGAAAGATAACAAGTACAGATAATAACAGTCGCAGTGAAATCTATACTTGCTCCTCTTGAACACTGGGGCTTCAATTCCAGGGCAAAGGAGCCAATGAGGACCAAGCACAACAGCATTTGAAGAACTCTAGCTACGTGCAACGATTTGTTTGTTTATTTTAATGACCTAGCCACATTCTAGAAAAAGACATATTGTGAAAATAATGAAATTTCCTTCGCAAATGGCAAAACAGATTAAATGCTGAGTGAATTCTTAAACTGGAAAAGGACATTCTCATATCATCATCGTGTCTTTCGAGACGATGGTGATATCTAATATTATCGTCATTGGCAGGGGGTGACAGTGGGGCAACAACTTCAACTTTAAATTGCCACTAAATTGATGCATCAGTTTCACTGAGGCTGGACTCATGTGACAATGTGGAACAAACAAGGAAACTCCACAACTTTAACTGTAACTAACTGCCGAATTTGGCCTGCTCATTTGCAGTGTTCAGGCGGATGCTGTCACTGCTGTATCTGACCCCATCCATGCACGCTGAGCTGGATGGCAAACTTGCAAGTGAGGACAAAGGTTTGCCATATTCCCAGTTTTTAATGAAACTTGCCTCCTGCAAAGTCAACAGGTAACACCGCCAATGTCAGTCAACTCTCCTCTTACGTTAGGTTTGAATCTGGAAAAACTGAAAAAAAAAAATTTCTTGTTGTGAGATACTTCTTTCACCCACTCTCAATATAATATATCCAGAGCTTCATCTAATCAGGGTCACACGTAACACCTCAACAGTTACACCTCCTTCTGTTATAACAGAATAGCAAGTGATAATTTTACCATCCCCTACTATTGGTCACATGGGGTGATAAACAGTGACAATTCTACGTAGAACACCTCACCCACTTCCTTAGCAGATAAATGTGGTGTCAGAAATGCGTGTTAGTTTCAGCCTACTTGGAGCAGGCAAATACAACAGAAATAAAAAGCATGTCCAATTTCTAACTAGCTCAGCTCTACTAGCCCAAAAGTTGACTTCTGATCATGGTTTGGTATGATAAGCACATACTTAAATTCAACACTTTTTTAATATCACAACTATGAAAATCGTAACTGCAATATCAACGTTACAATATCATGCGGCCCAACCCTAGCATTCGATTAAGGATGCTCCTGGAAATAATACTCAATTATGAAAACTAAAATGTCACTGATGTGAAATATCTATGGTCTATATTCATCCATCTAGGGTCGTCAGTGTAGCATAGTGGTAAGGAGCAGGGCTTGTCACCAAAAGGTTGCTGGTTCGATTCCCCACTGCTGCTGTACCCTTGGGAAAGGTACTTAACCCACAATTGCCTCAGTAAATATCCAGCTGTATAAATGGATAACATGTAAAAATTGTAAAAAGTCGCTCTGGATAGGAGCATCTGCTAAATGACAATAATGTAATGTAATGTATCTAGGGGTGGGAAGTGACACAAAAAGGATGAAAGTTCATATCCTGATCCACAGCATGCCAGTCTCCTTCCCTCATCCCTGATGCTAAGACAGCACTTGGGAGAGAATCTTCGGCGCGGCCTTGAGAGCCATGTCTGGGCCCTCTCCATTAGCGCCTGCTCTCCCAGGCGCGTCACATAGCTCCATCTCCAACAGCGTTTGACACAAATCGATTTACCGTGCTCTCTGGTGACTGCGCTGCTGGAGCAAGCACTGTCAGCCGTGTGCTCCGTTTCTGCATATTCACCATGTGTGAAATGCGTATGTGTGTGAGTGTGTGTGTGTGTGTGTACGAGTGTGTGTGCGATCAGACTTCACGGTCTGCTGCACCGCACTTTGGTTTCAATTCATTTTCTTTCCAGGTGTCCTACAGGACCCGAATGTTCATCGGTCTTCATCTCATCCCGACATAGAACATCGATAAAGGTCCACAAAACTCAATATGGGGTCTGTAAAATAGGAACAAGACATTCGCAGCACAAAATACAACTCTTGACTTAGTGGTACTGTGGTATGTAATGTTTCCATACTGTGGGCTCTTGAGTGAGAAGTACCAGCTGACATGGCCATCAGAAACATTGCTGTTGCTAAGAGAAGCTATCTTCCACAGTGACAGTTCCTCCAAATGCATCCATTTTTCTTCGTAAAAAAATCACACCAATCACACAACCCCCAGGCAATGGATAATAAGAACAGACACGAAAAGCAGGTTCAAAGCTCACTCCCATCTTTGGCCCTCACCTAAGCAACTTCTGCAGGGCACACAACATGTCAAATCGGCAATGCACCTGTTGTAATTGGGATCACCACCCCTCTCTTTTGGCGGTGTATTGCTGTAAATGGCTGTCATTTTTCTTTTTGATGCGAGACTCATATTTATACCAGATCTGCTCTGGCCTTTCTGCATTGTACTTGGTTGGTTTAATGCTTTAAATGAGATTCTGTCTTTATGGACTTCACTTTCTTGGACTGTGGAGGTAGTGTGAACTTAGATTATCCATGCAGTAGACAAGAGTTTTTTAGCATTAATATGTCATTTTCCCATTAATATGTAATTTACAAAATTTTTAGAGGGGAATGGAAAATTTGTAAAATGTAAAAAAATAATTGTAAAGTGTAAAATTTGTATACAACATACTGTACAATTTAAACTTTATTAAAAAGCATTGCATTATATTGTGCATTGTGCATTATATTCACATCAAATTCACATAAATATGACAACCTCATCCAGGGAAACACTGGCATAAATGAAGCACATGAAAGGAAGCTTTTGTGAGATGAAGCACCAGAAAAGTACACACGGTTTATTCTTGGAAAGGGGTGTGCTCTTTTTCTGAACGAGAGGATAGTGCTTCTCCTCCTTAAGGCAGCGGCCTGTGGGTGAATGTGAATATATTCTCTTTGCACTGACTGCGCGGGGGTCACTTCCAGTTCTCCAGAAAAAGATTATGAGCGTGTTGCTAACACCGTATCACACTGTGAAGTCAGGAAACATGACTCCACTAAGTGTCCTGCCAGCACTGCTTGCCTTATGAGATGGCCCAGCAGCAGCAGCGGTGCGTAGGCACCCTATTGCTTTTGCTCTGATTGGTTTTATTTCATTCATTTTGATCTGGGACAGAGCAGAATGCAGAAAATCACCATATTCTTTCCAAAGCTTCCATAAAAGCACACACAAATATTTTCTCCAAAACCTCCTTTATGAGCTTTGCCACAAATTGCATCAGCATACTTTACATTAAATAATTGTTATTTAGCAGATGCTCTTACTCAGACCGAGTTACATAGGTTCCAATTTTTACATGTTATCCCTTTATAAAGCTGGATATTTACTGAGGCAATTCTGGGTTGGGTATCTTTCCCAAGAGCACAGCAACAGTCCCCCATGGGGAATTGAACCAGCAGCCTTTTGGTTATGAGCCCTGCTCCTTACCCACTGTGTTATGCTGCCACCCTGTTATTTTTCCATGTAATATGTAAATTTGTATCTCTAGACCTCATCAATATGGAGCCTGTAAACTATCATGTACCACTGAGTAATCAATTTCTTGCTTCTGAAATCAATTATAGTCTTTTTTTTGTGTTCAACATTAGCACCAGAGGGAAAACATCATGATAAATATCCCTGTAGACTACAGAGTAGGAGTTCTAAAAAATTAGCATTCAATATGTCTATGATCTTCCTCACAGGTATGAAACATAAAATAGGCCATCCGACCACACACAATGCATCACCCTTAATTAATGACTGAGGATCTCGCTTAACCTTGAGCTTTGCTACACTCCCTCTGAAAGAAGTCCTCTCCCCAGGAACATGGTGATTTCTCGTTTGAAAACTCAGGCGTGCACTAATGGGCTGTATCAGTCCCTGTGGATTCTGTTTTTTGAAAGCGCGGTAATGTAGTTCATTAAACCACATGCTGAAGCTGGAGACCTGGGAGGTGTCCATGCCATGCGTCCTCCGTCTACAGCCTGCAGAGGTGCTCTGTATTAATAAAAACATGAATTTCACATGATTTCTGACAGCGTTTTCACTCTACGGTGGATGAAATCTGTCAAAATTAAATCGATAAATAAATAAATAATTAAATTGCATTATGAAACGTCAAAATAAATGATTAAACGGGGAAATGAATAAATGTATGAATAATTAATGATATAAATAAATGTAAAAAAATGGTAAAATGGATATAAATAAATAAATGGATAAAAAAAAATCAAGCCTCTTCCATTCTGGTGAAGCATGGTCTGATGTCAGTATCCACTGGGCTTTGCAGAGGCTTTAAAAATGGCTTCTCCTTATAGGTTTATTGCTTCAGCCAATACTACAGTTGCAAACAATGTCTTTAAAATCATTCTTGCAATGTTTAGGGACTGTCAACCAATTAACCTAGATTCTGCCCTTAAGGTTATTCTGTAAATTTTGCCTCATAATTAAAAGATGAAAGAGACCATGGCCACATTTTGTTAACATTTTGTCAAGTTGAACAGAAAAAGGATGCTTCTTTTAAAAAAAAGGATAAGCCATCATTATATGCTTTGTGCGTGTGTTCACAAAACTTCACTGCACTCGTGCGCACATACTGAGTGAACATTTAGATTCAGGGTGTTAGGATGGCTCTTGTGTGAAGAAAAAAGAAAAATACATTTATTTAGCGCCTTCTCTGTATCTAAGTAAGCAGACAGAAAAAAAAATGTTTAAAAAACCAACTTCAAAAATATTTCAAACAGCCTGATCCCCATGTTTAGTTTCCATGGAGAAATCAATGCTTCAACGCTCAAACAACGAAGCTGTGTCAAGCTAATGGATATTGCTTGCATGCTGCACGTGGTGTGTTTTTCTGAGGCTTTAATACAAGGTAAATAAACTTACTATTTCAAAATATTCTCCCAAAGTGAAGTAATACATCACTCGGACAGGCTGACTTGATCAAGCTGCGCTGAGACCTTGAACAAGATTACAGCGGCACAGCGAGCAAACGAAAACAATGAGAAAAAAGCACACAATTAATAAAATTATGCCCAATGCACAATACATCATTCCGCAGATTTCCTCCAACAGCTTTAGCACCGCTTTAGCATTACAAATAAAGTGAACGTGGAAAAAGGAGAGGAAGAGGAAACTCAAGCATTTAGTCCACTTAGACACATTGACTCCGCAAGAGATGCAAATGTAATCAGAAAAGCCTGGTGGTACGAGACCTTGGTAGGAGGAAGCCCATTTTTTATTTCTGCTTTTAACCTAATTTGCTCAAGCATCCACAGGGATTGAAAGCAAAGTGATTTATTATCAACGCGGGTTTGGGGAAAAAGGTCCTTTTTACTTGGCTGAGGATCTGGGTGAAGGCATGTCGGAACATTTGATTGCTTGGGAGCTGGCGTAGCAGAAACCCCCAGTGGCAATGGATGAGACACTACATTAATCCTACAGTTCAGAGGGAAAAGAAGATATTTCCTTCTCATTTAAGGTGAGGGTTTCCAATGAAATGGCCCTGTAACCGTGGCCGCGTCGCGCCCAACAATGGAACAGCGCACAATCAAAATTTAAATGAGAAGAGTATTATGTGTGCGTGCCTGTGCGCTTGCGTGTTAATAAGTGAAGATGCTTCTCGTTCCTGTCTAAACAAAACACCCGCTACGCCACTCGCCAGTGGATTCTAATAGGCTGGAAAGAGGGTCAAGATTATTATTACTGTTTTGATATTTCTGTTGCCATAAATTGAAGGGGGAATAAAAATGACACAAGGCAGTTTGAAGTCTACAGAACTGTGTCAGGGGCATTGCTGTTTGAATAAATGCAATATGTGTCTTGCATATCAAACTTGTTTCCCATAATACAAATACCACATACAGAGTAAATAATAAATCAATAACAGAATTAGTGACAGGGAATATATGAAAGGTAGAAGTGATGTTTCTGCACTCTCCTGCAGCTCAATCAGAGAGAGCCACAGGGGTAAGCAAAGACTCATAGGCCCCTCTTCCCCCTGATCTACCTAATTGCAAAGATATTGCCGATTTGTTCCCCTTCAGTCCCTGCCATATTGGGATTGATATCACCTAGCCCAGGTGGATTTACCCATGGAATTCGGCTGCGGCCAAATGAGGCGGCGTCGGTGCCAGAGCTGGTCCCTCCATTGCAGAAAGAAAAACATCCATTTTAATGAAGAAGGCGCTGAAGCAGGAGCCAAAGGCAAAGAGCGCCGGCCCATCGGTTCGCTCCCTCAACCTGCTCTCGCGCAAGACAATTGGCAGGAAAAACGTGTGTGGGGGGGGGGGATGCATCTTGCGGTTTTCGGATGACTGGAGTCATTAATAGGGCGGTCTGAGGGAATCAACAGTGCCTTTTTTACTGGCTCGGATTCTCAAAGTGAATGACTTGTTTCCGAACAATAGGCTCAGGGGGTATGGGATTTGGGTACCCAGCCTGGCTCTGGGTCTTTGCTGAACAGACACTGTGCGGCTGGGAAGAAAAGGAACCTCCTGAATGATTAATCTGTGGGTGTAATATCACACTGGATACAGAGGATGCAAATCGAATGACAATTTTTCCCGTTGACCACAAACCACTTAACCACATAACTCCCTTTTGGGAAGCCATCATTTCAGTAAGGCTTTCAAGTATGGCTTTCAAAGCACTGCAAAGATGTTTCAACTCAGTTTGTGTGTACTGTTTTACTTTCTTGAGGTACATGTGTGTGTATGTGTGTTTGTGTGTGCTATTATTCTTCCCGCTTGTTTTTTTGCTTTTCTTCACTGCTTAATTGGGTGTAAAGTTCTTTGATCATACTTTCTGCAAAGAACTATAGAAATAATGTATTGTAGTAGTGTATAAAAATAGTGTTAAAGAAGTGTACTATTTTCATTATTATTATTATTGCTCTAGATACTTTTCTTATGATTATTATTGTTTTTGTTGCTGTTTAAGTATATGGCAACTGGCAATGTAGGTAGGGCAGTGACCACACCCTTCGTTCTCTGAACATGACCAGGCCCGGGGACTAACATTGTCATTATGACAGCAGCAATTATGGATAATTGGTAGCTTGCAGTATTTTGTAATCTGATCTTCCCATATTTTCACTCTACATTTCACCCGTACACCTCTGACTACACAGTGCATTTTATTCCTTACAGAGCGCTTGTTACTATTTTTATCCTGACAGTCACATTCTGAGGTCACTTCTGTAAGCCTACAATCCCTCTGCCAGGTTCCACGTCGAAAAAGCAGTGGCTCTGCTTATCCGCGCAGCCTCGTTCCTGCGGGACAGAGGAAGTGAGTCAGTAAAAGACCTCGCCGCGTGAAGCCCGCCCCTTTCGCCCGGTATTCGCTTGCTGACGTGAACGCGCGCTCAGAGGTTCCTCTCTCGCCATTAGCGAGGATCCGTCCCGCAGTACCTCGGCCTGCGAAATGAACTGCACCTCTCTCCCTTTCCATGCAGAGATGGCGGGAGAGACCGCCAGGCTGCGCTTTAGTATTCCGGAACCTTCACAAAGACAAACGGTCGCTTATTTACACTCAAGACCGCAGACTGGGAGGGGGGAGTACCTCAGGGACCTGGAAGCGCAAACGTAGACGTGGAACGAGCGTTTGCCGGAGAAGAGCAGAGAGGTGAGGACACGGGGCAGAATCCCATTTACATTAATTGCGCAGTGGAAATTCACACCTGTCCCTGACACGCTGAGGGTAATCTGTAGGCATATCATTCCTGGCCATTTCCTGCAGCTCTGGAGCTGCAATGCCCTGATGAGGCTTACAGCCAGGAGAACACTGAATGCGTGCCCAAGCCAGGTTCATCAACACCTGCTATGAAGCAACACCACAGGCATTCTTCCTACAAACATTTTTATTTATCAGTGAGCAGCACCACTGAAAACATTCCCCAGCCCAGAGGCTGGCAGCAACATTTGATCAATCAAAAATTTCTGGAAAATTAAAGCATCACAAACACAGGAATTTGATGACATAAAATGTTGTGTGAGAGAGGAGAGTGCCAGTTCTTGAGGGTAGAAATTTGAGATTGAGAGATCCATATGACACTCAAGGGTTAAAAGCAGCCTAACTTGAGTGTGCAGCACATGGCTTGAGTTAGAAATAGGGGAGGGAGAGAACTTACATTTCAACTGTTGAATGTCATGATTTTTAAAAATTTCTTCACAAAAAGAACAAGCTTACTGATTTAAATAATGATCTCCCATCAGCCACTTCTTCCTGTTTACTTCACTGTGCCTGTTATAGCACTGCAATTCCACTGTGTACTCCATGCTATATCACTTCCATTATAACAAGGCCACCACGCAAACATTATTATGCCATTTTTTGATTATACCTCAAAATGGTTTAATGTGAAGCTCAGGAAATTCACATTAGCTATAATCCTATTGTTAGGATTAGGGTGACACCTACACATCACACACACACACACACACACACACACACACACACACACACACACACTTCATTAACGTTATTTGGCACATGCTGCATTGCAATGACACTGCCAGAGACAACTCATTTCCAAGATGGCTCATCCACCATAGGGGAGTTTTGTTTTGTGTCAGGACTTGGGTGAAACTTTGGAAATTTTTTTTGGCAACTAAAATCTGGCAGCAGCTTTGGTATCTTCTAAAGGGTGTGTGTGAAGACAAGTTTGAGTGTTTTTGTTGTTTGAGTTTAACGACATTGAACAAATGATTTATTTGGCAGTCAACCCACCCTGCTGCTGTTGTTGGTAAATGAAACGCCATTTGGTGGTACACTGGGACGTCAGCCACCATGAAATTTGGAAACACTACAGTGTTTAACAGTTTCATGGCCTCTTTCACCTTTGGTTGTTCCTTTGGTTGTTCCATGCTCGTTAGTCATTCAAACCAATCAAAAACTGTTTCAGACTAATTACAGCCTAAAGCTATAAGTTCTCTTCTGTCCGCTACTTGCAGCTCACCGGCTATCATCAGAGTGAAGCAATTGGGGGACAGTAGCCAATGGCACTGTTTCATTCTCTGTAACACCTAGAAAGGGGCAGATCAGTGGCCAGAGCATAAAAAAAAAACAGAAAAAAGCCAATAGAGGCATTGCGTATCCATGGAAAGTACAGTGGTATGGCGTGGAATTAAAAGTGGGGGCAGTTAGCTACTTGTCCGCGTTATAATAGGACACTGGTTAGCCATCACTCATTTCCTTTCAGCTGCTAACGCTGGAACGGCATCTGCCACTGTGTCTTTGCCAAGGATTATGGCCCTGCTTTGATGCAATGAGGTATAGACATAATTGCTAATATGAGCTATGTCAAACCTTAAATTTAGGTCCTCAATCAAAAATAATCAGGGTTTTTTTTTTTAAACCAAAGTGAAATATTCTCTGTGCACAATCCCTGTAACAAATAGGTGCGCTGAGCCAAATAGGGAAATAAATCAACAGTACAATTTGTGGGACAGGACTGTGGAAGAGGGTGAGAGGCATCGATCTTGCCAAAATGAAAAAAAAGGGGAAAAAAAAATCTGAACTCATAAAACCCGGCCTCTTTTTCAACATCTCCTGCAAGCAGCATTTCACGCACGCAAAGCCGAAAAAGAAAACAATCCTGCCGTCAGTCATTACGGGCGTGCTGTTAGCGTGTGACACCAGGAGCAGGCACAGTGCCGCTCAGAGCAGCAGGATGGTCTCACGCGCACCCGTGTGTCTGCTCCTGCTAAATTTCCAACATTTAAGGGGCTAAGATAACTGCGCCGGTGCCCATTACAACACCGAAGCCGTTCCATTTGCCTCATGTCATTTCATGCACACACACCCGGTCCACTAGGGCAGTTGTTTATATCAGAATAAATAGCCTGGTGTATTGAAATCATTGCAGTATTAAGGCAGACCGCCTGAATCCATATCTAGAGAAATCTGGTCTAATTTATCCTATTCAAGTCAGTGCTGTAGTTGAATCTATTAATTTTGCCTTGTTATGCTGTACTGGGAGTACATTACACCTCGCGTATCAGAAGAACTAAATCCGTCACATAAATTGTACCTTTCGCTGTGTAACCATGTCATATTTAATGTTGTAATAAAGGTTGGCGACAACAAATGAGGAGGCAGGGATTCATTGTACCCGTGAGTATTACAGTCAGGGGGCTGTGTATTTCACCTGGTGTGTGTTTAACAGGGTCTTCCTTCGCAAAGCTGAAAAGGCTTCTCACAAAAATATATCTGTGCACTTACAGCTGCAACTATGACGGTAGTTTGGTACTGTCAATATGGCAACACTGTCTGCCCTGCTGTGGCGGCCATCTTTGTTAATGGCTGCTGGGAGAACTGTATCAGCAGAGAACCTGCACAGGAGTTCTGTGTCCCCTACTGTCTTTCTCTCACACCCACTGCAGTGAACAAAGCACATTGTGCCAGCAGCGCTGTTTTGTTGTGCCACTGTTTGTGAAAATGTTCAGTCTCTTGGACACGTCCCAGGTAACACTGGGGCTTTTGAACCCCCCCCACCTTACACACAAACTCATGCATGCACACACACACACACACACACTCACAAATGAGTGTGCAAACATAAACACATACACTCATGCATACACACACACACACACACACACACACACACACACACACCCGTACACTCACCTCCTGTTTTGGGATGCTGACGTAGCCTGGGTGGGGCTTGTAGGCCTTGTGCTGCTGGCGGGAGAAGACCCAGCGGCTGCTGAAGGTTTGTCCGAACACCGGCTGCAGCAGCACGTAGGGCTTCTCAGCGTAGTTCACCACCACCACGAAGAGGGAGACGGCCACTATCAGACTGGTGGCAATGACGGACTTCTTCTGAAAGACAGCGTGGGGGGGAGACGGTTATGACATGCACGAGCGGTTAACTACACTGCAGACTTCCATGCACCACTGGAAGTACTTCACCACAGAAACCCACCACCTGATAAAACCGGCACTCAAACATGCCGTGGGGAGAGCAGGCTGACTGCATCAATGAGCAAAGTGTTACACTCTGTGGCATTTGAGGTTTCGCCTCCTCTGGGGTTCTGCATCTTTCTAAGCTTGATGCCGCTGTTGATGCGGTACAATCCTGTTTTCTCATTTGTGGCACACACAAATTTCCCGGTGCTGAGTGAGAAATTAGAATGCCTCAGTCTAGCCCAGATAAAGCAATCAGCTGTTTTTGGTTTCTGCATTTCCTGACAGAAAAATATATAATGGAATGGGTTTATCCATCTCTAAATGTAAAAATGTTTGGGAGAGGAAAGAATTGCAATTCTGCACAAAGAGGAGTGAATGTCTGAAATGAATAATGCATTGCACACAGAGAAATAAGAGGGTCTCCAGGAAAAAACACACATTTGGAAAAAAAGGAGGCATCTCCTGCTTCTCAATCAGTTCAAAACACAATAAATCAAACAGACGCCACCTTAAGAACACAATTACTCCCAAATCTAACGGCGGCCGGCTTTCGCGAGTTCCCTTACGAAATCGGTGCGAAACATTCTGATTTGCATTTCAATGTCCTGTGAATGAACTTGGATTGCGATTTACATTTCTGCACGGATGCAACACTGATGGGATTACGAGGAATATGTTCGGTAATTCCTCACCCCAGATACCGTGTTTTTCTTTTCTTTTTTTTTTAGTTTTGTTTGATGTCTTTCATTTCATTGGATCTCTCTCTTCAAAGTAAATTAACACCGATTCCTCAAATATTGGCAGTCCCTCCCTAGCGCATATACTGCACTGCCAGTCTGTGGAAAATTACCATCCAGCCCCTGTCATTTTGATTTGGCTAACTTCGGATGGTATGACAGACTAATTGGGTGTAGGGATATTATTCTGGCAAAACTACAGGAGAGGGAAGGATTTTCAAAGCTCAAAGTACAGTAAATGCATCCCTCCACTGATCCCGAATCAGCTAATGCTAATCCTAATATTTTTTTTAACCCCAAACATTATGTGGGAAGAAGGGTGTGTGCTGGCGGGAGCTATTTACAAAAATCTCCACAAAAGCTCTGATGTTATATAAAAAGAATTCCAAGGACTTTTTATGTCCTACGGTCAGAGCGGAGTAATAAAAGAACCTTAAGAAAATCCACAAAGTACAGAAAAAAAATCAATTTCTTTCTTTTTCACCTTGAGGTCAAAATGAGGGCATGAGTTTCCTGCCACAGCGTTAACAAAGGTAAATTGAGATAACAGCATTGAACACCTTTTTTCCAATCTGACACCCTTTTGTAAGTATTGCTAGTATTACCTGGAAATAAAGTGATCACTAACCAACAGAGTTGGGGTGAATTCCATTTCAATTCAGTCAATTCCAGGAATGAACTGACATTCAATTTATGAATTGAAAATTTCTCATCATTTACTCATGAATATTTTTTTCTGTGAAGAGTTTTCAAACACAGCAAATGCTAACATCATTACTTTCATGATACTACATGCGTGAATGAAAGAAGTCTAAAAAACTGTATTGACGTCTGAATCCAAACTGCTTTTTCCTGATAATGACTCACCCTTTCATCACACTTGTTCCCTGCTGCTTCTCTGGGTCTTGCCGCCACCCATAGTGGGGGGAGCTTTCTGATCTCATGCTACAGGTGGCTGATAATTGGCACAAACAGACTGCTATTTAAATCATTTAAGGGATCTTTGGCAGCGGTGACTAATGTACATTTCCCCCCTTTCGCTTTTCCTGAAAAGCCCAGATGGAGGCGAGGGGGAGACAGAACGCGCTGGAAGAGCCAGTGCATTACCAGCGCCTTTCAATTTGAAAAATGAACGGATACAACCAGCTCTCATGCATAATAATGTTGACTCTATTTTTGGTTGTGTTCAAATGTGCACATTTGCTTCGATGGGATCTTGGACTGGTTCCTTGAGTGTGAACTTTTATGAACAACCGTTGGTTTCAAGGAGGAAGAGGAGCAATTTTTTCCAATGCAAAATGGGGCTCTCCAGTCGACGGCAATACCCGCTTCTTATTCACAATATAGAGCAGTAAAATATCTACCAATTTATGCTAGGAGTGGACCATATTGGACTGCTTCACACACTGTCTCAATTAAATAAATGCTATGTTGATGGTCAGTCAGTGTTCACTCCAGTTCTTTCAGACCATCTCTTCCTGTTTGTCTTCTGGGTTGCAGACAGGCTTGAAGGCCATGCATTGCTGTGATGGAGTGCTGTCACTACAGTTGAGTATGTGCTTTGACTGCCATACCAACGAGCCTTGCTCTTTGGCGTCGTGGTCAAAGTCACATGTTTGGTACCTCGTAGACCCGGGTTCAAGGCCGGGTGGGGTGACTGCTCTCGCCCTTTGCTACAAATGGTGTCAGAGTGGGATGGCCGGCCACGAGGCCATCGGAGGCGTGCCTGGTGTGTGAGCTGTATGAGGGACCCCCAGGTTAGGTTGACCCCGGTGTGAGGGACCCCAGAGATGGGTGAAGCACGGTGTGAGGGACCCCAGAGATGGGTGAAGCACGAGTGAGTGGGGCACCCTGGGATGGGAGAAGTACGGCAGTGGAATGCGTGAGGGACGCCATGGTGCGTGAAGCGCATGGGCGCGCTTCCCGAAGGGGAGGGCAGTGTGACGGAGTGCTGTCACTACAGTTGAGTATGTGCTTTGACTGCCATACCAACGAGCCTGGCTCTTTGGCGTCCTGGTCAAAGTCACATGTTTGGTACCCCGTAGACCCGGGTTCAAGGCTGGCCCTTCGCTACAATTGCACGCACAACATAAAAAAGGAATATAATGAGAATGACACATGGACAAGGACACTGAATCTAACTTTGTTGTGGTAAAAAGGTAAACAATAACATCACTTCTGCTGTAGATCTGATACCACTACATCTAGGTCTGACTGCATTGTGCAAGTTAAATTCAAACTGCATATGAGAATGCGCCTGTAAGTACAATAATTTGATTTTTGATTTTAACAGTTTCATGGCCTCTTTCACCTTTGGTTGTTCCGTTTAAGATGGCATGCTCGTTAGTCATTCAAACCAATCAAAAACTGTTTCAGACTAATTACAGCCTAAAGCTATGAATAAGTTCTCTTCTGTCCGCTACTTGCAGCTCACCAGCTATCATCAGAGTGAGGCAATTGGGGGACAGTAGCCAATGGCACTGTTTCATTCTCTGTAACACCTAGAAAGGAGCAGATCAGTGGCCAGAACATTAAAAAAAAACAGAAAAAATCCAACAGAGGCATTGCGTATCCATGGAAAGTATAGTGGTATGGTGTGGAATTAAAAGTGGGGGCAGTCAGCTACTTGTCCGCGTTATAATAGGACATGACCAGTTTAAGAGGGGCCACACAATTAACAGTGAGACCATCCCCACTCCTATTTAGACACTCCCTAACGCTGAGCTGCAGGCATGGAGACAACCCACCAGAAAGGTGTAGATCAGGTACTTGCAGATTGCTCACTGAGATTTTGCCGGTGGGAAGTAGGTCATCCTGAAATCTATCAGTTCTGGAATAATAGGATGTCTGTCAGCAAAACCACACGATGCCAATGGGCTTCGGATCTCCAACATCAAAGCTGCAGGCTTTTTTTTTTCCTGGCGACTTTGCTTCTCATGAGAAGATCAAACAAGCTGGACTGACATAAAAAAAGAACCATTTAGAGTGCAGACAGGACTATTGCACTTTACAAAATGCATAACATGTCACATCTTATCCATTTGTAGTTCTGTAATGTAAATGTGTGTGCTCTGATGACAAGACAGGGGATTCTGCTGGGCTGTCATTCACCTGCTATACAATGTACTGTGCAGATATATTACACTGTGTTTATACACAAAGAGGAGCTTATCTAAGGAACATACCCAATCTCAATCTGCACAATGTCAGTCTCCTAAAACATTTTTTGTCAGGTTAAGTAAATTAGAGTTTCTCTGATCTCTAGAGCAATCAAATGAAATTACAGAGTGAACACCCACCAAAAAGTTCCCTGCAAAAAATCAAACCCAACTGAAGTTAGATTACAATGGCAGACATGTATGTTTACTTCTACAGCACTCCCTTAAGAAAGGATGCAGATTTGACACTCATTCTCTGACACTACAGTGGGGTTATGGATGCAGGTCACATGTTCAACTGACTGCTTGCAAATCAATGTCTTGATTGCGATGGACCATAGATACACCATACATGTGCATTCCAACTGCAGGAGGACTAAAACAGGACATGTGCATGTGTAATCTCTGACCTGCGGCAGAGCGACGGACACCATGGAGACTGGAGAACTGATAAAACCATGTGGAATGCTGCTCTGGAATTCTGAAAACTTCCCCATTTCTCTGGGTGTCAAATGCCAGCTCTCCTCAGGGCAGTGATGAATGAAAATGTCTCCTCTTTGATTTCAGTCTATGGCCCCAAATAATGGCTTATGATCATCGTCTTAAAAGGCCCAAGCTGGAAATGAAACATTAAACCAGATGAAACAGCAACATCTGGTTCCCCTATCCAACAAGAGCATTCACTGGCGGTGTCATGTAATGTAAAAAAATCACATGAAAAAATCACCATGAAACCATGAATGACTGCATGTGATGCCAAGATTTTAGAAAAAGTTTACATACAAGTAGAGCCAACAACATTAATGATGGGATATTTGATTAGAAACTAAGCCCACCGTACCTACATCACACTAATCTCCATTATCCATTTGATACTGAGGAAAAAAAGGAAAAAAACACACAGGAGATACAGAATGTCTTTGCTGGAAGCTGGTTGGCAGACAAAGGAGGAGAGCGGAGACGCAGAAATCATTTGGCACTTCTGAGAGCTGCAAATCAGACATCCCTCTAGCATTCAAGACTGAGCCAGTCCCACAGACAAGGGAATCCTGGATCCATGGAAGGGTCTCAAATTCTGGTTATTACCAGTCTCATAGTAAATGAAATTGCTCGTAGCTTGTAATTCATTTTTCAGCAGCTCAGAGGAAAAGACTGCCCCAGATTTCACAGGAAAAAGGAGCTACCTCCACTAACTGAAATAACGTTGACAAACCTATCTCTTTCGACAGCCACACCTTTCTTATTCCTGCCCGTAGAGTCTGAAATCCTTCAAGCAAAACATTCAAGTGTAATGAGGACATTTATAATGGAAGGACATATGGGTATAAAACTGGTAGTTTTTTATCATTCATTTCAAGGACTCCTTTCATATTACCAATCTGCCATGTGGTTGCGGCACACTTGTAACTCTTAATCAGTTTAAATCATCCCAAACCCAAAATGGCAGAGGATACTTATCCTGTGTAACAAATGGATTTAATCCTGAGATGGAGGAAGTGGTATTGTATGGATATCCATACTTCAAGCCTCACATTCTACAACCGCTGTCACCCTAAGGGAGCGAGAGAGTGTTGAACTTTTGGTTCTAAAAGAGTTAACCTTTGCTTATCACAGCGGACCGCAATTACTATGCCTTTGTGCTGTAGATTCCAAAACCTGATGCCTTTCCACAAAGTTCAAAGACTTTGCAAAGGCCCGGGAATCGATTTGTTGCATTCTGTGATTTTTACGAGCTGCTTTTTTTTTTTTTTTTATGACCCCCGCAAGCGTGGTTTGATGTCTGTATATCAACAGGAGAGGGGGCGTTCTCCGAGCCCTTGTGACACACTCTCCTCTGCAGTGTGTTTGCTGAGAGCCTCCACGCTGCCGTTCTAGTGAGAGGCCTAGCCTTATTTACGCGGCTTTCCGCTGCTGTTCAGGGGCTGAACAATGGCATCATATCTAGCTCCCAAATGCGGGAGAATCATAATTCTGCCGGCTCCTCCAGCTCAGCTCCTCTCTCTGTGATTAGGTTTCTGAAAAATATGGAGGAATAAGGATGTCTGAGGGATATGGGAGGTTGTTGTGGCACAGAGCTGGAAATTGCCTAGTGAGATCTTAAATGAGCTGAGCTGATATTTGACGGGATAAAGGTTTTTTTTTTCCTCCACATTTCATTCAGTGTCGCTGGATTGAGAATTATACGGGTGCGCTGTCCATTTGAAATGTCTATAACAGAGAAAATGGGAAAACTACTACACTCTACTGCTGTTTTTTTTGTGCATTTTTACTACTGAAACAGTGCCCTTTCACGTGGGTTCACTTTATGTAAAAAAAAAAAAAAAACACATTTAATACACACATCAAGGTTTTAAAATCTGCAGGTCTGCAGCAGTCCGAGGGGTACAACTGAGCGTTTCACATGACAGAATAAGTGATCTGTAGCCTCTAAAACTGACACTGTCCAGCGGCATTCTATTAGAACGTCAGATTGATTTGTTCCTCCTTCAGGTGGCTGTATATTCCCAGTCTCTCCAAGCAAGAGTGTGTGTGTGTGTGTGTCTCTGTGTGTGTTTCTGCTATGCATTATACATACAAATCTGTGCAGA
The DNA here is from genome assembly GCA_019176425.1 of Megalops atlanticus. NCBI lineage: Eukaryota > Metazoa > Chordata > Actinopteri > Elopiformes > Megalopidae > Megalops > Megalops atlanticus. The sequence continues at coordinate 6,179,246 of CM032896.1, forward strand.
TATTGTTGACCCTTGACCCAAACCTGCTCTAATTCCTTCCACGTGCTTCCTGGGAACATACTTACACACACACACACACACACACACACATACACACACACACGCTACACTATTCACTACAGATACATGTATGGGTGAACCAAAGTCAAATCAATTCCAGGATTCATATTTACGACTGCTGTAGAAGGGAGAGGTGAGTACGCAAACTTAATCTATGAATGTCACACAGGCATAACACAATCATCACTAAAGGGCAGGATTGTCAATTAAAACATGCTTAAAAGGATGGCCTTAGCTCTTAAACCTCACTCAAGCGTATATTTTTTCTGCTTAGCTGATCCAAAAACAATAATAAAAATAAAAGCGTGCTTTTATATATAGGTGTGCAAATAATTGAAAGATGCTTCTGAATTCCAGAGAGGGATTTGGAAATAATTACACCTTAACTTATTACTCAAAAATAATGCTAAAAATCAAAGTACTACAAACCAAGTTGAGTTTATGTCACCTGCAAGAAAAATAATCTGCTGATCTTTAAAGGATCTGGATGCCTTGTCTAATGCTATTTTTCTGTTGTCAGCCCATCCAGGAAACAGCACTAACTTACTTACATCATGAAGTGAGGTTCCCTCCATGTATGTTCCATTCAAAATCCCAGCAAACAGGGAATTAAAATAATGAGATGTACAAACCTATGGATATGGCTCATAAAAAAATCATAACACTAACTGTTTTCAGATATCTCCCGGGCAACACAAGATAGAAAATTACATTAGCATTGCAAAAACATTGCTTTCTTGGCACATTATTTCTACCTCCATGGTCCAGTAAGCAGCTAAAAATCCAATTTTAATTAACCCAGGATTTGAGCATTTAGCAAATACTCTTTCGGTTCATCTTGCCCTAATATGGCAATTGCTTCCGCTCCGCAGAGAAATGATAGAACACATTCTTCTCCACAGCACATAAATACAAACTTTTCGCATGATGAAATGGATATGGCTTCACTACTTAAGTTATTATTTCATTATTATTCAGTGCTTACTATTCTAGGAAATGTCATGGGATTCTGAGTGCATTCTTTGTAGAGCTTCCATTTTACTACTGGAGAGTCTTCTGTGAATTGTTACAGAAGTGGTAGTCGTAGAAGAAAATAATATATCTGACCTTTAAACCAAGGTCAAGGCAACATAAAAACACACAAAAACTTTTCCAGCAATATTTATAAACCCAAAACCCAAAAAAGGTCAATTCTGCACATGAAACATCACTTGAGATTATGAGGAAATCAGAAGCCATGAAGATTACTTTCAGTGTTTAAGATTCTGTTATTGTCAAACCCATTAAACTGAGAGCGAGAGAGAAGGCTGAGCTTCCTGTAAATTACATTTCAGTCAGAAAGAAACACATCAGCAATTTTTTATTTTGTTTGGACCATCTGACTGGGATTCCATTTGTAATCAGGAAATGGGTTCAAAGATAAGGTGAAGATTCTGCAGGGCTGGTAACAAATATTCCTTTTTTGTATTCTTTAATAAATAAACATATTCTATTTATCCACTCTCCTATATGGCAACATACTCTATAAAAATGTCATTTTAACTGACAAATGACATCTATGATCCAAAAGAGTCTCGTTAACACAACTCTTGTTCTGAGACAGGAAGAAAATATCAGGTTTAAGAATAAAAGCCAACAGTCTGCTGCGATGTAATAACCAGCATATTCCTAGACGATCGTAACCTTGGAAACCTTGGTGCAATCAAAAGTTGGCGAGGACTGCAAACTGCTGATAAGAGAGTGGCTTTTCATGAAGTCACACACACCCTGACTCAGTGTGATTTACCCATAATGCATTTTTCGCTCATTGATCTAAACTGAAGCAATCCCAACAGATCCCTCCAATAATGGAAGTCGGGTACCTTGATCACATTAATAACTGTAAACTTGATTAAGATGTAGTATTTCCAAGACGGGAAGCACTTTATTTGCAAGGCAATAACCGCATGATTGCTGGGGCTGTGTTAAATTCTGTCCCATAAAGAGCGGTTTGAATTTAAATTGGAATGGTGCAGATACACTATCATCTCTTAAATGAAGTACAGGTTTTTTGTCTCCCTTTTGAATCTACCATGGAGGGATCAATAACACGGGGCCTGCCTGTTACAATGCCACTACACAGCCATCTAAATCAACTGGATGGCAGGCTTTTAAAATGGCATCTCTGACCTGGACCTGCGGGGACCATGGCACAGCCTACCCTGTTAATGCCAAATTGACTGTGATTAGATAGCAGTTTATCTCAGAATTTACACTGTAGCCCATCCATCACACTTGTAGTTCACTGTCAGTATTCTGGAGTACTGTGCGGTTATAAAAATCAACAACCTTTTCATTTAATGAAGAATCTGCGGGCATAAGGAATGACAGCTGACAGGTGCATGTGTATTTATCAAACCTGTCAGAGGAGTTCTAGAAAGAAGTGTTCATTGGTGTTTGTCATGTAACTTCACAGAGGAAGTCGATATGCAGAGAAGTAATAAAAAAGTCAATGGCTTTTTCCTGACTAATGTGCAAACGCAGCTCTTTGAAGGACCATCACAATTCTGCATGCTTAGTGGTAGGTGAAATTACAAAACAGTGAGGCCATACCATCATGCAGATGTCATTGCTTGGCATTATTATTATTATTAGTAGTAGTAATAGTAGTGTTACTGTTTTATTGATTCAACTTTTCTGAGGACACTTTTTTTTCAGTATGAGAGACTGGAGTATGTGGTGGTAAATGCAGGCAGTTCAAAGTGCTGTTCTAAGGCCTGATGTCACTGCACTGTGGCCAGAAGGGGGGAGCTATACTTGCCGCAGACTTCTCCGCCGCCAATTTCCAACTGCATTCAATGAAATGGCCTCCTACCGACCTGTTATGAGGGCTGTTCAGAACCCGAGCGAGCTGATGATCTTAAGAGTACCGCATGCTTGGAATTACTCTACAAGTGTTCCCTCACAGATAATGAAATTCTGTCAATTTTTCCAAGCTAAAAAGTCTGCACCAGTCAGGCTGTCTCATCTGGTAGGGGAAGAACTAAGAGCATGGCCAAAAAAAGGCTGTTTTGACTGTTCTATTTCTTCTTCTTCCTGTGAAAAATGTTTCCTTCAGGGAGGAAATCAATGACTAATTTTCTGTTCCTGCATTTAGGGGACATTGCCTTTGGACTTGAAAATAACTGTCAAAACTTCTGAGCGGTTCTCATCACAAAAATTACATTTCAGTTATCTACTTGCAATTAGCAATGGCAGTTAATTTGATGAAAAATCACTGTCAGCCCACTACTTTAACGATTTCCTGAACTGAATCCGAAACAGTAACACCTGTGGATGTTCTGTCTTCAATAAAAAAAAAATCAAATCAACTGATGTCTTTCCTTTTCAAATCCACGGGTGCTCTTGTAACAAAGTAATGTGCTACAAAAATTAAAAAAACATACAAAAGCATTTGTTAAGAATCAGAATGCCTGGATTTTTAATTTTGATTCTTGCTATTTGAGATTTGTGTGCAATTTATATTATACATATCAAACACATTGTTTCAACGCAATGCATTTGACTACTCCTCATTACCAACAGATGATGAATATATGGGATATTTGTGCCACCTGACCTGATAAAGCTACCTGATTGGTTTCTATGTGGGCAAGCCCTGAGCAGCTGTCAGTCTTGATCAGCTGTCAATCTCTCAGTCAGCTCCCAGCATGCTCAGCTTCTCAGCTGACAGGCCTACTGCAAAAAAGCAGCCAAAGTCAAAAGCTGGGCGCTTAATGATCTGACTGCCCTGCAAGGCCTGTGTCCCAATGAAGAACAATGAAATCTCTTTCCCACTGAAGTCCTACAATAAAGGGTGATTCTCCCTAACCAGAAACAGAATCACACCTTTTACCTACTGCAGAAACTTGCAGAATTCTTCCAGAGGCTGAGTCAGAAAAAGTCAATCTTGTTTATGCAAATCAATGCCAGCAGGTAGAAGGGAGTCAGGAGAATAACCCCCAGAATTAATCAACATTCGTCCTTAACTCTGACATACAAATAAATGCAAGTGTTGCTTTTTTCTCAGTACAAACACTCACTTCAATTTCAGGTCAATTTGCGTTGAGGACAAATGTTGATTGAATTCTGAATTGAGGCCTGGTCTAGGAGCCACTCATTTGAATAGTTTTGATCACAGAAAAAAGTGTTTGGTAACTGTCTCCTTCCTGTGCGACACCGAAGTCCCTAAACTGGTCTGAGACATCTCAGCCATGGTCTTGGACTGCTCCTTGTTTCCTCTGTACATGGGAGGATAAACCTTCTCTTCTTCCTCCCATATACTTCTTTTGAAGCCGTCTAGGTCTGACTTTAATCCCTCTTTCACTCCCTCTTCTTTCCTTCAGGGCTTTTTTGCGTTTCATCAGCATGAGGCGCCATCAGACTCCCGGCCTCCCCCCTCGGACAGACAAACCAGCAAAAAGGACGCTTACCTGAAAACAAGCTCTGACAACCCTGGAGAAGGGGGCTGACAGAGTTTCAAAAGACTCTCTGTACATAAAGGGCAGCCCTACTGTAAGACAACGGAGGCCCCCTGGGACAAACTTTGCAGAACCCGTTTTTTTTCCTCTTCACCATCTCCTGAGGCGCTGCTGCCTGAACTCGCGCATGCAGATTCAAACGCGAAGGGCGGCCTCACGGAGACCCTGTTTACAGAGGTGTGCGCTGCCAGGGAAACCACGTCGGCCGCACAGGAATCCAGACACAGTATTCAGGGCAGCGCCTGACTGAGTGAGAGCGGAGCAGCCAGAGGCTACGACAGCGGGCGTAATTCCTGCACTTCCGATGCGCTACCTCATCTCTGAACCGGAACGCAATTTGGGACTGTAATCAGATCAAGATTTTTTTTTTAGTATTATTATTATCTTTGTACACACATATCATTTCCAGGAAGCTCTGCATCACAGGAGTGAATAATCTGAGCATGGCCATGAGCAGTGCTTCAGCGCACAAAGGCCCTCTGGGTAATAACTCCTGTGACACCACGGAACCCTGCTGCTTTCTGACTGCAGCACAACAGAATCTATAATCAACCTGAATACATTTGCCAGAGCAGGGTGTGTTTTTTTTTTTTTAGCAGCCATCATTTAAATACATAAATATGTATAAATAATAAACAGAATAATAAGGATAATGATACTAATGACAAAGATAATCACAGTAATTCCATGCGAAAAATTAGTGTTCGCCACTGTTGTTTCTTCACATGTCAGACGGTGTACAGTGTTTTCTTCTCCTCATCACAAAATTAGCCCTTTAAATCCATGTCCCAGAATTCCCAGGCTTGCTCTGATCTGCTGCATTCCGGAAAACGCCTTGGATCTCTCTCCTCTTTTTCATTTAAATAAGAGACAGAGCGATGTGACACAATTTATTCTGAAAGCCAGAGGCTCACAATAAGCAGAAGAGTTAGTTGCCCCGCAGAAATCTACATACATGCAAAGGAATGCTCTTCTTGGGCTGTAGTTCAAAAACAAAGCATTTCCTCCCTCTAAAATGTTCTCTAATTACTTCAGATGGGTAAGAAGAAATCAGTGAACATGTACTGCTTTCCAATGATTGTAAATCTGGACTAAAATTAGACTCTTCTTCTCTACTGTGTATTTAGGCTTAGTGTCAAAATGAAAATGATATCCACTAATACAGTATTAGTACTATATTAGTGGATATAGTACTAAAACATATTTGGAAGTGTGAGAGCCACCATAGTTACACTACAATATGTCGATACTGTTAATTTGTTTCATCAGTTTTACAGCTTGCCTTAGAGATCAAGTTATTTCACGTATCTGTCAGCTGAGTTCCTGTTACGGGATCTTCTGTTTAAGCACAAACATTTTGGCCCCCCACAACTTCCGTTGACATTCAGAAGCGTGGGCAAACATTTCCATAATTCTATCAACCACAGCAGAAAATACCACACTAATGAAAGCGAACTCCACGGGAGAAAGCCCGGTAAACACAGGCAAGCCTCTGACAGCATTCTTCACTGGCTGATTGATGGGCAGTGACAGTACAGAGGTTGGCTAGGCCGCAATCTTTGTACAGTTCATGCTCCTGGGTGAGGGCGACTAGATAAAGGCTGTCTCAGCGGCCCGAAGGAGGACTAATCCCGCTGTAGTCTTCCTGAAAGCTTTTTCGCTTCACTCCCTGAAGAAAGAATAATCAAGAAGGAGGTACAGTACACTCCACAGTGTGAAGTAGAGACTGCAGCTTCACAGTATTCTCAATCCTAAAAGCCAAACATGGTATCAAGTCCCAGAACCATGTGATGGTCTGGGACCAGTCCTAAGTCCTTCACAATGAAACACGATGAAAACAAGACATTACCGAAAGAGGCTGTAACATTGCTTCAGGCAGACTGCAGAACTGAGACCAGTGTAGTTAAATCTGGTTATCTTTCAATATGCCTCCACTGACTCTTTAGATCTGTCAGTATTTTGATTGCTTGTGTTTTCATAGACACAAAAAATCCCATTAATGTTGAAACAATTCTCTTCCATAAAATAAACAGATTTTTATTCTAGCCCCAGAACTAGCCAGACACCAGAGAGAACAGAAGAAATCCATCAAAGAGCATCTCTATTGCCTAGAGACATACTGACCACGCGCTGGCTGGAGATGCATTTGAAGGTTGTGCAAAAGTCACCTACGTAGGCAGCACAGAATCCACTGTGCAGCCCTGAGGCTCTGATGTGCTTAACATATCTTTCTTTTACAGACACAATTAATGTCTCAGAGGGTTTTTAAAAAAAAAAAAAGCCCAGGATGTCTAAAAGTGAAAACAGATCTATGCTTCAAGCTTATCTGTAGAAAGCGGATTCATGTTTTTTTATGGTGAGGAAATGAATCAGTCTTTAAACACTTTGTTCATGCAAACAGAGCGCTGTCAATGCCATTTGTCACATGCATTAGCCTGATTTCACTGTTCAGCATGACTTTGGGAGGATGGTTCCGCTCCAGCAATGGAGAGATGATTATGTTTGTGAAGTTAGTGAAATCTGCCTTTGTTCAGCTACGCAAGCGATATACACAGCGATCAGAGCTATCGCTTGTGTCATTAAAATTTAATCGTGAATTGAGATTCATATCTGCAATTACAACGGAGCAGGGGCGGCTCATTAGTTGGAATAAGATTCATAATTTCTATTTTGACATGTGACAGACACAATGATATGACAGGCTTTTTCTCAGGGCATTACAAAGGCGTTTCCACACTCTTTGGTTACGTGTTACGTGTCTTTCCTGTCGGTGTGAATTGACGAAGTTCTGCTTCGCATCCTAGCCTGTTAGCTTCCTGACACTGTGAAGCAGCTGCAGAGCACAGGAGAGTGTGTCTCACTCAAAGGGGATACCAACTTAACGAGTTCTACAGCTGTGCAATCCACATGGACATGCTTCTCTACCCTTCTGCTTGTGTTACTGCAGTCGACCTGGGTCTCCTCCAAAACACTTTTAGCATGCTACTTGCTAAATACTTGAGAAACATTATATACAGTACCAGTTAAAAGGCTGGACACACCTACTCATAGAAAGGGTTTTCTGTATTTTTACTATTTTCCACATTTTAGAATAACAGTAAATACATCAGAACTATGAAATAACTATGAAATAGAATTATGCAGTGACCAAATCAAAACTATCTTATATTTTAGATTCTTCAGAGTAGACAAAAATATTCTTTTAAATGATTTTTTGGAAATAAATTCATACATAAACATGAGCCTTCACTATTTACATTTTTCTAAGAAACACATTTCAAGCATTTAGATCAAAATGTCTTTGAATGCATGTTTCCCATTATCTTAATCAGGTGTGTCCAAACTTTTGACTGGTACTGTATATAGCATTGTATTATGTAAAATTGCCACTGTGCCATTCCCACAATACATATGAACAGGGCTACTACTCCAGGGACAGACAGTAAATATTATATTGCAGAAGTGTAAAACAGTATGTGTTTAAAAAGTGATTGGATGATTTACAGTACAGCTGCACTGCACAATTGATGCTAGATTACAGTACTTATATCATTATATTTCAATAGAATGGACACTTACACATTGACAATGGCATTTGAGGTCTTTGAGTTCCTCATTTTGTTCTATTAAGATTTGCTGTGCTGTTCAGACAGACTGAAAAATGTTTCCCCTTTCCTTCCCTAGTTTTTCTTCCATTCTTTATTGCCTTACCAACATCCACAGAACACTGCTACAAATATGTGACCTGTAAGCACACTTAGCTTTAATTGACAAGCAGGTTTAGTTAATATGATCATACTAATCTGAACCCAGGGTAGTGTTGTTAACCAGCTAACATGAATCACGCCATCTCAAGACAAACACTGATCCCGAGTTAATTAATCCCACTTTGTTAAACAGGCCCCCTGAGCAGAAAGAACTTCTCTTTTCAGGGATTAAAATACCCACAATCCTCAGTGGTGGCTACCATACAGTCAGACAGGACTGAGAAACAAACTCCACAGGCAACGACATCACAGGACTGAGCTTCATGGGTCAGCAACAGTTATTTCAGCATTTCCAGGACCATATCTATATTGTCTATATTTATGGTCAAATTGGCAAAGAGAATTTGGAATGAAAACAGTGAAGCTGATTTCAGTATCTTTGTGATTGTGAGGTATTGTGACATGGTTTTGCAGTCCACATTCCTTATCACTATGTTGTACATTACTTCCATTCAGTGGCTTGTTACTCATATTTTTATCTAATACTTCCAACCTTCTGACCTCCAAACTACTCCATGTCAAATATTCTTAGATACAAGCCGCAGAGCCACCTGTTGTGCTTCAGTGAAGTGAAGAATGCTGCTTTTTGCTGCTTCAAAATCATTGAGACCAGGGGAGTTTCTTTGGTGAGTTTGATCACGTATCTTGGCTTCAGGTCGTATCAGCCCCATCCTCCTGATCCTGTCGATGAGGCCTCTAAAACACAGCCTAAATCTTGGTTGTTAACTTGCTTGACCCCCAGGCCCCATGTTCTACCCACCCGTCACCTGTCTGTTTGGTGTGAAAAAGGTCATGGAGCCCCATGGAGATGGGAAAGAGCTGAGAATTCTAAGAACACATTTCAAATCCAGAAACAATCCAACCGACAAGTTTTAGAGTAACAGCGTCCAATAATATTAATGGAGAAATAACACTTCGTAATACTGTAAATAGCAGTGATTCTTCCCTCTCGGCCATTAGACATCCTATGATTAATTCATCAAAATATGCATCTAAATATAATTTTTTCTCTCGTTCCATAATGTATAAGCAAAAAAAGCAGCAGATTGTCATTAAAAGTTCAAAATAAATAATTCTACCTAGTTTTCATGCACCTTTCAATTATTCATACGGTAGCAGATTACATTGCCTCCCCAAGGCTGGGATGTCCTTAATGTGGGGCATCTACAATTTCAAATGCACTCTGTCAATCCTGTAATTAACCAAAAACAAAAAAAAAAAACAGAGAAGTAACAGGCATAATCCTGGTTGCATCACGCACCGTTTCTGCACTGCCAGATGAGCATTAACTTTCACTTCTCGCAAGCCGAAAAGCAATCTGAGCTGACAGGCGAGGCTGTGATGCCGGTCTGCTCACAGGGAGGTACTAAATGGTGGCTCGGAGGACAGACAGAGCATACAACAGAGCTGAAATGTGCCGGGGAGATCACATGTTGATCCTTCCACAGGACACAGACACCACTCTCTCAGATCACTCTTTACCGGTAATGACGATGCGCGTGGGGTTGTTTCATGTCATATTGTGTCAACAACAGCTTAATCTGGGACCAGGGGATTAAACAGTTGCTCATCGTTAAATTGTACCCTTCAGTCGTCTCAGGACAAATTACACAGGGATTGTTATAAAATATGTGCTGCTTACATTCCTGTTAGCAACACTGATGCATCAGATAATAATACATGCTGTTTATTCTAAGCTCCCTCTAGAGGACATTTTGCTTGCCTGGTCAACAGACTGCAACTTTACAGAGCACCTAGTGCACCTGAACAATGATCAGAAATCTGTATTTACAGTATTTTTTAATCAATCACTGTCTCATTGGAAGTGCAAACCTTTTCACGGAAGAAGCAAACAGATGTACAAGAAATGAAATCCAGAAAAAGAGTTTAGCTGGGCTTACCAAACTGAAAACAAAGTAAAAGGTCCCTACAGGGCAGAGTTATAAATGAGTGGTACATCCAACAAAAAACCTCCCCCCAGGTTTTATTTTCTCATAAAAAGAATCCAGGTTCCTTTTAAATAAATGGCTGCCCGGGATTTCTCAGAGTGCTTCACCTTTTATCTTCCTTTCATTTAGTTTTGCCAATATAGTCATGCCCACAGTCATAACAGGAAAAAGAAACTACATAAATAAGGGAGGGGTTTAGGACATTAGTTTACAGGCTTCCACTAGGCACAGTGAGTACAGTCACTTTATTTTACTGATTTGCTTTATTGATCAGTCTCTGCAGCACTGCCATTGGAATGGCCAGTCAAATTCTGTCATGCACATTTCATAACTCTTTCAGTCACCACTTGTAGCAAGAAAGAGAAAACAGTCTGTTTTTATGCACTGACACCGTACACAGAGCTTATGGAAATACCACCTATTTACTGTTTGAGGCCTGAGAATCCTCTTTTTGAAATCTCTTGTACCTGCTTAGGGATCATCTGAGCAGCAGTGTTCCCCCGAAAAGGCGATCGTTTCACCCCGCTAGTAAGCAGTCATCCTGTCATCCGTTAATGTCTGCTTGTGCATTTCTATTTTAAAAATACGACCTGAAAACCGCAGCCATGTTAGATCAACTTTGCGTGTTGACATAACCGGCCCTTTTTTTAAGCCACATTGAGATCTGGGACACCTTGTGCTGAAAATGGCTCCCCTCACCTCACCATCTGTCCGATGCACAGGAGCACTGGGCGAGAACCAAAACCGCTGGTGGAAGCTCAACACAAAAAAATCACTATATCCCCTCTCCCTGGCTATGAGTTTCTCACCTGGGGTCTTTGCCAAACACCCAGAACTGCCTAATAGCTTCCGTTAGCTTTTCACATGTATAGCTTCTTAACCCCACTGGGTTTAGAATTTGTCAGTGGATCAACAGACTGAACACTTCAGTAGTTCAGTAACTTGAGTGAGCATGTGAACATCCACCCCAGAAAGTGATGTCATTCTGTTGGAGACCCTGGTCTTTAGCTAGACCAGCTGTATGGTCCTACAGTGCAACAGTGGGTCTTCTATTGCAGCAGAACCACCCTGCTGCATTTTTAAAACAAAGGATAAAACCCAATCCTCTGATTCACTCCAATGCAGCCAACAGCTTATTTTTCGCACTGCAGGTTATCCCATGCAGTACACTACAGTGAAGCAGGCGCTCATTGGAGGATACACGCTATTCTGCTGATGTCATCCTTCCACCCTGGTGAATCACAGGGTGCCTGCAACCACTGAGGAAAGGAAACCCTGGCTAACTTACTCACCCCTACACCATATGGAATGAAGCCAGTTTTTTTCCACCATTGTGGGATCCTGGTCATCATTGGTTGATTACATAGCTGGGATTGAATGCAGCTCAGGCCATAAAGCAAACGCCTTAACCACTGAGCTACTCAGGAGCCTAGCAGCACAAGTATCTTATCTTAAGATAAACTGAATACAAGACAAACTGGAGCAGCGAAACACTCGGTGAGTGAAGTAGTCAAATACTCCAGCACAAGCTGCTCCTGACTCTGCCCCGAGGGTGCAGGTGGCTGTGGAGGTTAGGAGAGCTTCTAATCCTCCAGCAGCACAGCATTCCCAGGGCGGAGGCCTCTTCCCCTGTGGTGAGGATGGCTTTGGCGGGGTACCGAAGCTGGTCTTGTAATCCAGAGCTTCCCACAGGGCTGCAGAGGGGATCGTTTCTGGCTCAGCTGACACAAGTGCACGGCCCAAAGGCCGCTACAAAGTCATCATCCCTCCTCTTTGTACATCTGTGGAGGCTACCGCCCAAACACGGATTACATTCTCGCCATCCAGGTGTAAAGAGGTTTCCCGCTCCCCCGTAGGGATCTGCTTAGAATTGACTTGAGCCCTGACAACATGCTCCACCGCTTCACTTTCCACTAGAAATTTCCAGACAGCTTAAGTGAACCCGCCAAAGGGTGACCGGGTGGCTTCATCACAATGAGGGAAAACTCACATTGCGCAAGAGGGCATATTACCTCCACCAATGAGGTTATCTTCACTTCAGACTAGAATTGCAACCCCATTCACCACTGCACCCTGACCGCTTCCATTTAAACAGACAGTTTAAACGAGGTGACCTTCAATCAAATGAAAGGTCGATGCAGTCCCTTATACACAATGATTTTGGCTGGGCACCAAGAGAATATTAAAGAAGCAAAACTTGACTCTGAAAAAAAAAACTCTGACTTTGGATATTTTTTGTCTGGAACCTGAGGTCCTGTAACACGTGGAGTTCTGAAGATGGTGTTCCTCACCTCTTTGGCTACCCTGGCTGTACAGGGTACAGCCAAGAGGAAGAGGAAATCAAGGCCTTTGTTTAGCACAGCAGGAGGGCAAACGGAGTAAAAAGGTGTTCGTGCAGGCTCCTTTGAAAGGCACCCTTGAAATTCAAACACTGGGGGAAACGGAATCCGTCCGTTCTCACGCCAGGGCAACCACAAAACCGGAATCAGTTTCTTTGGAGGCTGCTAAATTGACTTTTTCAGGTTGCATGTGTAAGCCAACTTCCTGAGCCCTGTCACTTTCCCCTGTAGGCTCCTGTAGGACAGCCAAAAAGGGCTTCAGAGGCTACTGTGAGAATAGGAGCTCTGAGCCTCTTACATGTTGGAGCTCTCTAAGAGCGGTGCCAACATGAACACTATCCATATGGCACTGGGGGGCTAAACTGAAATAGACTGCAGCATTTCGGTCTGTAGTTGAGCAGGTCTTCCACATCTAGCCAATGGAAACAGTTGCATTGAGTTTACATCATCAATGTCTTGAGGCATTTTTTTCTCTTTCACCTGCCAAAACTGTCATGGCGTTTTAAATCCTCTACAGTCAGCTTGCGTATGTAAGATGCCTCAGTGTAAAATTCAGGCCTTTTTACTTTAAAATACTTAAACAAGCTTTTGCAGTAACTACAAAAGCAGTACACCTTGATAAGAAAATGGAACATGCTTAAAAAAATCTTCTTATAGGTTATACTGTATGTGTCCAAGGAAATACATTGATCCATCCCTTGTCTTAAACTAAACAATGACATGGTCAACCATAAATTCCTAGATTTCTGCTGATCTGTCCCTAAATTTGTGTTTAACTATCTTCTGTGCTGTAAAAAAACATTGGCCTCACGAGCTGCATGTACTCCCTGTGTTAAAGTCAAACATTTGGTAACAAAATGGCATCCTACATGTGACTCTAGCACTTCCTGCACTTGCAAAAGCAAGCTGCAGCCAACCGGTCTTTCAGACAAAATGTCATTACTTTTATCTGTCTAGAGCATGACGTAATTTCACTTGCATCTAGAGCAGACATCTCTCCAATTAGGCAGCTCTTCCACTTTCCTCATCACTGACCAAAATATGTGTGAGAATGAGGTTCTCTTAAAAAAAGGAGACAGCAAATCTTACTGGAGATGTTAAAAATAATAACAAGCAAGTTGGGTTTTGGCAAAAGTCTGTTCATATGGAAGGTGAATCTATAATTGTGTGTGTGTGTGTGTGTGTGTGGGGGTGTGTGGCCTGTCCTCTGTGACTGTTTCCAGCCACTTCTGAATACAACTAATCACTCCTACATCCTGGAATCCAATAGGCTCTGCTTCCCTCACACTGGTGCAGCTGTTACAAGCTATTTATTTCAAATTTACTCCACACAGGTAAATTATTGCCTGGGTATTAAAAAGTATCCCAGTATTTGATGTCTCTTTAATTGCATTTACTGTTAATGCAACCAAATACTAATTAACATTCAGAATAGATACACCAAACGCCTCGCTAACCATTATTTGCCTCTCTGGTTTAAACTTCACAGCAGTTCTCTTATTAAAATTTGCTGAATAATGCTGGCAAATGACACGACTTCTCCCAGGAATGATAATAATGAGTGTGAACAATAACTGAATTATTCATTAAACTACAGTAAAAAAAAAGATTAGGAAGAAAGGAAAAGTTGAGTGGAAGTGGAAGTAACTTTTCAGCAGGCAACCAGTGAAACGCAATTTCACTCCAGGGAGAAACCTGCAAACCCACTGCAAAGCTGGCCAGGTAAATAAACAGGTCTTTCGATGATGTCGGCTCCCTCTTCACAAGTCGAAAACTGCTGTTCTGCTCCCAGCTCGGTGACCCTTGAACTAATACGGGAGGCCCAACGCCATTAACTTCTCAACAGGACTTTTCCATCACTACACTGACACCCCGACTGTAACCTCAATATCCTCTCTTTGAGGCTCAATTATGTGATCAACACAAAAACCACCATGGAATCTCGTTCCACACCACAGAGCTTCTGTTGCAAAGTCTAAAACTGTCTTTTTTTTTATAGAGGTCAGAAAACAAAATTGTGTTACTACTGCTACTGAGCTACTGAGGATGGTTCAATCTAAGCGGACCCGCTAATACGCTGAGTGAACTGCTCAACGTCTATAATGCAATTACATGGATCTCAGCTTACAGGGGGGTTTGGGGGCACTGGTTCAACAGTGGGCAAAGGCTGTGTGAGGACAAGCAGTGTGTAACTGACCATACTCCTTCTGGGATAAAAAATCAAAATGGATTCAAAATACTAACTGCAATTACTCCTGTTGGTGCTCATGGATATGTAGCTGTATTGCCAGCTGATGGCAGCCGGCTGACTGGCCAGCTCTCTCTTGGTGTGAAAAAAAAGATCTCTGCGAAACCAGACAACCAGCCGATCCTCTAAAGAGCCCGCGGAAGCCTCGAATCAAATCCAACAAACTGACACCAGAACGGCTGCTTTCTCGAGATGGCCGATCAAAGAGCGTGCAGCTCAACAAACGAGCTTTTTGTTTAGCGGAAGCGGGCTGGTTTCATTAACCGACTGTTGTCCCGCGGCGAGCGGGCACACCGCAGGACAAAGCGCGGTGTCATGTGCAGAGCCATATGGGCGGAAAATGAACTCTGCGGCCAGGGCGAATGTGGGATATTGCCTGCTGTGTCTCACCACGAGAGCTGCCCTATCAAGACCTCTATCCAATCAGAGCTACTCATAACAAGCACTCCCACCCCACCCCCCACCCTGAGGTGTGTAGCCGCAGTCCAGTGTCACTCCCAGCGGCGGCTGCAGGAACCAGCTCCCCTGACCCATGACGGACAGAGCGTGAGGCTCTACTCTGAATGTCACAGCTCGGGCCGTGTGACACAAAGGAAGTAATCCCTCACTGCACCCCAGCACCACACAGACAGAGGGCACTGGGTCTGTACTACCACTCATTCATTCATTTATTTATTTTACGTGTTTATTGAACCTTTACCGACAAGAAGTTCTCGTTATCAATGACGACCTGGCTAGCCAAGAAACTGGCGACGCTTAAAACTAAGAGACATCAGACAAATATATGCAGGTGCATGGTTCAGGTCAACAGGTAGACAGACAACAGTATGTTGACATTGAATTACAGCCAGAACCAGAACCAGAATCTGAATCAAAATCCTCAGATTAAGCTCAGCACCCGGTCAGCCAGACCCTGGCACTCTGTTGAACAACCTCATGCGCAGTACCGTACCAGTCAGTAGGCAAAAACGTAAGCAAACAAACATTGCCAGAATAGCCATCCTAATTGACTTACCTCTCATTTCACTGCCCAGTTTCCACAAGAAACAGTGTCCTATATGCTTACACAACAGTGGGCTATTTTCATTATGTTAAAAAACAGTTCACGTATACTATTTTCCCGACATGTGACATTCCCCCTGCTACACAATGGCATGGCTCATTCCTGTCCTATCACTTGACTATTTCTCCCCAAAAAAAGGTTCAAATCCTTCAGTGCCCACAGGTTGACTCGCCTCTCAAATCGCAGCCATTGTGACTGCACTGATACAGGTATACTGCTCTTTGGGTGCAGTGTACGACATGCCAGCTTAGCATTTAAAACAGTGGGCCGTTAGCGGATAGCATTCAGCCTTGCATTTCACGCAGATAAACAGATAAACGGCAGTAAACTCTGAGCAGCCCTCCCGGGGGCCGTTTGATCCCAGGGACCGGCAATCACGGCTGGCATAATTAAGGTCAGGAGGCATGTTTGTTCAGGTAGACTGCAGCCTGCAAAACCACTTGCCTTTTACAGAGAGAAACTTCTGACTTGTTGGGGAGTAATGAGGTGGTTCTTAATCCTGACACACTGCAACCTTTTAATCCTGTCTAAACCAACAGGAGCGAGAGAGAAAAAGAGAGAGAGAGAGAGAGAGAGAGAAAGAGAGAGACAGTCTGCCTCATTTTTATAGATCGCCACAGGCTCAGACGTTACCATTTATGTATGACTCCAGCAATTGTCCCTCCGCTGACCAATCAGCTTGTGGCATTCACCTCTTTGTGACAGCACTTCGGGACTGGCGTCCAACTGCATTTATGCACACATGCAAATTACAAGCTCTTTTTTGACGGCATTATAGAAATGAAAATTAGAAGGCACGGGCTGCAAGAATAAGTACAACCATAAATAAATGCACGCATTTCACAGAGTTATGAATAATCACAAACGTGCAAAAGACTATTAATAGAATCCTGTGGTTCACTTCCTGGAAATAATACAAAAGTAAGAATGCATTATCTGACCTTTGGGGCAACAAAGAGAATGATTCACTTTACTCTGATTTATAAGCAAAATCAACAGACTGAAACATAGCTGAGATCAGGCAGCCATTAAAAATAGCCTGCCCCATGGCCAGCTCTATGGGGTAAAGAGTGAAAATCTGATTGTGAAGATAATGGCCTGGCAATGACAAATTTAAGAAGGGGGGATGTAAAGACAAAACTCTTAATGCAATGTTGAGAAAGATTACCCTTCAACCAAGAATAGAATTAGTAAGAATAAGAAGTGTAGACTAACTCTCTGTGCCAAATACACAAAGTGTTCAGACACGGGTAACACACTTGCTCCAAGACCTCCCTCTCCTGGTTTTTCAGACATGGGTGAAACATTGATCACACTCTTGTCAAACGAGACTTACCTCCATCTGCTGCCACTCAAATTCTCTTAACAATAATCCCCAGTAGCAACTACAGATGTGTTGCTTTTGCTCATTGTAACAGCACAAATAAATATGTTTTTCATACATCCATGTCCCAATAAAAATACAAATCAAAGGCATTATGTACAACAAAAGGTGTCGCTTATTTGAATTCATGTCCATATGGAAAATATTGAGCAGTAAAACTAAATGGGAAATTTAAAAAAGGACAGCTACACATGCAGGCTCAATCAGATTTCAAACCATGGACTACCCCGAGGCTTCTCAGTTTAGTGAGGCAAAGCATCCAATCTTCTCTGCAACAAGCATGAGAACTGAGAAAGAAAGAAAAGCATTCAGCCATTACTGTAACAAAAAGAGACCATGTGGATCTCTTACCCAAAAACACTGACTGAATCGTTTATACATTGGTCCACAAAGGAACATCTTCAATCATCTTCATTATTATTGTTCTCTTTTTCCATGTTGTTTCAGAAATATCAACACTGATGAGCACATCAGTGACTTTCTAATCTCATGTATATTAATTAAAACAGAGGGTGATGAATAAACTATGAGAATGCTGAACTGTGTACTATACAAAGTGTATTAATTAAAGTATCTTAAATCTTGCTCTCAATTAGATTTATGTGGTAGCCTATCATAATGTATTATCTTTATAAACACACACTTGAGTCGAAAAATACTCAGATATTTTATGGTTGATTGTACAGTACAACACAATGAGTTAAGCAACAAATAACTCATTTAAATTCCTTTGATAATCATGAACTATAATTATACCTTTTTATTTTACAGTGGATATCCATGCTATTCTATGATTCAGTTGTATCACGTATATAATTGTCTCACAAAACGCCAAGTTCGCACCTCATTCATCGACATCTGTCTTGCATTACTTGCACAAGGTACAAAACATCCAGGCAAATGAATACTGTACCCTAGTGACTGCACTGCTTGTGCTGAAATATTGAATTATTTTCTAAATAATTGTAAATTGCCTCGCAAGAGAGTGTGCGACTCTCCTCATTTTTCTTTATTATGTGTTAACCTGCCAGTCCTCGCCTCGTTAACATCTGATGTGTGCCCTCCCTTCCTTTAATTTTACCACAATCATGAAAAATTGCACACTTTACAAAAAATCAATTTTTTAAACAAAGAAATGGCGATGTTTGTGTTGTTCACTGGAGCCCCACAGTGTCTGTGACCACTGCGAAGGGCTGGACATTCATATTTTTGCACGTAATGTAACACACTATATGGAATGATGGCATGATGCCACAAGAGCTTCAGACACACCACCTTCCCTGGCCATGGGCATTGGCAATAAGTAGCATCATATCCTAAGTGTATGGCTCCCATATCTGTCTTTATATCATAATAAATTCACAAACAGCATCAGCAACCATCCTCTTTATGAATTTAGCACTCATAAATCTTGAACGTAGCCACATGTACAGTAATACCCAAATATATATAAGAAGTTCAAAGTTAAGCTCCACAAATATTGGAAATAATAAGAGTAATCATATACAGCAGGGCATGGGTCATCTATATACACATAAATAATTAATAGCTCAGGGACTAACACTGTAAAAAAGGAGGCCACAGTGAATGAAACTATAGATGGCTCAGTGGCCACCGGGGACTGGGGTTCCAGCGCATTAATACCAGTCACTCTGAATCATTCATGTGAAATGCCTACAGCACACACTAAGACCGCCTCACAATAAGGCGAAACAGAGTGGAAACATATTCACTGTTACCCCGTCTGTGCATGTGGGTATTCCCTCCTTTTTGCAGTGTTATCTCCAGCCTCTCACAGATAAAGGAGGGACTTTATCTGTAAAGGCCACACGGTGAATAAATTAGACTCAACATCAAAACTGTCTAGCAGGCAGAAGCCCCCGCGCTGCCCTCCTGTAAATGGAATGAGAAAGCAAAGTCAATACACTCAACCCAACCTGTGATAACACAGACTTTCCAACAGACTCCAGGTGTGTGTGTAAATTTATTTGAGTTTGAACACATTAAAATAGAGCTTTTTTTTACAATACAGTTCTAACACAGTTGCAGTTCAGATTGCGGGGCATTACACATTCTGCACACTGAACACATTTGATGAGGATGTAGTGATTAGCGACAATTCTTCGTCAGTATAGGGTGTAAAGCCTGAGTGTAATGTATGCTCTCATTTATCAGGTTAAGACGTTTATGGCACTGCACCCAAACCCATTCACCAAGTTGTCTGGCCAAACACTCCCTATCACTTTCCCAAAATGGCACAGCTCATCTTTCACACCCTCACAATCCTTTACTGTACAGTCTAAGTCCGCTGGCTATGTCACAAACCCGAAAAGGACAGAGGGGATACCGAACGCCCTGTTGGACTGTTTCAAATCAGGAGCAACCACACCGACAACACTGGCAATATCTCATTTCCTCCACCTTTCATTGCCCAGTCCCCGGGTTCATATCCGGCCTTACAAAAAGTGGATCACGGAAAAAGCAAGGAGCGCATTCTCATCTTTCCCAATTACCCATAATTCCCCCTCAGTGGACTGAAGGCATGTGTGTGTGTCGAATGTAATCGAGAGCGCCGATGCTCCGTCTCCGGCCCGCTTCTCATTAAGTGACTCAGGCCCTGTTTGGTGTATAATTACCAATAACAGCCCGGGCCCTGCCTTCCTTTGAACACGCTGCAGCAGCGGCTGCAATGACCTGTCCCAGCCTCGCATAGCTTCTCGCGTGTGGATTAATCCTAATTATAATAGAAACTGACAACGAGACAGCCTGCGAATCAAAGCTCTGTGTTTTTTTTTCTTCAATTTGGAGCACAACAGCTGACCGAATATTCAGCATTCACTGAGCCCTGTTCTTTTGAACACAGAATCCGTCTGTTCTTACATGCATACTGTATGCAATAATAATTAAATTAAATGTAATGATACTTGAATTTCTAATGGAACTTGACATGCTGCTACTTAATATTTAAAAACAGCAGGAAACACAGACAATAAAGCAATATAAAGATGTGATCAATGTCATGTTGAAACTATCTGAAGTGGATTTTTGAAGTGGATTTTTTATTTCATTCAACTTTTCATTTAACTTTGAGGGGCCATCATGGTAGTTATTGTAAGTTACTGCACATAGTGAGAACGGTACATTTCCACTTCATGGTGGCCCATATTCAGTTTGAAATCATACCAACAATCTTTAGTTTGATTAAAAAAAAAAAAAAAAAAAAAAAAACAGGCCGGTAAAACAGAAAATCCACAACAGCACTGGATTTCCAGCAAGTGTCAAAGTGGCCTATAAAAGAAATAGGTAAACACCATTTCATTATTGCACAGTGTGCTATATAGTATATCCAAAATTAGATGTCGGTGAACTAGATTTACTCAGAGTATCTATACCCATAGAAGAAATTGCTGACTACAGCTTCTGTAGGAAAGCAGTGTGGTTTCCAGCATTTTTTTGACAGAGCAGTTAAACAAAAAGGTCTGAGGAACCTTCCTTGCCTTTTATCATCCTTAAGAACGTGAGACAGCTGATATTTGTGGGTAAAGAAGGCATGGAAGATGGCCAGGCGGTGGGTATAGAGCACTGAGAGCTCCACCGTAGCACTTCCAGCTACTGTACGTCTGCTAATCAGGTTGTGGATCACTCAGATTACAGCTCTGAGATCCGACCCCTCTCTCTGCCAGCGCTAAAGTTCCCACAACACAGCCACTTCCCCCACAACATTGGAGACCACTTCTGGGCAGAGCACAAGCAAAGCACCCTTCTTTATACCAGTAAGTTAAATTGTGAAGTCTGGGGCGAAATCAAGA
Organism: Megalops atlanticus; assembly: GCA_019176425.1. NCBI lineage: Eukaryota > Metazoa > Chordata > Actinopteri > Elopiformes > Megalopidae > Megalops > Megalops atlanticus. Next base: position 6,200,364 of record CM032896.1, read on the forward strand.
GAGAAACCTTCAGCTTACCAAGGTGACCATTTCATGACAACAGCATGGACAAAAGGCTTCTCAGAACATGAAAGCACTAATAGGAGAGAGGCAGAATGAATTACCATGGCCTTGTCTGCTCTCAAACTCACACAGCACGGCTCCACTTCAGTGGTTTTCCCCTTGCTTGTGTTAATTGGATATATCTCTGCCATTCTGTGCACCTATTCTTTTTCCACTACACTTATTTTTCAAACACCAAGTCCAAAATGTACGGAATATATCTTAGATATACTTTATGCCAACACACTGTATGCAGCATATGTTCAAAATGACACCGATTGCTGCTTCCACATGTTTCACATGTTCACATCGCATTATTTATGAATACATATTCTAAACACACATATGCTGTCAGTATAAATGACAGAATTTGTATAAAAGTACAATATTACTACACCAGGTGTCCCATTTGGCATATGAGGAAAGAAAACAATTCAGTGACAGTGTGTGAACTACTGTTTCTGGTCTCATTCTGCAGGGGAATGGCATTTCACAGACCAGACTTACCTTCAACAGCCAAGCCATGCTCAGCTGTCAGTTCAGATAAGTGTAGAATTCCTGCTTACACTCTAGACCAGGTACCACTTTGTGTTTGATTTTGTTGTAGGCATGTTGCTATATTAAGAATGCAATGAATACATCTTTGATATACACCAATATGATATACTAGTGAGTGAGTGTGTGTGTGTGTGTGTGTGTGGCAACAAGGAGCCATTTCATACAATGTTATATGTTGTATATTTTGACAGATTAAACTGCAGTCCTATTTTGTATTCCTATTTTATACTTTCTTCTTGCTAGATTAATCTCTCTCAAAGACATTTCTGACAGCACTTCCAAATTTGTCTAGATGTACAGAATTACTATTCACAGGTTGTTTTAGTTGAGTGAAACACGCACTAAGACACACCTAAGCTACGATACAGCTTAATGAGAAAAAAACGATGACACAACTTCTTACTTGTAAACAACAACGAGGATTTGAGCTATTTTGGTTCGAAGTAGATATGTTGTGGTAGCATCTTCACTTGTGTGACCGCTAAGAGAATATGAGTGACAGCTCAGGTCAGTTTTTATTGTCAGAGTTAGAGCTCAACTTCAACAGAATCGTCAACTTGTGGCTTTGTGATGAATGGCGATAGTTTTCACCCTGTAGGCTACTCTTCATAGTAATACAAACGAACATTACGATATACAATGTGTGATGTTAAAGACGTAAATAACGCAAGTGACTCTCTAGTAATGTTTCTGAATGTGAGGTTGGTAAATGAGTCGATATAACATTTTTACTAAATACGCAAGACACATCAGCGTGTTTGGTAAATAAGTGATGAATTCTGTTAATTAGATGATGCTGAAAGTAGGGCACAATTCTTTGTTTGCTTACACTTCCCTCCAGCAATGCGTTTAAACACACGAATTCACACTCGCTTGTAACAAAACAAAGCAAAACTACAGCGATGCAACGGGGGCCCGTGGGTTCGATTCATTTTTTCCGTTACATTGTGTCCGCAGCTGTTATTCGATTAGCGGACCAGTGTAAAATACGCTTAAAAAAACAACGGGAAACACGGGACCTTGCGTGAGTTCGGCGAGTATCGCTGGGGTGTGTGCTAAATTTCATAACGAGTCAACATCATTAATCCACCAGTTACCCCCTTCGTGCTGTTTGGCATTTAGAGGAAGCAAATGATGCGGCGACAGGGCAATACCTACTCCTTCTGGAGGCTTTCAGCGAGAAAGGCATTCCAGAGGCAAGACTTACCTTCCACATCCAGGCCATCTTCAGCTTCCAGTTGAAACAATCGTAAAATTCCCGTTTCTTCTCCGGACCCGGTGCCACTTTGTGTTTGTTTTTATTTTATTTATGCATAACCTCCACGCATGTTCAGCGTTGTCACGATACGCATTTCCATAAATCCTGTATCGTTCCGTTATTCGTGCTCTCTTTCCCTTTTTTTCCAGAGAGCGCTGCCTGGCCTTTGCAGCTACTGGCTGCTGGGCACGCTAAGTTCCGCCTCCCGCGTCATGTGACAGTTTGTGATTCCTGATTCCTGCCTTGGGCATTGGGAAGTGTAGCTCCGCTTGATTGCTGGACGTTTGCGTTATCTAGCAGAATCCGAGTTAGTCTGTGTTTTAAGTTGCAGGGGCAGCCAGGAGGTTTATTTCTCGGACTTATAACTGAAGAGATGAAGCGGGGGGGCATTTTGGCGTGAGCACTTCAAAAGAGGAAAAAAAAAAGAAAACACAAAGTCGTTATCTTGCATTTTCAGTTGCAATGCAGCCTACCAATTAATTTCCTGAAATGAATTAGGTCAAACTATTTCCTTTTAAATTCTCGATTGCGTGTGTGTGTGAATGCATTTGCAAACAACAAACAGGGCAGACAGATATAGGCATATCACCCCCTTTGCAAACATGGCAAAATGAAGATCAAAGCAGATTCTTTGTTTCCAGCTTTTGTAGTTTCCAGTAAGGCAATGGGCTATAAATTCAAATTAATCAAACTCAATCAAAATGTCTAAGCATCTTTCAGTTACTCTACAAAGATGTCTGATGCCAATCAGTAACAATTACAGCTTCGTTTAAAAGTAGCAGCACTTGTAGCCAGTGCATTGTTTGATCCTGTCTTCATTATGACCATACATTGTGGGAAGTGATTGCAAAGATTTTCCAAAAAGTGGTCAATATACTATATATCCATAGGTCTATATGCATAACTATTATCAACAGCGCCATATATGCACATCATATAAGCATAGCTTGCAGTGTTGTTTTCTGTTTCAGAGTTTTTAGTGGAAGCCATTTTGAAGATATTCTCATCTTTGTGAGGTGGTCCCTCAAACCTTTTACTTGCAGTTTGATTGTCATAGGCATTCTAGCCCACAACCTGAAATATGAGCTTGACCTTCACAGTGGTATGCAGTACATCACATAGATAGCTTGTTCTTTCTTCAACACATAACGATCTGCCCAACAGTTTGTGCTATTCAAGGGGCTCATATTTTTATGAGTGGGTGAGACTGTAAAGTGAAGCAGTGTGCATCTGAGATGAACAGAACAGCAATTATGAGCGAGTGTGGATGAGGTTTATGTAACAGTTTAATACAGTGACACATTCAGCAGATGGTTAGATGCCCTAGTGTTAGGGATTATCAGAGAATTGGCACGAAAACAAGCCAGGCTGAATTCCCCCCTCACAAAAACAAGCAAATGATATACCATCACTAATACCAATATAAAATTACCCATGCCCACATTAATATCACAACTCCTACTTCCACAACATGAGTGCACTAACTGTGTTGTTTCACTAATGCATCTGTTCGAAAATACCCAGGTCATATACTGTATATCATTTGCATATTGACTTATTAAACTTGTGTATTGATTCATCTACATTTTTTCTGTAATTCTAATAACTGCTAAAAACAACAACAAAAATGAAGGATGCCTATACAGCACACAGTTGCTTTTGTACTTTGTCAACTCATTGCAACAGGCAGTATTGATTAACTAACTGATTGATTGATTTATCCCTTGATTTATCCCATTGCACTGCACTCTGGCCAAAGCTCCAGGAAATTGAAATGATGTGGTGTGAAAAAAGGTAGTAAAATATGTTTCTTTCTTATTTATTGTTAAACAAATCCCCTGTACATCTTTATGTCTTAATCATAATCTATTGTCATGCCTTAATGACCCATCAAAAGCAGGAAACATGACAACAGATGTGTGGTTGAATGGCACAGGCCTATAAGAAAACAGCACATCATACTGATGTATAGGCTCAGGTGGCTACATCCAAAAAGCTGCTGCTGGATTCAGATAAATCAGGATGTCTGATTAAAGCAAATGTCTTAGATATGAAAGACCAACGTGGGCAGGGCTTTTGTGCAAAGTAAGGACATGTGACATGATGTAATTTCTAATCAACATTTCATGCAGAAGGCCGCTAAGCCCTGATCTCCCAAACAAAGGCATCCATACAGCTTGTTAAAGCCTCATGTTCCTCTCTTGTTGTCTGTACTCTGCACGCAAACAGAGTGGATGGAAGACTCAGACACTTTGTGAGTCTGTTTCGGGCCGTGTTAATCAAACGTTCTCCTCCCGTTGTCTGTGAGTCGGTACAAACTTTCCTCCCAGCTAGACGGGTAATTGAGTTCAGCTGCGGCGTGGAGGCGCGGCTGGCAGGACCAGGGGCCGGCTTGGCAGCAGGATCAAATGGAAATCCAGGGCAGTGTCAATCACGTTTAAAGGAGAAGCGCAGGCGGGCGCTGACAGGAAGCTGCTGCAGCGCACTGCGGTGCGCGTTCGGTCGGACCGAACGCGGCGTGCCGGAGACGCCGACCTGTCCGCCCTCCCCGAGGTGCCTTTAGCTGAGGCGACTGTGACAGATTTATAACCGAAGAGCCGGGACACGATCGGTTGAGTGCAAAAGCACGGCCTCACATTTCAAAATCACTTGTCTGCGACATCTAAATACGGACGGCTGGTCATAAGCACTAAGTGTTCTGCAGTTTTTTTTCATTCGACTCAAGGTTTGCACTGAGCAGAGATATGCAAGACGAATAATGAACATATGTAAAGGTCAGGTGTGAAAACTCAGAGCCCAATAGAAATGAATTTCCCTACAATCAAACCATGATGGATGTATTTGATGTGGTTATAGCAGCACTTTTATTTGACTTGGAGTCTGACAAAGGGATCACACCTGGCCGCTGGCAGAGGTTGTTGACCCCCCCCATTTGGACATCATAAACAGAGACACGGAAGGGGGAGTATGGGGTGGAAGAGGGATGGTTGAACAGTTGACACAGAAGGGAAGTGGAAAGTGTGATTTTTATAATCATAGACAGAACCAGTTTGTCAAGATTTGGTTTATTGCACAGGGAATGTCTGGAAATTCTTCTCCCAAATCTCTGTTTGTACCGTCAATAATCCACTGAACCTGTACCATCACAGAGACTGGAGGGACTTCTCATTAGAATGACCTACTCCCAGTGTATTTTTACACCACACAATCCATTATATTCTGACATCAAAACTTGGTATGCAGATTCTCACAGTTCACTACATCTTACCAACAGGCCGCATTCAGATGTTTGTTGCTCTGAAATGTGTATGTTTAAAATAGATTAGACCCTAAAGAACATAAGAACACAGCACTGAACTTTTGCTGAACCCATTTCAGCATCTGTGTCTGTCAATACAGTAAATCACAAGCACATAAAAAGTCTGCTGCATGGCATTCTATCAAAAATGTTGACACTTTTACTTAAATGCAAATTCAAAAGCATTTTTGTGCTTGCTCTACTCTGAGGGGGATGTGTTGTTACTGTAATAACATTGCCTGTGTCTGCTGCACCCATCAAACCCCGAGAATAAAATACAGAGTGCCACAAGAAATACAACATCACACAGGCATTAAAATTAAGTGGCTATGGCAGCCTCTAACTTTGGGCTCACAGTGAGAAACTGCTCCCTGTCTTTGTAAAGAAGGTCACACATCCAACCACTGGATTGAAAGTTCAAATGATCTGCACTTTAATGAAACCAAAGATGAGTGAGGACACAAGCACTTAAATATTTCTGTATATTGCCTCTGATGCCAGCATCTTATTGCACACAGAATGTCTATCAGGGGGTCACAGCTTTGTAGAGTATAATTAATAAAAATATAATCCGCATTCAATAATACGATACTGCAGTAAATAATACTTACACTTTCCCATTATCTATCGTATTCTTTGCTTACTGGAAAGACTCGATTTGATGCACTCTGTCAAAATAAAATAGGCTTCAATACCATACAGGGATGTACTGCTTGAATGGCTCTGATAGAATTCCAGAATTCATTTACAAGCCGCATCACGTACATGGATCTATTTTTAGGTGAACAGATGAGCACTTATATCAGACAGAGAGGGAGAGAGAGAAAGACAGAGCAAGCGAGAGAGAGTGAGAGAGTGAGAGAGGGAGCGCTGATCAAACTATTAAAAATCTTTGTGACACAGAAAGAACCTCATTGTGAGTGGACAAAATAAGGGCACCGTTAACCTAATAAAGCCTTGTAATCCTGCCCCAATTTACACAGGACTCTCCTGCCACCTCCCAAGACATAAAGGAGAATATGAATAAGCCCTCGTCATCAAATAGAATTTGTTGATGATTAGGGCAGCAGTGAAGCATGGTGTTAAGGAGCAAGCCTCGTAACCGAAAGGTTGCTGGTTCAAATCCCTGCTCGGGCACTGCTGCAGCCCCCTTGGGCAAGATGCTTAACCCTGAATTACCTCAGTAAATATCTAGCTGTATAAATGAATAGCATGTAAAAAAATTCAACCTATGTAAGTTGCCCTGGATAAGAGTGTCTGCTAAATGGCAATAATTTAATGACTCTCCTCATTTATGAAGATATGGTGTGACCATCAACCCCAACAGCATTTTCTTATATGTGGAAATAGTAACGTACTGGTACAGCCAAAAAAAGCACAGGCACAACTGTAAACACTTATTTTTGGAGCAGAGCATCTCCAGGTATGCACCTGGCTTTTTCAGGGTTCCACCCTCCCTCTGAAAAGGTGAGGTCAGCCTGGATTGTCAGGCGTTAGTCAGATCCGTGAGACCGCCTGAGCTCAGCTCCGGCGGCCTGTAACCCTCCACCTGCGCTGACAGACGCAGACAATGCGGCGGAGCTGTCTCTGGGGCGTGCGGCGCTCCTGACCCCCTTCGCAAGCGATCAGCCGTGTCTGCGTCCAGGCATCTCAGACCCGCTTGTCATGTCCGACCTGCAAGGTTCGGACGCCTCATCACAAATCAAAGCTTTGAGGGCCACAGATGTGCCAGGTCTAGTTTGCTTTCTCTTCTTGTATCCCTGACCACAGCGGCTTGGCAAACCACAATACCTCGGAGCTGCGGGCGTGTAACAGATTCAGAGCTCTGCATGCAGCTGAAATTTTGCTGATGGGAGTGGGTGGGGTTTTTCTGAACTCAGTAATGCGTGGCACTGGCAGTGACCCAGCTAAACGGTCCGGTCTCCGAGGCAAAACATTTTGGCACGGTCAGGACGACTCTTGGAATTTCTAAAAAAAAAAAAAAATCTTTTATTGACGAGTAAAACAGCAACAATGACCGCAACCTGGCAATGAAGGACAGCAAACCGCCCGTAGCCTCATGAGGGCCTGTCTATTCAGCCACAGAGCGTTGGTGATATAAATTTTTTACTTCAAAAAAAAATGCCTTGTGTTCTGCAACATTTTTTCTTCACTATCCAGCAATAACCAGAACCATAGTGTTTTTTGTTTTGTCTGTTCGTAAAAACAGTCTTTTTTACAATTTGTATCCGTTCTTCACCTTATTACAGTAGCAGAGCAGTTATTTTTTATACTGTCTCAGGCCTTTGACTTCTCTGACTAAAGGTACGGTCTTGATACCATAAAGGCCTGCCTGATTTCCTCCCTCAGTTCAAATGCTTGTTGCCTAGTTAAATTGTGATCTCTGAATTGTTGTTTGTGTGTGTGTGCGCGTGTGTGTATATGTGCGCACGTGCGCGCATGTGTGTGTGTGTATGTTTGCACAAGTGTGTGTGTGTATGTTCGAGTTAGTGTGTGCATGCGTGCTTCTGTGCGCACGTGCGTGTGTGTGTGTATGTGTATGCGTGTGGGTGTGTGAGTGTGTGTGCACCCCATGAAGGACTGATCTCCTGTACTTGGTGTAGTCCTGCCTTGCATCTCTCACCTTCAGTTTCATCCCACCAGAAACCCTCCAAAGAACATAAGAACAGAAGAAATTTAGTCTCGCAGGCCTCCTAGTCTCCCCTCTCTGCATCCACGACTGCATCAGATCTGCTTTTGAACCACACAAGGGTCTCTGCATCCATTACAATTCCAAGAAAAAAAAATACTTCCTGCTGTCATTGTGAAACCTGCTTTCAACTCATTTCAAGCTTTTTCCTCATGCTCTGCTGATAGAACTCATCTTGAAATAGCATCTAAAGCCCACTTTATTAATCACATTAAAAATATGAAGCAGTTCCTGGAAATCGTTGGATGGATTGTTGGATGCATGATGGCCACATGATAGCCCAACCCATTATTAGGTTCCTGAACTCTCAGATACCTGTAAACATTAGGCTAAAAGTATGGGGAGCTGAAAATCAGCATAGAGGCCAGAAGTACACTACCAACTCCTCTTTGTCAACACCACAAAGCCTAAAAGGACCTGTGGACCGAGACTCTTTAAGGGTCTCCTAGAAGTTTGTATGGATGCCAAAATGTCAGTGCATCCAAGCACTGACATTCATATCTAAACACAGACAGTCAGTGCAGAATCCCATAAGTATCTGGCACTATTGTTCATTGTCTCATTCTAGAGTTTCCCTGGCATTGAGACCATTCAGACTCACTGATTTTTATGGTATGTGAATAGGCTGATGCAGTGAGCACAATGAATGGAGTGAGCCCTTCCGGGTAATTTAAGGATCAGTGAATCTGCACAGAGTGCAGTTCTGTATCTGCACTCAGTGTAAAACATGATTAGTGTGAATCAAATGATGGCATGAGGGAAACTATTAGGATGCCCTCAGTGGAGTCAAAAAACAGGAAGGCAGCCAGACGAAAGGAGGAAGAGTCTCAAAATGCCACAGTGACTTTTACCATCCAGCCTGAAGGAGATCTGAAGGAGGACTGCACAACGGCGAGGTTCCCTTTGCTCTTCGTCCCACGATTACAGCCTACCCATAAACACTTCAACAAATGTGTGCAGTAATCGTAATATCATGCATTATCTCAGAAAGCTTAATGGTATTACTTTTCTGTTACTCAGACAGCATCCTATCTCATGCCACGATTCACATAAATGAATCTGGTGTCTGATCAGGGAGAAATGTTCTCACACTGAATCATCAGGTGAGATTACTCTGTCTCAGCTCCTTTCCTGTTCTGTCTGTTTGTGATTAGAAAGATGTAAGACCTTAAAACGCATAATAAGATTTCTCAATGGCCTCTATTCACTCACACATTATCAAATTTTTCCCCTGAAACTAATAGAAAAAATGTATAGGAAATTGAAAATGTCCTAAAGTTTCCAGCAACTCATCACCTAGTACCTGATTATTTAAAGTGTCATCTGGAAGCTTCCAGGGTAAAAAATAACTGCCAGTAATGTATCCAGTCAAGAAAAGTCAATAATGCTTTATGCAAGGAAGTGAGTTCTCCATCTCTGCACTTTGTACGCCATTTTGTTTCCTGATGACATTGATTCCGTTCCATCCAACGAATTTCAAAGGGAACCACATGGCTTTTTCAGCTGGCATTCTTGGTCATTTCATTTCACAGTAGCTGGGATTCTGGTAACACTATAAAGAGTACGTACTGGTAGCATGGCACACATTACAGACCATGAAGACACTAGAGGGGCCACTGATACTGTATGTACATTATATTACACACATTACATTGGCAGTTATGCAGACCTCTGTCTCTATAGCAGGTTTCACTGCATATACATGCTTGTGGTCTGTCCTTTTAATGACAGTCTGTTTGCCTATGCTGTTTCTGAACTCCCACTGAGGAGACATTCAGGGTTGCAGTCCATCAATATAATTAGATTTAACATGTTACAACCTTAGTGATGTAGGGCTGTTTACACCAAGTGACACAAATGTGTTCTATAAATATACAAGCACTCATACATTCACAAATACATACATACATAAATACATACATTTACATACATAAATAATAATGTAAGTGTTAAATATATGAAAACCTGACTAGGAAAAAAATATCTTGGTAAAATGAATATGAATATAACTATGACATTGAAAAAATACACACAAGTATGTTTAGTACTGTAGAAAACCAGACCAACTAATGGCGGCTGCACTTGAGATAATAAAATGATGGCTGTGGGTTTCTCAGATTGCACAGGGCCTCTCTCTTTCTTTCTCTCCCTCCCTCTCTCTCTCTCTCTGTCTCTCTGTCATCACTCGCTAGGGGATCATTCAGCCCACAATGCTCCCATAACGCTGTTACAACACTGCGGTGATGTGGTCGGATGGCTGGGCACTGGCTGGGTACCAAGCTGCCCTAAACGGCTGCCCGCGCCGCTGACGGAGGCTGTCGGATTAACGCAGGTGACATCACTGTGCAACGCTTTGATCCTCTCTTCCCACCGGTTCCAAGTGACATTCAGGTCACCCAGTCGACTTTGCATGCACAGCGCGGCATGCAGAATCATGTAGTTTGTCACTGCATTTTAAAACATCATGTTAAAACCAATATATTTCTGCTGATCTCATCTGGGTCAGGGATTTTGAGGGAGGATTTAGTGAATTTATTGCATTGGACTATGTAGGGTTATACACGCTGGTTCTGGCAAAGACAACTGCAGACTGATTTGTTGCCCCAAGAGGGATTTAATGCAACTGCGGTGCAAAAAGCCACATTAATATTAGCTGATCTGCAGGGCTGGAAATGCATGAATGTGCTATACTCCACTAGATTGCTGCACTTGATATTTTTGTCCCCTTGATCTATTACAAATCAAAAGGACTTGGTTACATTTTGGTAATAGGTTATTGGCTAAATCTAAATCATACAAGACTTGGTGACAATAACATGTGACTTGCTTAACTGTCACTTAAAATCTGCTCAGGGAATCTGGTTATATGTACCATACATCCTGATCAGCCTGATTAAAAATCGTTCAAATGCAAAAACACAGGTTCACTGGCCTGCAGCCCACACAGCTGATTAACCATCTTTGACATGTGGTTTCGGACTTTCTGACTCCTGTGCACCGCTTCGTAAAACCTAACACAAAAACGATAACTTCAGTTGGCTGCGAAGACCATACATTTCAGCCCACAAAAGCACAAACAAGACAGCCCAGTTGGCACGTTAATGACCGCGGTGAGACAACAGCGAGGAGACACCATGTCCAAGTCACTGCTAAAGCAGGCCAAACAATTAAGTACAGCTGAGTCAGGAGGCTCCTGTGATAAAAACAGCTTTTATTAATTTCAGAGCACTTGGTTCTACGTTGCTGGATGTGGCCGACCCTGTCCTTCAGGGCAGCCAGTCAGCATACTAAATACATCCTCAATATAGCAAGTCCGCCCTGGGGTATGCCATGGCCCGGGTGCAGCTGATTCCCACACACGGCTCCAGGGCTCAAGCCTCTATACCCATGTCACATGGGGTATGGAGGTTGGAGGAGGCATAGGAGGGGACAGGCAGGGCCGGAGCTTCAGCAGAAGATAGGCTGTGATCCAGGAAGGTTTACATTACATTGCAGGCATTTACATGACACTCTTATCCAGAGCAGCTTACATAGGTTATAGGTTTTTTACATGTTATCCATTTATACAACTGGATATTTACTGAGGCAATTCTGGGTTAAGTACCTTGCCCAAGAGTACAGCAGCAGTACCCCAGTGGGGAATCGAACCAGCAACCTTTTGATTATGAGTCCTACTCCTTACCACTATACTAAACTGCCACCCCTTGATACCTTGGCATGGCATGGTGGCAACATGTCTTCTGATCATAGGAAACATTAATCTCATTTAACCTTATAAGCAGTAGATGTTCTATGTAACAAAACCCTGTCTAAGTAAAATGTTTTTTTTTTTTTTAAAAAGAGGTGTTTCATGACAGTGTACTCCCCATTCCCACACAAACACAATTTAGAATTAGGCTGCATTACCATGATAACAGCGGCGCAATATAGCATCTGACCAGCCGACATCATTTTTAGCGCAGCGTAAGTACTTCAGCATGACTAATATGCTTGACAGACACAACTGATCGTTGAATAATCTCTTTTCCGAAAGCACACTTCATTGCTGTACTTAATGCAACAGTCGGAGGGAACATTGCGTCCGTAATCCCGGCACAGCATGGGCTGTTTGTGTGTGACAGGCAGTGGGTTTTTGGGTAGGGGTTTTGTATTCTGCCAGTGTAGAGCAGGCTGGTTTGTAGCATGACAGATATTTGGTTTTAATGAGTAAGAGGCTTGGGGATGGCAGCCGCAATAGCCTGCCTTATCCAAATGGGGCCTCTGGGGACGGGTAAAATGGATTGAAAGCTAAGCACGGCAAACACAAGTCTACTGTAAATGCTGTAATTCATGCTGGGTTTTTATCACAATCAGAAGTAGCAGGGCCACCCCAGTTAAAAGTAAAATGTTTCCCCTTCATGCTGATTTATTTGATCAATATATTGAGGGATTGACTGATGGACTGATTGATTGATGGATTAAGGGCTTGATTGATTGACTGACTAACTGAGTGACTAATTGATTGACTGATTGACTGACTGACTGATTGCTTGATTCAGTCGTTGATTCATTGATTGATTCATTGATTCATTGATTTATTTATTGATTGATCAATTCACTGATTCCCTTGATTATATGAATTTCCCTTGATTATTTGAATGAGTCTCCATATGAAGCATAGAAAGCAGAGGTTGCCTGCAGGAGCCTTCAGTGTGCTTACTTTTCCACCACTGGCATTGCACCTTTTCAGGGACAAACCTTTCATACACACATCATGTCCTCTCATTAAAGCCTGTGTAGGGCCTTTATTTTAGTCTCTGACAGGGAAGTCACCTCTGAGTCATCTAGACTGTAAACATAGAAAGATCAAAGCACTCTCCACATTAAAATACGCTTTTGCCTTGAGCAGCATTAAGCACAGTTTTCCAATGTCCTCATACATCCAGTGTTTTGTTTCTGGCCCTTTGGTTCCAAACCAAAAGAAGTCATTTCTACAATTCTTTTAATAGGGAAATCCTTCATAGCTCGCATCAGATTGGGTCTTTTCTGGACATCTTCCAGTGGTTTGCCGCAGCATGAGGTTCCTGAAAAGCCAACCCAAAGGTTGATGAGCCACACGAGAGACCCAGCATGCATCACTGCTGAGAAGTGATGTTTTAGGAATGATGAGATTATTACTCTCCCTCCTACACAAAACTGTCAATTAGGGGAGGCTATATTATCGAGGGTCTCTGGGTTCTGCACATACTCTGTGGTGATTTAATTATTCGTGGCTAGAGTTCAACCAATGAAATTTTGAGGTAGCACCATTACACTTTCCATTGGAAAGTAAATAACAGTTCCCTAGCACTGTATTGGAACCCTTGTCTTTTAGCTACCACCTGAGGGCTTCCAGAAATTTATCCCCAACAACTGAACCACACGGGGTACTGTTATATACCGTGATATCAGAGAATGGCTACATGCTATATTTAGAGCCAAGGTTTGCACAGATATGAGCATATTATTACACTAACATTGACATCTTGAGGCTGATACCAGAGTAACTGCCCAAACGTTTTGTAGTGCGGTCACTATGATTCCGGCCTAGGAAAAATCGTGACCACTCTTCCCAAAAAGGTAACTCTCTGAGGCCAGCAGGAAGAACCCAGTCTTTTACTGCCCCCTAGTGTGAATATATGCTTCAATTATATGTTCAAAAAGAGAAGGTATGTCTAAAAGAGAAGGCCTTAATGTGATAATTAAATGTTTATTTTTCATCCTGTATACAATATTTCACTATTTTGTTGTTCACTATTGTGAAATAGTTTGGTTACATAACTTTATTTATTGCCATGTCAATAAAGTTACGGGACTATGTTGGGACTAAATTAGGACTACGTCCTATCATCCTATTTTGTATCATCTTTTGTGGGCACTTTTAACTGTTTGCGATTTCTAAATATTGGCATGAAGGATTTGCTGTTCCTAGAACAAAGTCGTTCGCTAGAACAAATTCTGCGAACTAACGTCACGCGTAGCTTAACTAAAGACGTGCCAAGAACGGTGTCTCAAGATTTGTCTGCGTTTGCAGATTCAGACTTTTTCAGAGGAATACCAGAGGGTATCCACAGTTCCATGTGCTCAAGGACTCCACCCACCTGTTCATTATAAGAATCTGAACGAGTTCTACATTCACCGATCTGAAGCAGCAGATCAGTGCCACGCAAATATGAAACGCAAACATTGTACCGAGCAACTTGGACCAAGCAGCGAGCGCCTAATTAAAGCGCATGTGAAAAACGCTAATGAGATGAAAAGACTTGCCACCGGCAGGTACATGCTCGAGCAAGAATACAAGCGGACTTTATCTGTTGTCGATAGAAGTATCCGAGATGTCAAGAAGACATTAAAAAATGTAAATACAATAAGTGGTTATTGCTACGAACCGTGGACTCCTTGCCCAGGGTCATTAAATAGCCTTTCGAGTGTCTCAAATGTTTCGCAACGAAGAACAAATGATTCCATAAATTATGACAAAGACATCGAATCAATATTAGGACTGGTTGGAAAGTCTGGCAGGCTCACGCCTTGCATTGATCTGAATCTATATAACACTAAACTACGCCGGAGCGGAACTGTCTCAATTAAATTGGAGCAGTTGGAAAAATACAGCTCCAGTAATGTATCTGAGAGGACATTGGGAAAGGAAGTTATGGATCCAAGAGAGAGAGGTGACCATTACGGTGAATGCTTTTCAGATGAAGGGGGAGTCCAGACGGGACTTCATCGCCACCACTCGCCTTCAGAGGTTCTGACCGAGGATTCTGAAGATGAATTGACCGTGTTTCCCGATGCCCTCGCTAACGGGGAGGTAGCAGTAGGAAAGTTTGGAGAAGCACGTCCAAGACCTGAAAGCTTTTCTCGGGGAAGAGTTTTACCTTTTCACCAAACACCAAGCTCGACAAGTGTACAAGCAACACGTTCGATTAAGCAGGATTCATTAAGCAAACCACAGAGGTGTTTTTCAGCAACGTCGTTTACAACGTTTAGTCAAATAAAACAGCGTCAGCAAATAGTTTTCTCTGAAAATCACAGCCGTCACACACGGAAAATTCAGACCGTCGAAAGATTCCAAGTGGAAAAGCAGAAGCAAATGAACATGCGAACATTCTCTTCTAAGAGAATGCGCTCCACATCAGCCGTAGCGGTGAGCAAACCTCGGACAGGGAAGGCAGGAAAGGAATTTCCGCTTGGAATTTTGAAATCATCAGCCAAAGACCCGTACTTAATGCAAGCAAACACTGGCCTCCACCAGTGGCAGCGCCGGTGGCCGGTAGAGGGCCCACCTTACGGCAACAGAGACGGCGGCAGTGTCAAAGTGATCATGTCAAAGGCAGCGATTCGGAAGAGTCTCAACCAAATGATTCTGGATAACAATCAGCCGATAGACGTGGTCCAGTTGGAAAAAGAAAAACAAAGACGTTTACGAGAAAGAGTCTTGGCGTTTATAAATTGTTTACTCAAGACATCAGGGAGAATTAGCTGTCAGCACATTTGATGGTTGTTTTCATGCCTGCCCACTTGTTTCTGTGATTTGTTTGTAGTTGGTTGGTTGTCACTTTAATTTTACACGAATATAACCTATGTAATTTTCCTCCCAGTGATTCTTTTTACTTTTGTTAATCGGCTACTTTCGAACTGAATGCCAATATTGTAGGCTATGCAGTGCACTGTGACGCTAAATATGATTATTGTAGGTCTATTTTTTTATTTAGGCAAAGTTTACCATTCACATCGTTTAACAACAATGTTTATTGGCACAATGATTACAAATAAACATAACATACACATACAAAATACACGTTTTTAGGCAGAGAAAATAGTTCAGTGAGTTAACCGTGTGAGAAAAGATGAATCCTGATATTCGGAGGTCAGCATAAAGGTAGCTGGACATACGAATGATCCTTCAGTAAAGAGGAGAAGTTCTGCACCAGTCAGCGCAGAGGGAATATCAAAAGACGTCAAGACTTCATCCCGCCAGACAGTGATGGTACCATGCAGAGACAGTTAAACCCGTTCCTGAAATTATAATTCAGAGGGCTCCGGTGTGCCATTTCATCTGTTTATGAACCTGTTTCTTCTGTTTTTATGTCTGTTTTCTGATTTGCTCACTAAATGCACAGTAAGCATGTTTATATATTCATTGCACTTTTCATTGCATCGATACTGACCTTAGAATCCATCTCTTTGCCTCGCACCCAAATAAAAAGCAGAAATTTCTGTGGACTTAATGTTCACTTTTGCATTTTAATGCAATATTTAGTTCTTAATTACAATGTACACATTTTAAATAGGTTGCAGCTAACATGAATTAAGTCTGTGCCGTTGACAAAAAATGACCTACCTTAAATTGTTATTGAATTCTAAGGACAGACTAATTTATTAATGGATTGGATCAACCCCGTGCTCTAATAATACAGGAATGAATTCTGTTGTTTTTTTCCGACTCGAATCGCCACAAAACAAATCCTTGGCAGAAACCAAAGTCCAACCCCTGCTGAACGTGTGTTTCAAGTTGGCTTTGCACAGCTCCAAAGCGCTCTTGGTGGCAGCGTCAGGAGCGGGGTGGCTTGCTTCAGTAATCACAAAGACTATGCTGAGGTTAGCAAGGCTGTTCAAAAAAAAGAACCTTCTTTCATCCCGCGGACAAGAACGCATTGCAAATTCTGCAGCCGAAGATGTGGCAACTTAATGAAGTTGCCCCCTGTGGCGTCGAACAAGTTGAATCTTGCCCGCCATGATGAAAGAGCAGGGCTATAATGAAACAGCGACGCAGTTCCTCGCGCCTCAGCGAGCACGCGCCACATCTAAGACTCACGCGGCGGGACTCGCGCTGATCCCCCCGGGTCCCGCGACGCAAAGAAAACACGTTACGTTAATGAATTCAGTCCGTATCCTCAACCTTTGATATAGACTTGGTCCTTCAATACTATTGCTCTTGTTAAATATCACTGTTCATTATTATGACCACGATGATAATAATACCCTCATAGTATTATTATTACCATTATTAGTAATGTTTATTAGTTACTTAGTATTCTCATTATTGTGTCACTACAGTCACTACACAGACACTCTCATTCAGAGCCACTTGCAATACAAGTCTAATTACGGTGAAAAGAAAGCAAAATCTAGAATCTAATTATGACTGTGAAGTGTCTGAAACTGCAGGCTGAAAATTGTGAGGAACAGATTCTAATTCACATGGATTAGTGATAAGAGTCAAGGAAATGTAAGATATTCAGTTAAGCATAAACCACAAAAAGACTGTGGACTGTAGACAAAGTTTTGTTAAGACTTTTCTCTGCATTTAGTTAATTTTGTCAAACACGGATCTACTGCTGCTTGGAATCGTGCTTCCTGAACATAACTGTGAGAGCATGACCACATGTAGGATAAAAGGTTTATTTCCAGTGTTCTCCTTGACAGAGGTTAAGGAAAATATGAAGTAGAATTCAAAGGCTAAGGCTAAGGGAAATTTTGGATACCAGAACAGCTACCGCCCCCCACCACCTGACACACACACACACACACACACACACACACACACACACACACACACACACACACACACACACACACACACACACACACACACACACACACACTTACTCCTCAAAAACATTCCCCAGTTGTGAAGTATGTATCCAAGCTCCCATGTTCCCAGGTTAATGCCCATGTCCCACTTTATCATGTACAGAGGAGTTACTTTACTGGGTAGCTGGTGTGTAAACTGCTTGCTTGTGTCTGACTTGGACAGGAGGCTCTTACATACAGCATGGAAATTTAACACACCTTAAACAGTGAAAGAGTATGATGTTCCACCTTTTTCCTTTGCTTGTAAAATCAAAATTGGGCAGTACTCACTCAGTGTAATACTAAATTAGTCTGAAGAATGTGACTGAATAGGTCACATTATTTAACCGTAACTTTTTTTTACATGAACATCAAGTTACCATTCTGACAGACTGAAGCAAATTTAACAAATTCAAATGGAAAAAAAGATAGCAATGTGTACAACGTTATCTTCACAAAGTTAATGTGACCTGACAGTGAAAAGGAAATGAGAAATTTTGCCCCGTATAAAAAGAATGTGGCCTTCTGTGACAGCTGACCTGAGAGATTACAGAAAAATAACACATGTCCATGCATCACCTAAATAAATGAAAGGGTTTCTGGGTAAATGTTATAACCAACACAAACTTGAACAAACATGCATTGATTTGAATGCTACGAAGAGCTGTTATCACATTTACGGCTCCAGTTGCTGCCCGAGGCCAACAACGAAAGGAATACTCAGAATGACTGCCACACATGCCTGCATGTGTCAAAAATGATAAGGCAGACACTATCAGCAAACCTTTCAACAACAGACCATTAATCATACCCCTGTCTTCACTGATAAAAATTTGCTTTTTTGCCGTGCTGCTGGTCATCTGAAAAGAGTTCAGCTCCGCAGATCACCCTGTTACAGGCCTCCCTGTCGTGTTTGTTAGCTTTTATTTTTTTCCCCTCCCACAGGTGACTCCGGTCTCTCTCCTGAACGGAGGATTTTGGGCGGTCAGTTCTCAGTTCCTGCAGTGCTTGTGGCCCTGGCCCTCCTTCAGGAAGGTCCAGATCAGGGTGTTGACGACGTCGGGCCGGTCCTGCTGAAGCCAGTGGCTCGCCCCCGCGATGACGTTCAGACGGACGTAGCCGCTGACATAGAGGCGAGATGCCTCTGCTAAGCCCTGCTCCAGGAGGGCGTCTCTCTCACCCCACATAAGCAGCACTGGGGATTTCAGCTCTCGTGGGCTCCGGGGGAGAAAACTGAGGAGACAACAGGAAATTAGAGAACACTACCTTGCACTTAATGCTGTCTATGTCTTGCACTGTCTAAATCTAGCACCATGGATCCCAGGGATGTATACTTGTATATAGATGGGCTGACAATAAAGCTTCTCTTGACTTGACTTGACTCTTGACTACCTTTTTGGCATTATTGAAGCAATGCTTCATACTTCACCAACAGGAGACAGTGGATTCAGACCCTGAAAGGAGCAATGCTAGATTACTGCAACTGAAATAGTCTTGGTTGTAACAGCTGATCTAGACATGGTGTCGGAACAGTTAAAAAGACAAAATGACTTCTGGAATATAAAGCTAAATGTTTTGATTAAAATAAATAAAAGAGATTCATATCATTAAATGCCTTTGTGAGGACATGTTTATGATACTGCGTGCAGTTCTGGTCATCCCACTGTAAGAAGGATGTAGCAAATATATAGAGAAGGGCAACAAGACCAGTGCCAGGTATTGAACATACAAGTTAAGAAGACAGACTCAATATGCTTAATCTCTTTGTCTCGGCAAAATGAGACTTGGGGGAATTTGATTGATGTTTTACATTTTTTTCTGATATCTGAGCTGTACAAAAAAAGATACAGAATAAATTGGACTGGTGGGGCTTTGTGTAAATGGTTGAGTGTTGAGTAATGATACATCAAGATGGATAATAAGAACAGGAGTAATTAAAAGTTACATTTCCCAGTGGTACCCACATGAGACATTGTGTCCTTCAGTTATGCAGCATGAAAAACAAAACACTGTGTTTCATATGATTTTTTGCCTGGAAAACCACATCTGCAGATGTTCCTAAAAATGTGTGTTTGTGCTCTTGTTTAATAAACCTTGGCATTTTCAGACCAGGCCAGCACTGGTCTGGACATTTCAATACTAGAGGCATACACCTGCTCGAATGGGGTTGAAATGTATAAATGGCGCCCTCATGTGGCAGAATGATGGCGTGCGCTGCTGGATCAAAATTCTCCCCAAGTTACCCTTTTCTTCAAATCCTTCAACCATTTAAATTCTTTTCTGCCTCTCTCTAACCTTCTTTTTCTCCCCATCTTACTCACTGTTTTGCTGTCCCATTTACCTTTTTTCCACTTTTTTTGCTCTTGTTTGTTCTCACATAAGTCTGTCTCTGTCTTTCTCACCTGAAGATATTTCTGTAGTAGTTGAGCGGGCCAGTGAGGGCTCTAGGTTGGGAGAAGACATACAGGTAGGCCTCCATGTCCTCTTTGGTCATTGAACTACCCTTCCGCCCAATCCCTGTGCTGTTGCTGGTAAACAGGCCTTTCAGAGCCTACAGGGGGACAAATACATCAATACATTACAACAGGATGACAGATAAAAGTCTCTGTTCCCCTCTCCGAGTTGGGGATTATGTGAGTGACAGTCAGGATTCAGTAGCAAGGTCTGTTATGTCATTGCCATTATAGTGATTGCTGGATTAGATCTGCGGAGACCTGCCTGATGGCACTGCACTTTCATATACATTTTGTACATCATTTTTAATGTGACTAAATAAACTTTCACATGAGAAAAATATTCTATTAACCCACTGCGGGTTTCAGATCTACAAGAGCACAATTGCATAACTGATGTGGAATTTGGCATGTAATGCTTTCCTATGACAGGCTTTATCAAATCGTAATCTTAATAATAACGAAAATGGAATGCTTAGGTTGTTTTTACATGCATGTTATTAGTTAGATTAAAAATTCTGAATGTAGAAGACCTTATTAAGAATGAAATATTCTGAATAACGTTATATTGTTGATATTGTGTAGCCAACAAGGTAGCTCTCAGGTTGAGCTTTGAAATCAGCTGATAATTCTAAAGCAAGTTAGCTTGCTAAAAGAAATATGTATTTTCCAGATATAAGCTCTAGTAGCCAACTTTTGCCATCTTGTGGAAAGATTTAGAATGCTCAAGTTTTTAGAACATTGCTTGCATGTAGACGCATACAGTTCTTGAGTGGGATTTAGAACCATCTGGCTGACCAGACTGCATCAAAATCCTCTGTCTTTCACCACTTTGCTCCCCTGTCAACGAATGTCAGTTTGTGTACTGCTCTAAGCACCCTTCATTTACACACACACGGTGTCCAGCTGCCATGGAGTTATTTGCATCCATTTTAAACTTCGAGGTTATTTCTGATGGTTATAACAAATGACCACATTTCTCACAACTCATGAGAAGTGACATTGTGCTTTTAACATGATAATGTATAAATAACTCCTAAAAGGGAGGACAGTTTAGCCTCCTTATTAGACTTGACTTTCATCAATGTGGAAACACTTATGCCGTAATGACAATCACTAAACTGTGGACACAAATGTTTGTTATGGCAAAAGAATATGACCAGGTACCAAAAATGACAACTCACTATTATTTAATTTCCTATACATATCAATGTCACAGCAATCAGTGAATACTGTTATTACAGCTTACACCATATACAGTACTACAGATTGACACGGTTCTTTTATGGCATGCATTGTAGATTAGCGTGACTGTATTGCATGCACTGCAGAGGAGCTACTGATAGTCCTTCTCTATACTTTGTTGTTGATTTCAAAAGCTGGATCCCCAAAGGAATCACTGTAAGAGGAAGCCTTCCTCACCTGGAAGTCATTGATGGACAGCAGGAGCTCGGGAAGGACTGGACACTGGAAGAGGAGGATGTAGAGGGACTTGACCAGCTGGGTGGGGTGGTGGAGGGTGTAATCTGAAACCAATGTAATATTGTCATTGTGTAGCCGACAAGGTAGCTCTCATGTTGATCTTTGAAATCGGATGATAATTCTGAAGCATGTTAGCTAGCTAACAGCTATATGTATTTTTCAGATATAAGCTTTAGTAGCCAACTTTTGCCAGTCAAGCCTCAGGACAGGTGTGTGGCAGCCATGGGGAGGAGACAGGTAGCAGTGTAAAGCAGGGAGAGTTTAGGGACCCCTAAAAGCGGGGAAAAGAGATGGCCGAATATGAAGTTCAGGAGTACCTGCAACTGCGGAGGGGTGGGGAGAGTTGAGGATGATCAGTTTTGTCACCATCTCTGGGTAACGGATGGCGACGAGCCAGGCGATGAACCCGCCCCAGTCATGACCAATGAGGAAACATCTATTATACCCTGAAATGATAGGTGTATCAAATGCGTTAGAGTCACTCTGTTCAAACATGAATCATCACTCAAAGTTGTGAGTTGATGAATCCATCAAATGATTCAATTCATTACTACTGGAACTATCATGGACACTAATGCTATGCAAAACTGGCCCAACAACATCACAGATAAGTCCAGTTAAATAATGTTTTTTATCAGTCCGCTAAACTTTTTTGTTATCTGCTCAACCCACATACACAGCCTCAACTTGCAAATTTAATCCTCAGAGAAATATGATTAAATTCAAATCACACAGCCCAGTCTTAAGCTCTCAGCTCATTTTCATTATCAAGAAAATAATTGACTTCATATGGCATTCCAAATCATAAACATGAATTTAGAGTAATAAAAACATTATTCTTTAAGATGAAAAGACATGCATTTGCATTTTCATGAAATTCTCTGTATCCAGTTTGCACAAGCATTTGGATTAGTGCCAGCTCATTAAAACAAAATACCACACTCCTACCTGCTTTAAATAAAAATGATACATGCTAATTTATGTTTACATATACATTTCACTTGCTTTGGAGCAGCGCAAAATAAACTCCTGGTGGTGAGCAATGCATTTCACTTTGTGAATATTTTCAATCAAAACAAAACCAACATTTTTAGAACAGGTTTACAGTACGTTTTCTTTGCCTGCTAAACTTTGCTCACACACCAGAGTGGTTATTCTCTCTTGTCATAACACAATCAAGTGGCTGGATGTGTTTTATGGAGGCTGCAGAAACATTTGAATTAGCACAGAGCCTGAATGTCATTGTTGATCCCTGGGAAACAATGCAATGTGAAGTCAAACTGATGCATCTTTTCAAAATACATGACATATATTTCAATGAATGAAATGTGACTACAATGAGCACACCACAAAGAACAATGGCTATGGCTGCAGTGGTGTATTTGAGAGAAATCCACACAGAAACAGCTTCTCTCCAAGTGGGTTTCTAAAGAAGATGGCAATCAATGCTTCTGACAGTACAACACCATTCAGCAACATGGATGAGTGCATTGTTACTGACACAGACAGACATGTGAATGTTACTGCTGTCTCTCTGGATTGGCTCACAGACATTTTCACACCGCTTTCTGTGAATATGTCTCACGGAAAAGCTAGGGCAGGGTTGCTAGATGAAAAGAGGAGGTGGGGTGTGCAGCAGGAGGGTTTGCTCACCCAGGCACTCCACGATGTCCTTGACATCTGTAATTAGGCAGTCCGGTCGGTAGCCCTCCATCGAAACGGGCATGTCCGTCTCCCCGTACCCCCGCATGTCCACCGCCACCACCCGAAACTCGCTCTTGAACTCACGCAACTGATGCCGCCAGGAGTACCTTCAGACAGACAGGGTGAGGGTAACCACTTCTCCCTGCGACTGTACACGCAGAACCCTGCAGTGTTAAAACATGCCACAGCTCCGTGGAAAATGAGCAGCTGATACAGCTCAAATACCATTGTGTGAATGGGAAGGTGGAAACAAGGCAGTCTGCTCCAGAGGCGGCCTTATGCATTTGGGGGCCCGTTTCAATACTTAATATGGGGCTCTACCCCCATAAAACATAAACATAAAAGAGCAGAAAAAAGCGAGGATTCCAGTTGGTTTATATCAGTTGGGGGCCCCCCTGGAGGGCGGGGCCCGTTTGAATTGAAATGGTTGAAACATAGGTAAGGCCGCCACTGGTCTGCTCACAAAACAAACGGCATGAAAGGGGAGAACAGGTGTTCAGTTTTTGAATATATTTTTAAAAGATGATATTTGTTAAAACCTGATATGCTCTAGCTTGCACAAGGTAACTATGTCATCATTTTCATTCTTTTCATTATCAACACAGTCTGTTAGGTTAGGGCTTCAGTACTGACCATCTAGCTTTTATAACAAAAGTTAGGCCTCTCATAAATAAACCCAAAACACTGAGACTCCCAACATCTGTAATAGTCCACTGGGATAAGGTCTGAATGCAGTCCCAATTTTTATTTAAATTTATAGCATTCTTGGATGTATGTCATCACACAGTATTTGGTGCTGTGCCATACCAGAATTCTGGGAAGCCGTGTAACAACAGCATCAGTGGTTTGCCCTTCTCCCCTGCAGCCACATAGTGGAACCTCAGGCCAGACTCCTGCGTGAACAAAAAGCAACCATCATTAAGTACAGACAAAAACCAAAATGTCATGCACTACAGGCTTAGTTTGTGTGTGTGCACGCAATCTTCCTCTGGCATATATGGCTTGTCATATCCATGATATTTTATGAGTCTGTTTCTTTTGTGCACGCATGCATCTGTGTTTACCACTAATAAGAGAGGGAAAAGAATTTACTTTAATTTTACTCCAGACATATGGAAAGGGTGCAAAATTATACCTTATGGTTGTGCCAAAAGGCCAGGATGTGGGCAATTAAGCGCTGTAAGTGATTTCCATTCCGCTAGTTCTGTTCCCCATAAACTGGTTGATTGATATTTGTAAGACTCTGACACAACGTTAAAGAATTAATAACTTAACGATAATTAAAGATCCCTACGTGCACTCGCAAATAACTTGCACTCATCTATTGAACCTAGTCAAAGCTAATGGAGATCCGAAATTAAGTAACTTTTTCAGGAGTTTTAGCAGAGGTACCTAGACGTTATAAAGCAGGTGAATTGTACTGTCGTTCAAGGATACGTTTAATTGAACGTTTAAAATGAATGAACAATTGCACCCAAATCCACTACATAAAGTTTTGGAACGTGATACCACGACAGACCTTTGAACTGTCAACACAATAATGTGCTGGTACAGTCGGAGCTGTCCTCAGCACCATTTGTTGGGAACCGAGCTGTAAAATTGTGCCAGAAGACGTTAACTGGAAAAATCTGTTATGCAATGTGTTGTGTACAGTCTCTAATTGCATTGCAGTTAACGTTTTTAACTCAGTTTACATTTCCTGTCTATAAATGTCTTTCCTTTGTGCATTTCCACAGAACTACAAGTTTTTGGAGACTGGCACCTCAAAACAAAATATGTGGCTTACTGTAGTGTAGGTGTCCTACCTTTACTCTCACATAATAGTGCGTTCCCAAGGAAGAATCATTCAAACAAGCAGGAGGAGTTTCGCGGATTCTCCATTTAAAGGTTTTTGACGGTCTTCTAATTGCGTTCCAGAAAAAACTAAGCAGCATGACTGCAGTGCGAAGACCGAAAAAAATGAAGACCAAAAACCAATAGCTAATAACTTTAACCTTCCGCATTAGTCCAACTGTAAATGGACAGAAGTTGTACGCCCTTGCCATCTTTACATTACTGAAGAAAAGCTTTGTGGGCCGTGTTTCTAGTTAGCTTGTTTGCTGTTATTTCGTTGAGGTTCCCATGATGACATGGACTTTACGGTCGCAACAGCGCGTCTGCAGTAGTTTCCCACCGGGAAAGATACCAGAACTTGAAATCAATGAAGTCGCTTAACGATTTAAACGTCATGAATCATCCTAGCATGTGATAGGAGAGTTGCTTTGCGAAGCAGGTGTTTTGTTTGCAAAGCTGCCACAGCTCAGAAGACTAGTAATTAATTGGCTCATTTCAGTGAGTTTTCGTCTTTGTGTTAGCAAGGATATCAAAATCCCTCTCAGTTTTTTTTCTCGAGCGGTCTAAGGTGATTACGCGATCTAACCTTTCTAAATCTGCAAACAGAAGAATGTATTGAGGACTTGTTTCTTAAAAGCACAACTCAACATTTTGACAGGGCAAACAGCTTATAATGTATCCATATTTCATCAATACTGACCGCAAACCACATTTTTAGAAATGCATTCGACTGCCAAGCAAAAGTAAATAATTAAAAACACTAAATCTCCAGATGGGTAACCTTCCATGTATTTATTTCTCACACGCATTTATTTTTTGTGCCATAATTACCAGTAAGGCGTTTACCAAAATAATTCATGTTAAGCTTCTCCGTATTCCAAGAATGAGTTGACCCTGAAAGAATCTCGGCACGCGTCCATGTATTTAGCCTCAAATGCAAAGTTTTAGTCGCAGATGTGTCACAATGGATGATGTCACCAATTGTGGCCACTCCATACTTCCATGGACAGTGGCCAACAGTGTCCCTACGCTGAAAATCTGTGTTCCACTTCTGATGTCATCCATTTGAGCCTAAGGGCACGGAATCTGACCATTAAAGTGTGTTACCAGAATATGATCCAATGAACCCATTCACAGCATTATCACTGTGCACACAAAGCATTGCTGGTCCAGTGATCAAAGGTGAAGTCTTGATAAAAAAGCAGGTTGTCGCACTAGCTAAAATTTTCCTCTATCGTTGGGCGCTTAAGATTTCTGTGTGTGGGGTCAGAGGGCTGTGTATTATCTGTAATTATTGCTAAACTCACATCAAGCCTTCCAGATTACATAAATGCAGTGCTCTTGGGGAACTAAAACAGGCTGAACAAGAGGTAGATCTTGAAGACGTAGTGAAGAAATAGCAGCATCTGTATCATACTTTGATGGGGTGAGTCATGGTGAGTTTAGCAGAGCGTTGCCTTGTTGAAAAGTATTAAATGATGTTTGGGCTAATTTCTATAGCAACCTTTGTTAACCTAAGAGCTACTATGATGTTTGGACAACCACAACAAGCCAATCCAAACACAAAAATGTGTTCCAAAGAATTGAAGATTCAACATGGACTATAATGCACAATTAAGTAAGCTCCAGAAAACATGTTTTCTGGACAGATCTGCTTGTAATTATCTTCATGATGCAAGGGAACTTTTTCTCAGAGAACAGCAATAATATGCAAGTATTATCAGCTCCAATATTGCTTGCTCCAATATTGACTTGCTCTGTGTTTCAATAACTGAGTTATCGGCTGCTTCAGGTCTGCTGTTTGCTGCCGCTAGAAAACTCACATTGTGCTGACTTATTCTCTTGCAGTTCTCTTTTGGGATCAACTCTAGAACTTTCTCTGGATCTTCTGCTAAATTCACACTCCCATCCACAGCCACGTGAAGACTTTCTCCATCCTCGTTAATCTTCTTCGGTATTCTTTTCTTATTTCCTTGTATACTGCTGACAGTAATCATGTTCTGCCTAACTCTAGTACACGTTACAAACGTGCCTGATCATCTCTGATTTGTGTTGCAGGCACAAGACTGAAGGCACAAGACTGAAAAGAGGGTTTGCTGAAGGAGTAAAACAAGGTGAAACAAGCTGCAATAAAAATCTTACAACTAGCGTGACTTTATTATAAATGCAAATAACAGAGTGAAGGTGAGAACAGTCAGAGGAATGATCAAAGCAAGCTTGAGCCCTTTGAAAGCGTAGGTACTGTTAGACCCCTCGTCAGGTCATTCCCAGTAATTAATCGTTGAGCATGTATGGTTTTTTACTTTGTACCACTAGGGGGCGTTTAAAAGTAAAAATTTTATGCCCCCATAAAATAAATTAGGCTATACTCCAGTAATTCGTTCTAAAACTTCTTCCGTGGAGATACATTTGAAATTACAGTCAGATGCTCCCCTAACCACCCAAAATCCCGTTTAAAGTGGTTTTGAAAATGAATATAAAGCAGGGAATTAGTGAAAAGCTTCTATCATGCTCGGGATATCCCCAAGCAGTAACTTTGAATCTTGGTGAATGTTTGCCCTCTGAGGCCTGGTGTGGGACGTTTTGAAAAGGGGAAACTGTAGCTCACTCTGCCTCCCCCTTCTCAGTCTTCACGGGCCAAGGGCAGACTATCGAACTTCAGGAGCGGTGGGAGAGCAAGACTGCTCGAGACCCATGCCATGCCAAAGTGCAATTCACCAGTTTGTGTCTGTATCAATCATTAAAGCGATACAACAGCAGAACAACCAAATGAGTTGCTATATTCGAAGCACGCTAAAACATCCGCTAAATAATAAGTCTAACATTAAAAAAAAAGTTAAGGCAGCCGTCTCTCTGCGATGAGAACGTTCGCAAATATGATTACGTACTGTTTTGGATGTGCAACGTGCACGATTTAACGTCTCTTGCATGGTGAGAGCGAAAACTAGACACTGAAGAACGTCTGCCTCGGAAATTAAGAAGTGCACACTGACGAATCATGGAAGTTTTTAGCGCCGCTTGGCACCCTCACCCGCCGAAATTTATGACGGACGGGAAATACTCCCTCCGTTGTGCTAACGGGAATGGCTGGGCAGAGACATCATTTCAATTAATCAAAGTAGCCATCTACCGTTTTCACAGCTGGTAAATGTGGGTCGTGGGTTCATCTGCCTCAGACTGTTACAGGGGAAAAGTTTTTCTTAAGTGAGAATAGCCTGAATTTCTGTGAGACGTGGGACACTTTGATATTTTAAGAACTTCTTCCAGGAATTTTGTCTGCATTTTCCTGTTTTCGCACCTCGTCGAAACACGAAAACGGTGAAAGATAAGCTATAAAACCAATATTACTTTTTTAAACGAAGAGGTAACAAGCTACACACTTGTTTAAACAGGTGCAACACACTATTTTTTGTGTTTCAGATAAATATGTGATAAATATTGGAGCGCTCTACGTCACACATACATTCTTCTTCTTATTATATTTTATATATTTGTATATTTTTATTTCATTAATATATACTTATTAATTAGTGTAAATGTCTTTTAAACGTATGACTGTTTAATTATTGTTTATCCACTGGAAAAAAAATCCTATGTTGTAAAGTTGGAATTTATTTTGCCATTCATTTTAAGTTTTGTTTTCTGTAGTTAATATTAGGTGTATGAACTGACTTATTTGACTAGTGGAAATATATCGTACCCCAAAGTAAAAACAATAAGTGCTGTATGGAATACGTCCAGTGGGGGGCGATAAGTACCATAAAATGGACAGTGACACTATATCTGTAGTGTGTTCTGTTAGAAGCTTTGAATTTAATAATTGGTTTTACAGTTAGACGTGATCGTCTCCATTGAAACGTCTTTACCTGCCGCAGGTTTACCTTATGTGCGAATGATACGACTTATTCTCGTCTCACACATTTTACAGGTGTATACATGTGTGTATGTGACTCTCCAAGGAGAAGGCCAACGCGTGCATTCCTGTTCAGAATTATTTATTATTTTATGTTTAAGACGAGCTGTTAAGTAACGTGTTCCACATGTTGGTTTATTCCTGTGAGAAAATTCTCCTGCGTGATGTTTTCAGAATGACTCATATTCATCTCTCCTGACCTCACTCCTTTGACGAGGGAAGTCGAAATAAACTTTGATTGCGCGGCGAGAACATTATAACCAGTATTAATCACAACAGTTATGCTTGTGGTCCTTTTCCAGGGCGGAAAATGTACCGCAAGCAAGATGATTAATGCGCCAACAGTTCTTAGAGGACAAATCAAAGCTGCAGCAAGGGAGATGCCCCTTTTAACGAGACAGTCTGACAGAATAACAGCGTACGAGGCAGTGTTTATACCCGAACAGATACTAAAATACTATGAATACTGCTTCTTAGTTACGTAGATCCTGACTTGAAATGGCCTTTAGCTGTTTGTTGGACAGAGACATGAGGCATGCTATTTGTCTCCATCAATTGCCTCTCCTGATCGTCATAAATTCAGGTCTTACTGTCACCGTGACAACGTGACCCCTGTGTAATCTCCCTTCATCATACAGAAAAGCATGCAATTGTCAGGAGACTCGAACATCATAACTAAACCCGCAGGTCTGGGTGAATCAGTCATTTGAGGCAGCCATACATCTACATGCCAGACTGAAATGTTACTAATTAGCCTGGCAAGCTCGGGCCCCTCGGGGTTTACTGTAGGTTTCAGTGTAATTGAGCGCTATTGTTGGGCAATATTGTTTTCCATGCTTTGTCTCTGCTGTTATTTCCTTTCTTCCTGTTTTCATTGCTTTTACTTCATTTAACTCATTCCTGATGTTGTCTTATTCTCTCTTGCAGTTATTATAGCATCATTCTGTCTGTTCTATATTATCCTACTGTAGGTCTAGGCCCTGTAATGCAATTGCTTACTGTGTTTCAGCCTCTTAACAGGATCTGACGTTCTGCTGGCAAAGTTACTGGTGAGGGGCTTTCCACCATTTTAACTATTTTATGTTTCAATGCTGGAAAATCTGAGCAAGTTTTTATTGCTCATTGGCACATATGAAAATATTTTTTAAATGTAACTATAAAAAAATTGTAACACATTTAAGATGAAGCAAAAGAGTCTTTTTCATATTAGTTTGGCATGTAAAATTAATCATCTCATATTCAACTGGATTAGTATGCAAAAATATCCTCTTGTGGTAAGATTGACAGTCATGAGGCACATCTAACATCTTTGGACATCGAACAAACATAATGTGGGTCTGATTCCCCAAAATATACATTTAAAAAATGTAACTTGTAAGAGGAGAACGGTAGTACCATTGGCCAAACGTGCCAATGGATATAAAATGCAATGCAATGTACAGTGCATTCAGCAGACAGGACTGGTTTTGCCTTGCTCCTGTTTTCCCTCTGACACTGTAATCGATAGCTGTGCATTAACTCACACAGGGAAAAGCCACAGGGAGACTTGTGCTAATAGAAATTCTCCAATACATTTGTCCACATACTTTACATCTCCGTGAGGAGAAAAAGTTGTCAGTGAAAAGAACCAAATTGTCCAATCGAATTCACTGTCCTGTAGCGCACAGTTTGACTTGGAGTGTATGAAATTAGCTGGGGACAAGTAATGCAATTAAGGACCGCAAATACCTCATTTCTTGCAAAAAAAAATCCCCCATGGATTTCCCAAGTGGTATTATTGTAACTGTTTTGGTTTGATAAAGTATGTTTTTATATTTTCTTAGAAAAATTCTCTTTGATAAGGGTAGTTGCCTGAAAATCTGGGCTGTTACTGTCTACTGGGACTAATGCGGTATTACATGTAAGACAGTGAAGTTTATCACAAGTTTGTCCTATGATAGTAACTTAAAAACCATTATCCCTACTATTCACCAAGTCATGACAACAGTTTAGAGATAACAGAATAACACAATAATCTTACATTGGGATTAAATAAGAGCTACATGATGTTATTCATGTAGCTCTTATATGACAAAAATGTTCATATGAGCGGAACGTCAGCAGAGCATCAGATATAAATCGCTGCAATGCATGATGTCTCTGCCCTATTGGATTTAATGTCTCTGGACTTTTGCAGCCAATTAGGTAACACTAGACAACAGATACCTTTATATGGGTTAGGGTCAAATAAAGAGGGCCCCTTTGCATTTAGGAATTCAAAACTGTGTTTAAGGGAAAGATAATCAAATCAAATGTCCACGGTAGTGGACATCATGCATGAAAAGCTTAAATAATCTGCTAGAGCTAGGCTACCAATGCTTTAGTATCATGCTGTCAGACAAACAGTTGCATGTTTTGTTATTAGCTGACCTTCATTATTTATCCTTAAGAATAAAGCACAAAACATGACATGTTCTGCCACAAATATGGAATTTAATTAGTAATTAATTCCTTTGTTATAGTAATATCCCAGTTAAGATGTAATAAAATTCTGATCACTTTTAATCTGCACGATCTCTCTATCCTTTTAACATTTTCCAATATTACTTTATATTAAACAATGACATTATGTAGTCAGTGAAGAACTGTAGTTTTTATACTACTGAAGCGATAGCTGAACTAAAGGAAACACAACCCATTGTTCTTGCTGCACTGTGTTCTGACAGTAAACACAAGACCGGAAAAAAAAATGAGCTATGAATCTATCAGCTCGTAGTTTTGTGCAGCTGGCCTGGATCAGCATTGCTCTGTTTGTCGTTTTTGCCAGGATAAACAGCGTGCTGTTTCCATGTGATGTCCAGAATACAGCATTTCTGTGAGTCAGCGATGGTTTTACCGGGAAAAAGCCTTGATACGTCAGATCAGGGAAATCATTCAAACCCGGGCTGTGTCTAAAGGTTGAGATTTTTAAGCTATCAGCACATGCATATATTTTTTTATATACCTCATTCATCCCATCCTTACGCCATTTTATGTATGTGTCCTGCACTACTTGTGTTGTTTGTTTTTCCACTACTGTTGGATGGTATATGTTGTTATCTTGTAAATTATTGTGAGAACGCTCTATGACAGACACCGGAACCAGAGTCAAATTCCTTGTATGTGTAAAATCATACTTGGCCAATAAAGGCTGATTCTGATTCTGATGCAGTATCAAACCAACAGGGAAGAAGCCGACCAACAAATTCACAGGTCCCATGCACACTTGTTGCCTGAAACACACAGAAGCACGCGGTGCAGCAATGATCTGAATCTTTGGGACATAGAAATGTTAAAGCCTTCTTCACTGGACCGTTTCTTCAAAAGCATCAGCATTTTCAAAAAGCATCAAGAGGAGGGGGTTCCAAAGAAAACCCATCCTTTCCTGTTTCAAAGGCATAATGTCATTACAGGAACGCTGCCAGTCAAAAAGACATTTCTTACCAAGAACAGGCGATGATTGTTTTAGTGAAAGGACAACAGAGAAAATTTGTTTGATTGCAAAAAAGTCAGACATGAGTGAGTGATGAGTACGCACTGAAACAGAAAAATACAGAACAAACGTGCGCACACACATAATTGGGGCTTCATACCAACAACCTTTAGCCTTTATCAAGCACTTTGCAACCAGTGTGGTTTGAGCTGGCATTAAATGCAAACTTTGCAAACATACCACCACTGTGAAAAAAAGAAAAACATGATTATCTCATTGGGCAAAAAACAGCGGTCTCACGCACAGGGGCTGAACAAAGTCATATCACAACTCCAGGGGAGTGATGTCAGCATCTGGGTATGATTCACTTTCAGATTGCTCCACCTCTAAATACGTACAACAAACTCAGTCAAGCATCCGTTCCCCTGTTTTAAGTCTTAGGATACAAATTTGTCGTTCAAGCCAGTATCAAACCAATGAAATTAGTTATCCCACAATACCAATAGCAACAGCTTTCACAAGACATGAGTGGTGGGCAGCTTGAGGTGTAACTGTCTGAGCACAACACTTTGTGGGCTACTGGTGCATCCGTGATGTTATCGTACCCTCTGTAAGTGAATCACAGAGTGTGCAAGATGCAGTATTGAAAGTCATCCTGAAAGACGCATCTGGTAAGCCAGCAATCAGGTGTAACTGATTTATGTACATGAGGACTCTGCAGTATTCCACCACCTTGGTTTTTCTGATAGTGTATAAAACTTTCACTCAAAGACTGATGGAGCCCAACTGGGTCTTCAAGCAAGATGCCCTCAAATCCCCACATTCTGCCTCGCTGTGGATGTCCATACTGCCCCCACACTGCTACTCTGCTGCCCTCTGCTGTCAGGAAGGAGCAAAACACTTGGCAAGTAAACCGGGATGTTACTGGAGCTGAGGTCAGGGCAAACTGGATAGATGCCTGCCAGAGCCTGAACTAGTCTCATGGCTGTTGACTCATGGCCTGAGAAACTGATATCAGTGTGAGCTATGGGGTGTGTTCCTGCTGGTTCCCCTAGAATGTGGTTTCTGGCCCGAGAACAAAACTCTGTTTCCAACAACCAACTCTCTGGGGGGAGACCCAGCGAAGCAATTTAATTATTTGCATTACTTCATAATCCCTCTGAAAAAAAACCTGTAATTTAAGGAGTGAAAAAACTCAACTATCATCAATTTTACAGGCTTTTAATTGTTGGCATGGGGCATGTTTTTCTTCTCTGTAGCTTGGTGAATTAAGGATCATACCTTGCTTATTTGTAAACCTGCACTCACTAAAATACACATCCCAGTGCTTGTGAGCTGCACTATTAAAAGAATAACACACAAATTAGGCATTAAATTGCAAAAGGTTTTCATCTGATATCATTACATAAATATGCCTGTACCAGTGATACAGTAAAGTCATGTCCATAGAAGATGACTAGCAAAGCATATACATTCTTGTGGAAATAAATCTTCAAGTAATGCATCAAAGGATGTAACCATTTTACAATCTCAAGCATCCAGAACAACTTGCATAGCTTACAATTTATACATATGAATACTTGTGGAGGCAATTTTGGTTTGGGTACCTTCCCCAAGGGTACAACAGCACTGCCTCGCTAGGGAATTAAACCAACAGCCAAACTTTGTTTCATTGGTTTAATTTGGTTTAAACATCCCCTTTCCTCACTATACCACACTGTTACCCAGATTTACTGTTACTGCACAAATCAGTACCTAATTTTAATCTGTGAAATGGAACATTCATCAATGATTTATGAAAGTATTAAACAGTCCTGAACTGATGGGCATCAATAAAGGAAAATTGATTATTGCTATTTGGTTTCCCATTCCTAAATTTTCAGGAACAAATCAGCCACAATCATTCTTGTGATATATTTATCTGCAGTAATTACCCCATGAATGTTTTCAGTGTGATACAGTTCCTTAGGTATTGAGAAAAATGAGGGAGGTGGAGGGGTTAATAATGTTTCCAAGCAAGCCGTCTCTCTGGGTTAATGCTGGGTGGCTGTTTGAGATCACCAGAAATACGTAGCGAAGGACACGAGCAAAAACAGATTTTGGGAAAGGGGCCTCAATCCCAGCGCACCATGAATGTCATAGAGGTAACCTCAAGTTTGGTTCCAGATCATTGCAGAAATAGGAGGCCCGTGATTACTGCTTATTGAATGATTGATCAATTGTGCAATGATTTGCACCCAGGGGTTTGGATTTCAACACTGATTGTGACAGCAACCAAGCCTCGCAATCTAGTTTCAGATTTTGTCCTCCTGCGAAGACTTCACTGGCATTATCTAAACAGCTTTGCTTTGTGACAAAATTCCCTAAGACGTCATTTTGGGGCCATTGTGAAGTTCGCAGGCATGATGGCAGACAAATGACATGTTCAAGGGTCCTAACATACACTGACACAAATGAGTAACAATTGCAACTGAGAAGTTGTGACAAGTTTCAAAAGGAAACACAGATGTTAGAATCATGTTATCATAATAATCTATGTGTTTTGACAGTTTTTTTACTGTGCAAATTACATTATCCAGGCAGTACAGTAGGTTACTTTATATATATAAAATATATATCAAATCCATTTAAGCGTGCACACACTCACACACATACACACACACGCACGCACACACAGAGTACAAACACACACATTTTTTGGTGGATTATATATATATAGATCACAGATTTTTTGTGTGCATGCATGTGTGTGTGTGTGCGTGTGTGTGTGTTTAAAAAAATGTAAAATTCTGTGATCGTTAACACAGCTGGATTTTTTTTCTTTTGCAATTTGGATAATGTAACTGACTCAAGGGCACAACCGCATGGTCTTGCCTCACAATCAACACTGTGATCCCCCAGTAAAAACGTCTGGCACTCTGACTATGATAACAGACACTGGCCGCTATTCACTTACAATAACAGAGGCCTAGGAGGACAGAGACCCCCAGGGCTTGGCCATTCACAGCCGTGACACAGACCGCTTAGCAAAGATTACGTAGGGATGTTCTTATTTGTCATGCAGCACACTGCCATGGCAACAATTTCAGTTTAAGCCCACCTTTTGATCCCATTTTAGCAGATTTATATGAGAAAACTGTTACCAGCTATCTTTCAAAACATAGCCCTAAGACTTTTCATATGTGCCTTTTCATGCCGGACTGGTGTTCATATTGCGCTGGAAGAAAGGTTTAATGTTATTTAGTGTTCAGTCTGTTCACTAAGACTGTACCTAGGTTTTATGAGTATAGTTTATCTTACGTTATAGTATCTTGTAAACTATTCCAAGTATGGCTAATATGGTAATTTCAACATCTGGGTGCTGGAAAAGGCTTGAAAAATGAAAATATAAACAAAAAATTATACATCAATATCTGGTAGGTAGTCAGTGTGATTTGTTTTTTTCAAAAACATGACAACTTCTCAACGTCATTAAAACTATATTGTTTCTTTAGCACTGCTAGAATCAGCCAATCTACAACGACAGTAAGACTTGGATAATTAGAAACGGGTGGAAACGGGTCAGTCAGTTTACTTCTACTTTATAAAATCATTTCAAATAGGCCTACGTAGAATTGCATAAATAAATTGTCGGTAATTTGACAATTTAGCCCTTTATTAGTTCTTTAGATATCTACAGGCAATGGTATAATTACAGAGAATTATTTATCCTTTTATATATGGGGACCCCCTAAACCTTGCGCATATTTGCCCCCAGACGGCTGCTGACCAGTCCACAGCTACTTTTCCAATTGGAATGGGTTCATCTTAGCAAAGTAATATAATAGTCTTGTTAATTTCTTACGCAGTGAGAGTTTTTTATTAATCTGAAGCGCACATCCTGAACATATTTAGTTATACTTTTAAAACATCGGGAAATGACTGCGCTTTCATATCCTGTGCTGATACGAAGAGGCGGGATTTATTTAAAAACCCACCTCCATGTTCTTTTCCAATGGAAACTAGCAATCGCGTTTGATTGATGTGGCTTGAAACCGCCTCCTGCTAGTCCAACCCCCAAAGACGTACATAGTGAAAGCAGAGTGTGATCATTAGACTTATCCTGTATATTAACAGAGAATAGCTCGTTTTAGCGTTTAAATAATCATACCGAACTGTTTACATCATAGCAAGTGGATGCTCTGGGATTTTGTTACGTCGATTTCAAAGGAGAGAAGCGGCACAATCTCTATTCATCTCTACTGGAGCTACTCTTAAAGCCACTACGAAAGTTTTAGCCCTACTTTTGACATTTCTGAAGATTATGGTACGTCCGCAAATATTATGCTTGTTTTCTCAGTTAAATGTTTGCTTTCCAACGTTGCCTTGTAAACAACAGATTGAATCCTTTCACACTAGTAACTGAATCGGACTGATTATGATGATAATGTTAGCTGAAGACCGCACGTTTTTCTCACGTTTTGGTACTCTCTGGTGATGAAATGTTGCATGCGTTCTGCACGTTCAGACGGCTTAGTGAAATGCCAAAGTGAGATAGAGCTGTCCACTCTATTGAGCGTACATTAATTTGATGCTGGGTATAGTTGTGTTTATCGTCAATTCAGCCAGCGTTTTGTGCACAGGAAGCAAATGAATGTTTTTCAAATGAGTGTCCGATACTTAATCGATGTTTTTGACCTGTTATCGGCGATGTGGGTTTCAAACTCGTGCTGAACGTCGGCAAGTGATGTCCCAGTCCACCGATATCACTAGCATTCAGTTGATGCAAACAGTTTGTTTCTGGATATATGGTTGAATTTATTAACTGTGATTTTGAATTAAATATTGAAATACTGTTGAGGTGGCAGTGTGCGTAAACATTCCGTATTGGCTTGGATCATACCTCTCATGCTTGTCTCACGCTGTCACGCGTAAGCAATTTGTGAGAACACAGGTATAATTTCAATGGGCTGTACAAATGCAAAACGGTATAATTGGTGTTTGCCAGTCGTTACGATTTCAAATGTGTATGCACAGTAATTGCCACTGCTGGCTCGGTGTGGAAAGGGGAAGGGAGTAAACAGAATACACAAAATACATATGAGAGAGGGAAAGGAAAGCTCGGGACTGCTGGTATTGGAACCCATAGCCATCGTACTTCTGTCCTGCAATTTGTACTATACATGATGCCATTGTTTTTCTCGTGAAAGACGGCATTGTAGCCAAGACAAAATGATCACTTTTCGCTTGAAAATGCAGAAGTGTGTTGTTTGGAGGCTCCAAAACATACCTGCATTTTCTAGACCTGACACCTATTTTGCAAACGATCTGGCGAGGAGTGCGTCGTGGTGTTCATATTTGCAAGGCAATGCCACGGATAAACACATCCCAGTTTACCTTAACAGTAAAATGGCTTTTCAGTCCCATATGGTGGTACTTACTCATGGGCTATATGCTCAAAACAAAGTCATAAAGCTTTCATAACTCCCTTTTTTATGTGTCCATATAGTGTTGGAAGTAAAGCTGAATGATTCATGTTGATTTAATGCAGGCACTGGCATAAACAAAAAGAACATGCTTTTCAGATAAAACTTTGTTTAAGAAAAAGGCTGTCTTTTGCTGATATAAATGGATTACACTGGTAATCCGTCGGCTGGAGTTTTATTGTGATCCCTTATACTGAAAATGCAACAACCTAGACATGCATATAAAGGATAGTGTTCACAGAGTAAATAGAGTATGTAGCTGTAATGTCTCATACTGTAAAACATTGTTTCTTTTATGTGTCTGCTAGAGGATGTTATGAATGACTCCTATTTCTGCCCTTTACCCCGGAGTGGATGCACATGCGTTTACTCATGTAATTAAGTGATTATCTGTGTTTATACCTCAGCGTGAGGAAGCCCTCTTAATCAGCGGTGTGTATTTTCTAGGAGATGGGACCCCTTTTATCTTTTTAGGAGATGGAACCCCTTTTCTGTGATGGGGGTTTAATGAAAGCAAAGAGACCTGAGAATCAGAAAATGAAGAATTAAGAAGCGGAATCGGTGTAGAGCACCCTGAGGGCAGGCTTCAGGGGTGCGTTAGGAGGGGAGGATGCTGCCATCTCCTGCATCGAGTTGGGGGAATGTCACACTACACGGGCTCCTCAGTATCTTTTCATCTCCTCACATTCACTGACACGCTGCGAGACTCCATTGCGAATGAGTGTTTTTTTTTTTTTTTTGTTTTAGTTCATTTAAGCTAAACTTCAACTTCTGTTGTTCTACCGGTGTGCACAGGAAGAAGACCACCTTTGTCTTTACCTGTCTTTAAAAAGTGAGCGTGCTGGGAGGTCTTCCCCCGAAATCTGTTGAGGATTATGCGGACTCCCGCTTAATTACAGTGCAGACCCTCCTCAACAGACAAGCGGTGATGAATGGGTCTCAATTATTCTTAAACATCACTGAGGTCGCGTGGTTGCTTTTCTGCTTTTGTGGGCAGTTTGAGGAGATTGCATTCAGAAGGGCTTTCAGAGGGGTTGTGCTTCCAGCAAATATGGAAAGCTGCTCGCTCTTATGTAAAAGGGGAAAAAAGGTTTTTTTTAGGAACCCTGGACAGAAACAAGTAGGTTTTAAATCTTCTGCTCTCCCTCTGTTAGCTTTAAAAGAGACGCCTTGCAGATCTGTGCACCCAGAGGTTAATGCCTCGCTCCTGCCTGCTGTGAATGAGTGATTTTTTTTTTTTTTTTGAAGAGGAAGTGTGAGATGGTTGGAAGGTCACGCCACTGGAGAGGGGTGAATAGGTGTGACCTGTGAGTCATTACTACCAAATACCTTTGTTTGCGCTGGCTGCGAGGATGCTTTGAGAATGCTTTCGTCCTGGGCGGCAGCGTTTAGGGCTGTGCTCCTCTCACATCCAGGCGGCTTGCTCAAGGTCGCGGGGTCCCGCGGCGTCCCACTCGGGATCTGAGCCCGGGGGCCGCGGGGTCGAGGGTTATGTGTCCGCGCCACCGCCCCCCCGCCCCCCCCCCCAACCCGCTCACCTGCTTTCCCTCTTTCATGAGGACGGCTCTCTGTTCTTCCTTGGGGGGTTGGGGGGGAGGTGGGGGACTGTGAGAAAACACACAGAGGCCTTCTTGGGTTTGAGCAGGAGGCCCAGCTTGTGGGGCTCTGCAGCACAGGGGTGGTGGAAGCCTAAGCAGCAGTAAAACTCACCCTCTCATTGCCACCATGGCACCTACAGGCTCCCAGATCAAAGACAGCTGACTGCGGAATGGCTGGGAAAATTTGTGAGAAGTATTCTTACTGCTGATGATCACAGTTTCATAATGTATTGATGGTCTTGTATAAGATTGCAGCCTGTAGATAGAAGCCATCTCTTTCAAGAGTGGTATGTGGTTAAGAGAAATAAATCCAAGTTAAGGAATGTATTTGTCAAACTGTCAAAATATGCTGCATATATTTACATATACTTGCATATATTTAGACTCTATAGTCTCTATGGTATTTCAGCATTCATTCAATATTTTCCATACTGTTGATTCATGGATTCCTTGCAGGAGGATATTTTCTGCAAAATATGTTTACAATTTCATAAATGAACATGGAAAAATATGATATGTGATTTTTTTGACATATATTAGAAAATATGAGTATGCGTGTGATGTGTGAGCATGCATGGAATGAATTGCTCATAGAGACATTCTTTGGGTGTGGAGGCTTGTGGCAGTGTGGGGTTCTTCACAGCTGTGCTGTGTGTGGTTGTGGACTGTAGTTGGGGTGAGGTCAGATTCGCAGCTGGTCAGCGCTGGTCACTCAGCGGGGCTGGGGGATGGGGGCGAGGTCACCTCGCGGCTCCACGCCCGCCACCGCGTGAATCCGCCGGCCTCCTCCGCGCTTGACCCGCGCCGGCCGCCAAGTCTCCGAGGATGAGGGAACTCATTCAGGCCACGGTTAAGTGTTTATCAGAAGAACAGATGTCCCACTATAAACACATTACATCTCTGCATAACCCGGTGGCTGCTGGGATGGTGGATCCCTGTCTTTGTTTAGGCTCCGCGCCTGAAGCGCGCGAGACAGTTACTTACCGCTAAGCTGTCTGTGGTGAAGTGGATTTCTCTTCCCCTTCCTCACCATCACTGGAGTGGTGGGATTCCCCTTTCACCCCCAGTTGTTTTTCGGAGTAGTCACATCCAGCGGTTTGAGTCGAAGGACCAGGCCAGCTTTGGTCCAGTTTGTCAATGGGGCTATCCTGTCATGTGTAGCAGATACAAGGGGAATGTCAGTTGTCAGTGAGCCCTGGAATTGTGAGGTCACACTGTGTCCTTAAATTGAGTCTCCTGAAAATCCAAAGGACTAGTGGTGCCAGCCATTTCAAGCAAGAAACTGCACAAAGGTGACGACACATGGGTTCGGGCCGAACCGCACTGGGAAGTGGTTTTTAATAGGCACGTTTATACTGTAGATTTAGATGTTTGTATTCACCCGTATCTCATGCAGTGACATGTCAGGGTTTACTCCAGGGACCTGAGTGTAGTTTCTGTACGGTTCTCTGTCCTAACTGCGCCGATCGGCGATTAGCCTCAGAGTGCTGGTTTCACTGATCAGGCAGCTCTGTGAATCCATATGGTATTTATGGCTGTGTGTACTCTCTGTTAGCGGTGGCTAGTTCATACCTCCCTGCAGTCTGGAGGCCGCAGCAGCTGTAATGGCTATTCCAGACCAGCGCACAGCGAGATGGGAGGAGTGGCCGGTTTACTACAGAAGTCACATAAGGTGATCCGTTAGAGCGCTCCGGCTTAAGGCGAAATTTACTTTGCTGCTGATTGCAGCTGGCGTCAAGAGATAAACCGAGGGACTGGGCAGGTGGTTTACACGCGTCTCTGTGCCGTTGCGACAGGATGCCAGTTTGTACAACACCTGGGGCGGCAAAACATCAGCATTCAGCGCTGCGAGGCGTTTCACGCCCCTGATCAGCCGGGGGATGGCTTTTGAGGTTAGAGTGGAGTTTTACATAACTGTTTACTAAACCAGAAGCAAAGGCACATGGGGAGTTCAAGTGAAGAGTTAAAATAAAGGTGACCTCTTTTTCATTTATATTGTTTGCCTCCTCACCTTCTGCCTCTTACAGCAACAATAGTCATCCACTTATGACCTCTTCCTGCCTGCCTGGCACTTGAGAATCTCACAGAGCAGTAGCTGGGCTGGTTAGTGGTACTTGTCATTGTCCTTGATGTGCATCACAGCCCAGAGCACAACAATTCTGTGGAGTGCCCCCTTCTCCCCACGACCCTTATAGGGGAGAGGTCCGCAGAGGGTTATAAACCCCCCCCCACTGGAAATGCAATATTTGTGGAGATGTTCTAAAATTACAGTCCACCCCCTGCAGCTGCCAGCCAGTGAAAGAGCTATTGTTACCGCAGCTGTGTGTGCTGCCAGTGCGCTGTGCAACCCCCCAATACACCCCCACCCCCGATTACCCCGAACAATAACACTGCGCATCTCGTTCTCTGTCACAATGCAGCCACGTCGAAAGCAGTTGTGGTTTTGTGACGCACTCCATCTTTAAGCGTTCGCACTCTCTCTGCGTTGGTTTCGGCTCAGGCCCCTGGCCTCCTTTCACCTGACATGACGTTTTCAGTCCGCTTGGAGCGTTCCCGCGGCGACGTTTCTGGCACCGGGCCCACTTATCCGAGCTATGTTTTGAAGGTTACATTGTGGTCAGCGCGGTGCTGTGTGTTGTGGAGGCACATTCCGTGGCAGCTCCGGGGTGGGTACGCTGAGCTTGGCCCTGCTGCTCGCCCTTCAGCGGGGCCCGAATCTCATGCCTCCTCTCTGCAATGCCACTGTTTGTTGTTACTGCCTTGCTCTTACTTGCATCACAGACTTGCTCTCCCTCTGGGGGAACACTGGCCTTCCCATAATTCCTCCCCCAGATCGCTCCTCTCACGGGAGTTCCGAATACCGCCGTTCCACCAACAGAGGGAGAGAATAGGGCTGGCGTCTGGCCAGTGGCCCGGCCGCAGTCACCTGCCCGGGACTTAGTTTGACTGACAGGTAGGGTCGCGGCTGAGCGCTGCGGTGTCGCGTGGGGGAAGCATTAGCGTTCTTTGTGTCGCGAAGCCCACTGCTTTAATGAGAGGCTCTTTTTTCCCATTATCCCGGGCAGTGCTATGAAAACTGAGAGAGGCCCACCCGTCCTGAACCCGCAGGGGTGCTCTGGTCATTTCACGCAGGGACCGAGTTCCAGAAGCTGTCTGATGTGTTTCAGGAGTCACGTCAGATCAGTTTCAGATGAATCCTCGCTCAATGTAACGTCACTCTGCCACAAGTGTGTG
Organism: Megalops atlanticus; assembly: GCA_019176425.1. NCBI lineage: Eukaryota > Metazoa > Chordata > Actinopteri > Elopiformes > Megalopidae > Megalops > Megalops atlanticus. The sequence goes on from CM032896.1 coordinate 6,242,939, forward strand.
TATGTGTGTGTGAGTGCGCACGCGTATGTGTATGTGCGTGTATTAAAGGAATTCATGAATTCTGCATCAATTTCTTGAGATTATGAGGTTACAGATTAATCTCAATATGGTCTAAATGTGTAATGGCCTTGTAGCTGTATATTTAGGCTAAATACTGGGCACTTTGCCCAGCTGATGTTTACATAGTGAGATAATGTACATATGGTTTTAATTGATTTTTTTTTTACTTTTATGTGTACTATGAAAAATTAAATACAATCTGGAAACAGCTGTGAGTTTCGGTCATGCTTATGTCCAGATGTTACCATGTACTTTATTTCTTAGTAAAAGTCTCAGTTGTCTTAAATTTGAATTAAACATTGTTATTTTAACAAAAAGAAAAAGTTTTTTTTAGATATTGCTCAATGTATGATATAGTGTTTAGGTGAAAAAAGGACTTTTGAATCGTGGATATTGATAAAATACAGCAGAAGAGAAGCCAAGCAGTGCAGACAGCTCAGGTCCTCTTACACAGTCTGTAAGAAATAAAAAAAACACCAATGACTCACTTTGATTCATAAGTGAAGAAACGTTTTTTGTAAATGACGGTTTTAGCTGGAGGGAAGCTCATAGCTACAACTGCCACTCAAACAAAATCAAGTACAAACAAAGGAATGCAGTATTGGCTAGATCCTGGCATTCAGGACTGTCACAAAGCGTTTCGAGTGGAAACTTTTTTTCCCGCATGTACCGTGACCCTCATTCAATATTTTTTTCTTCGCTTGTGAGTTGAGGCAACTGGTTCTCATCTTTTTTTACAACGGTGACACCAGGATAGCCACAGAGTCTGATGGAAAGAGTATAACATAGCATTACTTAGTGGGAAATGTGATACTGTACCCCATTTAATGCATCTCAGTGATTTTCGCATGGGTTGCAATGCAATATCAAAGTTTTTTTTTTTCTGAATCACCAAAACAAGCTTTTCTTAGAGCTGTTTCTTTGAGGCAGAAAAGGGCAGGGCTGCATGTTAGAATTTGAAAAGGAGTCTTGTGTCCAAAGCATTTGTCTCTGTTTCCCGCATGTCGGATTGTTTAACCGTATCCCTTGTTTTTCTTAGTATGCTAAAAATACGGAAGCCGTGCCAATAATATCAACTTTGCGTCTGGGATCTGTGTGATTTTAACCCGAAGTCGTATTGAGCGCTTTACATATGTGGGTTTGACCAGAAATGAACCTGCTCTGAAGGGGTTAGTTTGCGGTCATGGTGATTAACGCTGGACCCCAGATAATCGGCTTATTCAAGCCGAGCGGACCGTTTCCAGCGAAATGAGTTTAGTCGTGCTGAATGGCTGTAAAGTGTTAATTTGGGGAGGGGGGTCATAGCCACTGATAGCGTTGATCACCTCAGGGTGCACGAGTCACGTCTCAACGAGTCACGAGTCAGATTGGTGAGTCAGCTAATCACATGAAATCTTGCATAGCATGTAATGAGCCTCCCAGATTAACCCTTCATTCCCAGTCCATTGAGCTCCCAGGCCTTCTTCGTCAACTCCTCTGTGAGAGTCTAATTCCCTGCCCCATGTAGTAGCTGCCCTGTGTGATGTGATCCCTGTTTCTTTTCTCTTTTTCTCAGCAAGGGATTTGAGTTCTTTCACTGGGAGGGAAGACCACGGGGCCCTTGAACAGAGGAGAGTTCGTTTTCATCTTCTTGAGAAAACTGTGAGCCTAATCAGTATGGCTGCAGGAGACGTCACAGTGTATTTGGTCCTCGCCCTTTCCTGTCTGGCCTCTGCAGGTAAGTGTTTGTTTGACTACTGTGTTCACAAGATGATACATCCAAGCTCTGTCCTGCTGACCTCAGGCACTTCCATTAGAATCACATTGGTCCAATACAAAATGATTTGATTTTTTTGATCAGAGTACTTGATCTGGGTTGGATTGAGTGACTCGCAGAGATTTTGATCTTTCTAAGAGACGGATTCTTTTGTAAGTGATGCTCATGAAAAGATAACGTGCTCTTTTGGTGTGGTGTCTGCTTTTCCTTGTTGAAGGTTACAATTATAGTGGGACATTTGAGCCAAGATAGCATTTGACGTGGGAATATATCTCTCACAGATGATCGTTTTATGGGTTGGCAGAAGCAAGAGTCTTATTGCAGTGTGCATGCTGTTCTCTTGAGTTCTGATCCTGGCGAGAGAGTTGGAGTCCAACTGGCTTTGGAGGGCATTTGACCACAAAAGCCCCAATTAAATGAGCCTGACCAGCAGTGACAGTGTATCGACATTGCTGTAAGGTCATGAGAATGTTGACCGTTTCTGGAGGATGATGCCTTTTTCGTCAGGGATGACACAAATGATCTCCCTCTTGGACTTTCTCGCTTTGTCTTCTTGGCTGTGCTGCCAAACTGCCTCTCCCTGATAGCTGAAGCAGAGAGATCAGCGCTATGAAAGTGCTGACGAGTTTGTTCTCAGGCCTCAAATATGTCTCAGGGCTTTCTGACCCCACTACGGCTTCCCATGGAAGCGCCTGATAGATCGGGATGTTTCTGTGAGGCCAAGAGCGTTAATTTATTGCCATTTGGCAGGGACCAGCAGCGTATCATCTTTAGAGAAAAACAAGTCAGACAGAAAAACAATAGCGGAGGTATAGCCGTGGTTGTTGGATTTAAGTATGGCATGTTGCTCACATGCCTCGGAAACATTCAGAGTGCAGGGTGGATTTGTGGGAAGTCTGGAAAACCAGCGTCGTGGTCTCTGGGGCTCTGACTCGTACGTCCAGTATTTCTCTGGCCATTGATACTGCAGATTTGCTGTGAACCATGTTTACCGTGACCTGTTAAGAGTGTGCTCCCTCACCCCTCTCTCTCCCTTACACGTCTCACCAAAATTTGCACTCACATCAATTTTAATCACGGCTTGCGTTTACGTTAGTATGCGCTTTGATGAGTCTCTGATGTTTAGATAAACTCTTCTTTCTCAGAATGAGAGAGCCTGTTAAACAGTAAACGATTATCTGTGACATTGATCTTCTGGTGCAAGCATTGTGGCGGCCCCTTTAACAGACGGCGAGTGCTAGATCGAGATTGAGTGTCAGGCAAGCGATAGCGTAGCGCCGCATCTGTTGTGTGTAAAGCTAATTGTGTCTCCAGCGCTCCCCTCCTCACAAAGACTATGAGATCATACTCAACTTTTCCATCCTCTCTTTTACAAGGCCCCGCAAATGGAACATAACCATTGGTGCCAGCATTGTTTTTCCTCTTCGAATGAGCACTGAGTACATCAGCTCACAGAAACTGCAGGGCCAACATGTGCTTCCAGCATTTAACTGTCCTACAACATTTCTCCAATGTAAAGAAATAATATCTGTTTTTAAGGAAACGGTGAGTACTGTTCAAAAGCCTGAGCAATAACATCACTAGGACCCAAATTTTTTGATTCTTTTTTACATCACTCTTTAGAGTCACGGCCTCTCTCAACGTAACTCAACCAGAAGTATTTAGAGGTCTGCATTCTTTGAATACCGAGTGACACGGTTGTGGCATTGAACCCTTGTAAGTAAACCTCAAAGGGGAAATTCAATTAATTAATCAAAGGGAGTTTTTTCCATGCCCTGGATGGATCTGTCGGCATGTTTTCATAAGTGCGCCGTTGGAGAACACTCCAGAGAGATTAGGTATCAACAGGTTCTCTCAGGGGGATTAAACCTGCCAGGCTAATTGGTAACCTTTTAGTCTGGCAGGTAGATGCGTGGCTTCCCCCAATGACAGATCTACCAAGGCTTGTGGGTTTATGCTTTTCTGTGCGATGAAGGGAGAATATGTAGGACACGCGTTGTCACATTTGCGGTGAGATGATGAGTGGGGAAGGCAATAGATTGGGACAAAAATTAAGGAGTAAATGGAAATAAGTTTTTATTAGGTGTTATTAAGTGTGTTACGTTTATTAAATGTGTCGTTCGTCCCCCACACACACACACACACACACACACACACACACACACACACACAAACACAAACACAGACACACACACTCAAAAAAGTCTTGTGCAAAGACCTGCGTCACACTGTAATTTATGATCTGGAAACTGGGAAACACTTAGTGATCACTGGCTTATCACTGGCTGAAGCCAAGTCAGCTTGGAGCTTTCCAATTAGAGTCTATGATAAGAAATGAACTGCACATGTTAATTACTGAATACATTTAAAAAATATAAAAGAAGATTAAAAAGTGCTGTGATAGATAAAAAAGATAAAAAAGTGCATGACTTAGTTTCCTCGACTGGTTTTGCGTATGGTACAGACATCGAGAGGGGATCTTTGGAAGCCTGTGTTCACGGCTGATGAGGGTAGCGAAAACGTCTGCAGTTGCGGCTGCGCTTCCTCTGGCCCTGTGAAGACATCATCTGGCCTTACATCGCTCTCTTTTTCTCAGATTCGTCACTGAGATTCTCGTCAGGTGTGAGACGTCAGTAAGAAAGCGGCCAGAAGAACAAAGCTTTCCTGTGGCCTGTCGTTTCGCATCAAGCGTGGTTGCACCTACGCTACGCTGTCACGGTTTATCCATAGACAATGCATGGTGACCAGTTATTCAGCACCTGCATTCCTCCTCTCCTTCGTCTAGTTTGGTTGGTAACAGGAGGTTCCGGTGCTGTCTGCATTCCTGTGCTGACTATGGATGTTCTGTTTTAGACCACACCCTCTCAAGAATGTTCATAAGGAGCCAGCAAATTAGAACGTGGAGTTTCAACAATGGCAGAGAGAGAGAGGTTTCAATGCGGAACAGACCGAGCCGACTGTCTGGTCCATATATTAAAAATCTGTGGTTTATCTGGGCTTGGATTCTGGCCAGGGCTGAATCAAGGATCAAGTTGATTGCAAGTGTTGAACTGTAGCTGATTATTTTAGGTGATTGTGAATGTGCGTGAATTAGGCCTAGTTTCTTACAACAATCTTACGATAATGCACATTGTCTTTAACTTCCATTAAGTTTTTTTTTTCTTCTGGAACACATTTTTTGCTTAATTTCACAGACGGCTAATCTAATAATGGGTAATACATTAAAAAGTAACTCTTGCTTACATTTGTTATAAAAAAAAAAAATGAAGGACAAATCACATCACAGTTAGATAGAATCTGGGCCTCAGTCCAACTCCAAAATGAGCAGCACGGAGCAGCTGAAGAAGAGAGAAGACACCTTGATGAAAGTAAATAAGAAAAGAGGGTGCAGACAGCTTTTTGGCTTCTCCGCGCCTCTGTATATTGGACCTCTAAACCTGTCAGGGGAGCGCTTACGTAATGTTTAAATTTGGGCACGGTGTATCTTTTCTCTGCACGATGTCATCCAGGATAAAGGCTGTAATTCCTCAGGCCGGCCAAAGCACCTTGACGGCAGACTTCAAAAGCACGTCTGCTCCCAGGTCTCTCTCTGCACCCCGTGTCCCGGGACTGTTTGGGCTTTATTTCGCGCTGGCCCCACTCGCTCCTTGTGAGCACAGTTCCCCCCCTTTTTTACATAGCCCTTGCCAAAAAATATATCCCTCCACAAAATATATCCATATGCATTGCAGGGCTCTCTGTGTAATGGCAGAGAGCGAAAAAGAAAGAAACTGCAGCAGGACCACGGCCAGAAATTCATCCACTGAGCTTGCCAAAAACAGCTCTTGCAGGATGCCGTCCTGCCTGCTCGTGTTCAAGAGTGGTGAGGCCACTTTTTTTTCGTGCTGTCATTGCACAATCTGGCTCCGCTCCTCTCGAGTGACTGAAAGAAAAAGGAGCATCACTGGCATCCAGTGATTCACATCTTTAAATTTTACAACCACACAAAGAAGCTGTCGAGTGATAGCTTTGAGCTTCACGAGTTTGGAGTTACGCCTTTGATCAAGCTGTTTATACATGTCAAGAACGAAAAACTTTTCTTATCAGGAAAGCTGGCAACCGTCTCTGTGTAACAGAACAAGGAGGGAAAATTCTAATTTGAACTGTTGGTCCTTCTTATACACCAGTTTTGGCCTGTACATACATCTGGCTCTCACCTACCTTTTTGCAGGCACACAGTTAGAACCCCCTTACCACTATGAGTGGCCCCCTTTGCCACTGTAATTTATGCTGTCTGTACGTGGACATTGAGCAAACATGGGGTTTATACTCGCTTGGTGCACTCTGTCCCCAGAGAACCGTTTCAATGTGAGAGTAATGCTGAGAGAGGGGTTTTTAAAATTAATGATTTCACTTTGACCGTGTGCCACTATCGCAAAATCAGTCAATAGGTGTGCCGGTCTAAATTTATCACCTGGACCAGGAAACACCCTTCACCCATCAGTGCAGCAGGAAAACACACTGCTTAAAAAAAAAAAAAATTCAGGACAGGATCATGATTAAGACTGGCGTTAGATCTGGACTTTTCCCTCCTATGATGCCTTTTTTCCCCTCCTTTTTCAGGCTTTTCAAAACTCCACCGTGCTTCCAGACAGCCTTCCCTTTTGTGGAAGTCTGCTCTCGCCCCTCGGGGCTATGTTGAAGGAAAGGTTAGCCTCATAATCACAACGTGTATCCACCAAGGTCCCGCCGAGTCCAGGGGAAGGTGATGCCAGAACGGGTTGCGCAACCGCCGCGCCGGGATAGGTCCTCGGCCAGGTGGGAGGGGCCAGACTGGCTTGCTCACGGCGGACACGCCCCCCTCTCCGTGAGGCCCTCTTGGTGTGTCGGGCCAGATGTGATGCCTGTTATTGAGTCGTGAGGCCCTCAGGCTCCGGCCGCGAGGCTGGCAACCGCACACGGCAATGCAGCGGCAACGCGGGGATGTTTGCCTAGCAACCTGAAACCTAGAGACGGCACACGGGCGCTGGGTTACAGCTGAGGACATTCCGCTGCAGTCTGCTCTGCAGCTGAGAAGCACACAGAGGACGGTGTAGAAGCTATTGGCGTGAGCAATATACACAGTGAGCTTCCCCTGTTTAAAACAGCAAGGTCAAAAAATACATCTAAAAAGAGTGCTCCATTTGTCAGCACATTTGGCCATATAGTTTGTTGTTGTTAAGGAAGTATTTATTAAATAAAAATAAGTGTCAGCACAGTAGTGTGTTTCATTTCAGGCACAGAACTCCCTCCTTTAAACCACTGATTTGGACTATGTCACCTTCCATGCATCCGGCTGAGTCAGACAAATCTGACCACTCCGTTTGGGTATTCCTCCTCAGCTGACTAAATCCTCGCTGTAAGCTCCAGCTGTTCCTTCCTGAGTATATAACATTGCACTTTTGCCTCTGTTCATCAGTTAATTGCTGACTAGATCTGTGCTAGTAACTACTTCTAATTTGTATTGTGCATTACTGGGGAGGCCCGCTATTACTGTCATTTAGCGGTCAGCTTATAGTGTGTTTGTATTGGCCTGTTTTGCTACCAGCTCCGTGGAGTGGTTGCCATATTTTGCATGCTTCATTTAACAGAGCCATTATAATGATTATACAGACGGGGCGTGCCTGTATCCAGTAGTTCAATAACAATTTTACGACTTTGTAAAATATGCCGGATTTATAGATAGCATTAAATCCTGATTTACATGTCATGTGTTTCTTTTGTTTTATCGATCCAAAGCCAGTCGGAAAACTGAATCATGGAAAATACGTGCGTGATTGAGTTTTCCGTGCTCTGTTTTCTACTGCAGCTAGTGATGAATGAAGCTTTTCTCCGCGTCCCTGAGGGTTGAGCAGCTTTGTGTGCTGTCCGTGTGAATGCGTGGAAAGCTTTGGTGCAGGGTCCTGCACTGGTAAATAGGTGACTCTCACAGCTGCATAGGCATGCACACACACACACACACACACACACACACACACAGTACCTGGCCACCATTCAAGCTCTACCCCATGCTCCAGCATGAGCGCTGATATCATACAGGCCCAGGTTCCATGAGAGACAGATCTATGCAGATAAACAGGCCCCACTGATGAATTCCACCCTCGCCACCTCTTCAGCTTATATGGAAAACACACACATGCGCGTCTGTGTGTGTGTGTGTGTGTGCGTGTATCTGTGTGTGTGTGTGTGTGTCTGTGTGTGCATGCGCGTGTGTGTGTGCATGCTTTTTTTTCCTTCACACTGCCAGTAAGCAGGCATGTAAATCACTTTGGGTTAGCTCTAATATGAGCCAGCTGGGGTGACCATGCATTTTCCATTGTGTTCCATGGAGCGGTGAAAAAAAGCCAGCCTCTGGGGGCTCCAGAGAGGGAGAGCCATCTGATGCACACCTCCATTGAAGGAAAGAAAGTCGGGAAAAATCTGGCCGGGGTTCAGTCTGTGCTCACATAAGGGACTCATTCTACGAAAACAAGTCCACTTCTGCAGGTAGAAACTTTCTTCAGCCTCTGCAAACTGAAGGATGTGTGATATTCTTTGTTTTGAGGTTGAGTGTTATTTTTCTAAGTTGAGTCCCAACTTTCCCTGTGCTGCAGTTGTGAGGACCTTTGAAGTTGGCTTGACAATATTCTCCTCAGTGGCGAGCCATATTTTTTTCCCTCTCTCTTGGTTCTGAATGGTACTGAATGTTTATATGATGACCGCATTGAGGTTGTGGTACAGTTTTTGCAGTATTAGCCACTCTCAGCCTTCCTCTTCCAGTCAGCCCTGCCCCTTTTCATTAAAAAAAAAAAAATTCAGCCTGCGCTTATAACCGCACAAACATTTCCTTTATGGAAATGTGACAATAACTACTCATACCATATACCCTTAGTGACTGCTGCTTGATTGGAACTCTGATACGTTCCATAGCCCTCCACAGGCCCCGCCCCTGGCCCCGCCTCCTTTCTCCACCACGTGGCACAGTCGAGATGTGAGCAGAAGGCGTGCAGGTGGTGTCCGTCGCCGCCGCTCCGCCAGGGAGTCGCTGTTGTTTATAGCCCCTCTCTTCAGATAAGTCCTGCTGAAACGCCATTTGCGTCCCAATAATGGAAAACTTCTTTGGAAAGTTTCATAGTGTCCTTCCAAAAAAAAAAAAAAAAAGAAAAAAGTGCTCTCCTGTATTCACATAGGACATCATTTTGCAACAGATATGCACAGGAATATTCTTCTAATATATTTGCTCCACCTGGAGACTGCAATTTTTTAAAAAAGGGATCCTTTTGTGACGATTGTGGGGAGCCCAAGAAGCTTTCTGTGGTGGTTGGCATGTGCAATCTCAGTTTATCGCGCAGTAGGCGCGATCTTCAGAAGTAGCGAAACCCGTGCTTGCGAGAGAAAGTCATAGATGCCTGTTACGAGAAGTCAGATGAGGGACTACCCCTTGCAGATCGGCGCACTGTCAGAGAGGCAGCATTTGCATGGCCTCTGAGCTCTGAGCCTCAAGAGTAACAAAGTTATGCCATGCACTGACGAATAACGAAACCAATATTATGAATGAGCGCCCGTATGCACCAGAACTCCACGCCACTCCATGTGCCACGCTGCCACGTAATCTCAGTGGCACCGTTACACAGCGTGATCTTTGCTCCTAGGCTAAAACCATCATTTGAAGTTGCTGCTAATGGTTGGCTATTTCTTCGCGCTGTTGTGATTGATTGGTTATTGCTGCGATTTATGTCTACAGGAGGATGCCCCCGGTGTCCTTATATGCTTTGTGTGTGTTGCTACAGTAGGCGGTTTGACACTTGCCGTGGCATTCTGCCTGGTTTCGTGCTTCTAGTGATTATGGTCGGCCCAAGGAATGTCCTCTGACTGTCATTGTTCAGAAATTCTGTACCCTCTTTGCCTTCACTCATGTCTAAACGCCCCCGCTAACAGCCATTGTTGCTTGTGCAGTATGACCAACAGGCAGGGTTTTCTTTCTCCATTTCTATCGGCTGTAATGTTATTGAATGATCTGTGTGTATTTTTTCAAATATATTCATGTATTTTAAATTATGTTTCTATATTTTTACATTACATTAGAGGAATTTAGCAGATGCTCTTATCCAGTTTTTTTTTACAGTGTTATCCATTTATACAGCTGGATATTTACTGAGACAATTGTGGGCAAAAGTACCTTGCCCAAGGGTACAGCAGCAGTACCCCAGCGGGAAATCAAACCAGCAACCTTATGAGTCCTGCTCCTTAACCACCATGCTACACTGCCACCTATTCAGATGATAAAATTTTATACTTTCAATATAAATAATTTTAATGTTTTTTATTTTGTGGTGTTTTTGCATGCTTTATTGAGACATGCCGTGAGCGGAGCTATGGTCGAACCAAAGCAGGCAGGAGTGGATCTGCTTTCGTCAGTAACAAAGCTTAGCGCACACATCTATAACGCCAGCGTGCGTGTTCGTCTGTTTACTGTGCTAGCAGCCGCTTTCCTGTGTTTATGCACGGTCCTCACCCAGAGCAGACGGTTTATTCAGGTGCTATCCATGGCGGCGCACTGTGCAGCGGAGAGCGCAGTTACAGCTTTCTCATGATATACGGCTGAAAATAGCGGCAGAAACAGCCGGAGGTCGACGTGTTCTCAAAGAACATTCCAGCGCCGAGTGTTTATAGCCCCAACAACCTGCTGCTGCTCTGGGCCTTCAGGGGAGCCATGCTGCTGGATCTGTGAGCGAGAGCGCTTGCAAGGAGACACTTGAGGCCTTCTCTGTCCCTGATTTGTTTTATTGAGCTCTTAGCTTTAAGGCGGTTGTTGGGTCCGGCAGAGGGCATTGCTGAAGTCATGGTCACAGCCACGGAGGAGGGCGATAGAGGCTGGGTGGCATACTGAGGGAAGGGCAAGTTAATGAAGCAGAAGCAGGGTGCAGGCCTGTTAGCACCTGCAGGCCTTACGCTCAGCCAAGTGCAGAGACTCGGTTAGAAAAACCTGGTGTTTCCATCTGAGTGATGTCTGAAATGTCCTTGGAGAGACACGGCTTTCTTTAGCCATCCAAACAGAACCATCTGCGAAAACATACAAACAAGCTATGGTTTCTGCTGTACGTGCTGATGGAGAGCAGGGTTAAATGCATCAACAGACAGGCAGACAGACAGACATACAGACAGACAGACAGACAGGTAGACACACAGACACACACACACACAAATATCACTGATATTTTTACCTGTGATTTAATCTAGATGCAGTGCTTTAATTGGCAGAGTGATTTTAGAGCTGAGAGCATTTCTCTTCAAGCCATTTCTGACTTGCCCCTCTTAGGAGACTGTACAAACACCTCCCCATTGCTGCCCCCTGATTTGCGTATTATTTATGATGTCATCCTATTGTAATGTGTCACGCAATCAACGGCTCCTCTCCCCTCGGCCTTTTGGAGATATAAAGCTCCTGTCTCTCACAATAACACAGACCGTGGGGCTTACAGGTTGTGCTGTCTTTGCGACTGAGGTCAGTTGCCAAATGGTAAGACTCAGTGACAGATTCTCCTGGTCCTAACAGCTGCTTGAGTGAGTCATCTCTTACAGGGAGACTGTTCTGTCCCCAAGGGAACCCGCAATGTCATCCATCACTTCAAAGGCTGACGAAGATTTACGGTTTGTGTCTGAGGCCGTAAAGAGACATTTTGGCTATGAAGGGAGACGGAGTCGTAATGTTTGTCAGAAAACCTCTGTATGGTTGATTTTTGGTCTGTCTGTAAACACATAAGTCCTCTAGATGAATTGTGTGGTGTGTGATTGAAAGGGGGAAAAGCAAAAGAAAATTGAAAATGAAATGTTTCTCTGATCCAGGCTAATTGGTTTCAGCTCTGCCTGGGCAGTATGCTGAATGAGGATGTCTTACTGGATTTTTGGGTCAAGGTACAGCATTCCTAATGACACTCAGGTGCCCCCCAGAGCACCTCCCACAGACTCCTCCAGCCTTAATGTGACTCCTGGTGCTCATCTGTGAACATGACTCTTTCTCTTCTGTTCATTTTTTTTTTTTTTTTTGTGAATCTTTTTTCCTCTCTCTGTGCTTCGGGGTCCGTCGTTCCCGTGATTTGCGGCCTGCGGCCTTGCGTTTTCGGAGGGCCCTCGGATCCGTCCTCTGATCGGCCCGTGAACTCTCGCTGGTCCTCCTCCTGGGGCTTCCGCCGCGCTTTTCTGAGGGCTCGCTTGTTCTCCTCCGGCGCATGAATTTTACAGGAGGACCTGAGCAGATCCTCTCCAGACATCCGCCCGCGGTGCTTCGATTATTATCAAAGCAGCGTCGTCGCCCCCTACGCCCCCCTCCCCCCTCCCCCCGTCACACTCATCCTGCGGGCGCGGCGCTGGGTTCCGTCCCATCTCGACGCGTCGCCCTGTCCCCGCCCCCTCCGGGGCCCACAGCGCACAGAAGTGGGATTTATGCCCAGACTTCCACCTTGGGACAGCCCTGGAGACGGAACAAAGCCTCAGATTTATATCTTTAAGTGCCCCAGTCCCGTTTCAGCCCGATCGGGTAACTGCTCTTTAAGCTCTATTGCAGACCCAGAGCTCTCTTGTAAAATGCAAATAGGAATCCCAGTAAAAGTCCATAATGTGACTTATCGGCAAGGTTTTATCATTTCAGATTGGTTATTTTTTCGGAGGTGACCTGGCAGGCGTTGTCCGTTATTATGAGGGTTTTTTTTTGCTGGGATACATTTGTTTCTGATTTCATGGCCTGTTGGGAAAGTTTACTCATTCTCTGATTAATCATCCTGCTCATAGCTTCCTCCCCACTCTCATTCACTTCACTTTTTGTCCTAAACCGATTCGTGAAGAAAATATTGCCTATGAGAACAAACAAATTGAGCTTGCACCATCCTAATGCAATATTTCAGTCGCTCCCTGTACTTGCGGTCGATGACGATGGTGTTTTTCAGGAGGGGAGTGAATTATGGGCAAAGTGAGAACTGGAGCTTCAGGAATGGCAAGATAACAATCAAAAGAAAAACTCCTCAGTGCTGAGTGTTGTGTTCCTGAAGGAGTTTCATTAAACCCAGAACCAAGTGAATGCTGCAAAAAGCCAGAGTAGCTATGGAGACAGGGAATTGATTCAGCTATCTGTTTCATGTGAGATCATATGTATGTTTTGCTTGGTTTAGACAGATAAAGCAGGTTATTTGAGGCTGTAGTTGACACTGCAAATCCATTTCCTCAAACCTTATCTTCCCCACTTCCGTAATTCTGTAATTCATCATTGTCTGTCTTACTACTGGAAGGTGATTAAATTAGAAGCACACATTTGATATTACTTAGTTTTTTAGGAATATACTTGACATGGACTGTGCAAAGCATTTCCTTTTATTTGGTTTTATTTTTATTTAATAGTTTTTGCCCATATTGTCAAATTGATGGCTGTGGTAGATATGACATCAGAGTTTTGACTGTTTATTCTTTGGGAAACATTTTTGTTTAAATATTATTCCAAGCTGGCAGATGGAATAACATCACTTCCTGTCCCCAATCGGTGGCCTCATAATCTTTCAAGAGCAGATTTTCATACAGGCAGTGGAGGGCAAGTCTGAAATGTGTGAAAATCTGAGAGCTCTCAGTGGCTGTAGACTCATATATCTAGTGCCCTTCCTGATGTCTGTAAGTGCCATGGTTTCCAGTGAGTTTAAACCTCTCTTATAGCTCACCCAGTTTATCTCAGAATCAACTGGTTTTTATTCATTTTGTAAAAATAACCTGCATTTCCCATGGATAATGACTTATGAATCTTTACTCTTAATTGGATTTTAAATCTGGAGTTGAAGTGTAATAAAAGAACTGAACAAGCTTCCCCAGCATGTCATTTTCAAGCAGTAATAAAAGAATAGGCCCGAGTGCTTTCCTCTGCATGAGAGGGGTGAGGAGTAGAGCTGAGAGATGCTGTGTTTGTGTGCCGGGCCCCGTGTGGTGCGTTGCGGTTTACGAACGTTTCACATTGTGACTGCACCCCTATCTTTCTGCCTAAGCGCGTCAACACCCTCCCGTCACAGTTCTCAGTTTCGCTTCTTTGGGGGCGCGTGAGCTGGCAGAACGGGGTGATGAGAAACTTGCCGTTTCTCCACCACCAGCCGGCGAGGAAGACAGGCGTGCGCTCGCGGGGCCGCTCAGAGGTGTCGTCGCTAACGGCGCGGCGGTGAGCTGAGCCGTGCTGGCTGGCGGCGGCTTACTTCCTGCCTCGCGAACGCCCGTTGCTAACCGTGCCTCTGTGAACCCTGATGCCACGCCTCCCCCATCAGCCCGGTGGAATCTTTTCTGGATGTGGGTGACAGCTCTTATCTCTCCTCCTCCCGCGGCACTTTCTCTAAGAGCGCGCTTCCTCTGCGGTGAGGCGCCTCTCTGTGTGGCATTCATGCAAAGGAACAGAATACAGATTGGAACGGATACTTTTTTTTTTTTCAGTAATAGAACCAAACCAATGGAGTTGCCCTTTTCAAAAAGAAATGTTTGTTTCACACATACATGCTGAGAGGAAATCGCAAAGACTGTTGATACTTTACATAGTTTGTTCTGTCATTTTCATGGAACTTGTTGAAAGTTCTGGCCCGTGGAGAGAGGAAAACAGCAACGGTTGCTAGCTGCAACCTAACCTAAATTGGGTTTTGCGTGTTCAGAAAACCTTGCGTTGGTGGATGCCTGTTTCGCTGTTGGTGGAAGATTGTTTGTGTTGTAGTCTATATATACAACTTTTCCTGCTCCCGTCACCTCGTCTTGTGGCTACAGGAGGTGCAGGTACACAGCTGTATGCTTTGTTTTTGTCACTCTTTTTCCTCATGGCAAAGCACCCACAGCAGATTACACCAAGGTAGATACCAGGTTCCAACAGATGTTCAGATACATGATGGGACTGATCGTGGTCCTCCACCTTTCTGTGGTGATTTTTGGTTTCTCTTTGGTTAGAAAATCTGTATTTCATAATGTCACCAGATCAGTGTAGGCTGGTAGAACTGAGTAAACAAATTTGATAAGGCCCCTTGTACAAGTGTGGAAACTTCTTCAGAAGCAGTCAGTGGATATGGGCACAGCTGACAGACCAAAGGATTCCGCCAAAGTATCCAAACCTGAATAAACCCTTTTTTGTAACTCATCATAGACTTCCCTGCCACTTGCAAAGCCAATCATGAATATTTCCTGTAGGTGTTGAACTTTTTCCTTTCAGTTTTGCATCCTGTGATTTACTTGGTTATTTCTGACATGCGGGATGGGGAATGTCGGTCTTCAGTCTGTCGTATGGGCGACACGCTCTCTGCTCTGAAACAGGTGCGCTCTCTTGCTTTATCGGGTGGCCCGAAACTGAGCTCCTCTTGGTGGTACTGGCACCCCTCCCCTTTCAGGGTTTGCTGAGCTTTGGCCACCCGCATTTTGTGGGCCAAGAAACTTTTGCTGTGGCAGGTTCTGGGTCCTGTGGCGTTTCGTCTAGACCAGAGTCCCCCCCAAACCTGCCTGCCCATGTTATATTATGAGGTCTTATTGGGTCTAATTGCAGTGTAATTACCATAAGCTGATCTTTAATAAGTATGTGACATAAACATGAATACATATTCAACAATGGAAAAACAGCAATGGAGACTCACTCTGGTGTCAGCTGGTGGGGAGGTATGAAAAATGAAACAGTGTCTGGATATCCAGGAGATCAGCATTTTCTGAGCTTTCATGAGCGCGGGCCTGCAGCTGGGACCGTGGGTTGTCTGGCAGGCCGGAGGCCCCCGGTGGTCTTCTGGCCCGGTGAACAACGGCTCCACTCATCCCCGTCGGCTGGACGTCCTGGCGGGCGGGAGGGGGGAAGCTAATGGTCACTGCAGACAGAGGGGCTCTGTGCTCGGCCTGAGTGGGCGCGGTCACAAAGAGAGGAGAAGAAGAGGTGATGGGGAGAGAGGAGGGCACCGCATGGCAGGCCCCCCCCCCACCTTCCCCATCTAGAGGAAGCTTCAGTCAGGCTTCAATGGTGATTCCAGATGTTGGCTGGTTTGTGCACCCATTTTTACACATCCCCGGAAAATGAGAACAATAATGGAGCAAGTGCCACATCTTCAGACTGATGAGGAGCATGTCTGCACTGTTATCCTTGAGGAGCTTCTGAAGAGCTCTTACTTTCCTATGCAAAGATCTGTTCTCTGTTTAGATGTATCATATGGTATGGTTTGATATGGTACTATATTTCACTATATGATTGTATTATATTAGTCTATATTACATCAAATGCAATACATTTATCAATATTTATAAATTTCTTTCAGCTGTTAAAACCAAAAAGCATCAGAAATGTAATAATAACTTGCCATTTCTTTTTTTTCCTAAACTTTCTACTGTTCTCTACAGACAATTCCAATATATATATATATACTGTATGTCACTTAAACATAGAATTACACAACTGGAACTACACAAGTGTTGTAAAGGTCTGTTTGATTTCAGTTCCTTTTTGTTTTAATGATAGTAACCTTTTACATTGTAAAGATATTTCAGATGTATACACAGGGAATAGTTACCTGTGTGCAATAATCATACCAGGTTGCATGGTGTAAGTACATCTCATTGCTTGAACTGTAATTATTATCAAATCACCCTTTCTAGTCATTTTCTTCCTGTGGTATGTGTACAGTTCAAGACCATCGCTGCAGCGGTTCAGATCAGGCAGGGACCCAAATGCATATCCACAATTTCAAAACCATATTCTCCTCTGCATGGGAACACAATCTCTTTCAGGGCTTCCAACTCCAATTCCACTTTTGTTTTAAGATTATAAAACAAATGGAGGCTTCCTACCATTATTTTGCAGATCTTTTGTATTCTTTTTCCAATATGCTTTCTCAACAGTTAAATAAAGAAACAACATCACTGCCCAACGAGTGCCACAATCTTTTTTGGCCATCTTCCAGAACGGACTCTCTTGAGTCAACGGTTGTTGTTCCACAGTTTGCTCTGCTAAGGAAAAGAGTCGAAGTTGGAGGGCCCTGAGTTTGGGGTCATGGACTGAGGCATGCTGGGAACTCATTCCCCTGAGAAAGCAGCGAGATACTCGCTTTTATAATTAAGCGGGGCTTTGAGTGTTGTATTTCGTATTTCGCAGCCTTCGCGCTGCTTTTTAAAAAGCCGCCCTCTGTCGGGGATCAAAGCGGCTCTCCTCTGCTCTGCTGAACTCATTCGGCTGCGTGCGAGGGACAGATGGAAGAAGCTTAAAGCGAGATTGGGCTTATTGCATCTGCAGCACAGGATGTTACTCATTTCTCATGGACTGGAAAAGCACAAAATAAAAGCGTGTTGCCACGAAAAACAAGTGCTGTGGAACTCCTCCAGAGGTGTTTGTCTGGGTCTACGCAAATCGACCGATCGCCCTCGTGAACTGTTGTCTGTTCCTTGAGGCGAAACACTTTTTTTTTTTCCGTTTCCTTTGAGGATTGCTGTCCTTATAAAAGTCATCTTCTTCCCTGCTGTTTGCCAGACTGCTCAACCCCATGCTCATATGTTCCAGTATTTCATTTTCACTCCTACAGGTCCCCCGATTGCTGTCAGAAGCCCTTTGACACCGGCATGAATTACGGGTATTTTGGCCCTGCGTCCACAGGCACCACTCTGAAGGAAACGTCTGCAGAGTGATCCATATGAACGCCTGGCCAGTACCTCTCCCATGGGTATACAGCAACGGACAAACCCGAGTGTTTGTGCTTCTGAGTGTCCTGGTGGTATAGCTGAGAAAGTGTGGCTGGATTAAAAAAGGGTCAGACTCTGGTTAGCCTTGTCCCTCAATACACAGCCCACATCACATAATGGGATGAACTTCTAACGGAAGAGGATGTGCTCTGTGTGTCCCTCCGAGCCACCGTAGTGAAGACGGGGGCCTCTCGCGCGCCGGGACACTGTGCGGTGGGTAGGGGTCGTGCGGAGCGGTGCAGCTGGATGCAGTAAAGCGTGTGATTGCTCGGGGATCGCTCTCGGTGCCGTCCCGTCAAGGAGAGGTACTGTTTTTTTGGCTGGAAGCAGAAGCGATCCTGCAGAGGCGCGTATCGGTCGGCGGGGCCTGCACAGGTGGCGGGCGGCGAAGACCGAGGCTTGGCAGGCTCCCGTCCCGGGGGAGTCTGCGTCTCTGCTCCTGCTCCTCCTGAACCCCCCCCCCCCAACAACCCCAAACCCCCCATCCCCCATCCACACCAGCAGGAGGGGAAAGCCAGAGTTTGCTCCTGCAACCCCACAGACATAACACACACGGCACCCTCCTGGTTTGGGTCTCTCTTCTGCCCAAGGGGCAGAGCCCACCAAAAACATAAAATTCTCACAAAAAAATGTTTCCACGACATTGTCACAACATTTTCGTGTTGCTAAAACTGTCTCAGAATGTCATTTATCAGCCCCCTCCCCGATGCTTGTTTCTCATCTTTGACCCTGTCTTGGAAGTCATTGAACTGGCTATTGTAAAACACAACACAGTGTGTTGTCTTCCCAAATAAGAGCTATTGCTGCTACTAAGAAAAACATTGTCTATATTTATCATAGGGATGAGCCGAGACATCTTCCCTGGTGAGAGAATCTCTTTTTGGACCACGGCTCTGACACTGTTACTGGGCAAATCTCAGCTTGAAAGCATAGTCTGACATCAGTCTGTCTGGATATCTGCTGTTGAAGAGCCATCTTATTGCTTTGTTCTTACTTTGTGATCAGTGCCAAGTTTTGAAATGAATGATCACAGACAACGTACTGTAGCCACAAGATGTTTACGTTCTCAGCATGAAACCAATTTATGTGAAAAGTAATCCATATTACATACGATAAACATACTCACCTATAATATATGTGGGCTCAGATTGCATGTTGGAAGGAAGGACCAGGTGTTACAATCATCTAGGCCTGACTGAAACCTGCTCTTGGAGGCAGCGGTGTATGCCAGTAATCCTACAGGCCCCCTAGGTCATTTTGTTGTTTTTTTGGAGCCCTCATTATTTTAACAGCTCTCATTATTTTCCACCAAGGCTGTGAGTGTGGGGTGCTGGTGCCCATTCAGAGTAATGTGCAGCAGAACGTGCTGACAGACATCTGCTAAACATTCACACCGGTCCAGCCATTATCTTCTCTGGATGGGCTGGGATGACCATAGCTGGCTGCGAATTGAGTTATTTCCAAAGCCGTGTTTGCCAGTGTCCACCACGTTAGAGACGTTGCACGGCTCAATATGACCATTTAGGGAAGTAACAAGTGATAAAAGCGAGCACGGCATGGTTGTAGCAGAGGCCGATGGACCTGCATGTGTCCTCTTTCTCTCTGGTAGGCTGCTGTAGGAAACCGCTGCTTACCAGCGCGGCTCACTCAAGCGGTCGAGGAGCGGGGCTCCGTTCGGGGTAAAACAAAAGGCTCCTTTTGCTGTCTTTGGTGGCAAATAAACAAAAGGGGCCGTGAAGAGGAAATTTGGAAAACCCAGGACCGTGGAAAGCTGCTCGAGTGCAGAGCCAAGTCTTCACACCTCATTACCTGGGCTCTGCTGGGGCCTTGACCATGACCTCACCTGTCTCTGAGGGCCCCCCCCCGCCCCCCCGCCCTGTGCTGGCCCTCTTTTAGCCAGGGTCCAAGGGGCTGCAGTCCTGTGGGGTGTGGAGGTCAAGGGCCCAGTTTCAGAGGTGACAGCCTCGTGTGAGAGACAATGTAGGAATCTCTCTCAGCAAAGCAATGAAACTCCATCCTCAGCTGAACATTACGCCCTTACAATGATGAATGCAGAGGGGCTGTATATTGAGCCTTGGAGCTGAGTCTGTGTGTGGAAGGCACTGCCATGTTTGTTAGTGTATTTGGGAGCTTGTCTGATGCACCCACGATTACCCTCATCAACTGTAAAATTACCGAAGGCTTCAAAGAAATAGCTAATTAGATAGATTCAGTCTGTAGCAGGGCTAGATGTATCAGCGTTGACCTACATTGCAAATAACACCACAGGCCTTTTGGAGTTCCATAATGTGCATTTGGTAGTAATACTGTTATCTAATTAAAGTTTAACGACTTTATCATAATCTGTTTTTCATTTGCTTATTTGTATCCGGTCTTTATTTGAGAACTTAAAAGAGAGAGTGATGTAATTAAGACCCCAGAGATGAAGTGTTTATGTCATGAAGAAATGTCTGGCACAGAGCTGTGCTGAGCCGTTGTGTCCTGTAATGAGAATGAGTGTAACATGCACTGTTAATATTGAATAGAGTGCCCCGCGGTTAACATGCACTGTTAATCTTGAACAGAGTGCACTGTGATCAGCATGCACTGTTAATATTGAATAGAGTGCCCTGTGGTCAATGTGTACTGTGAATATTATAGATTGAGTATACTGTGTTTAACATGTACTACTGTTAACATTGAAGAGAGGTTACTATGGTCAACATGCACTGTTAATATGGGAAAGAGTTCCCTGTGGTCACCATGTACTGTTAATATTTAAGAGAGTACAGTTTTCAACATGTACTGTTAATATTAAAGAGAGTGCCCTGTAGTAAACATGTACTGTTAATACTGAGGCGAGTGCCTTATGTTTAACATGCTCCCGTATTATTAATGGTAAATAGACTGCCTTGTTTTTAACATGCTCCCATATTGTAAATGTTAAAGAGACTGCCCTGTTTTTAGCATGCTCCCATATTGTTAATGTTAAAGAGACTGCGCTGTGTCGAACCCGAGACCCTTACATTTAACGCTGTTGAAGAGGATTCCCCGTGTTGACAGTGTGCCCCGGTTTTGGCCCGCAGGTCCGCTGTCCCGGAGCCCGTGTGAGCTGCTTCCCCTGGGGGAGGGGCACCCGGTGCAGGCCATGCTGAAGAGCTTCACGGTGGTGTCGGGCTGCGCCAGCAGGGGCACCACCAGCCTCCCTCAGGAGGTGCACATCATCAACCTGAGGAGCGGCGGGTCCGAGAGGCCTGCCGACAGGCCCACTGAGGTGAGTCACACGCGCTGCGCAGCCCATGCAAACACAACAGAGGCCATACCTGTGTCACAGAGTCAATACCTGTACCACAGAGTTCATTTCCTGCGCCACAGAGCCCATACCTGTGTCACAGACCCCATACCTGTGTCACAGACCACATACCATCACCACATAGCTACATGCTATACTGTTTATGCACAACATGTAGAGGTCACCTGTACCCCCCCCCACACACACACACACACACACACACACACACACACACACACACACAAAACATTACTCTCATACTCATCTTACATCTCATACTTTGATGCTGTATCTTGGACTTGATATCATTCATGGATTACTGGAATACTTGACACTGAAAATACAAAATTATCCTCCGGTGTCAGGCCTCTTCCAGTCAGGTCTCTTCCATCCTCTTCCAGTCTGCTCCTCAGATGTCATTCCTCTGCAGTGAAGCGGTTACATGGTCACCGTTCTCCACACACAAGCTCATATTTAGGTGACGTGGTTTGGATGCTGGAGCTCGTAGTGATTTCCATTCTTGAAAGATGAAGACTGTGATCATTTCTGAAAAATGATGTTAGCTCTCTCAGCTGTTTCCAGGTTTTGAGAGGGAGCAGGTTTCTCTTGGTGGGTGCAGATGTGCAGAGGAAAATAATAAAGCCTTTATATGCTGCCGAGAGCAGTTCAGTCCAATATTTATTGGAAGCTGGAGCGGGTAGCTGGATGTGACGAACAATTCCGATGCAAAAATAGTCAAACGCCCTTAAAAAAGGATTTAATATTTACATTGGCCGCAGCAGCATCTCACAGGTGGAAATGGGAGACATAAAATGCGGTGTTTTGCTACAGAAAAAGATGTCTGTATTTCATCCTGGTAGCCGATTAGTACTGGAGTGTGTCCTAGCCCAGGTGGAGAGTCATAGACATCGGCTTATGCCGCCCAGACCTAATTAACCTATTCAGTAATTTATGGATGATCCCTCTGGCAATCAAGAGTGCTGAATGCAGTACCACTGGAGTGCTGCATTACTTCCTATTTACCACAGCTTAGCATTTTACACAAGGCCCCAACACTGAATGAGTCCCAGGACTGGGTTAGCCTTCCTCATCTCACTCCTAACAAACCAACTGTTGAAGCATGACCTAGTTTAGTGTTTATCAACCCTCACCTTGGGGACCCACCATGTTGGTTTTTGTTACAGCAGAGTATCCCTTTAACTAATATGTGATAAAATTGATATTTGACTGGTCTGTGTCTGACATGACTTGGCAAGTCTCTGTTGTTAGTTCTTTGTAACAGGTATATGAAAGTTATTGGACGTGTGTGTGTGTTTTTTTTCCGAACAGTTGGATACAATTAAAGATGCGTATGTAAGTTAAATCTACTTATTTTAGCACCTTGGACAAATCAGTAACACAAACAGGTATTCAGCCTAATGGATAAGTTGTAATTAGTTGTTCAGTAGTGCCTAGAACAACTGAACTAGTTAAGATCCATTGAGACTGAAACAGCTGCACCAAATTTGTTCAATGTGATGATTCATTTAAAAACATGTTGAAAAAATGAGTTAATTTTGTCCGTATGTTTCCATTAGAGCACATCTCCCCTCCAGCAGTATATTTCTTTCACAAAGGATGTAATTTATAACAAATATGATCATTATCAGTGTTCAATTAACATCTCAATGTAACCTTTTTTTTAAATGAGAGCTCAGCTCGAACAAAGACTCACACAGACCCTGGGCCAGGTGGGTAATATTGATCTAGAAAGAGAGAAAAGAGATTTTAGCCGAACCTTCGGATTTCAGTTACCACTGCACTGATAGCTGTGCTCCATGGGGGTGAGAGTTTGCCCCGATCAGAGATGCTGATCTGGGGGTTGCATTTTGTTCCCCCGAGCCACGGTCTGCAGCTTACGCTGCGCTGAAACAAATATTTATCCAACTGATGAAGACAATAGCTGATTTTGGCTGCCTGTCTGCTTTTTTGACTGGGTCTCCTCGTCTGTGTAAATGGGCAGATGTTGCGATAACAGGGTGTTGGGTGACATGCGCAGAGGAACTGCCTGTTGTGAGAAAGTGTTGAGGAGAGCTGGAGTCTGTGCGCACTCTCAAATGTGAACACAATTTCTGTTTAGGGGCATTTCATGCTCAGTATGTGTACAAAGAAGCTTTCCTGAGAAACTGTCATGAAAACTGTGAAGGACCTTTTCCTTGTGGCTAAAAGACTGCATTGTAAGGGAGAGGTGCGGCCTCTGTCCTTTCGAATAGGCAGGGGTGTGAATGCAAAAACACTGCATTTACAGGAATATAGGGCAGAAAAGTATCAGGAAAATGATTTAAAATCAAATTATATGTTCCAAAAAATAATTCTGATACATATGAAAAGATGTCCATACTAAAATGAATGTACATTTTAGTCTGCTGAGGCAGAGGTATCAGTTACTAACAATCAGCTTCACTCATTGGTGTGTAGCCTGACCTTAAATGTGATGAGTTGGACTAGAGTGATTGCAAGTGACATGAAAATCTTGTTCTGTTGGAAACCTTGGTTTATGAAGCAGTCAGGCAACAGAGAGTATTCAAAAACCATTTTGATTTCATTGTCAGAGCATGTAATGGCTAATAAATAGCTACTGACTACCAACAAGCAGTTTTACATAAATTTGACATTCTGCCAAGAGAGCCAAACAGCACCTTTTTATCTCAAACACCAATAATAAAATCTACATTTCAGTCTCAGATTTTTTTTCTTCACACATTGAGGCCATGGCATCTAGTATTTTTACAGTAGTCTTAAAGGGATACATTTACCATGAATGGAAAAGTGGTGGACAAAAACACTCAACATTATTACCTGGCTGCATGCATGTATGTACATTTTGTGCACGACAACCGTTTCAATTTTAGTTCTGCACACAATGATAAATAAAGTTCCTGAACCCTGTACCAGTATGTTGTCGGTTCACATCCTTGCTTTCATAGCAGTACAAGCTGACCTGCATGGGGTAAATGCAGAGGTGGATATGGAGGGATCTTATGAAACAATGCAACCCATGTAATTGCTCTTGAGGGCATATAGGAAAAAAATAGTTCTTTGCAAAGAAGTGTTATCATGAGTTCATACTGGGCCCTGAACCCTGGACTCCATCCTCTTGGACTGCTCCTCATGGCCTCGAAACCCTCCGATTTTGGCGTCCATTGTCTGCCCTTCTTGCCCCCCCATTGTAATTAAAGATCCTGCAAATGGCAGCCGTTCCTTCCCTTGTTGTGAACAGGAAGCTGAAGAAAGGCTTGCTGGACCAAGCACGGGAGCAGAAGATTGTAAACATCCGCGGGAGATCAGATTGTTGGAAACCGTGTGACGTAAAAACAAAAGCAGAGAACATGTTATCAACTGTGTCTCTGCAAAAAAGAAAAGAAAACCCTGCCAGTGCCCTTTGGTCCCTTCAAAGACAAAAGGAAAGACCTTCATCGTCTCATCTGCAGCGGCAGAGTGCTATCAAATAAACAGATTGCAGACATCTGCAAACAAAGATAAAAGGCATTAAGGAAAAAAAAAACAAGAAAAAAAATGGAGTGATTGCGAAATGTTCTTCAGGCTGCAAACCGCATGATAAAGCTGGAAAATGTTGTCTTTTCAATAAACCGGATGGCGAAATAAGCCATAGTCTAACATTGACCGTTACTGTATCTCTTAAAAAAAAACAGATTTCTACATCGTCTGGGTTCTCATTGGCGGCTTGAGTTTTTTATCCAAATCGTGCTCCCACTGGCAGCAGCTGGGAGAATGAAGTTGTTGCGCAAGATGTCAGGATCTGTGCTTACACTAGGCTATCGAATTGCAGGACTCGGGCTGTTTGTATAAAGTCCCCCATGAACCATGACACTTTGGCTGTGTCTCCCGCCTTTGAATGTGCTTCGTCAGTGTTTTAAAATCCCAGCTTCTCTAACACTGTCGGTGTGAAACACGCCGTTGTCTGGGCTTGTCACGGGGAACTGAATGTCAGTCTGCTAAAATGTTATGTATAGGTCTTTGAACGTGTCACCATCCTAAATGTATTATGTTTCATAATAACAGCAGAAAACACTTGGCAATAATGTTAATGTTAGTGGTTGGTATAGCCTGAACTGGGTGCCCACAGCCTTTTAACTGCTAAGTTAAATGAATCAGAAGTGAGCCAATCATTAATGATGACTGTTTCTAACCACTGGGACATTTTTGGTGCGGACAACAACACATTTCCATGGATTCAAGACAGTAATTATTGAATAATTTGGATAGTTTTTAAGTGGTTAATTGAGGTTTCTGGTAAGCCTCTTAGGTGCATGATGCAATTTCCTGCCTGTCGGACATTTCACGGCTAGGATCAGAACAGGAAGCATTGGCATTCATTTTTATTATTTTTGTGGCTTCAAACCACATAAATGTAGATTATTAATAGAGTATGTCAGTTAAGCACCTGGAAATTTTTAAATTCTGTAAAACGCTGTTGCATAAATGGCCCTTCTGCATTACTTAATAAAGACCAGAACGAATCAAAATGTGGATCTGCAGGCCTACACTCTGAGGTGGTAGTGTTAACCAGGAATTTGGCTTTTACTAGAGATTCAAAATATAATCCACATTTTGGGTAAAATGTGACCGTGAAAGCTTTCCTTCAAAGGAAAGTCACTGTAGCTACAGAGAATCACATCACATGATAAATGTGCAGGCACATTGTTTAAATATGAAACTATAATTGATTTGAATTGATTAACATCCACTAACTAACAAAGCAGAATCATGACTTGCTGCATACACCAACTCTAGTTTCAGTTGTACTAATCCAAGTACAAATAACTGTGTAAATGATAAAATCAATTTTGAAATTTTTGAAACAGACCTGAATAGGGCTCTGCGCATGTAGAACCTTTCTGTTTTGTTCCAAACATAATAAGCAATCAAAACGTGACTCATCGGAACGGAACCCTGCACAGCCTTTGTATTTTGCTGAAAATGTTTGATCCATGACACGTGCCGGAATTTTGACAAATGAATAATTCCACAGCTATTGGATCACCTTTTTGTTGTTGTTTTATAAAGTTTTTCTGTTTTTTTTGTTCATGGCTCAAAAAGAAGTTGAATACAAAGGGATGAATTCTGTCTGAATGATTACCTTGCTGATCTGCTGATGCTTGTCGAAAACACCTCGTGTCTCAGTGCAGAGTCAAAGCGTTTACAGACTGGACCGCACACAGAATGGATACAGGCTGTATCTTTGATTTACTGTTATCTGAACGCCATCTGACAGTTGCAGAAAGCTTGTTTAGCTGTTGCTAACCAAAAGAGTTATTTTAGGATGTAGCGGTTTGTAAAGCAGTAGTATCTTAGCACAATTATTTTTTTGCTGCAGATATAGAATGAGATTTTGGGGAACATAACTATATCAAGTCAGCATACAGATCCACAGCAGAGATCCTATCTGGGAGATTTAGGGATTAATGACAACAAAAGTGGACTTAGACATTTGTTAAAATCTCTGTGAAGTGACGTTAGCTTAAATCACTGTGCGTCCTTTTGCCGGTTTTTCCCAGTGTAACAGAAACGCCATGTTTGCTCAAAGGTCCTTTGGGATATAGATTTCAGTTCCAGCTGATTCATGCCTGTATTGCCAGGTGAGATGAATTCCTATGTAAACAGTCAATTCAAATAAACAATTAGCGGAGCAAAAACCAACACACCCAGATGCCCTGAAGGCCTAAAACCTCAGCCCTGGCCCAGTCACAGCCTCATTAGTATTGGTTCACTTTCATTTTGCTTTTCACTCTTTTTTTTTAAACTGGGTCTTGGTCTTTTTCATCTCTGTCCTCCTCAGAGAAACTGGAAAGGAACCAAATGACATCTTGCCGTAGTGAAAAACCACTTTCTCCTCAGAGCTGGAAAAACCATGATTTTTTTTGGTGAACGTACACAACAGTGCCCTTATCTCTCAGAACATCTTGATTGTGGTAGCTTAGATTCTTTGCTTTGGTCCCGCGCCAGTAGACCTCAGATTGCTCGGGTCCCTGAAGGCCCATGGGTAGATGACTCGCCCGGCTTCTTGCTAATGAGACAGCGTGGGGCATTTGTGAGTGTTCGAGGGGTTGAGCTGCCTCTTTCCTGCTGCGGAGCCTTCGAAAGGCTCATGAAACTCTACTCCGTCTTCACGCCTGATCTGTCCGAGGCCCTCCCTTGTCTGTGTGGTCCTTCCTGCACGGGCTGGGGGCTGGGGGTAACCACGCTGAGGGCCGGCAAAGGCCTGGACAGACAGATTAAAAGGCTGTGCCAATGCAGCCAGTGAAAGTAAAGGGTGAACTGTCACAGCTGGGCGCGTGGGGACAGAGATCCTCGGCATTTATGGGCCCCTACCTGACGCACGGTCACAGGTGTACCCTCCTCCTCCCCCCCTTACTGAGAAACCCTTGCCCCCTGCCCTACCCTCGTCTGTTCTTTATCCCATCCTGCTGTCCCACAGGATCAAGGATCATGTGTTGCGCGGTGACAAAATCTTGACCTTCAGTGTCAAACGGGGGATCCTCAAAGCCATAAACAATTCGCCAGATCCATGATTTAATCCTGATTGGTGATTTATCGTGTCTCCCCTGTTTGCAGTAGTCCAGCGGTGAAAGTTGAGAGGGTTTATACAGTTCCGCCTCTCATCCACATGGTCAGCCAGTGTCTTAATACCTCAAGGTACGTGAAGCGATGAAGCCAGGTTTTTGTATATTGCACGCGGGGTGACTTCAGATCCATGTATCATATTTTACCTTTGGGCGAGCGCTGAGTAAATCATATTGATTTACTCTGTGTTTCCGTGATGTATATTTCACAGTTTTACAACAACTGCTCAAGTGCTTTAGTAGCAAATGTGCTATGTAAATTTTCAGGTACTGTGTCATAGATATTGGGTATCTGGATCTGAGGTGATTTATGGCTGTGAATTACTGCGCTAGCTGCAAAAACTTCACGGCTCGGCTATGATTGATTGATTTTGGCCTATATTTTAAATTCATTGGAAGCTCTGCTTTGTTTTGGTCACCTAGGGCTTTAGGTAAGGTAAATGTGGCTCTCTCTGACTGCTGAACTCTTTACCTCCTCAAGCAGCGTGGTTCGTAATGAAAAGTCATGCAGCCTCCATGTTGTCTCACCGTGGCAAAAGGGAGCAAAAGCCATTTTAATGTGTATCTTAAGCTGGGCAACAAGCTGGCCCTTTAAGGAGGCTTCTTGCCAGTTCATCTTGCCATGCATGCTTCATGTGGTCTTTCCTCTGTTTGTGTTGGACCTGAATCTTAGGCAACTTATTTTCCAAGAAGTTGTCGTTATATAATTCAAGGGAGATTTTTTTTTTAACCCGTTCAAATATTACCCATCATGACCTGGGAGGAAACGGCCCGTCGGCCAGAATGTTCCGCTTGTTTTGGTGTTTAGACAGTGGCCTGCAGCACAAACGGGGGTCTGTGGTTGGCGGGGAGCATTTTGCTGAAGCGCTCTCTGTTGGGATGGGGAGGTTTATGGGGAACCTGCAATTTCGTGTCCTGAGCGTCACCACAGAGTGGGCTTTTCCATGTCCATTTCCACATCCTGGAAAATATGTCACTGTAAGCCGGGTTTCTGAATTAAAGGCATCCATCATGCCAGATAACCTTTTATGTGGATGCAACAAGGCGTTACTGTATGTCAAGCTTTTGGTGTAAGGTTAAATAGGCCTGTATATGAAATGTGCAACTCTGTGTACTTTGCTCTGTATCTGAAATGATAATTAAATGCTTCTTGCTACTGAGTACTTATGTTACTTGCTACTCTTGCTTGAAGGAGGTTGATTAGAATGAGTTATTATCTCAGTTAGTATCTCTCCAGTGATAAGATGAGTAATACTCAGTAGAACACCAGAAATTAAACTTCTGAGTAAGCTAATCGCTCTTGTCTTCAGCGCACTCCTGCTTTGGTTGTTTTCCCAGTAAAACAGGATTCAGAAAAATTGCTATTTGTCTTCCTGTGAAATTCTAGAGAAGAAAACCCATATCTGGTTTATGCGTTTACAGGAAGTCAATCAGTGCTGACAGAGAAAGGGCAGTGGTTTGGATGGCGGTGTGTAGTACACTGGTGGAAGGAAAATGTTCCATAATTGGGTACAAGCCTGGCATCACAAGCTAACATATGCGGTTGATTACAAAAAAAAGGGGGAAGGGGGATGGGCATTTATGCAGACTTAAACACTGCTTTTGTCCAGCTTTGACTTCTCCTTTACCATACAGTGACCCAGTCATTCATCAGCTCCGCCCCTGTAATCAGTCTAAGATGGCCATGATTGGTGTGGCACACTGATTGTGTGTATAGGTCTACGAGGAGCCTGTCACGTTCCTCCTCTTTGTTGCAAAACGGGCACAGTCTTTGGGTGGATCAGAGAGGTGTGGGAAGAGCCAGTTTGTGCTGGCCAGGGTTTTCTCTGTCTGTGTGGCCTGGTAACGGGCTCTCCACACCAGCCGCTCTTACTGGACATGACGCAGGGGATCCAGGAAGTTTCCAGCCTGTTGGCGGGTCATCCCCCTCTTTTCACCGCCCTGGCTGTGCTGGCACACTGTGAAAAAGGTAGGATAGACTGAGCCAGTCGAGTCGCCAGCGCGGCTGTTTGACTCGGTCGTCCTCGTTCGGATCGAGCAGTCCCGCTGCCCGCCCGTCGCCGTGGGCTCCATGTCAGAAGCGAAGCGCTGGAGAACTGCTCCTCACAAGTCTGTCCAGAACGGCACATTTCACCACTGACATCATTTTCCGTCCTCCGAGAGGTCCGCTGCAGGAGGGCAGGTTCAGGCGAAACAGGAGTTATGTGTTTGACTTGGTTCGTCTGCCGGAGGTTCACAGAGTTTAAGAGTTTGTAAGTTTAAAAGTTCAAGATGACCACTCTTTAATCTGTTTGGCAACAGCTGGAGTTGTCATTTTTATTAATTGGCGTGCAACAGAATTTCTAGTGGGTTTCTGCAGTTTTTGAAGCTGATAAATTTTTATCCACAATAATTAAATTACTGAAATAGAATGTACCCCCCACAAATAAATCCTCTGTAGTGCAGACATAGAACAGATTCATTGTAAATTATTTCATTAGTTAATAGTTCATTATGACCATGAGCAAAATTTATAGTTTTGCAAAGCAGCAAGGCCTAATTGTAAAGTACATAAATGTTTGCAAGGCAAACTAGAACCTATATTTGCAAAATCAAGGACTTTTAGCATATAGAAAAAGCACACAACTGTGGGATCTTTGTGCAAATTGTTTGCCAGATCGTACCAATGAACATTTTTGACCTTTTTGTGTTGTGCAATCCCCACCCAGACTGCTCATGTCTGCTTTAGGAGTCTTCCAGACAGTTTATTGTCATTCATGATGTCAGACTTGTTCTGGGAAAAGAGAGGTTAATGGTTAGCAGAGAAGGGCTGACCAATGCGTTTGAGCTTAACTGTCCGTGCACACAATTAGGAACACTTGCTAGTTCTGGCTAGAGCTTGTTGCATTACTAGTACTGTTGGAATCTCACACTCTTGCTAGGGGATCATGCACCAAGTGTTTCACCTGGTCACAGGAAATGACATCACTAGTGGTGTTAGATGTGAAGTGGTCTCCAAAGGGTGGGCTCCTTAATAGGCTTGATGTTGCTGGTTGTGGAGGCCCCAGGAAGGCTGACCAGTGACAGACACACACACACACACACACACACACACACACACACACACACACACACACACACACACACACACACACACACACACACACACACACACACACACACACACACACTCACTCATGCACATACACATGCATGCACGCACACGTGCACAGCTGCTGGGTGTCAGGTTGTAAATTAGCATTCTAGTGTGAAAGCATGGGCAAATGTTTGTGATTCCCACGCATTTGTAAAAACAGTGCGAGAAATTAATTGCTTCCTGCATGCTTAAGACAAACTCAGTTTTTGTTTTAGGAATAACATAGAGAAATTGGACCATGTTTTTTTTTTTTGCTCATAACAGAAAGAAAACTGCAGCTGTGCTCTCTTCAGAACTTACAGCGTTTTTTTTTTTTTTTCATATATCTACGGCTAAATTTGGTAATCAAATCAAAGAGAGCGCTTACACTATGAAGAACATCCTTGCACTTATAAACAGTTGAAGTACTATATTTCCCTGAATATGTTAGTGCACTCTTAACATCCACTGATTTAAACATTTCTATTCACCTTACAAGGAATATTATCTTGCATATTAGCAATACAAGCCTTTAAAGGCATGTCTCTGGTTTTTCTTGGTAGAGGTCACAAGCAGAGGACTGAGGATGCTGAAGTGTGGTGTGATGGTATGAAGAAGCTGGCTGATGCTTCTCACTTAAAGATTTTCTGTAAAAAAAACAGGAATGGAGGTATCCAAAAGGTGCATAATTATGAACTAGTTATAAAGAAAATAAATAAAGTTAGTTATAATCACATAAGACACAGGAAAACCAAGCAAATATAAAAGGGATAAAATAGTTAAAAG
The DNA here is from genome assembly GCA_019176425.1 of Megalops atlanticus. Taxonomy (NCBI): domain Eukaryota; kingdom Metazoa; phylum Chordata; class Actinopteri; order Elopiformes; family Megalopidae; genus Megalops; species Megalops atlanticus. The sequence continues at coordinate 6,274,249 of CM032896.1, forward strand.
AAGGACTAAATCCTCTACACCCATGGACTAAATCACAACCCCCTGGCTCTGTCCTTGTTCTTCTTCTCCTGATTGCCCACTTCTCATTTATATAACCTGGTGGGCATGGCTAATCTAACTGATTAACCAAGTAACCAGTGCCTGTCAATCAAAGTACACATATTTTCATGCTTTCTAAACTGATGGTGACCCTGATGACAAAAAAAGCTTATATATTGCAAGCCTAGTAAATGAAAACACAGGGCCTTAGACACAAATAAATACAACTACACACAAATAAAAACAGGAAGGAATGCATCTTCGCAATCATGTGAAAGCATGCAAACAATGTTCACAAAATGACACACATGCAGAAGTGGACACAGATTACCTAAAAGAGTCCAAAATTAGCAGCCTGTTTCACCAACACACGCACACACACTCCAGAACGCTACCGTAACACATTTTCAGATCGCGCGTGGGCGTATTTGGACCCGCTGCGCCATAGTATTCGGCTGATGAGAGCGATTGTGTCTGGAACGGGGCAGACTGGAGCAACGACAAAAACAGTGACCTCAGCGGGCGCAGAAACAGATGCTGATGGGAGTTCCAGAGACCGCCGCCTCCACGCAAAGCCTGAGTGCGAGCGTAAAACCTGCGGACGAGCCAGCGAAGTGAAAGGCAACAAAGCCGCCTTTCTCCGCCCGACCCGGTATCTGATAAAAGCGTTAGGCGGCAGACGGTGAAGCGAGACGGAGGTCGGCACCGTTTTCAGATAAGCAGCTGAATTATTTTGTGGCACATTTGCGCAAGATTAGATGGGCCGTCTGAAATGTTAATAGGTCTCCCAGCTGGTAGAAAAGGGGAGCCATGACGACAATCGGGGCTCATGTCTCGTATTTCAGGGTTTGACCCGGTTGTAGGGTCTCACGTATTGAGCTAATGGGCCAAGAGTACGCAGTAATGGTGAGTTAAATTTAGCTTATTGCGACTGTAAGGATTTTTTTCACCTCACAGCGTTATGATCTCAGCTGCATTACGCCTCCCTGAAGTGTTTTCTATCTTTTTCCTCACATTTCACGCTTGTCTCTGTTTTTCTATCATATGTGACAATGCACTCGGGACTAACTCTTTCACTGCCAAATTACCAATATCTGCCATAGCGCAAATGCACAGCTCCTAACTCCTAATGATTTACCATGGCCTTTGAGTTATGGCTGTTCTCATGTTTCACCTTTGTGATGAAGAGGTGGTTGTGGGAAAGGTTCAATATTTCAGAGAGGCAGCGAAAAGTAATTTCTTCCAAGGCATTAAAATAAACTTCAGACTTATCCTTTGCGTATGAAAGATGGTATAAAATAACACAATTCTGGAGTGAAACAAAGTGTTTTTTTTCTGTCTTATAACAGCAAAGACAAACATTATAGCCTGGGACAGATTACCTTACCGCTGGACACGATTAGCTGATACGTGGAGAACAAACAAAATAAAAACAGCCTAGGCTTGGGTGGACTGGCTAATCTTTCCCACAGGGCTGTCTTTGTCTAATCACTTCAGTAAACCAGAGCATCCAACGAGGGGGTTTGGCCGAGAATCAAAGTGAGCAAGAGTGGACGATTGTTTTATCAGGTGGGTTTACTTACATATCTCCTCTGGAAAGACTTTCCAGCCCTTGACATACAAACAGAAGATTATGAACGCACGTTTTCTCTCGCGCTGCTCAGAGATCGTGCATCAATACTGTCTGGAGGCTCCACTGAGGGTACGCAACCAGGAAAGGCTACTTTAAGGGAATATATCGTCTGTACTAGAACATACAATTTAGCTGCTCCCTCCATTCATATTGTTTCACCAGATTTCTCCCTTTTGACAGTGAAACCATTATTCTCTGCTAACTGCACCGAGCGTTCTCTCTGACACTGGGCTCACAGCATCTGTTATGCATAAAGCAGACATCAGAGAAACCACTTCAATACTTGGTTCAAAAAAACAAGAGGACAGATAAATATCGACCCCCCTGTTTGTTATTGTTTACAAACAACGCTGAGGAGACTTTCTGCGAAATAAAACCAGACAATGAAGTCTTGGAATGATTATGTTTATGATTATGTTTCGTTTTTCTGAGTTTGCATTTTTTCCTATAGGACTGTAATCCTTGGGGAAAATAATCCCATATTTTTGTACTAACTGAAGGAGGAAGTTAATTTATTGACGTATAGCCACTGTAGTACTACTGACAGTGCGTGTATTGCAAGACACATATTGGAAGACGTTTTAATCCCCAGTTGAGATATAAGCAATGAAAGGGTCTTTAATTTATATTGACCGTGGACATCTGCTTGTGAACTGGTATTGTGTCCTGGTTCCGTTTTTATGGTTCTTTGTGGGTTGTGAATGTTGCACCATGGTGTGCATTCTCTACAAATGCATGGTACGGCACAGTGCCTGCCACGCATAAGCAAAGCAAACTGATTCAGCAAACAGAACAAATCTCACAGGATTTTTTTCCAGGTTTTTTGTATTCTCTTGTATTCTTTATTGTTTTTCCAAGAACTCAATGAGCAGATATGATTTTGATGCATCTTGGGAGAGGAGTGTGATGCCACAAAGGGAGCATGAAGTCAAAACACTTCAAAACTGGAGCACCCTGGCAATCAAACGACGTTCTCTCAGGCCCTTATCCACTTACTCTGGCTGCATACTCCTGCAGCCCCCCTGCCTCCGAGCCTTATCAGCCCTTTTATGTTCTGCCAGTGACTGCAGACAGACTGATTGCCATCAGAGTGCAGCCGAGAGGCTCCTGGTACTGATGCTGGATCAGTTAGGATCAGAACCCCATGATGAGAAACACAGTCTACAGGTTTTCTTCTGCTGCTCTGAATGGATTCCTTTCTCCAGTGTTTTTTATGTCCTCCCCAAGGAGCTCTTCTTTTCTCCCTCTGAAAAGATCCTTAAAAGACCAAGATGTGCCTGCAGGGTTAAGCGATATCCAGGCGCGCGCGCACACACACGGACACACACACGCAGACACACTCACATATGCAGGTGCACACCCACACACATACATGTGCATACACAGGTGTAACCCACAGACACACACACACACAATCAGACACAGACCTACACACCAACACATGCACACACACACACACACACATGTGCATGCACAGGTGCAAACCCACAGACACATACACACAGACACATACACACACACACACACACACACACACACACACACTCACTCACACACACACACACACACACACAGACACACGTGTGCATGCACACATTTATCCAAACTTTCAAAAGCTCAGAGATAAACAAAGCCACAGGGCTGTGGCAGTGTTCCTTTCACGCCATGCGATCCATAAATGTGTGTGCTTGCAGAATAAACCCCTTTCACATCTGTGGAAACACTGCCCAGAGCAGGCAGTGCACTGTGAATGGTTATAAACACATCACACATGCTCACACGCGCAACAAAAAAGCAGACTCCAGCTCCGAGGGCTTCGTGCCAGTTAAAACTGCCAGTTATTGTAGCCCAGACCATGAGCGAGCTGTGTGCGATTTCATTTAGTGTCTATTAATCCCCCTCCCGTAAAGTGGTCGATTCGTTTCAATTAGTCTGACAGACTGTGGGTGTATAAATATGAATTTGAGTACTTTGAACTGTTTCTTTTTCCTGTCCCACACACAACGCCTTTCCTCTGCCATTGCAAGCACACACGCACACACACACACACACAAACACACACAAACGTACACACACACCCGTGCACACACACACACACGCACGCGCGCCTACCCACACACACACACACGCACACACACACACAGGGATTAGCATTCGGCCTGAAGGATGTGTTGAGTTAGCAGTCAGTCGCTTACTAATGGAGGGTCTGCATTAGATCTGTCAATAAAGGGAAAACCCTTTTCCTGCTGATGCAACTGGCCATATTGAGGAGAGGGGCTTTTGGCAGTTAAAGAAGCTCTTCTAAGTACAATCATGTAAGTAGCTGTAGCCTGAATGTGAATCTAGCGAAAGTGATTGTACCCATATACACACTGTAACATCAGAGCACCCAGTATCAACCCACAACACAAGCAACATACAAATAGCTGTCGCAAACGCCTCCACTCTGTGGTGCTGCTAATCATCGGGAAAGTGCTCTGAGGTGAGGATCGGCGTTAGACGGAAAAGTATGAGCAGGGATTAAAGACGCCCACGCTCTGGCCCTGGCCCTTTCGCCAGAGTCTGTTTTTCCATGGAAACGGGATCATCCACGCCTCCACCCTCGCAGGTGAGGGTCATCCGAGGAACGCGGCCCAAGTGGCCGCTTCGCCGAGGCGGTGGCAGCTGTCTCGGTGGGCGGTATCGAATTCGGCGCAACGCGATACCTCCCAGCGCATCTCTTCTCACCCCACCCACCCCCCCATGGCCATTGGTGACGCAAATGGCCAGTACGATGCAGCCAGCGATGGCCTGGCCGATGACGCCCCCAAACTCTCATTAATCAGATCTGGCACGTTCTGTCTGGTTCCATCTGCGTTTCTGATTGGCACAGAGCGAGGCTGCTGGCTCCTTCTAAAGTAACGGTTCTTTAGGCTTTGATCCTCTCTGGTTTTTCTCTCTCGTACTCACGCCCTGGCCACGTGACCTCACATTGGTCTAAATTGTTTACCAGGCCCTTCAGGCTGTTTTTGTGTTCTGGTTGCCATGGTGTTTCCTGCAGCTCCGTGTCGACGTTGCGGCTTGGCAGTTGTGGTTCGACAGGCCTCTCTGATCTACGGCAAACGCACTGACGTGTCAAATTATCCAAAATCCGTTATCTAAAATCCCAAGGGTGTTGAGTGGTGGCTTGTGTCATCCTGGGTAGTGATCCTGATGGAGAGGGTTTAGGACATTGGTTACATTGGACTGTTCTTTTTGTGTTTTTTTTTTAACAAATGCTTTATTTTTGCTGTTTTGGTCTCCGTTCAAATGATGTTTATGCAGTCTGAGATGACTCACCCTGTTTGGAATTATTTGTGTCTGATTGTAAAATTCCACAACTTTTACAACCTTGCGTTTCTCCCCCGTTTCCCGCTCTCTCCCGCTCTCTTTTTACGGCTGTTTTTGCTGGAACACCCCGTCGCCCGTGAAACCGGGCCAATATTCGCAGGTACTGTTCCGGACTGGTTGCTTGTACTTTCAGAATAGGGGTACGGATTTTTTTTTAAATTCCCTCCCAGAATCGGAACACATGGGGAAGACTTCAGGCGATTAAGGTCTCGTTTAAAACGCCGTGCGCGGGCGGCAGTGAAAAGAGCAGGAAGAGCCAGTGAAAGTGCAGCATGCGGCTCTCTGCCTCCCACTCACGCGCCTGTGTTTGCCCAGTCTCCGCCAAGTCCCCGACAGATAAGCGCTCGGTAATGTATTCCATTATTCGCTCTTCAAGGGCTTTAATGGTGCGGTTATTACCTCACTTTTATGGCCCATGTTGCTAAACACTGTTATGTACACACACACACGCCCAACCTCCAGGATCATTACCGTTCGCTTTGAAGGTGTGATTTCAGGCGCCTCTTACTTTAATTCACTTAATTTTAACTGCCACAACATCTCAGCTGTGAGTGCCAGATACCTGCCATAGGCACCAGAAGACAGTGTCGCTCTCCTATAGGCTCTGCTGGGCCTCATGGCAGCCAATGGGAGATGTGCTTTCACCCCTTTGTGAGGTCACAAAGCAGGTTCTTTGTGATGGACAAGAAACAGGTTTGTGTGTGGAGGCTGTTGTGATTATATAGGTGGCTGATAGTAACCGTCTGAAACAGGGAGGGGGTAAGGGTGACTCATCCACAGCAATGCCAGACCAGGCTCGGTGAGGGCGTCTTAATCTTAGTCCTTTTGTGTCTCTCTATTGTGTGAGGCTCTGATGTTAAACTTATAAGGACATTATAAAGACTTGACAAAGTGTTAGAAAATGTATTACTTTTTAAATATTGCATGCAGTTTTATGCCTGTACTCTCAAATGTATTGTACATGTGTACATACATTTTCATAGGTTTTTTTATATATAATATATATATATATATATATATATATATATATATATATATTTTATATATTGCATGCATGAAAACACACTTTTATAATCTGTGAATTTATACATACATTAAAAAGATATATGTTGGATTTCATTGTTACCATATGTTACTCACCTTATGGCCTTGCAAGTATGACAAATTAATGTGCATATTCAGTTCTTACAAATATATGTTGAAGTAATATAGTAAATGAGCACATAGTTCCAAAGAATCCTTTAATAAATTACTTTGTTGGACAATTTAAGAAAATTTTACAAATATCACACACAAGCAATGACAATTATACGTGAAACAACCTGTTTGGAATGACATTAATTAAACAAGATCTGCCTAGCATTGGATTGGGGGTGGGGCAGGTCAAGGTTATTCTTTACGGTTTGGTTTGAACCTTTAAAAGTTGCTGCACCTTTAAGAGTTTTAGTGCTATATTAGTTGCAGCTTGAAAATGTCTGTTACTGTTAAGTGAGACTATACTGTAATCGGACCGTGGTCCCCTTGTTCTTGCAGAACACCCTGTGTCACATTGATTTGCTTCGGTCAGCCTCAGTGTCTGCAGTGTCGTTTCATTATTACTGACGGCCAGACTTCCCAAAGTGTAACAGCCGTGAACTTTCACTGCAAGCGGCCGTGTTTATGACATCTTACCTCATTTGTGCTTGTGTGGTTATGACAACAAGTCCATGCTGACTGAGGCCAACGTACAGTTCAACCACAACACGAGGCCATCCTCAGGAGGATCTTGGTTTTGTGTGGTTAAGACCCTGACCGTGAACAAAGCTGTGAACATAGTGTTTTAGTGTTGCAGAAAGTGAGGGAGCACGGCCTCTCACATGATGAGGTTTGCTCTGTAACCTTCCCTGAGAAATTCTGTGTAACACAAGTACCATGAGGGGCTCAAAGTACTTTGAACTCCCCAACTCCAAAGAGGAACATATGTCCCTCATCATCACATTGTTCAGACTTACCCACGTCTGTGAACATAAAAAGGTTATCATGAAGTGTGTAAAACTGAGCAAGTCCCTGTTTTCCCTCCCTTCAGTCAGGCTGTCTAAGCAAGCAGCGGTGACTGAGCTTCGGAGAGTGAGAGTGAATCATATTCCTTTCTCAGGGGCCGAATCAGTGGAAGGCACGAGGCTTTTGCATGCAGGAAGTGGCTAATGCGATCAGCCTGGGAATTGCACTGTGACTGGGAGACCAGGAAGGGGCACAAAACCGTGGCAGCAGTGTATTATTAGAGTTGTTTGTCTTTTACCCAAGGCTCATTAAAACTTGTGCCCCTTCCGACGTGCATTCTAATGAGAGTGTTTTCGTATAATCCTTCTGATAACTGCTCCCCCTCACCCCCCTCCAAAACTCAGTAAACAGACATTATGATTAATTATGTTGAATTGTATGTACGTGTTAGTCTGTTGATTTGGGGTCAATCCAAGCACAGCACTTAAGGGGTTTGTTTTCTTTGCACATTAAGGCCCCAGAATCACCCCACTAAAATAGGTCTGTGAGGCCCTACGTGCACCACAAATATGGGGCACTAGAACGTCAATAATCCCCAAACTGGGAGCAGTTTTTCGTGTCATTATCGGGAAAATGAAAGTGGATATTAATGTCATGCCTTATACATTTGGCCTCTGACTGTGGGGGGTTATAGACTCCTTCTTGTCCTGTATGAGAATATGAGATTTCTGTAAAAGCATGAGAAAGTTTGTGCTGGCTAAGGAAAGGCTATCATGAGATTATCAGAAACAAATAATTTGGAAAGAAAAAAAAGCACTGATTGAATATCTACATGGCCACATTGATAAGGTTCCGGTAATTACCCATGAAGGGAACAGTTCTATTTTTGCCTCGTATTGTAACGCTGCCATGTGGAGCGTGACGAATGCCCCAGAGCATCCTGGGATGCGGTGGATATGTGTGACGCTCTCTAATCTTTGGGTGTTCCCCTCTCTCTGCTCTGTACAGGTGACCCTCCACCTGAAACCCATCCAGTCCCTGCTGGTGCACCGCAAGCCCCTGGTCTTCGTGCTCAACTCGCCCCGGCCGCTGCTGTGGCAGCTGAGGACAGAGAAGCTGGCTCCCCAGGTCAAGCGCACCTTCCACGTGAGTCACCCGGTCCCTCTGAGTCACCCCGTTTCTCTCCATCCGTCTCGGTTCGCTTCTCCTCTGCTTGCGTGACTTTCGCTACCACTTCCTCCAAACGCATCTCCCCGACCTGCCTACCATGGCCTCCCGAGGTCACCGCATCATACGAAATAAGAAACCCATTTACTCATAATGCGTACTCTTTACCCAAAGCTGAGAAATGGCCTTTTTTTTTTAGACGTATTTACAGTAACTAATTTTCATAACCCAGTGAAAGCAGCTGTGTTAGTAATTATTCCGCTAAATCAAATGAAAAACTGTTCACTGTGTGATGATGTGATGTTTTGGTAACCCTGATTCAAATGCACTGTAGAGGTCCTACTGCACAGGAAGCTCCTTTTGATATCTGTGTTTTAAGACCCGCCCTTAAGTGAAAACGATCTCAGTGAAAACCTGCTTATCTCTACGTGTCAGTCCTGATCTGTCGTATTGGAAATCGCAGCCCTGTGTAAGTGCACGTCATCAGCAGTCCTCAGTCTACGGTGCGTTAATCAGCAGTTACACCGCGTGTGGTGGGGGTGGGGGTGTGGCGAGAGCAGGTTGGGGGGTGGGGGTGGCGGTTGAGGTTTACTGCTGGGCTGGAGAGTGTGAGGGTCTCTCTCTCTTGCAAAGCCCGCTTTCTGTCTTCTTTACTGTAAACGCACAGTGTCGGTGAGAAGTGTGTCACCCTCACACACCGCTCTACGCACCGACAGGAAGGTTCAGTGCGTCCGACTGCCGCTGAAACACGAACCCGCCGTGTGGGGAAGTGTCATAAAGCGGATCTCTGGTCTAATCTCTCAGCGCGTTTGAAGTCACTTTCTTGAATAAAGAAAGAAAAAAAACAGACTTGCTGACGACTTTGGCGGTCTCACCCTTGTTTTTTTAGACGTCTTTTGTAAGTACGTGACAACGGTCCCCCCACAGCGGTCAGGGAGATTCGCTGTTGCTAGTTTGGAAACAGTTTGATATAAAAACATATTCACACAGATGATAAGGGGGCGGGGGCAGTGAGATCAGCGCTGTTGGCGCCGCTCTCCTCAACATTGTTGTTTTCCAGTCTGTTTTCCAGTTGCTTTCAGGCAGATGAGTGGCCTTAAACAGGGAGGGGGGGTGGGGTGTGGGGGGATATCAGCCGATCTCATGCCCCACGGTGACGCAAAGCTTGCGTGGTACAGCTTGGGAATAGGGCATTCTGGGAGGAGGGGAATGTGCCCCCCACCCCAACCCCCACCCCCCCTCCAAGATCCATGTATATATAGTTGGAATCCAGGAGGCCCAACTCTAAGACTTAATGGGAATAAGAAAATGGACTGACCTAGTTCTCTTGGCTTAATCCACCCTATCACATGAGAAAATCACTGTAAAGTAAGACCAAGAGGCCACATCTTCTTAACTTTAGACTTCTGTAAGCCACCCCATAACTATACTTAGACTCTACTTTTTATGGTTTAGATACTTTCATGTAACATGTGCTTCCACGCAGTAATCGTTTTCAAATGTATTGCTCAGGCTGTCCTCACAGCAGATTTTTGTGAGGTTTAACATTTGTTATTATTAACATGTGCACATACCGCGCACACACAACCTTTCCATTAGATTCCAGGCCTCTGCAGCTGATGCTTATGTTTAAGAAATGTAAATAAATCCAACATAAGAGGAGAAAGGGAAAATGGAGGCTTGTTTTGAAGCAGAGGGTATCATCTTGTGTGGTTCTCTGGTTTCCATTGTTTGAAGTGTGCTGCAATGTGCACATGTTACACAGATGGAGATGCACATTACACAGCCATAAAGCTGGCACACACATTACACAGCCAGAAGGCTGGCAAACACATTACACAGTTATAAGGCTGGTACACACATTATACAGTCATAAAGCTGGCACACACATTACACAGTTATAAGGCTGGTACACACATTACACAGCCATAAAGCTGGTACACACATTACATAGTTATAAGGCTGGTACACACATTACACAGCCATAAAGCTGGTACACACATTACATAGTTATAAGGCTGGTACACACATTACACAGCCAGAAGGCTGGCACACACATTACACAGTTATAAGGCTGGTACACACATTACACATCCGTAAAGCTGGCAAACACATTACACAGTTATAAGGCTGGTACACACATTACACAGCCATAAAGCTGGCAAACACATTATACAGTTATAAGGCTGGTACACACATTACACAGTCATAAGGGTAGTATACACGTTACATAGCTCTAAGGCTGGTACACACTTTACACAGCTATAAAAACAGTACACACATTACAAAACAAGGCCATAACGTCTTTGTGCAGAACATAGCTGTGCGGTTGGCACTGATGTAATAGCCTGGTAGGCTGGTAGGATTAATTTGCTGCAAAGCCATAGGGTCAAAGAAGTGACTGACAAAGTCCCCCTGCTGGTGTTTGGAAGGAGGCTGGGATACTACATGCCTCCACATGCCTCAGATGCAGTTGCCTTCAGCCCTGCTTTTAGTGAATGGAGGGCTGGATCTCAGCGCAGAGCCACGTGCCTGGGTTTGGAGGTCTCTCTCCGGGGGCTCCGGAGTCCTCCCAGTGCGCCTGCCTCTGTGCGGGGATAGGTTTGCCCAGAGTGGTGCTAATGTGAAAGGCATGCAGGCGCAGGTAACCTTCGGCACTGAAAGTCGTATAAAAAAAAACCCCAGCCGGCTGACCGTGAGCAGACGCTTTATGGGGCGATGAGTTTGGTGTAAAAATGTTATGGGGCTGATACATTTGCCAGACAAGGCTTGCTCCATCATGCCAATGTGTCATTAGAACCGCCCGTTTACGTGTGTGTCTCTCTCTCTCTCATTCCCTCCCTCCCTTGCTCTCTCCCTCTCTCTTCCCCCTCTCTCTTTCTCTCTCTCAATGTGTCATTAGAAACGCTGTTTACGTGTTTCTCTTTCTCTGTCTCCCTCGTCCCTTTCCCTGTCTCCTTTCTCAGATTTTTCTGTGTGTAGTACTTCCTATTTTAATTTTCAAAGTTCTTCTTTGTTATGATATGAAGGCTTGATTGAATGAAATGAAATTGAAAAAGAATGGTAGTAATGCAATATCAGAATTACAGTAACCTCAGCAATACTAGCAATAGCAGTGATATTATTCAGGATATGATTATTAAAAAATAAAAAACCAAGGGAAGTGGCAACACCCTCTGTATCTCACTCTCTATCTGCCTCAGCAGACAACAGGAAACTTTAAACTTTGTGACTCAGGTTATAGCTCTAGTTTGCTCATTCATACCACACACACACACACACACACACACACTCTCTCTCTCTCTCTCTCTCTCTCTCTCTCTCTCTCTCTCTCTCTCTCTCTCTCTCTCGCAGGCACAAATACACAACCAAATGCACATTCAAACACACACCCACAGGCATACATGCACACACATCACACACACACTCACACACACACACACACACACACACACACACACACACACACACACACACACACAAACATGTTACTCCAGTCCACCAATCTGTGTACTTTCATAAATGAACGGATCTTGGTTTACAATATGATTCGGGTCCTGCTGGCTAGGATTACTGAACCACTCAAAGCCATCTGAGGCAGCTCTGCATTTCCCAGATCTCTGAAAGGCCCAGACCAGGCACAGTTAGTCTCAGACCTTCCTTTGTTCTAAGTAAGGAATTGGGTTTCAGATACCCAAGTGAATATGCAAGAAAAAACTGAAAAAGTGCTGAAATATGCTTGTGCGTATTCTGCATTCTAATGAGCTATTTCCTGTACAAAGTGGAGATATATTAAAAAACACATGTGCATTTCAGTTGTACTTTCTCAGCTGTATGTTTAAACAGCGTTTTACATGGATATTTGAGAAACTTTCGAGGAAGTTCAGTGGCATTAAACATTTCCCCAACTTCTAATAGGGGTAGCCATCACAAGAGCCATAACAATAGCCATAACACAGGGGCTTATATACCCAGGACCACAGTATCGATACAGTATTACACAACACTGTCTCACTGTCTACATGTAGTTTGCATGGTAGATGTGTAGCCCTGACAAGCACATGCTAAGTTACCTCTGATGGGTCCCAGTGCTTGTGTGGTTACAGGAGCCCCGGGCTACAGCACAGGCCCCTGTGTTTGATTGACAGATGAACTCCATGCATTCTGATTGGTCCCGTGTGCATCTGATCCAGCTGGCCTGGCCAAATAGTAAGTGGTGCTTTGGAGCTGTCCTTCTCCATGTCAGGCTTGCTCCTCTGGGATGCCATTAAGATGCCACTGTGGAGCCGCAACGCAGGCCAAAAATCGAGTTTCACAAAAGAATGGACTCCTGTTCAGTTTTAAGCTCCCCACTGGCCTCACCTGACCTGAACTCTCTGCTCCTTCCATTGTGGGAGAATGCTGCAGACAGGACTGGCCACACAGATACTGTATGTAGTATGTGTGTATGTGTGTGTGTGTGGCTCCCTCTCCGAGATCAGCACCTTTCAGAGGTTAAAACACGGAAAGGTTGCTACACAATATAACATTCTCACAGTGCTGTTTAAACAGTACTGTAACACTGTTAAGAGGATGTCATGTGTTATGTGCTGGGGAAAAAAGCCTTGTGAGGAAGAAGAATGAAGTGTTATAAAAATGTGTTTCAGGATCGCAGGTGGAGATAGAGCCTCTCCAGCCAGTCTGGCTGAACCAGAAGAAACTTAAAGAAAAAAAGCAAAATAGAGAGAGAGAGAGACAGGGAGAGAGATAGAGAGACAGACATCGAGACAGGGGGCAAGAGGTTGATTGGCGATTATAGAATAACATCTATAGACGGTCGTCCAGCTCGTAGTTTTTAACACCTCTCCAACAACCGTTTGCAGCCAAATCCCTTTCTATCGTGCTCTCATCAGAAGACCTATTTCCTGGGGCTAATCGGTCTGAAAACAGGCCTGCCAGCCCTCGTTTCCTGGTGCTCCTCGTCCACACTTGCGGACTCCAGTTTTACAGATGGGGAGAGTTTGGATGTAGAATTCAAGAGCAGACTGTTGGTATTGGCTGCGTAATGGCTTTGAAATCCTCCATCCAGACATGCTGTTGCAGAACATGTTTTGTGTCGATCAGCTGGACTCCTTGCCAGCGTGATTAAAAAACACAAGGGAGGAATGTTTTACATTGTAGTATAAAATGTAGTTAAATCTGAACTGCGATTCAGCTGGAGCAAAATGCGGTTTTGGCTTAAGTTTTCAATAACAGATTCGAGGTGGCGATAACGTTTGTCTAGATCTAGTCAACAACTGTGTTTAAATTCATGGGAAAGTGTGTTTAAATTTTTTTTTTTCAGTGACAATTAAGTAACAATGCCTTGTATTTGTTATTCATGGCTGAGGCCAAACAGATTTGCAGAAGCATATTTTCATGTTTATGTGGTGGACGTTACTTGCAGCATTCTTTTTAAATCCTGAAATTGAGCATGCCGTGAAACATGAAAATGTTCAATAGGAATGCATTCCTCTTTCAGTATTTGCCAAGCTACCATTTTGTTTTGTTTTCTGACCTGCAAGGAGGGCTTCTCTCAGATTGTTAATGGACAGCAGCGAATGCCAGTGCTAGATTTCTGCGGAGACAGTCTGCTGTATTGCGCTCTTCGGAGAGGGCGTTTTCTGCACAGCAAATCCCGGCCAGTGCAATTTAGCAGAGGCACCAGCATAGCCAGAACTTCATCAGGCTGAAACATATGGATGTGTTTATGTCATATATCACATTCCTTCAGCTCATTATCACACACGGGTGTGTGCCAACCAAACTCCAAGTTACAAAAACTTGAGGACCTTGAGCAAGGCCACGGGCAATCACAGAAATGCATGTGCTTTCAAGCAGAATATACCGCTTTGCAAGAGGCCGAAGATCACGGAGGCCTGATAAAGGATATGAAGCAGTTGGCACTTTCTCCCGGCACTCTGCACGCATGGCATTAGTATCTGGGCGTTGGTAGGAAGCAGCTCCAGGAAACCATGGTGAATTGCAGTTCTAAAGCAACCCAGGCCTTGCAGAACGCCGGGCAGCAGGCAGCTGTTGTTTTTGAAGGAGGAAGAAAGACGGCTGACGCACAGGAAGGAAGTTTGACCCTTTAAGGCTTGTTCTGCAGGAGCTATATCTTCAGGAGCTTTGGAAAATCGTTTTCTTTAATAATTCATGGACAGTGCGTGCGGAGAAACAGATGAGACTGCTCAGAAAGACTGGCCGGGTTTCTGGCAGGACACTCAGATGAAGTCTGCTTAATAGCCCTCTTCATGCTATAGGGCAAAATATTCCATAATATACTATTACCCAGTCTCTTAATAGTGGCAAGCTATACAGCAAAGCATTGTGGGAAATGTCGGTTGAAAAAATGTGTTCTGCACAGGGTATGGTTTTCTAAATTGTCCCCAAATTCACATTGACTCATGGGATTAAAAGCCCACTGGCATTATGGCATGACAAAAAAAAAAGTTTTTCTTGCCTTCTGTGTTTGATCGGCTTTAGGAAATCACCTATAGATTTCTTTTTTGCAACTTAATAGTCATGTTCTGAGTAAATATATTTATGAATATTGTAGATTTTTAGCAATAGAAGGTGGTAAGAAGCTCTTATAAGATTTCCTGGATTTCACCACAGGAAAGTCAATATTACAGTCATGCTTTGAGTTGAGCTTACAGTTTGTTGGACTTCAGTACATATTACAAAACTTTGTGTTATCTGTGTAAAACTCATTTTCACAGAGCACAAAATACAACCACTCAAACTGAAATTGGGGTTTTTTTTAAATGACCTGGCCAAGAGGCATACATAATAACGTAAGATGCTGGAAGTATGTATAAATAAGTGCAGGCAAATGTACAGGTAAAAAAACAAAATAATATCCACACAGATACATTACAGGGGAAGACAAAGGTCAGAGTGGACACCATAAAATAACCACTTACAAACTGGGGGAGAACGCATTGTCATAGCTTAGTCGGACTCTTTACCTCATTGTCTGAGGAATAGTCTTTATTGGCCAGCTGCTGACATGATGGGGGCAATCCATATGTCCTTCTAATGTACTGATTGAACAAGTACCTGAACTAAAACCTCTCAAATCACAAAATATGAGCCCATATTGGAGCATAGCGTGTCTAATGCCGAGCCTAAACAATTCATTTCAAACCCTGCAAGGCACCGTGGGACTGAAACTCCTCAATTGTTTGCAGTTATCAGTTCAATATCATGTTAAAACTATTTCGGCTCTTTCCAAGTCAGGCAGCATGACCGAGGTGTTCTTTTGAAGCTTAACTGTAATATCCCTTTTTTGACTGAGTGCTTTCAGACCCTGCTGCAGACGTGACACATTTCCCACCTTATGTTATTGTGTTTAGCACACTTGAATAGCAACAGGTCCTGCTAGCAACAGGTGTGGTTAGATGTGGTCCAGAGATCTTCTCCACACAGGGTAAGTACACAGGCCTAAGCCAAAAACCTAGAAACTCCAGAGAGGGTCTGGGCTCTTTCCTCTCAGATTCCGTTTTTAACTTCTTCAGATTTTAAATGAAAAATAAGAACCCACATTAATTTCATTTTTTCGGCTTTTTCTCTAATTTATGCCAACTAATTAGTCTCATTCTTGCCATTAAAGACAGAAACTACGTTTGACTTGGATGGCTGCGTTTGGCCTGTAGAAACCCTACCCCTGCTCTCTCCACAAATCCTCTGTGGTTTCCTGACACTTCGCAGTAGTAAAGTCTGGAATGAACATCTTTCTCTGGGAGTTTTTTTTTTTTTAAGCCCTTCCTGTAGTAGTAAAAGATTACACTAAATAAAGCTCTGCACAACGCTGCGCTTGCTATCTCTCTTTTTTTTATTACCTTTGTGGGGAAAGCCAGAGGCATCCCTCGGATCTGCCAGAGGTCAGGCAGATGTTCTGCACCATGGCGGTTCCGGCTCATGGAGGAATAAAGACTGCCGACCGAACCGGAACACTCCAGGGGTGTTGTTTTTTTTTCCCCATCTTCGTGTTTCGTCTTTCTCTGCCGGCTGGGAGTTCCACGCTCTCCTGCTCATCTCCCTCCCCTCGTGCATGCAGGATCAGGGCAGCTAATCAAACGCAGAGCTCTTGGAGTTCCATGCTGTCCTGTTCATCTCCCTCGTGCACCCAGGCTCGGACCATTTAATCAAATGCAGACCTCTGTGAGTTCCGTGCTGTCCTGCGCATCTCCCTCGTGTAAGCAGGATCAGGGCAGCTAATCAAACCCAGAGCTCTGTTTGTCATCAATTGCTTTTATTACGGGCTTTGAGCATTCAGCCAGTCGGAAGACGTGATTTAATATTTCTTCTTTTCTAATTGGGCATGCCGTAGGCCTTTCTTTATCAGACATGATACACTGGAAAAACACAACGAGAAATACAATGTGGATGGTGTCTAGACCATGTGGCAGGGCACCACAGTGTATAGTAATTTTCTCAACACATGTGAATGTTTATCTCTCTGAAATGAAGCATATGTGCTCAGCTCCATTAGGAGCCAAAGGGGGTGGTCTCTTTGCCACGCAGAGGTTTCGGGCCAAGTCGCCTCGCCAAAAGACCAATCAGCACTTCATCAGGAACCCCCGAGCTCTGCCCGCGTTTTAAATCCCTGCATCTCACAGATGTGCGTTTCACTCCTTGTCGTTCTTGGACCCCCTGCTTTTAATCTGGAACATTACTTCTTTCAGTTTGCGGTCTGCTATTTTGTTATATGAAAATATACATTAGCGCCCATGGAGGCTACGCTGCAGGTAACTCAGATTTTTTTAACAGTTGGGAAATACAACCCATGCATATTACTGTAACTCTGTATAGCTGTTGGCATGTAGGGGAGAGAGAGAGGGAGTATTTTAATTAAGTAGCCAATGGAGGCACGTAGGGGTGAGGTATGACTAAGGCATTGTTGTTTCCAGACCTGTTCCCATAGGGACAGCATGTTCTGAGCTGCGGACAGACTGGAAGTGTTTTATCATGTAAACCAGATGGACTCTGAAAGGCTGCGGGCCTGCTGTCTGTGAGGTACAGCCCAGTCCAGCCACTGCGACGGCCATTTTTGAAATCCCGCTAGTATTCCGGGTGACGCACAATAACACGTTATATAAACGCTGGAAACTCGACACCGCATTGTGCAAGAGGACCATGTGTGAAAATAAGGGGAGCATATTTTTGGAGGCCTCGAAATAACGCTGAAGACGTGAGTGTGAAGGATGTGTTTTGGCCGAGTAGAGGGGGAAAGGTTTCATTTTGGAAGAGCCAGTGCATTGTTCTTTTTTTTTCATTTCACCTTGAAATTCATGCACATTTCATTGTCTCCTGTCCTGTAGAGCTAGACATATATTGCTTACTTTATTGATGCACTTATATGATACTTTAATACAATTTTTATGTATCAAATATATTGCTCACTGTACCAGAACACTAGTCGTTAGTTTTCAGAAATGAAAAAATAATAGTGCAGTAAATCACAGCTGCTTTCCTAATTCAAACTTTCATCTAAAAGTAACCCTTGCACTACAACAGCAACCACTTAAAGTTTATTCTCAGTGCTAACTCTAAATCTCAACTATTCCAGCCCGTTTTCCTGTTTTGCTCTATTTTCCTGACTTCTCGCTGGAAGGTGATCCTAGTCTCTCAGAACTTACCGACTCTAAACGTCATTTTGAATATTTGGGGCCTCTGACAATCCTGCCATTCCTGCCCTAGCGGTGCTAATGAGCGAAAGTCAATTCCAGGCAGGTAACCGTGGAAGGGCATTCCACTGCTCCACAAACCCCCCCGCAGCGGGGCTCTCATTGTGTTACCGGAGTGGGCCGCTCCGTTGTCATGGTATACTTGCTAGTAAATACGCTCTCATAAACTGCATTGTTCCTCTCCTCCAGGCCCCGTTTTCTGGCTTATCCCAAGGGTTTGTTACATCAGACCCAGGAGGTTGAAGCATTGGAGGGGCCTCCATACGCACAGACTGGTGTGTGTGTGCTGTTTGCCCACAGGCAGGTCACAGCACCGGAGCTGTACTGAAAGGACTGATTAATGTCCGCCCTCGGCTTCCCCACTGCTTGTACCCTCTCACGGCTAACACTCAGGCAGTGTGGACCTTTCTCTGGCAGTGTGGTGATTTACAACGTACAGTAAAGGTGTTCTGTTCCCCCCCCAGGTGTCACAGGGGTCCGAGATCCGGTTTGAGCCGGGGAATTTTTCCCTGTCCTGTGAAGTCCTGAAGGAGACCCTTCCCCATGGCAACGAGCACCTCTTGACCTGGGCCCAGGAGAAGTACAATGCCGTCACCTCCTTCTCCGAGCTCAAGGTTGCCCAGAACATCTACATCAAAGTCGGGGAAGGTATGTCACCCAGGGAGCAGCTGGGGGAATGATGCAAGGCAAATCTGGGCTGCATTTCTTTTAAGCCCCTCTGGCTGTTGTTTGATTCATGAAAGGAAAAGTATATAGCCCTTGCCTTGAGGGATTATAATAGTCATTTCTATTACAGCTCCAATCCCGTGTCCCTTTACTGTAGACCGAATGCCTAAATGGACTAGAGCAGTGTTTTCCAACCCTACTTCTGGAGGCA
This sequence comes from Megalops atlanticus, assembly GCA_019176425.1. Lineage (NCBI taxonomy): Eukaryota > Metazoa > Chordata > Actinopteri > Elopiformes > Megalopidae > Megalops > Megalops atlanticus. The sequence goes on from CM032896.1 coordinate 6,293,024, forward strand.
CACTGTCCTGCATATCTTCTATCTATCCTTGCTCTATCTACCTGACTGAACTCATCAGTGGCACTTTTGATTAGCTGAGCACACCTGATTTAATCAAACAGCAAGGATATATAGAAGATATGCAGGACAGCGTGACTCCAGGAGTAGGGTTGGGAAACACTGGACTAGAGTAGGAAGGAGCTGGCTTAGGGAAATGTGGCATGCCATTTTGACAGACAGAATGTGTGTATGTGAGAAGGAGAAAGAGAGACAAGCTGAAAGTGAGAGGGATAGTGTGTTTGTGTGTGTGTGAGAGAGAGAGAGAGAGAGAGAGAGAGAGAGTATGTGCGTGTGCGTGAGAGAGACAGAGTGGATGAGAGTAAGAGGTATGCGTGTGTGCAAGAGAGACAGAAAGAAGAGGAAAATTAGAGAGAACGAGAAAGACAGCGCTTATTTTTCAAAGGAATACAGTAGTTACTGGGACTAATCCCTGTCTGCTCCTCTATGAAGTATCGTTAATACCCTTCACTGGAGCAGTGCAGATCGCTTGGATTGCGTTCAACTCCATCGAATGCATTAATGGCTTGAGCAAATGTGAGCTGTTCCTAAATAACGCAGAGTGGAAATACTCTGTCAGAAGGAGTTAAACCAGACCAAGGAGCTCTGGAAGCAAGACTCTTTACACAGCAAGCACAGAGAGCAGAGGTGTCATTAGAAGTGAGAGGAGAGAGGAGGATTTTTAGAGCAAAGGGTGTTTTTGGTCCATCAACGTGTATGTGGGGGCCAGGTTATGTTGCATGGGTAACTTTTCTGGCCAAAAACTAATTTGTCAATATTGAAAAAGAACACTAACCATTAAATTTTGACAGTCACAATGAAGATAAATGAGGGCAATTAAATATCTGGTCCTCAAGAGGGACGAACCTTAAGACTCCTCATCGCATACCTTTCATGAATAAACAAAACGGTTGAATGGAATCTGATCAATAAAGTATTTGGCTTAATTAGCCTTAAGGTGCAGTGAGGTCCTGACAGCTCCAACGTTTGTGAGCCCTTGTTGAAATTTGAAGAGATAAATGCATTTGCTTCTAAGCCAGTAAGTTAAAAGGCGCAGCTTTGTCAGACATTGGCGAATGCTGCACGTGTTCACACATGCTAGCCTTTAGCAATTAGTTGCTTCCAACTGGCCAGGTACTTCCAACAGCGCACGTCAAGAAGAGACAGGTATTGCGCCGCACGGCTTTGAAGGCGCTGCGGTCCTGTCTCCTCTCTCTCGAGCGTCGTCCAAAGTCCGTCGCGGGAAAGGCGGCGACCTTTCAAGTGCATGCATGTGCAGCGAAGCTCAGAAGCGCGCTCGAACACGTGAACGTCTGCCGCAGAAGGTGATGTCACCCGCCGGAGCCAGAATAAGAGCGTGACCGGCTCCCTAAGCCAAGAAACCTAGGTCTTTAACTGGGCGAGATAATTTTGCATCTTGTGCCATGCCAGACTGCGAAGGGCCGGCCTTGATCTGCACTCACGGCAGACCTCCCCCTGACAGGCTGGTGCCATGACGAGGATAACGAGCCTGATGCCTATCTTCAGAAGGGGGAAAATGTAGGGACCTCAGCAGGCCTGCCCTCATTACACGCAGTACATTCAAAACCATGTGTGCCAAATATGGAAGCACCCGTCTTGTTCTCTCTGGCTGGAAACAAGGCAGATTTTACTTTTAATTGTCTCCCAAAGCACAAAGAGGAGGTGGGTTGGGGGGGAGTGGGGATTAATGTAAACAGTACAGAGCGTCTGAACATCCTGAATAATGAGGCAGTGCAAGACTATACCTCATCTGGTGTGCTTACGTGTGTCATTGTACTCTTATCCTGCGGTTCTTCGAAAACCATTTGAGAAAATTGTGGAAACAACCACCTGCCATGGCCCAGTTCAGTGTTTATCAGAAAGGCAGTTTAATAATATATCTGGCTTAAATTTTCTTATATCCCTACACAGCCCAGTACCACTTACATTGGAGTCAGTTTCAGGTCAGATCTATATTAAGTGTGACGTTGGTGGTATAGAGTTAGTGGTATACCGTCAAGAATGTAAATATCCCAGTATCTCAAAAAAGCCTGCTTGAGTGGGTCACACAGAGTTTTTTCCAGTGTCTCCCTTGCATAAGGAGTTCTGCCAGAGCTCCCCTGTAATATTCTATCTCTCTGTCTTTCAGACCCTGTGTTTTCTGACACCTGCAAGATTGACAATAAGTTCCTGTCCTTGAACTATCTGGCGGGATATGTGCAACCGCAGCCTTCCAGAGGGTGTGTCCTGTCAGGCCCCGCCCAAAGCCGTGAGGTGCACATCATCGAGCTGCAGGCCCCCAACTCCAGCAGGTGAGAGCCCCAGACATGGGCCACGATTCCCGGGTAAGGGAGCTGTAGAGAGAACTGTAAGGGCTTGTTCTCAAAAGAAAATTTTTTATTGGAGCTAGCAGGCATTCATCACTCAGCCGTCTGCATCATGTTTGGTATGTCCAATCAAATCCTGATTCGGAGTATCGTAGCATTTTTCAAAATAACTTAATGACAAGGTTAAGCTCCAAATGCATGCATATTTTGAATGGTGATACAAAGTTGAACGCATTGATCATTTTTGAGGAAATAACTGTAGGTGCCCTTAAATGGCAGGGGTCTGAGATTCCAGTGCTGTTTGGCAGCACCGATACTCTAATCCTGCAAGTCTTATTACGTTTTATGACTCTTCAGAAATAATTTGAGATATTTCTTTTACATAATTTCAAGTGTGGAAAACAATTATGCTTGCCAACCTGTAATTACAGCTAACTATGTGACCTGTGTGTGGATTTAACAAGAGCAGACACGTCACCCTTCAGTCAGGCAGTTGGTTTAAAGCACAATTCAGGACTAATTGGCTTGATAAAGCTGTTTGATCTCAAGTATGTGTGTGTGTCTGTGTGTGTGTGAGAGCGAGAGAGAGAGAGAGAGAGAGAGAAAGAAAGTGTGTCTGGTGTTTATTCTTGCTTTATTACTTTATTTGTCATTTACAATTACACAGATGTTACAATGTCTTGGGAGGTTCGCTTGGCCATCGTCTTCTGGCTAAATCTTCAGTAATGTGTGACCAGACCAGACTGAGTGTTCAAAATCAGCGTGTCAGATTGTTTGAGAGACCTTTGGGACCGCGCTAGGTTAAAAAAAAAAATATTGGGCAAGTGAGCGTGCAGGGAACTCATCTGTCTCAAAGATTGGGTAATAGCCTCTCTCTCCCAGAGCACCTTACACCTCAGTAATCGCTTAAGACTCTGATGAAGAGTCTCAACTCCGAAAAGAGGATGACCTAAAAATGCCTCGCATGCAGGGCCCGCGGCAGCCATGTTATGGAAAAATCTCCCCGGCCTGTTCTGCCGTAGTAAGTCTGCTCCGCACGTGTCCGCATTTTCCGGGAGCGCGTCCCACTTTTTAATCAGTTGGCCAGACGCAGGAGACATGATAATATGGAAGAAGTTTGATAAATTCACAACCCCTGGCATCAGGAACGTTTTTACAAAACTCCCTCTCGTCCTCCTCCCCCCCTTCTATCTCTCTCCTTCTCTGTCTCACCTCCTCTTTCTCCCTCTTGCCACGACAGTGCCTTCCAGGTTGACGTGACTGTGGACATCAGAACGCTGGATGAGGGCAGACCCCTGCACCGGGACCTGGTTCTGGTGCTGAAGTGTGAGAAGTCTGTCAACTGGGTGATCCAGGCCCAAGGCGTCACTGGAAAGCTGGATGTTCTGGTAGGCAGTGAGCTGCATGCTCCATTCACACTCTGGTCACATTCGGTCACACTCTGGTCACACTACAGTCTCACTTTGGCCACACTACACTCCTGCTGTGGTCGTACTGTGGTCATGCTCTGGTCACACCCCGGCCCCACTCTGGGCAACCTTCCCCACATATTTGCCTGCTCTCATTCATATTCCTCATACAAACGCTATAGCATCAAATGTACAGAGACGGTCGTGTAGACAAATTCCTTTCCCATGGGTCAGGGAGTCAGCTTCCTCTGGAACATGTCCAAGAGGTAAATATTGTCACATTATGTAACGGCCCTGTCTAAAAATTTGTCACCTGCGATGAGTGAAATCAAATCCCGTTTCTGGAAGCGAGTTCTAGCACTGTGCAGTTTCCTTGCACCCGACCTGCTTTCAGCCTCTCAAAGTGAGAGTGGGGCTAGGAAGGGGAGGCAGGACCTGAGACCTTTTCGCAAGCCAAAGCCATCAGCTTATTTTTCTTGCGCACTTGGCCCGACTCCTTCGTCATCCGTCAAACATGAATTACAAGTCCTGCTGGCTCCCAGCTCTCCGTTTCTGGGGCTTCAGACGATGAGCTAGAGTACTGTGCACTTTAATGACTCTGAGATATCATAAAACATAAACCTCCAAAACTGTTGACATTTCCACAAGGAAACTCTCTTTTTTTCCAATGTTAGAAAATGTAAAAATGGAATATAATTGAAAAAATAAATAACATCGCTGAAAAGTCCTTTTCCCACTAGTTGAACTTGCGGTTTTATTATAAACAGATAAATAATGTCAAGTATTGTCATTTTATGGATGGTACTCAAAGATGTCGCCAATAAAATTATAGTCACTTGTTTTGTCCTGTTGTACAAAAGAGCAATAAATTATGAAAATGAGAAGTAATTTGAATTAGTGGGCAATTTATGATGACCAGAGAACGTGCTTGTTAGTGTATTTCAGTCATACAAATACCATTGTCCATTTTTCAATAAGAATGTAAGCCGTAGAGAAGCAGTAACTGAATTCACTTCAAAGTCATAGCTGTTATAATGGCTCTGGTAATATGAAGGTTGAAGACAGTCTGACAGGAGAAAAGGCCAGTTTTGCGATGACAAGGCAACCTGGCTGCAAATAAATTCTCTCAGCACCTTACACACACACTGGTGTGCTTTATTACACGTAACCCGTGAGAAGGGGTGTGGTTCAGCGGAGAAACCCAGTCTTGGTAGGACTGGGTGCCAGCCGTGATGCTGCAGCTATGTCCAGGAGCAGTGTTTGCTCAGCTGTCCTGTCTGTGCGCTAAGTAGCACAGCAATTCTGTAGCAGTGGGGTGTGGGTTGGAAAGACAGGTCTCAAACCTGAGGCTGTGCTCTCAGGGAGCAGCTCTGACCTGCAGCACTGGTACATCTCCACCATTGGCTCCATAGCTCTGACATGCAATACTGAAACACCTCCACTAGGGGCACCGTCTCTGAACTACAGTGCTGAAATACCTCCACTAGGGGCACCATCTGTGACCTGCAGCACTGAAACACCTCCACTCTCTATGGGCTCCATATCTCTAACCTGCAGTACTGAAACACCTCCACTAGGGGCCCTATTTCTGACCTGCAGTACTGAAACACCTCCACTAGGGGCCCTATTTCTGACCTGCAGAACTGAAACACCTCCACTAGGGGCCCTATTTCTGACCTGCAGAACTGAAACACCTCCACTAGGGGCCCTATTTCTGACCTGCAGTACTGAAACACTACAATGGGTGCCATCTCTGACCTGTAGCACTGACACCTCAATTAGTTGCCCCAATTCTACAGCACTGCCAGACCTCAACCAGCAGCCCCATCACTGGCCCTAACTGCACAGGTCTGCCAGGGAGGGGCTCTTAGCTGTGATCAGTGACTCACTCAGATGAAGCAGGTTTGGTGCAGGATGGGGAGGGGCTTCGGACAGCATTAATGTTATCATTAGGTTCACTCAGAGTACTGTAGTCTTACTGCTGCCTTCCACTGAAAGTGTGGAAGGGCTTTGCTTTGTATGACAGACAACATTTGCTGCAGTACATTGCTATGTCATCTAATTCATATCTTGATGTATGCATGTGTGTCTGTGTGTGTGTGTGTGTGTGTGTGTGTGTGTGTGTGTGTGTGTTTAAGTGGCTTGTACAGTATGTGCATCCATGTGCATGTACTGTGCCTGAACCAGCCTGTGAATGTATCCACTGGGGAGAATGCCTGAGTGTGACATGATATCCTCGTAAAATCAAAGCTCCTGCTACTGTCGGGAGATTGGCCACAGTGCAGCTCTGAGGCAGTGTGGATCCGTGGGAAATGTCTGTGGGAAGGGATTAGTGTTCGCTCACATTAACAGCCAAGCGAGTGGGGAACAAATTCGGAATTCCGGAGAAATCGGACACATTTGCGTCCTGCCATTGATCGGGAGAAAGGCACTGGAAAACCGACACCCAGCGTCAAAGAGTCGCCGTGGAGACCCCTGAAAACAAAACACATCTCACTCTATTAAGAGATCATGTATTTCAAGTACACTAAATGTCAGTCCCTTTGTGTAGAAAATGTTTTTAGTTGTGCTTCACTTTGCGGTTGTGGGCATGTTAAAAAAAAATGTTTGATGACCACTTGAAGAAAACTGCCTGAGAGGGAACAATAGACCTTTTCTGAGACCTTAACGGGGGAACTTAGTTCTGCCAACAGCAGATAATGCACAGGAAGTGATGCGTTTTATGTGGCGGAACACTGTGGTTCAATCAGCATGAAGCCTTGGCGTCTCTGTGTTTAGTTGTGCTCATAATCAAAATGGTCTGTTCTTCCTTGTAACTGCGCTCTCAGTGACAAGTGTAGATACGACTAGATGTTAATTCCTTTCCACCTTGAGGGATTTCAGTTTGGAAAGAAAACCCACATCAAATCACCAATTTAATGTAATTTTTCCATGCACTGTACTGAGGGAATTCTTGTCACTGTTACATCATCTATGAGCTCTACAGCATGCAAACCCCAAGCTGAGGTGAAATCCAATACCTAAGGAACATAAAAACAATTACATGTACAAAACACGCCAGTTCTTAACCTGATGAGTAATTTCTGGTCATGCCAAATGTGATTCATACCAATTATGCTTATTGTTTTGAGATTGTTCTTACCCAGTAAGACCTAAGGGCCATTGAGTGTCGTGAGTGATCTTTTTTCCTGTATATCTCCCTGACCGTAGACCTCAGACAGTGTAAGCCTGGGCCCCAACGTGGAGAGAATGATGCAGGTGTCCAAGGCGGCCAAGCAGCGCCTCCCCTCTGGCTCCCAGGCCCTGATCCAGTGGGCCGAGGAGCAGGGCTACAGCCCGGTCACCTCCTTCACTAACACGCCCGTGGCCAACCTCTTCAACCTGCGCCTGAAGGAGCCAGGTAAAGGGACCGGGCGAGCTGCCCGTGACGCCCGAATCAAGGGCTCAGTGGTCCCAATAAAGCCACAGAGAGAGAGAGAGAAACACAGACACTGCATCTGCTTTTTCTGTCTTTGCTTGGTGTGGTTTACACACGGCTTCTGAAGGTCTAACGTCACTCTGTCGGCCTGCAGATGTGTCAGACGATGTCGCCGAGGGCATGTTTCCGCCGGAACTGGCCATCCTACGCAACTCCAACCCCCACCCCGCCCCCGGGAGCTCCGCCCCCCGCTCTGGGCTGCCCTTCCCTTTCCCCGCCGGCCCCGGGCCCCTGGAGAGGGGTCTCCCCATCCTGCCCCTGCCCCCCGTGGAGGAGGAGGACAGGCCCCCGGTCAGCTTTGACCCGGAGGAGCAGTCGGGTGTTCTGAACGTGGGGCTCAGTGTGCAGTGTGAGGATCAGAGGATGGTGGTGACCATGGACAAGGAGAGCCTGCAGGTGGGTGATGAAAAAACGAGAGGCAAGAACAAGAATAAGATAAGAATCAAGAGTAAGCCTGTTCAGCCCAGCTGGTATTGACATTCTGCCTGCAGTCTAGATTGCTGCTAGCACTGTCAGGCCTGGTGGTGGGTACTCTCAGAGGTTCTGCTTCTGTTATGCTCCTTATGCTTTCTAATTCCCAAAAGCAGCAAAGAGAAGGCTTAAAACAATGAATCAGCAGTCTTTTCAGGAAAGGGACTAAGGTTAGTGATTATTCTGTTGAACGAAAACAGCTGATCCAGTCCCTGGTCCTCTCTGTTCTGTCGTCCAGATTTCCATCAGATGCAAGTCTACTTCACAGTCATTGCTTACATCTAGCTTTTATTTATGAAAAATCCTACCATAGCAACGACAAGTCTGTAGCTCTATACAGTGGCAGTTTGGTAAATACAGTTTGATTAGCTATCTGGTCATTAACAGGATGTGTTGCATGGATATATTTCCTGTTGATGAGATGATTACTTCCTTATGAAGGCCTTTGCCTTCGACAGGAAGAACATATGGAAATTGTGTTTCAGGTCCTGTGAAAAGTCTTATGCTGTTTAGTGAGTGTTCAACATGGACAGTAATTTAAAGATCTGTTTGTCGAAATGAGAGAGAACATTTCCAAAGAAAGCCCTCAGGCTGGCGAAAAAAATACCTCATATGCTCATGCAATGAGCAATGCCAGCTTCCCTGTCTGAACAGTGACACAAATTTTCTGTCTCCCACTGTCTGGAGCAGACAGTACGATTTCTCTCAGGTAGCTTGTTTTTACTCCCCATGTTGGGCACCAAAACAGAGTGCAGATCCAAACGACCACATCACACCTCAGCTCAAATCTTCCACTGCAGTAAAAATAGTTTCATTGCAGAATTGGAAAATCTCACAGCCACCCCAGAGTTTGTACACTGTTGTCCAATGCGTCACTTAGTGGAAAGGGCTCTACATCATCTAGAAATAGTGTCTGCATCGGAGGGAAGTCACAGAAATCCCAGCAGCCATGGTCACCCACTGAAAACCCAACCTTCAGAGCTGTGGTGTGCTTTCCGGCAACTTACTTCCCAACTGATGACATACCTTTGTCAATCAAGACAGCCTTCCTTGGCGTCCTTGATTCAAATGATCATTTTTTGTGGAACCTGACAGGATTTCTGTTCTCTCACACGTGTGACATTAAAATGTACACCCATTCATAGATATGTAAACTGGTCAATTTGTTAGGCTACCGATAGACAGGTGTGTGGCAGTAATGTAGCACTGCGACAAGGAGCAGGGCTTATAACCCAAGTGTTGCTGGTTTGATTCCTGAATGGGGCACTACTGCTGTACCCTTGAACAAGGGATTCAAGCCAAATTGCTTCAGTAAAATATCTAGCTGTACAAATGGATTGTATGTAAGCTGTCTAAGATGGTTTTGATAAGGGTGTCTACTGAGCAATGTAACATTGATACATAGACATTACATTGCTTAGACATCCAAGAAGAATTCAAGTGCTGATCTTCACCTCCACCTTTCCCACTCCCTGCAGGTGAATGGGTATTCAGGCGCTGACCTCACTCTCCAAGACCCAGCGTGCAAAGCCAGATCCAACGGCACCCACTACATCCTGGAGACGCCACTGACCGGCTGCCTTACGACCAAGTACGACTTCCACCTCAGCCCTGAGATCATCTACATCAATTCGGTGAGTGGACGTCCAACCAGCCTTAAAAAAATGGGCAGTTATCTAGACGGGGACAGTCAGATAGGCCCCAGGCCCAGGGTAAGCAAGGCCAGCTGAACTCTTGCTACATTAAAGGGTTTGGCGTCATCATTGGCCAATCTCTCTTAAAGGTTAAGGTCAAATTCATTTTTAATCAAGAGGCAAGGCCAAATCTCATCCTCGCCAACTTCCTGTTGTGACCCTCTGGGATGTAAGTCCTTATCAACCGGAGAGGATGGTGACCAAAATAAATTCATTAAGATCGACTAGCTGGGGTACTGCACGTTCACAGTGACCTTTGTATTGCATGGCTGGGTTGATAGTCATCAATAACATTGAGCACAAAGGCTCCGAGGGAGTTAATTTCCACAGACACAAACTCTGCTAACACCACAATACATTATTGTAATTTAGCAGATGCTCTTATCCAGAGCAACTTACCTAGGTTATAGTGTTACATGTTACACAATCAAACAGCTGGATATCTACTGGGGCAATTTTGGTTTATGTACCTTGTCCAAGGGTACAGCAGTAGTGCCCCAGCAGGGATTCGAACCAGGAACCATTTGGTTGTGAGCTCTGCTCCTTACCAGTATGCTAAACTGCCACCCCATCACAGGACAGTATTCTCGATTGGCAGCTCCATTTAAAAAACAGTTCCTTCAGGTGAAAGGACAGGTTTGTATATGAGGGCCATAGGATCTCCTTCATCTCATACCACCCATCCGCAAGCATGCGTGACCCCTCCCACCAGCCCCTGAACGTAACTGAAACACGGGCAAAAGGGAAGTTCTCTCTGGCACACACATGTCTGACATTTATGTCCGTTTTTTCTGTTTTTGAGCAAATGAAAAAGTCTGGCTCCCGGAATGGGGTTGAAATTTTCACGTCAAAATCATTAGATGTTCCCGCATGTGAATTATGGCTGGCCTGTCTTTGAATAATTTGGCGTCTGACATTTATCAACAGGTTCACAGCACTCTGTCTCATATGAGTCCAAGTGCTTACGCGAGTAGCCTGACTTGTTCCAAAAAAACGTTTGAGAAATCAGAGCTGCTGGCTGCGGAAAGGCAGGGTAAATGTCAACGTCATTTGTCTCGGTTAGTTTGCATTTTTTAGACGGCTTTTGTAACCTCTCCTGTGATTGGCAGATCCTGATTAACCAGTCAGAGCCAGAAGACGGAAGCGGGTGGCCAGTGGACGACGAGGACATGGAATCAGGGGACAACGGCTTCCCTGGGGACGCCGAGGGTTTAGACAGGATGTACCTGGAGCACATGGAATCAAAGCCCGCCCCGATCTTGGTAGGTCGTCATGACCTCACCTCAGAGACATTCTGTGTGGTTTAAATTAAAAGGATTAAACTGATAGGCACTTGAAATGCATGATTGACAGTGAAGTCAGGGGGGTTCAGTACAAATCACGTCAAACTTTACAACTTGGAACAAAAACACAACTTTAATGCAGTTTTTATTGAGGATTGTTTCACAGCACATTGCGGATGCACAGTGGCCATCGCCCAACAGAAACACACGTAGCCTTTATGCGCGTTGTGTACAACCAGTGAAACACACCACCGCGGATTTTTGCATACCGTTGCATAAGTGTGCCAAAATCCACACGTTGACATGTTCTGTGCTTGGAGGGTCTGATTAGGGCGGTGTTACTAGCCCGCATGAAGTTACTGAACCCGCATGGGTTGGATATTTTATGCGCAGCGTCTGGTAAACAGGCATGCTAGCGTGCGTGACGTGCTGATGTCCAGATGCTGAGTCCCTCGGAGCCCCGCAGCTCCAGCGGCGGCTCCTCTGGCTCCTCTCTCTGAGCTCCTCCGTAACGTCTGCCTCATCAGCTCCGCTCCACCTGACGCTGGGAAAGCTGCCACCCTTTCCACTCACAGCTCTGTCCAAAAGGGAGCTCTCTCGCTCTTTATCTCTCAGTATCTCTCGCTTTCTCTCTCTCTCTCGCTCCTTCTCTCTATCTCTCTGTATCTTTCTGTCAGTATCTCTCTCTCTATCTCTTTCTTTCTCTGTATATCTCTATATCTTTCTCTGTATCTCTCTCTCTCTCTCTGTATCTCTCTTTGTCTCTTTCTTTCTCTTTCAGTATCTCTCTCTCTCTATCTCTCTCTCAGTATCTCTCGCTCTCTCTATCTCTCTCTCAGTATCTCTCTCTTGCTTTGCCTCTCAACTGATTTCGCACAGTCTGCAGCAGACTCAAAGTCAGGGTTTGCACGTGGCTTATTAAGGCAAATCCAATTACATATTCACAAAATCAATACTTCTGAAAAAGGCAATCAAGTCTGTGCAAAAAACGTAAGTTCAAATAGGTTTTTTCCCCAGGAGACCTTCATTTTTGATTATGTATGTAAATGTGATCGTTTTCACGCAACCATCTGCATATCTTATTTTGTATTTTGTAAGCCTTGTAAAATCACTGTGGGATGACTTCATTTAAAACCAAATAAGACTCTTAAAGTACTTCAGAAAGGCAGTAAGCCTCTCCATCTTTATTCTGTTTCTCTTCACCCGTGTCTCTTTCTTGGTTCAGAAATTCTGTTTTATATGTGGCATTGGCTCATCTCAAACATGCTTTATAATGATGCTGTAGTCATGTTACATTAAATTTGCTTCACATTTGCTTAGCAGACAGAATCCAGAGTGATTATAGCTTTAAATATTTACATGTCATCCATTCGTACAGCTGGGTATTTTCTGAGGGAACAGAGCTGCACCAGCAGTGTACCAGGGAATCAAACCAGCAGCCTTTTGAGTTACTAGCATTGTACCAGCATTATACTAGCAAAAGAATCTAGGGAATCTAATGTACTATTACAGTGCTGCTGTGTCTGCTCCTGTGTATTAACAGCTGGTCTGGTTTTCTTTCCAGTTTAACTGCACGTACAGAAAAGCAGTGCAGGTTCCCCCAGTCCAGATCCCTGCAGCTGGACCGAGAAGGAACCCGGTCAACAACGTGACTTTCAGCATGGAGCTGTTCCAGACAGACCTCTTCTTCAAACACGTGCCCCAGGGCGGTACAATCTTAAACAACCGACCCGTCTTTGTGGAGGTAAAGCCCTGGACTGTATGCATTGTAAAAAAAAAAAAAAATCTTTTTTTTCCTCATTTGTTTCACAACACATGATTAATCAGCCCTGCTGACAGTAAGACCATTTCATAGGAACTAATAATTATTCAGATTTATACCCTGTACCAGAGACAAGACTGTGTGTGTAGACATCTGTCTCTTTTCTTTTGTCTGACATTTTCATCTGCACAGTTCCAGAACAGCAGAGGCAAATACTTTGGTAAAAATAAAAAAAGATCAGGGAATGAATCGAAAAGGCCATATCTGAGCCCTAAAGGACGTCTTTAAAATTGTGACTGGTAGCTGGGATCCCAACAACGACAGCTACGTTAACGGTACTGTGGTGCGGATGCTAGGCTAGCAGACTGCAAAGGACAAGCTCTTCCACATGACTAATTCTTGCCACCACCTGCTCACCCTTGCACTGTTTTGAGAATGTTCTAAAGTAGCCAGTGTCCTGTAGAGTGCTGAGGCAGCATCCCGAATTAATGGAACGTTCCCCTTTCATGTGCTGTTGATGGGGTTTACCCAAGAAATGGCTTAGCGGGAGTTATTGCCTGGCGTGGAATGTCAGAGGGGATACAGATGTGAGGTTGCAAAGTGCTTTGATAGCCATCTGGACTGACAGGGCAAACATGTGTGACATGCAGTTTTCAGCAAAAATTATGCAAAAATAATTATGGATGTTAACTTGAGGAAATGCCTTGTGGTTTGCAGATGACAGAATACTGATAAAATTATTTAGGGGGCTAAAAACTTGATTTATAATTGCGATACTTAGAACAATGACTACTTTGACAGTCTACCTAAGTCCTTTCTCTTTTCATCTCATTGCGACATTTTTGACCATTATTTTTGGGTATTTTCAATCCAAACACACAGTTCACGTCCTATGAAAATGTGTTTTGAGTGCTTGGCGCAATGTTTTCACTTAATCCTGCAGGTGAGTCAAAAATCCTCCCCTTAATTTTGTAATTTCAGGTCTCGGTGAACAAAACCGACCAGGATCTGGGCTTCATGATTCAGACGTGCTTCATCTCACTGAGCTCCAAGCCCAGCGTGACCTCAGAGTACACCCTCATCGAGAACATCTGTCCCCGGGACGACTCGGTCAGGTTCTACCCCCTGCGCTCCTTCCCCGGCGCGCAGAACCTGGTGGAGAGGAAGAGGTTCAGCTTCACCTTCAGGTCGAACTTCAACGCGCTCGTCTTCCCCTACTTCCTGCACTGCCAGATGTCGCTGTGCTCCGAGAGACCCTCGGACAGCCGAGGGCTCCCCGAGGTGAGTGACTGACACCCCTGCGCCCTGAACGCCCTGAACTCGCTCGCCCCGTTTACACAGACAGTGCCGTTGGACGTTTGGGTCTTCCTGGTGAATCTGCGCACTCCCTACAGGCACTCCTCACTATCCAGAGCGACTTACACAGGTTATAGTTTTACATGTTACCCAGTTAAACAGCTGGATATTTACTGAGGCAATTCTGGGTTAAGTACTTTGCCCAAGGGTAGAGCAGCAGCGCCCCAGCAGGGAATCAAACCTGCAACCTTTCAGCTACGAGCCCTGCTCCTTACCACTACACCACACTGCTGCCCCCAAATGGTAGTTATCACCAAAATGGTAAAACTGTATTCCATGACTGATGTTGTTTTCACCACTCTTTTTATTTGATAAGCCACTGTACCACTTAGACCTTTTTGTCCAGCTTTCAAGAAATATATTTTCAGTAAGCCTTGCCTGATTGCCTGAGGTCTTTTTGAGATTCTGGGGTGAGACAGAGCCAAAGGTCTGAGGCACGTTCTGGGTCCTGTTTAATGCACAGAAATGAACAGGGCTTGGATTTAGATGAGAAAAATGGGCATGTTTTTTGCATAATTACATGTGTGGTCCATGGTTACAAGGGGGCTGTCATTAAGTTGTCGATATTAAAGGGATGGTGGAAGCACTTGCATGTTTTGCATGGCTTGTCATATACTAGCGTTGGTGGAAACAAAACATATATTTGTCCTATGTCAGTAGCAAGATTGTGGAATGTAATGCGGTAATCTCAGATTTCAACATGAAGACTTTTAATCTCTTGTTCAATGACACTGCTGTTTGAAATCAATTCGTTGTAATGCTGTGATCCTGTGTGACCCTTTTGAAGTGATGAGTAGAGAGAGGACTAGAATTATATCAGCTGATGATAGCAGTGACCCTGGTCTGTGTGTGTCTCTGCAGTGCATACAGCCGGATGAGGCCTGTACCTCGGTCAACTTGCAGATCATCATGGCCATGATGATGACCTCCAGGACTGTCTCGAAAGAGCTGTTTGTGCAGTCTGACCCGCAACCCCCGGAGCCAGAAAGTACGTAGCCACTGATCGTGCGCAACAGTCCATTACATTACATGACATTGCATTCATTTAGCAGACATTCTTATCCAGAGCAGCAATCAGCACAATAGGACATAAGCCGTATCCGTTCAAGCTGAATGAGCAACAGTGTTAGACCAGGCTAACAACACTCCCAGACCATTGAGTCTGAGTATAACACTATTCAAGCCCTACTCTAAGTTAACTTGTGCAACGTGACTAGACAAGGGAAGCCAAGTATACTACCATATATCAGTCACTAGATCACAGAATCCAAAACACATTGCAATACTACATATAAAATAAACAGCAAGTACTACAAGGTGTTGGGGGGCGGGGATTGTGGTGGAACTGAGATGCAGTCTGAAGAGGTGAGTCTTCAGTCTGCGTTGGAGGATGGCCAGTGATTCCGCTGTCCCATGGCTGCAGAGCATGCCCCATGTCTAATAACTGGGGGTTCTAAAAATCTCTGGGAGGCACATCCCTGAGTGACACGCAAGACAGCCTGTCGATCCCAGTCAGGACGGTGTTATGTGCAGTTTGACTGAGCCGGGGCAGGGAAGTTTGGTGTCTGCTTCGGGTCTGAGGTCAGGGAGAGGCCCCAAGGACGTGCAGGCCTCCGTCCTGCCACATCATCCTGTCAAAGCGTAAAGAACACAAGCAAGGTCTCCAGCAAAAAGGCTCCAGTTGTTTTCACTTAGCTGTTCTGAGGCTCCTCTTCGCCCGGCGAGTTCGAGGTGCCTGGTTTGGTTTACTTGGGAACCCTGCCAGGACGTGAGGCCTTAATAACTACACTGTGTATTAACTGGTCCACATATGGCATCAGAGCACTGAGAGAAGGATGGGAAGGAGCATCATGTTTTACTGATTATGATCTAAGCGGGTATAGGGTAATATCATGAGAGCATAATTAACTGCTAGTGGGCTCAGGCAGATCTTTGAAGCGCCATCCCCATTGGTGGGGGTAAACTAGCCAGGAGTGCCTGTTAATGACTGGCAACTCACTTTCCATTTTAATCAAAGTACTCTTACTGAGAGCCTCACATGCTAGGATTTGTACACGAGACATGACTGGTATTAATGAATAAAATATATCATCAAGCTTGATTCGGGCATTATCTTGAGATGATCTTGGAGGGAAGATGACATCAAGTGAAAACCTTTTTTTTTTTGTAAGTTAGCGCACCGCTAGCTATCTGTCAGACCTCTAACTGCATTGGACTGAGTAGAGGTCCTGTATGAGTCAATGCTAATGCCAGCTCAATGAATTGTTTTTCCTGGATTACAATTAGGTAAACTCAGACATGTCATAAAACTAATGGAAAAAAGGGCTTTGAGCTAATAATGCATTTATTTTACATCTCTTATGTCAACATGGCAAGTGGGATTTCATGCTCCAAGCATTGCTTGGTGGGTAGGGACCCATTTCAGCTTGATATCCCAATCAAAGGGGGGTCTTCTGTGGCTTGTTGGTGCACACGAAAAGCATTATGCCGCCTGTGTAGTTTTATTGCTGCTCCGCGTCTGTAAATTTCCTTTTCGGCACATAGTCCTGAGTTGTAAGGAAGTCCAACTTGACTCATTTATTTCCCTTGCCTGACATCCAGTTGCTGAATACGGACAAACGGTTGTGTAAAGTCTCCTCGAGGTCAGAGAGCCTTTGAAAAGAGATGGGATCAGAGCTCAGTGGCAAGGGAGTGAAATGATGAGACAGCTCTTTTTCCCCCCTTTCCTTAGACAGCTGGCCTTTGGCAAACAAATACTGTTGACATCTAAGCACTCCTGCCCCCAAATGCCACATCATCCAGTCAGGGTGTGCTTGCCTTTTACATGTTCACCCTTACAAACGTCTGACCATTGCAAAAAAGGCAAAGCGTTAGAAGAGCAAAGGATTCTGGTCCATGTTCTGTGGGGTGGGATAGTTTCACAGCTTCACAAGCAGAGCAGGACAGAACAGCAGCTGACAGAGATGCACAAACCCACCATCCCACTGTCAGCTTTTACCCCTCAGGGATCTCTTTGAAGAAACACATCCTCTCAAGGCGTTCCTCTAGAAACCCGATAACCCACCAGGAAGTTCTTTTTGGAAAATAAAACACAGGGTGACAGTGGAAGAGTATCTCAACTTTGTCATACGTCCTGTGAGATTCAAAAAACGGAAATGTGGGTGGAGGGTTTTTTTTTCGGAACCCGCCTCGCTTCACTCATCCCGTTGGACGGCTCAGGATAGCTCACAGAGCTGTTCCTTCCTCATTTTTGACTCTCCTCCTCTCCTCCTTTCTGCCGCGGCGGTATTTCCAGGCCTTCTAATCTGGTTGTCTCGGAGTCAAAGGCGACAGTCTCCTCCCTTTGCTCTGGTTTGTCCTCTGGCCTGGGAAATCCATACACAGCCAGTGGTGTTGATGGCTCAGCATTGTGTTGCCCAATATATTCAGCCACGCCGGGGAGAGATAAGGAGGGTGCCGTGCTCTAGCAGTCATCCCTCGGGAAGACCTGTCATCGTTCGGAGCAGGGAATTCAAATCCCGAGGTGTTCTTTCCAAGAATAGCTGTCATTGTTAACGGCAGGGCTCTCGTGCTGGACCAGAACCAAACTTCTGTTGCTCTTTAGGATCGCCGTGACAAACGAGCCTTTGTAGAAGAAGAATGGACACAACTGCAACGCGTTCATTTCTCAAAGGAACCAGCCCTGCCTGATGAAACTGAGAGCTGTTTGCCTTTGATGCGATTCGAGATGCAAAACGAGCGCATTTGTATCCGTTGGCAGACAGTGGTGCCTTTATCTCATAACCACAACGCTCCCAGTCAAACAGAATATTAAAAAAATGCTCCTTAAGCCTTGCAGAATTGCACATGATAAAAAATGCACCCTGTATTGTCACTTTGTTGTGACCGTCTTTCCTCGCCTCCCAATCCAAAGTTATTAAGATGTCTGTCAGGCCTCCGTTATTGAAGTGCTTGAGACAGCTGTGGCATTGAAGCCGAAAAGAAAGGTTGTTGTAGTGATGACCATAGTTTTTCTCTTCTAACTGTATATGTAAAGCAGTGAGCCGGATTACACTGTCCAGCTATACGTTGCTCAAAAGAGGATTTACGTCTGTGTCTTTCTGTTCCAGCTCCCTCCATCCAGAATATTCCACTGCCGCCCGTGGACTCTGGGGAAAAACGTAAGTTCACCTCAAAAAAGACATAAGGGTATACAGAATTTGGGGGAGGGGACATTATAATATCAGAAGAATTGCATATCAATGTTGGGCATCGGCACTGATTAATCGACATAGCGAACAGTGGATGAAAAGTGATGCCTTATTTGAAAGTATCAGATGAAGAGTAGGGTGAAAGTAGTGGTTTTTCTCTTTATTTGCAGACATCATGTACGTCCTGGACACTCCCACTGTGGTCGGGATCGCCTTCACAGCCTTTGTGATCGGAGCACTCCTAACGGGAGCCCTGTGGTTCATTTACTCACACACAGGTAAGTGTTCCCTCCTGTCTGTCTAGCAAGTTTTATGGGAAGCCTAACCACTGCTTGAAACAGCCCATAATCTAACACAAATATACCGCCTTCCTCAAGCCCAATTTGTGGCGTAGAAAAATTTCTTTGTGAAAAATATAGAAGCCCAAAATTCCTTCGTGGTTTAATGTATTTTTGAGTATATCCTGTTTTGTTTTTGTTTTTTTTTTTTTTTTTTTTGGGCGAGGAATGTCAATGGTATTGTCAGCACAATAGTTTCCAGGGCCTTCAGTGCTCCCACTTGGACTACACAGGAAGGCACACACAATCCAACTGCTGGATGCCAAAACTTTCCTCACTGTCTCAAAATTGACTTCTAACCCCTTGGAGGAAGAGCCAGTAGTTTGGTGGTCAAAGCCACTCTCTTGGGCTGGCTGTCGGGTGACCCGTCATGGTGGACTTGCTCCTTGCTCACTCCGCCACGCTGTATCTGTTATATCTGAACAACTGACGTGGTTAGCCACACCTGGCCGGTACATGGCGTCCCAGAGCACAGAACCCTTTCAGCGAGCGGCACCAGGGAGTATCGCGTTCTGCCGCTCGTGTTTTCAGCTCAGATCTCTGCAGATTAACACGGGAAATCGAAATTGTTGAGGAAATATAAACAGGGCCATGCCTTGATACGAGGAGACATTGTTACGGTTGTGTGGTTTAAAAGGAGGTACCAGCCAAGGGACGGGGAAGATGATGTTTATGTCGTCTGGCAAATGGGATCCTGCTGTTTCTGCCCCGAGAGGAATGCTAAAGGGTGTCTGGCTAAGTGCTACATTGCTGTAGCTGGCTCTCTCCCTGAGCCCTGCGGAGAAAAGATCACTTTTCATTTCTGCAGCATGCGCGGAAGATGAAATGTCTGTAGCTCTTTGAGGCCGTCCAAAGAGATCAAGTGTATCTTAACCTGCTGTTTATTCTGGAAGTCCTTCAAAAAAGTTCCTTTCTCTTATTTTAGTGCTCTTTCCTAGAGAGACACAGGTGCAGAAACATTACCAGGTCATTTGATTATATTGTTTGCCAAAGATATTTAAAGCAAAAAACTCAAACAATCCGCATTTGAGAACAGAGCTATTTTAAGAGTTACTAGAGGTTTTTCAAGGTGTTAGTCACATTTCATTGCACCCTGGTGTTGTGATCTGTCACGGTTTATGGTATTTTGTGATTACAGGAATGTATAATTCGTCAAGGATTCAAGAAGAGTTTTATATGAACGTATAGTTTAAGAATTATTAGGGGACCATTTCAGGCTATAGTCTCCAATGTTCATGAGAATGACATTTGTCAAAAATAAAAGGGGCAGAGATGATAGCTCCCAGAGGCCAAAGAAGGGGCTCAAAGTTACTCACTCCATTCCCCAACCCAGCCTCTATGCAATGGGAAAGTGATGACTTTAGCCACAACCCAATGTCCCAACATGGACATTTCACGATGGGAGTCCATATTTATAAAATTCCTATAAAAAGCAACCTCTGAAATATCGTCCAAAGATATTTCCAGAAGAGCGAAAGATACAAAAAAGATTCCCCTTCGTCCTCCGGGGGCACAACAAAGGCAATGGAAAAAGCTTGTAACAAAGCATTTGAAATGACTCGGGGCAGCCAGGGGGCTACTTCAGGACAGCCCCACCTTAGCGAATGTGCAGTTGAAGGGGTCTGACAGACAGCAGTGGAGAGGCTTAATGTGTGATCACTGTGTCCTCCCCTTGTGGTTTGGCAGCACTGCTATGGAGCTTCATTCTCCAAAAACTCAAACTCGTGCATAAAAGTGTCAACACTGGTTGAGGCCTGGTTCAACAATAGCAAACTATGACACAGGAAAAGTAGTAATTATTAACTATCAGTTAGCGTTATGCCCTTAGGCTTTTCTCTAAAAACATTGCTGAGATAGAAAAGACTGGATTGATATTAACACTATGAATACTTGAATATTTTTAATACTGATCCAAGTAAACGAATAGTGATTCCCTGAATGAATATTTGAAAAAGGCAATATTTAGCCTCATCCCTAATAGCTATGCCTGAGGCCCATTTTAAGTGTAATAAGAGCCGGGCACATGGGGAAGAGGGAGATATGTGGCTGTAAAGAGTCATGGCGAGCAACAGGATAGGAACGGAGCCGCAGTAAGTCAGGAAGGAGGGAGGGTGGACACTGCTCAGACAAAGGAGGTAGTGTTGTGGAGTAAGGAATGGCAGGGCAGAGGAAGACTTATCACGCATGTCCCACTGTGCCAGCTCAGAGGAGGCCGAAGTCTGTCACTCAGCCATGCTTCAGACCCACTGTTTCATAACTCTCTGTCCGGAGGGAGGCAGCGAACTCTACGTGTTTCAGACAGGAAGGTTCTCCTCCATCTACTGCACACTGTGATTGTGTCAGAGGTGGCCTTAGTCGTTCCTTTTTACATGGTTCCGCGTCCCAGCAGAGACAGGTTTGCTGTTTTTGCTTTAAAATGCAGACAAGGATTTGAATTTAGATCGGAATTAATGCAGTGTTTTCACTTCCATGCTCAGTGGAAATGTCTTCCACCAGTCTTCCATGGGTGGCCTGTTGAATAAGAATAAATCAGCCATTTTGACTGTCATCATCATCTGTTTTAATCCATAGGGTAACGTCTTATTGTCTTGGTGACTGTGGATCTAATTTACTCAATGGTATGAAATCATTTGAGGGGTATTCAAGATGTTCAGGATGTGGCCAGTTTATTTGTTTATATATCTGACTATGGATAAGTGGGCTTATACAAGAGGTGAAAATTACTAGTTGGCAGAGCCAAATCAATTAACCTCAAATGAGTGGAGATTCAGTTTCTCCTTTCAGGTTGCTCATGAGTGACTGCACATTTATGGTAAATATGAGGGCTAGTTAGGTCTTATGTACACTTGTACTTTTAATATGTCATGGATTTGAGAGCTAACGGTAAGTCAGTGGCTCATTTGTTCCATTTTACTTAGCTGGTCTTAATATTGAAAGGATTTTGGCACGCGGAGAAAGGGTTTATTTCCATCCATAAGTGCCAGTGACCCTCAGATACAGAAGTACGTGATAGGAGGAACCGGGCTGGCGGAGATACAGTAGGGGTGAAGTATCAGGGCACTGGCAGGTTTGCATCCTGGAAATGAATGGGAGGCCACTCGTTTCCATGGCTTTATATTTTAGGACATGCTGAAAACAGGATGTCCCTACAAATGAAGCCCCATTGATCTTGGGAGGCCTTTTCTGTATAAATCACAACAAAGGCTGAGTGGGCTGTCTTCCTCAGCGGCAGCTTGAAGGGGAGGGCCCTCAACAAACAAGGAATCGCTGAGCGAAGTAGGTCAACGGACTGTCACTGTCGGGAGACAGGCTGTACCGCAGGAGAGTGGTCATCGGTCAATGGGTTCCAGCTGTGACATGTTCATTTTCACCGTCCCAAGAAATTCCAGATTAAACTCCCAAATGCTAAAAAAGCTGTGATCAGCACACAGTCCTGAGTATATCTGGTCTCTAAGAATGAGGTTATTTTATCATTGTTGTTTATTTGCCTCAGTAAACGTCCCTTATCCAGGATCCAGGGTGACCAGCATTGCATATATTTTCCATA
Source organism: Megalops atlanticus (assembly GCA_019176425.1). Lineage (NCBI taxonomy): Eukaryota > Metazoa > Chordata > Actinopteri > Elopiformes > Megalopidae > Megalops > Megalops atlanticus. The sequence goes on from CM032896.1 coordinate 6,314,915, forward strand.
TAAACTGTTTATGCAGCTGAATATTTATGATTAAAGTTAAGGACCCTCCTTAAAAACACAACAGCAGCACCCCTATCATGGATTCACTCCCAAACCACCTGTGGGCAAGCCCTGTTCCCCATCAGATACTCAACAACGCTGCCCCGTTTTTACTGTCACCTGGGGTTTGGATGTGGTCAGAGCTGGCTGGCTCTCAGGCCAGGCCTCAGAGACTGAACCTAAAAGGCAGTGCAGGGCCCGTGAGCAGAGTTGCTGTTTTTATCTGGAGCTCTTGGCAGTGCTTCCTTGGCAGAGCTCAGCACAGCAGAGGGGCCAGAGAGGGGGGAATCGGTCTGCCGAGGATCTTCCAGCCAGACGAACGGGGGGAGCAGACGCAAGGCTCTTTCGGAGAGCTCAGCGCAAACGCCTGCATCGCACATGGGCAGCATCTTCCGCCGCCCTCGGGCGGCCGTGTAGGAAGGGAGGCTGCTCAAAAAAACAACGAACGGATGGAGGGTGTTTTCGTAACACACACACACAAAAAAAAAAATGGCGTGCCAAATATGTACAGTAAAACAAACAAAAAAAAGTGCTGCAATTCCCCCCCATGCTAGATGAACGTTACTGAAACAAACAGCGTTTTTAATTCGCTGACAAACTGCTTCGATTCTCTTCCACGTCCCCCCCTCGCTCCCCCCGGGGGGCAAACAGGAATGCGCATTTGAAATGGTCTGCGATAAACAGGCATGCTCAGCCAAGGAGAGCGGTCTGCACCTTGTTTACTCTGTGCTAGGCTCGCTTAAATCGTGGAAACTCAATACAGAGAACGAGGGGGGGATGGGGGGGAGGGAGTGGGGGTTGGAAAATAAGCCTTGCATCTTTCCATTGGTTTTGCTCCCTCACTGCGCTGGAGGGGACGGTTCCTAAGGACATGGCCGCCTGGCTGAGGCCTCTCTGCTTTAAAGAGCTGACCCCTTGGCCGGGCAGTTTATTATTCTCCCTCCGTGGCCTGTGGTGAGGCTCACGCCCGAGCCAGCGGTCGTCACCTTCATTTAAAACCACAGTAATGAAGAGCTCGCCGTTCCTGCAGAGGAGTGTGATTGTAGTCAGAAATGCTGCAGAATAATATTTTTGGTGAAATGGGGCAAGACGTTTTACCCGTCAGCAACAATTAAAGCGAGATTTTTTTTACAAGAAAATCTCTACAAATACACATGGTTTGTATCTCTATCAAGATGTTGGATCTGAACAGCTATGTTGTCCATTTTCTTTTGTTCGCAGCAATGTCTTGCTCAACCCAGCAGAATATTGCATTTCCTTTTTGAGGTTCTTGTTCAGTTCAGCTTGGCCCAAAGTCCTCATTTTGAGCAAGCTCAAAACGTCAGTGCGTGCGGACCCAGATCATATTCCTCCCCCACTAATCCGAATGTTTGGTGTCTTTGGGCGCAAGCTAAGATGGTCAGAGAGGGGGGCAAGTGTGGAGCCAAGAGGCACCGCTAACACGGAGTTGCTGCGCACCTCTCCGGCCGGTGTCTGATCCTCCATTTTCGCTCTCTCTCTCTCTCTCTTGCTCTCTCTCGCTCTCTCTCTCTCTCTCTCTCTCTCTCTCTCTCTCTCTCTCTCTCTCTCTCTCTCTGCTCAGGTGAGACGGCGGGCCGGCAGCAGGTCCCCAAGTCCCCGCCGGCCTCGGAGAACAGCAGCGCGGCACCCAGCATCGGCAGCACACAAAGCACACCCTGTTCCAGCAGCAGCACGGCCTAGCCCGGGGGGCCGCCCCCGGCCTGGGAGCGCAGGAAGGCCCCTTCGGGTCATGCGGACTGTTTGTTGACCTTCACTTTCCCAAGGATGAAAGGGATTATTTTTTGAGTTGGTTTTGAAAGAGGAGAAGGGTGTTGTTCTTTTTTTTTTATTCCCAATTCTGCTTTTTTTTTTTTTTAATTTTTTTTTAGGTTTGGCGACCAAAGAAAAATCACCTGATGCCCTCTGGTTAACAGCAGTCAATGCCCTTTCCATTCCATACAAAAAAGTATACAAAATGTGCAACAGAACTACTACATTTTTTTCCAGATGCTGCTTTATTCTCAGCTCTTTAGTTTTTACCTAACATGGTAAAAGCCTGTAAATCTTTATAGCATATGGATGCCCACTGATGTCATAATTGGGTCATGTAGACTAAAGAATGTTATTTTCTTGTTTTGTGAATATTGTAAATACTCAGAAGTGTTACTGACAGCGGAAAGCAAATATAAAAGCAAAGTGTTCTTTGATTTTTCTAATTAAATACAAGGCATAAGAACATATGGTAAAATTGGGAAAATGGCATCGAGCCAGTATTTAAGTTTGCCAAATATGTATTGTGCTTGGTATGTTAAATCCATCTGCAGTCTGGGTTTGTGGACAGTAAACATGGAAAACATTCCTGTGCACATTATCAAAAGATTAGGCTTTAGATCTAAAGCCTAAAAAACTGTAGTTGCTGCAAAATAATGTGACTTTTCAGGGTCTTACGCCACTAATTGCCACATCCCGTACATTTTTATTCATACACACCAAATAATTTACAGCTGTGAGCCCAGAAGTTCAGTCACAGTCCAAAGCTTTTAAAGGAATGCTAAAAGAAAGATATTCATTTCTTGCTGGATGGCTCTGGTAAGAAGAAACCTCTATCAGTATGATTAGAGTTAATTTGTACAGAGCCTTGAGAATTCAGGCTGCACACAGATTCAGATCTATTTTCAAGTCTTAATAATGATTAATTAGCATTTAGCATACATGTACTTCTAGTTTACTATACAAGCTTTTATACTTATGTGTAATTCATTATTTTCCCTGGACATACCCTAGAAGTCACCAATATAATCATACCGTCCAAAAATCACATGAATGTTAAAAAATACTATTTATAGTGGGTTTTGTATTTTTGGAACTTAAAGGGAATCAAAATACATATAAAAACAGTATATTTGTACTAATCACCTTATGTATATATGTAGAAGAGTAAAAAAATGTATAGACTAACTCATTCATATCAGATTATAAACCTAATTGTGTGTTTCTTGTTGCTGACCTTACTCATAGAATGTATTTTATCTTAAAGCTTTTAAGTCATTGTTTGCAAAACATGTAAAGATATCTTCAGAGAAGACCACAGAGTATTTTAGTAAGACAGGTATATTTTTTAATATTTTGTGGAAGGTTTGTATAAAGTTATATGTTTTAAGGTATTCCCTTAAATAGAGCCATCCTATAATTTTGTTTCCTCATGTACTGTGAATTTTTGTGCCATTGTATTTTTCTAATATATATAATAGATGTTTTGTTTGTGGTTGTTTGAAAGCTTGGCTTTTTGTATAGATTTATCTTTTTGTGGTGATTGCTCTTAAATGTAAGCATCTGGTGGAACTATGCAGCAAACCAAACTATTTACATTCTTTGCCAGTTCATTTGTTTTATGAATGTGATTGTGCTACACACTGCCTAATCTAGTGAATACATTTAAGGACAATAAGGCTTTTGTATACTTTGGCAGCATTTAAATTTAAATACTCAACCTAAGAGGGGTCTCAGGAGATATTATGAATACGTTGTTTGCAGTTGTCCATATCAGACCATATCAGTTAATTTTTTAACACCTTTTTGGGATTTTTTTTTTCCACAAGTTTTTTGTATCTTGGTCTGAGAGTTAAAATCACACATCTACCCATTGCCAAATCAGTTTGTTAATTTTAGCTATATGAGAATGTTAAAAACTTCACTTTTGAAAGCTATGATCACCATAATGATTGCATCTGCTTTTTTTCAGAATTGCAGTTCTTTATCCTGTTACACACAAATCTTGTGCTTTCAAAAAGCAAATCTCTTTCTGTTAAGTGTGTAGATGCAAAGGTTATGCAAACTGTTAATATATGTTGTGGCATTTGTGGTGAACGCTGTTTCTTTTGCTACCGGAAGTATGAGTGAGTAGAAAGCCAGTCATCCTTGTTTGGTTATCATTGTTTAGCTATTTAGCTTCTTTACAGTCCGACAGGTTCCCTCTTGTAACACAGCTGTTCTGTGAGTGTCATCACCTCCTCTACCTACTCTTAACTTTTAACTCTCTGCGCACTTTGTGTGGGTGGGAATACCTGTTATGCTATGGGCTGGTTTACCTGTGCAATCATGCATTAAAACTTAAAAACAACCAGACTGATCTTTGCACTTTGGTAAAAATGCCCATTTGCTCCAGCTACTATAACATTGAGGTCAGTCCTTCGTGGAACCTGAGCGCAGTCGACTTTAGGCTATTACACCCATGTACAATAAAGTCTGAAATAAGATCGTACAGATGTGAGATTTTTCCTTGTCTTATTACCCTTCGTGGAAAAGAGGAAGCTTGTGGAGTCAACGCGCTATTGATCAATCCTAATAAGAGTGTGCTGAAATACCTGCTTTTGTGGAATTCTGCAGCACAGCCTCAGTGTGGGTGAATAATGAACTCATGGAAAGGCAAGCCCAGCTGTGAGCATGGCTGGCTTCGGCTCCCCTCCCAGCCCAGCCCCCCCCCACTATATGTACACAGAGAGTTAACAGCCCTGGCAGCTGTGCCTCAGGAGAGCAAGGCTTATAACCTGCAAGTCAACCCCATCTCCTGGTTTCAGTTTTAGGAGTTAAATTTTGCCTTCTGACAGTTGGATCTGTAAAGTTTATCTACCTCTATCTACCTCACAGTTGTTTTTTTTTTTGTTTGTTTTTGGGGGCAGGGAGGTTGGGGGTGGGGTTGGGGGTTGGGGGGGGGGGTTTATGCTTTGCAGCTCATCATTTTGTGGCCTCTGGACAGTTACAGTAAAAAAAAAAATCAAAATGAAACCGGGGTGTTCAACCACACAGGACATTGCAGCGCGTCTTATATGTTCATCAGTAACCCAATGGAAAAGTGTCCTCCATTCCAGGACCATTATTTTACACTTCCCTTCCTGGAGACTGCATAATGTCCTGAAATATTTTCCTACAGGAAGGGAGAATATTAATGAGTCTGTACAGTTAACAAAAGAAATAAAGATTGAACATCTTGCCAAGATGAGGAGGACTTTATGCTTAAGGTGTAAAAGTAACTAGAGCGAGAACGTTACAGTTCAGTCAAGGCCAGTTTGAACACCTTGGTTTTAAAGCTTTTTGTGTTTTCTTTTCAGTATACTAAGCTGGTGTAAGGAATCTGTGCTGTAAATATGCATGGCTATCATACACATAATAAATTCTTATCTTTCATAACGGTGTCTTCTCCCCTTTTTCCACTCTGTTGAACCAATCTGGGTTTAACTCATAATTGAAGATAAATATTTATCTACATTAACAGCCTAATTTGGTAACAGTTGGAGAAGGGTGGATGTTTATTTCTGTGACTTGGATCCTGTATTTCATCTGTGCAATGCTAACTCTCTCCGACTGACCCCGCGCATGGGACAGTTGTCCCGGCCCCGCGGACGTGCTGTTGTTTGTTTTTGAACAATAAGAGCTCAGAGCTGTTGGCTTTAGAAATGGGTCGTGACTCTGAGCCCCTGACTCCTCTCGTGATGAAGTCATGAGATAATGCTTTAGCGATTTGGAGAGGGCCTTGATGAGCTTTGGATGGAGTTGTTTGGGGGACGGGGGGAGGAGGAGGATGAGACGTGCGCACTCTTGACTCCGGGCTCGTCTCCTAGATGGCCACAGCTGGTGCGTCTCCACTTGTCCCAGAGGCAGATAGAACCGCCCCGCGAAGTCGGAGAGGCAGGCCCCTAGCGAGCAGGAAGAGGGTCAGCGACGACACTGTGTCCCAAAGTAAAACACTCGTGCCCCCAGACTCCCCACTTACAGCGCGAGTGCAAACCTCCTGGAGGCTCTTAGCATATGATGCCACTCCCCAGCCCCAGGGACCGGAGCTGTCCGTCAGAGCTCCGATGGTTCCAAGATTGCACAAGCCAGGAGGGACCACTTAAACTAAGGGATATGCTTTAGGTGGATGACTCATTTGTCAAAATGTTTACATAATACTTTGAGCATTTATTTTATTGTTTATTTAATATGTTGTGCCAGGTGATGGTTGATTGGCACTTTATATAGGTTTACACAAGTATGCAAGTACTGTACAACTTTTATTCAGGTACACACTATTATATGAGGTAACTTGTATGATTGCATTAGTAATGCACCAAATACCATTTTGGCCCAAATAGGAGGGGGACCTGATTATACCTCTGTTCTGCAAAGAAACTTTGCAGTGTTTTCTTCTGCAATATTTTGTAATTAACTGCATACAATTTTGTAATTATCTTTCAACAATGAAGTAAAGGTTGTGCTGGTAATCCAATAACTAGGTCCTATATTCCACCAAAACTATTTACATGTTTTACAAAAACAAAAATGGAATTTTCCACAACCTTTTAAAACTAAGAGCTTTTCGTCATCTCACATTTCCATATTTGCTTCTAATTCATTAGCTGCCATGGTTTTAAAATTGTGCTCATAACTCTCTCAGTCCCTTTGGCAGGCTTATCCAGTTTCCTATTGGTACGCTAACTGCTGAATTTACACTCTGTGCACTGGTGCCACTTCAGCCAATGATGCCATCTTTCACCACTTAGCATTAGCAATTTTGCCTTGATTGTGAATATTACAACAAGCTGCATTTTTAAAATTTATAGTTTAGGTTTCTTTTATACTGTTTGGTGTATTACCAATTTCATATAATTGTAACTCCTGATTTGTCATTTTCATGAAAACATTTTACGTGAGAGAACTGGTTTACTGGTTTACAAGTTTTCATTTAACAGTCAGAGAGAGCACTTGGTATTTTAAAAACTTAACATATTCCTGCATCTACTTGAATCACATATGTGGGATTTCACAGTGAACTCAGCGGATGCTGTAGACTGTAATGTAAATGTAATTACACCTTATGCTCAGAAGCAAGACAGTAACTAAGGTGGCAACTGACTTGCATTCAAGCTGAGAAAACGCAATGGGATTTATTATGCGTATATAACCCTGAAGAGGCCAACTAATTCAGCGCAGATTCTTGTCTCAATGTAATTACTGTAAGTAGGTCAAGTCGACTTGTTTTTGGCTGGGTTTTGCAGCCACGCAACAAAAGGCAGACCACCTCTGGTGGTCTCAGACACCTCCCTTACACACCACTTTCTTGCGCAATTGTTCATCCGCTTTTGATTGTTTGAGTTGTGTCTGGAGGGGTTCCGTTCACCAGAATGTAGCGAACACCCGCAGAGCTCCCATTGGACCATTGGGACGATATGTGACCGTCACCACATCCCATGATATGGTCTGTTCGTGTTCTCAGTCCCTGTCGTGGGGTCCACTCCTTGCACTCACATTGAAAGTGCGGAGTGGCTTGGAACATTAATGTGATCGTTCCTTATCCAAGGATGTATCAACACCCTCAGTTAGGTACTCACATTTCCTCCTACACTTCTGAAACGCCTTCCTCGCCACAGGGTGACCTTCCCTGAGTTTGTGCATGCTATTTGATCACCCAGCTTAGCTTTATTTATGTTACATGGCTTGGTGATTTCTGCCCTGCTTCAGTAGCAATGCATTAAGAATGCAGGGGCCAATCCACAGGCATGGCCCAGTCACTTGAGCTACAGCACTCTGGTACGGTCTCAGAATACAACAGTCGTGGCTGTCGCAAACAATCTGTCACAGGTTAAACTGGGTTTAGGAACCCTGAACCAGTCAGTTTCTTTGCTCAATTATGCATCTGTTCATCAAATGCAAATGTTGTGAAAGCAAATGCATAACGCCGCCTTGTTTTCTGGGAAGAGTGATTCAGATTTCACAGCCAGATTCTAATACATTTCGAAATCAGTTCTCCCTGCACGAGGAATGCATTCTCCTCAGACCTCATCCAGAGTGAAACATAAAAGGCAGCCCTCCTCGTCGACACGTCGTTTTGAAGTGCTGTGTTTTGAGGGGTGTATCTGGGGTTCCATATGTTTCTCGGCCTCTTCTGGGAAGCGCTGCATCTTCAGCCTCCAGATGTCGCAGAAACCGCGCAGGCTCCGGCTTAGTGCGCTGTTGGTTTCGTGATTGGATTTTGCTGATTTCATTATGCTGTCTGGACTGTTTAGACAACTTGAAGGTTCTAAGCAGGGGCCCCAGCCGGGGAGAGGAGGAGGCAAAGGAAAGCAAAAGAGACCCCAAAGCAAGCGTGCAGGGCGGTGTCCTCCGAACCCTCAGCCAGCAGATATAGCCGTTCACTCCCTACCCTGGAGGGTCTGGGAGGCTACCTCACAGCCAAACCGAAGACTAATAAAGTCAAAGCTTCCTCTTAGGTTCAGTCAATCATACAAGACGACTGCTAACGTGCACTTTCTCATCAGCCTGTAACATTTGAAAGAGCGATCAGGGCTTTTTTTTTTTTGGTCTGTTGGGTGGTGTTCAAGGAGCAACGAACTCTGATTGAGGTCTCCCAAAGCCCCTCGCCCCCCTGCCCCCCCCCCCCGTCTCTACAAGCGCCTGTTTCGCGAACCGCAAAATTGGAACCCGCTGTTCCTGTCTTTCCACCATGGCTCCAGTGCTTCGCCGCCCTATCTGGACCATCTCTCAGCACACAGAGCAAAACCCAAAACTGTTACCGCCGTTCGTCCCAGGACGCCTCCCAAGAGAGCCAAACTGTCAGCGGGCAGGAGGCGGCCACACTGCCAGCAACACATCTCCATACTGTTCAGCTCTGGGAAGGGGGATCAGGGCGCAAATTATCCCAAAAATGTTTGTGTGAATATCCTTTTAATGAGCTTTGGCGGAATAAAGAGTTTGACGTATTCTCTCATGATACAGCATAGCTTACTGTGAGGTCTTGTCCTCGATTCAACCGTTACTAAAACGTGGGATCTTCTACTCCCCTATGGGTGAGAGAAATCTGCAATGAAACATTTTTTGGTAGAGCATTTTTAGTGAGCTGTAACACACACGTTAAGATAAAGTTTGACTTTGAAGTGAACACACAAAATGCATCTGTAAACGTAAAACACCCTTTGATCACTCGTGACAGCTTATTGGTGGATGTGAAATCTGCTTGTTTCTCCATGACTGAATTATAAATGTTTGCTTTATTAACGCTGTTGTACAGTCAGTTTAGCGTCCCCTTTGGTCCCACAAACAAAACCAAAACTGTAGGACACAGGGCCTTTACTAACTGCTACTAGTTCTAGAAAAGCTTCACAAGTGCATTTCAGCATAGAATATATTACATTACATTATTGGCATTTAGCAGATGATCTTATTCAGAACGACTTACATAGGTTACAATTTTTACATGTTATCCATTTATATATTTGGATATTTATTGAGGGAATTGTGGGTAAAGTAATTTTCTCAAAGGTACAGGCAGCTGTGCCCCAGCAGGGAACCGAACCAACAACCTTTCGGTTACGAGTCCTGCACCTTACTATGCTAAACTGCTGCCCCATATAGACCTCACCTGTAACGCCACATCCTAAGCCTCAAATAACTGGGGACTTTGGGCTTCTGATGATATGTTCATTCAGTGTGACGTTAATTTCATTTCTGGTGTGTACAAAGATGATTCCGTTACTTGGTTCCAAATCTGACAATTCATGTCAATCTCCAAGAGGATATTTTCTATGCACACTACACCATAGCATTGTCTGTGTTTATTAAAAACTGAGAGCGATTTTTACCAGGACCTTTAGCTCTGTATTCTGACTGTGAGTTAGTCTGTGCGTACGCTGACAGGCAACGGAGGGTTATTTTCTTTACTGCTGGAAACACTGGAACGCGTTCAGCACAGGAATGAAATTAGAACCAGAAGTCCCACAGCGACCGCCGGAGCTGCGTGTGCTTGCGTGCGGTCACATCGCGCTGCCGACGAGAAAAGTAACGCTGGCGTGGTTTTCCGCCACGGCTCTCCTTCCTGCAGTCCGCGGCGGACTCCAGCTCTGGCCGAGAAACGGACGCTATTGCTGCGCGCCGCTCGTGAATAGGCTTATCAAAAGTCCAGTGTTTTAGGTGGTGGAGCACAGCAGCACATACATCACGGCTAATCACATTTCACCAAATTTAAACATCAGCTAAGCGTGCGGAGGGAAGGCAGTGATAAGCACCCCATTCTTTGCCTGAGACCCCATTCATCAGAGCAATACATGGCAGATGGCCCCCACTCATATCACAACTAAACAGTGTCACTTAAACAACTAGTCATCTCCATGCCAATATCAGGGACATTAATGAAATAATCTCACAGACCTTTGTGTAAATTTTTTGAAATCTGAAAACATTTGTCATAATATTTGTAACATGGATATTTTTGGCGTCTTACCCCTAGTGTGCACCGACTGAGAAATAAAGACAGAGAGATACACATGCTGCGGTTAGTATAAATTGCTGTGCCGTTGCCCAGGTAACCTGGCCTGGGACCAATGTAAGTAATCTTATCTTTTCGGTTGACAAAGTCAGGAGTGGGGCATACCCTAACTTGTGAAGGATGGCTGTTTATCATTGAGGGCACAAGTTATGTCATTCTCAACTGTTTGTCCTGAAAACAGAGAGAGGCAATTACTCCTTCAGTTTTAAACTCCAGAAGATCAGACATCTTTAATCTTTCTTTGAGGAAGCGGTAAAGACAGTGGGGGATGTCTCCTCCGTTCCGCAGTATGAATGTCTGTCTCTGTGATGGCTATGATGGTTATAACACTGAGCATTGTTTGCATAAAGCACAATGTTTTTATTGTGGTGCTGTGCAAACCACAAAAGAAATGAGACCGCTCTACCCCCTCAAATTACATGCTGATCCATGTTTATACCAGGAATAATATTTTCGGAAGTGCTGCATGTCTGTATAAAAATACTCGTACAAATAAACTAATCACGCACAAAGAGGCGGACTTGATTGTTATTTCTATTATGACTTAAATAATACAATGGATTTAGAGAGTAAAACTGTTGTGCCGTTTTTGGAGGACAAAACTGTATATCAAGGAACAAACCAGCACGGGACCACGCCCCCCATATTGGCCCCAAAACGCAGCACAGACGTTCCAAGAATTAGACTCTGGTCTTCCTCTAATAGAACCACAACTTGGAACGCAGTACAAAAAAGGGGTCCGGAGTACCACACAGAAACAAACCCCAGAAAACCACAATGCTGTGTACCCAGCCTAAACGCAACCAGATGTGCAGTCCCCGGCTCTCTAAACCAAACTAAACACACACACACACACACACACATTGGTGAGGGCTCGATCCCAGTTGATCACCTAAGTGCTTGAAGAAACAGATGTCGAGGCTATGTTTTTAAGAGCTGAGGCTACCTTTACAGCCAAAGGCACTACCGAAAAGGTGGTGGAAGTAGAGCTCAAGCTGAAATATAAAGTGTGCATGAGGTAAACACTCCCAGAAACAGCTGGTTATAATCTGTAGGTCAGAATACACATGGAATAACATATATGTTTTCATTCTCGAAGAAAGTGTTCATGAGGGATCTGTGTTCGTGGTGGCACATGCATTAGCTAAGACGCTTCAAGATGCTAAAACAAATATATTTGGAGTACTATTTCACATGCACATTATTTCATATGAAGGCATGGTGATTGTTACATTGACGTTATTCCTATTAAAATGGTTTGTTTCCAGAAGGTTTATTTTACAAAAGTAATACATGTTGACAGCCTCTGTTTGAATTTGGAAATGCTGTATCAAAATAATCCCTCACATTACTGTCCCTTCAAGGAGAAAAAAAGAGGCTTTTGGGAAGTGTGGAGAGATTCAGTAAATGTTTCTATTGTCTATTCATTAGCAGTTTCTTGCTCTCCAATCACTGGGTGCTGGAATCAGACTGCAGCACTTTGGATATACAGTAATGCAAGCAGCAAGGCAGTTACACACAGACAAGATACTTTTACAGCAGTATCATCTGTATTTCTGTGAAGGAACATCCTTTACCTGTCTCCCAAAAACTAATGTGTTTAATTGTCAGTTGTCTCTAAACAGACAGATCTCATCAACTTTATTTCAGATCAGGATAATTGTGATTGTTATCGTCTGTGTAATTGCCTTGTGGCTGACCAGCCATAGGTTAACGAGTCATACCTGTCTAATCAGAAGCTTGGTTAATACAGGTGTGCATGGCTGCTATTCGAGGCAAACTTCAGCAGTTTGGCTTAGCTCAGGCTTGTTTCTGTTTGATTTAGGGCCATTTAAAAAAAAAAAAAATTATTTGTGTCTGTTAAATTTTACTTTTATGGGATTTTTTTTTATGGCAGAAGTATTGGCCAGAGTCTTACAACATTTTTTTTTCAGTCATTCTGGCAACAGTCATTTACTAGTTTTAAAATATTGTTTTAATAGCAAGCGATAAATTAATGTTGCCTATGTGTGGTGTTGGCACAGTAAGTTGTGACATTGAAAAGATGCACATCGCTGAGATAAGGGTCAATTCCCAGAATGCTCTGCTTTTCATTCTGCCCTTTCCTGTTCTTATACACAGATTCCTACCAATAAATCAAATGACTTTTTCTTAAAAAAAAAAAAAAAAAAAAGTTTGGTAGAGATGGAAGTGACCTGAACCAAATAGTTCCTGGCCCTCTCGTTGTGAGCTTATTACCTGAGCTCATCAAATAACTCCAGGTAAAAGGCTAAAAGCTGTATAACTGCATAAAGCATGTGTAGTGTTGGTGGTTAGTTTCAGATAAAGTCAATCACTCAGATATGTTACAGGAATGACGCTCTGAGGCAGAGAAGACTTTTTGTTGTCTAAATACTGCCTCAAAACACTGCACTGAGTGACAGGTTTTCATGATGTACGCCTTAGGCCTAGAATGTCTGATTTAGTTCTTAAGTAAAATAAGGCATTGTTGTACAGAAACCAAACTACCAGTGTGTTTCTGAGACACCAGGTTTATGACAAAACCTGCATTTCTGAAGGAACCACTTTGAGGATTTCACTGTAAACTTTTTCTTTTTTTACATGAACAGCCTTAGAGAAAATGCACAGTGGATGTGGGATAAATTGTTTTGAGTAAATTGCAGTAATTGTGTGGAGGTCATGAGTGAAGCACCTCCAACAGACAGCAATTAAGCCAACACCATAAAGCCAGCATTGTGGAGCTCTATCAGTTAACTAGCTGAGGCGACTCCAATAAAGTCATCACCCGTGACCCAGGTGCTTCTAATTAGCCTCTGTCTCCAACCTGTGCCTTGCACTGCTGATTTAGGGGCTGCTGAAATTACCCTGGGAATCCCATACCTCATTTCAGCTGCTACTTGGAGGACAAATATTTGAACATTTTCCCCCTTATTTATAAGTTTATGTCTACAAAATGGGGGGAAATCCAACGGATTCCAAGAATTCAAATCTATCCGGACCGGATTTATAAAACGTCCCCAAATACATTTACGTCCTATACGCTGGTGATGGAGTGGCGATACCCTGGCCAATAGTTGCTGAATTTTCTAGGTCCCATTAACTTATTACCTCCCCAAGGAGTCTTCATTTCATGCTCTCGATCTCAATACCAGACTCTCGCATGCGTCTGTGTCTGAGTCGGGTCGGCGCTGGCCACAGTTTAGCACTCCTTTTTATTCCATTCCCTTGATTTGCATGTGGGTCTGAGGCTCATCCTCATAAAAACCGTGATGTACCATCCAGACAGGTCAGGAGTGCACATGCAGCGAGCGGAGGAGTGAAAAGGCATGCTGGGTATTTTCTGTCCATGATATCTAGTGCCGCGTGGACTCATTAAAATACATCAGTATGCAAGCTTACAGGAGCACGCACAGGGAAGCAAGGTACACAGTCTGACATTGAAAGTGAAGCAAAGTGCATATCCATCATGGACCAGTCTTTAAAGGATATGTCTGACAGTGCTGGCCTCTCTGCTCTCCACAGTCAGAGCAAAAAGATTTCACGTTTGAAGATACATGTTATGAGAGGGGGCCCCGAACTTGAGGCCCTGTGTTTACCATGAACATGTTTTTTTTGAGGCAGCCCCAGCCTGATTTACTCTGTATTTAGATCAAGCCATTTCAGGCCTCTGGGCTGGTGTTATTTCTTATTACTCTGCTGTTAGCTGATGACATAAACTGTGATATTCACCTCCATCTCCAGTAGGTGGAGGTGATGTGATCACCCCTGGATGTGTGTCGGTCTGTAAGTGGGATAACAGAAAAGAGGTAAGTATGAATTTGGATGAGAACCTTTCGGGAACATTGGTTTTCAGACAGGGAAGAAATTATTAGATTTTATGGCTGCTACATGTTGCACATGGCACATTTACAAACAAGAAATGTCATGAACCCATACCAGACCCATAACACATACCAGAATGAAGGGGTTCTTTCATCTGAATCGGGCATTTGACTAGGCCACCTGGCCAGAGAAAATAACTGAAGGCTGCAGAGGTGCATAGTCTATCGGCTGCTTCTCTGGTTTGTTTCTGCACAAGTTTCTCATGGCATTACAAGTCATTCTTATGACTCACCATGCAAGATTAATTAGTGATCAAACCCAAGTGATGGAAAAGCAAAAAACTAGATCATCCAGCTTTCCTTTTAGAAATTTGAGATCGACTTCAATATTAACATGCTGCACTGTGACACCATTCCAACACACACACACACAGTATTTAAAGCAACTCTATTCCATTAGACTAATCTTTGTTTAGCTTCAGACAATATGAGAAGTTAAAGAGGTATCAGTGTATCTCACTGTACCCTCAGACAGCAGGGCTTACCTCTTTTGGCCTGTGCTTCACAAAATAAAATTCTTTCAGAGACATACCAAGCTTGAATTACATAAACAGCAGAGATGGCTAAGACTTGGAAAGCACGTTTTTTATGCTTCCAGCATCTGTACAATTAATGTTCAGACATCTGCTAGCATTCTTCTGTAGCTTGTCCTGCCAGAAGACTCGGGGAGCCGTGTCATTTGAAAAGATCCTAGGATGACTTTTTTTTTTTTCATCAAGTTGGCTTCATCACCTTAAAAACAAATAGGCCTCTCCACTCAAGCAGGGCCAGCTGAAGTCTGCGACTCAAGGATTCTTCACCTTTTAAGGGCAGGTGTTAAAAAAAATACTAGGGTTTAAACTTGGGGAATTTTATAAGAGGTGGCTGTTGCTGATGTTAACAGCTCCTTCTTCATTCTTTTTCTCTGGAACTTTACTAGGGGACTTCAAGCACACAGCTGCATTTATGCCCATCAGTATATCTACAACTTTAAACACAGGAAAGTGTTAAGTAAACCTCTTGAGTGTAAGTGTTCTCCTTCAACTGTGACCAGAGAGTGCTGCAGGAATGAGGGAGAACTATGAACTTTCACTCGTAAAGGAATCCAAAACTTCCCCCCATGCTGGAAATTTAACATTAATGAGATTGAAACGCAGGATCCATGAAAATGCCACAAATGTAGTTTTTTTTTTTTCGTCCAGAATCCTGCTGACCTTCCAGATGTTTTCCCTGCCGCATTCTGAAATGCCTCTAGGTTTAATCAGCCAGCAGATGCATCTTGGTGGTGGTGAATTCTGGAGAGCAGTAGACCGTCACTGGCCACCCAACACCTCTTCAGATTATGGGGATCCAGCGTCTGCAGACAGCCCTCGGTGCTGAAGGCCTTGGAGAGCACCTGCCTTCGTGCGCTAATCTCTTCCACAGCTGCGCTCAGTTCCCCAGCCCAGTGGAGGAATTTGGAGTACCCCCCGCGCCCCGAAAAAAACAAAAACAAATGACGTGATGATTCCTGCAGGACAGCCGGGCTGTTGGACAGGATGCCCGGTTGTTTTCTCTCAGCCCATCTGCTTTCCGTGGAGGTCGCCCTCGGTTTCGCTCCCCCAAGGCCGTTTCGTACGCCCTTCGGCTCGGTGGCCTCCACTCCGCTGCACCATACCCCTGACCACCTGCCTTCTCTTATTATGGCCTTACGGACGTCCTTACCTCGGGTGACCCGCACGGCAAGCTGTTTACCCATTATCTACGTACCCACTCATACTGAGGAACATTTACTGAAGCATTCTGGGTAATTTAGGGTACATCCTGCATCCCCCTGGTTATAAGCCCATGTGCACCTCCACTTCACAACATTGCTGCCTGCTGCAGATAGGAAGCCTCTCTGTTATAAAGACACCTGTAACTGCAGTAAAATAAAGCTTTAACTGAAAGTCGTATTGTTCCTGTTAGAGCAGTTAAAGCTTTATTTTACTGCAGTGTAGCATAGCGGGAGGCATAGCATAGGAGCGGGGCGCCCACGGGGGCACTGTTGCTGTACTCTTGGGCAAGGTACTTAACCCACAACTTCGGTAAATATCCAGCTGTATAAATGGATAAAACTGTAACCTGTGTAAGTTGCTCTGGATAAGAGCATCTGCTAAATGCCAATAACGTAATGTAATGTCATATAATGAAGCAGGTTAGGTAGGTGCAGGTCCAGTAGGTGTGTGTCCTTGGACATCAGAGTAAGAGATGTGTAGACATCTCTGCACTATTCTCAGTTATGCACTTGGTCTCCATTGTTAATCTACAAAAAGGTGGTGTTCAGTGAGCTGCGGCACAGAGAAGACAAGAGCTGCGGGCGTGGTCCCTAGTCTTAAGTCATCTCTCTTAAGTCATCTCTTAAGAAAGATGTAAGGGACTTGTTCTTTAGTGTTGGTAAGAGGAGGCTTAGGTAAGATTTGATTTAAGTCTTTAAAATCTTAAAATGGATAAGTAAAATGGGTTGTGGAATTTCAGACTGACTTCTGTCAACAGAACCAGAAGCCCTGTGCAGAAACCTGTTCAAAGCAGGTTTCTCACAGACACCCGAGAGTACTTCACACAGCAAGTTATTACAGAATGGAATAACTTGCCAGAGTTTGTATTTGAGTCAGAGACTGTGGGATCATTCAAAACCAAACCTGACATGGATAATCAATCTAGATTACAGGCAAAAGATTAACTCAATAGCACTTTCTCATACTTTTAGGTTCCTGAGCTTTGTTAAACACCCTTTCATCAATGCAACCAAACATTCCTTTCTCTATCTCTATCTCTATCTCTGCTTCAGTCAAAAGCAGACGAGTCCCATCAAAATCACAGGCTTGTGGAAATAGAACGCACCTGTTATCCCTCTACTTCAAACTGGTTACCTCACTTGACTCAAAGAGTATGTCTTTCATGTTCTTTGGGCATGGTCCCCCTTCTGCTGATGCTTTTGCCTCGATACACAGTGAGGTCTGATGGATTTGGCACTGGGAAACAGCCCCATCTCTGGATTGCACTGGCATATCTGACTGCATGAGCACAGGGTTACAGCAAAATCTCCTTCATTCTCGTTTTTCGCCATTACATCAGCCTGGAAAAGCTCGACCATGGGTGATGTCATCTGACTTGTAATGATGTCAGCCTTTCAAGGGCTTCTCTCAAGACTTCCCAACATCTGCCGTGTTCCTCAAGCAGAGACTAACGAGTGCTCACTGCTCTTTATGGATGCTCCATCGTGTCTCTTTCTACCTTTTCACATTCTTACGCCAAACCACATCAGAAAAATAACTCTTTAATGACACTGCATTACAAACGGATTTAAAACTGTTTTAAAATAAACAACGGGCTAAAATTCGCAGTCACATAGATGAAAAGGCAGTGGAATACACACTTTGGAGAAAACGGTACAAACAGGAGGAGAACAATGAGAGGAAATCCGAGCTTCCGCCCCTGCCACGTGCCTGTGGTGAGCGGCCAGGGACGAAGAGCTGCCGGGGGGCTATTTTCAGCTCCCTCTTGAACCCTGGCTCCAGGTAGTGATCACATGTGACAGTGCCTCCGCCACCACTTTCTCTTATCTCTCCCTCTCTTCAAAGGACTGGCAGAAAAGCTGGAACGAACTTTAGGTTAAAAAAAAAAAAAATTAAGAAATTCAATTAAAGAGTTAAAACAGCAACACAAGTAAGTCCTCCTCCATCCTCGGACCACGCCACAGCCGAACAGTAGAAGTCACAAGTCTTTGAAGAGAGGGTGCCGTAAGGCCTCTGAGGCCGTTATCCTGGTGGCGGGATTCAGATCCAGCAGTCTGTCCAGGAGGTGGTACGCAGCATCAGGAACCCTATCCCAGCCTCTCGCATCTTCGGGCTCCGCGCCGCTCGCCGTGACGTCCGCTTTGCTCTCGCGGCACTGCCGCGCGCCGTCCTGCAGGCGGCGCTGTTTGAGTTCAGGCTCTTCGGTAACGTCAGCGCCTGCGTTCGGGGTGGGCCGCTCCTTGCAGGCCCTCGTGCCCCTCAGAGTCTCACAGAGGGTCCTGAGGTCCTGGGCTGGGAGCTCACGGCTGCACAGCACTGCTTTTCCTACACGAAAACCCACAGTGAGTCGCACAAACTCGCTCAACGCACCCCCAGGGCGGGAAAACCTCACAGAGACAGCGCGGTTGCACAACACAGAAATGATTACTACTGAGACTGTAATGCACAAACGCTCCCGCATTTACAAGAATTCATGCCAGCTCTGAAAGGATGGACTGGCCGGATGATGGTTTTCAGGCTGGGTAAATATGCATGTATGTGTGGGACAGCACTAAGCTTTACACACAGGCAGCAGACGAGATGCCACAATAAGTAGCCTCTGCTCTCTCTACTGTTCCTCCAGGAGGGCTGAGAGGACTTAGCTGCCTTTATCTACATCCTTACTGGCATTATCTACATTGTTTGCCCATATTTCATTGTATGAAAACCGGTAGGAATGGTTCGTTATTGGTGTAGAAAGCAGCACACAACAGACGGTATCAGAGTTTAACTCCCACCCCCTCCCGGCATGAATAACGGGTTGTATTAGTCAGACTGCACTCCCAAGGGATGGACGTGGTCATCTCAGAACTCTACAAGAGGCTGTCCAATTCACAGTTTTAAGCAGCTTTCTGCAACTTTCTCCTGAGGCAAACGCTTATAACTCAATTAAACACAGCACACCATAATGACTCACTCTTGCCTGTATTACGAAGCAATGGATTACCATGAATAAGAACACATACAAAAAAAAAAAAAAAAGAAAGACAGAAAAAGCCAGACACATACCAAACTTCTTAGCAGCCTGTATTGTTGCTCTGGATCCACGGATGGTCATGATTTGCGCTAGGGCAATTAAGTCGTCGCTGGCTTTGAAAAAAGGGTACCTGCCACTCAAAAGCGAGAGCATGATAACGCCTGCGGACCAAATGTCAATCGCTGCAAAGCAAAAGAAAACAAGTAATTATGTTTATCAGCCAAATTCATAACACATGCTGTTTACACTGAGGGGGTACTGGACAGGTCCTGACCAATCACACGATCCAGATGTGTTGCTTAGATCTTTATTCAATCCAAGCACAATGTCATCTGTCTTCTGTGTAGCAAATTAAAGCAAATGCCAGTTTTCTTTGCCAGCACATTTGTCTGCGTGTGTGAGAGCGACCGATGAATGGATTTACAATGTACGTGGAAAAAGCACTGCTTTTACAATGAACAGTGATGTGTTCTAGGTTAGGACTCAATGATATATGCGAAATATCATATGAATATAAATGACCGATCAGCTATCAAAGCTACACTAACTGTAAAGTATTGAGAGACAAATGCATTGTGAAACATTACAGCTGTGTCTCTATGGCTATAGTATGTGGAAAACCCCATGGATTGCTTCCTGACAGAGCCCGAAGATATGGAAGTATGTGCACACGTAGCCATGCTTAGAACAATGCCAGTCCCAAAATAACAGGGTATCTGCGGAAGTCCATTGTAAAATGTACTCGCAGCAAAGAATTTTCGGTAAATAAGAGAGCAGCTCATACATGCTTTCAGGGATATATCTGCCCATCTGCATGTTCACCGGAGCAAGAGGGTAAACTGATATCCTCAGCAGTTACACAACAAATTACAAACAGCCACCGCCAAATCCAGAGGTGAAAAGAAGGGGGCTTTGTTGGATTTGTGTAACTGCTTAAAGACAAACTGAACTTTTTATTTCAAATGATATCTATACTTTCCCCTGATGACTGCTGTCGTGATAAGAATCAGAGTGAAAACTGTAACACTGCAGCACAAAACCAGAGCCATTTCTTAATTGAGAGCTCAGTGTCCAACAGTACAATGGAAATTAAGATAATTATCCAAGCCCTTACAAAGTAAGAGCTTTGTTTATGTGGCAGACATAGCTTTCGCCTGCCCCATTCTAACCACATAGCATGCAATACATTAAAGCAATATGTGTAACCCATTCCCACAGAAATAATCACAGAGAGAAATTATCATTTTCATGTGTTAAAGTCACGGGGAAATACGCAAACACAAAAATCGCTCCCTACAATATATACCTCCCGACCATACAATACATTAAAGCAATATGCGCAACCCTTTCCCACAGAAATAATCATAGAGCGCAATTATTATTTTCATGTGTTAAAGTCACAGGGAAATACGCAAATACAAAAATCCTTCCCTTCCTTTTACTATGCATATTCTGGCCAGTTCCCAGAGCTTTGAAATCTGCTGTTTGTTTTTAATAAGCTCTTGAGTGGAACGCTGGACATATGAAAGAAAAAAATGATAAAAATCAAAACTCCTCTGATATGGCAGACAGACAGCGCATATGCTACACTGAAAAGAGAGAGCTGTCTAAGCCTTTTTTGTATATTTTCACTGGGTTGTTCTTATTGTGCTGATGTGAGTGGTGTTGGCACGGTGCTCAGACAGATCTGTGTGTGTCTGTGAATGCCGTGTTGCTGTAGAGTAGAGCACCCTGTCCTGGTAACTGAACCCTGAGGGAGATCAGACCTCCCGGAGCCTCTGTTCCAGGTGTGTTCCAGCCCCCATCAGCGAGAGCGCCCTGCTGTCCAGACCCCTCCCAAACTGCGCCGGTGACATCACACCCCGCGCCCATCTGCCCCGCAGCGGTCACGCAGCACATGGTTTGCGATTGCGACGGTTCGGCATTAGACACCTCCAAAGCTCCCGGAACGAACGCGCTTCAGCGCTGGATCTCTGTCTTTATCACAACTGGATGAAGACACAGCTTGCCTTCAACGTGCCTCGAGAGCTTTAAAAAAAATCTCTCTGACAACATGTGCGCAGGTTACAGCTGATGGGTATTACAGTGTGGTCGGTGGCTAAGTTGCTGGCTTCGTACTGTGGTCAAGCTGCTTCGTGTGCAGCTAATCCCGAGGTAATTGTCCTGTAAGAAACGGGGAAAGCGGTCTGCAGTAATGGAAAGGTTGCGGGGGGTGTGCAGGGAGGCGTATGAGGGGCTCTGCTGTCATCATGTGTGCCACTGCATTCATTCAGCACAACAGGAAATGGCCTAATGGTGTCAGAATTCACTTCCAAATGAACTCCATATGCAATCGTAAGCCGCGTAAAACCAACAGATATGAGCGGTTCTTCCTATCGGCTTTTGACTCTCCCCTCGGAGGCCTCTTTAGCCAGTGAGTAATGCAGTTCACCATCAGAGCACATGTGGTCTGGTCCACTGTCCTCCTTATTCATTCATATCTTTATCGTACTGCAACAAAAACATGATTTAGGCAATAAATCAACTGCAGAATTTTTTTACTCTAAATAACTGTCTTTATCAATATTACTATACAGAACAGCATCAGTTTCCACGTGCGTCACAAAGAATTACACTGGAAACAAATGTATGGTACATGGTAGCATGAGACACTGTATCCTTATGATGACAGACATGGAGACCTTAAGAGATCTAGCCTTGGATTTCAGTTTGTCTCCTGCCCCATATCTCTCACAGCATGTGCTGGCAATATTTTCTCACTTCCCTTTCCCAAGGTAGCAAGCACCTGTCCCTATGGCCTTGAGCATCATTATGATGGACACTGCAGTGCAAAATGGTAGATTCAGCATTTTGGGATTTTTTTAAATAGCCATCACCCAGCTTATGAAGATCAATGACCCCATGCAGTTTTTCACAGTTCTCCGATTTTAACCATTTTAACCAGTCGATTTAATGGTGGTTCCTTAGAGAAGGATTTCTTAGCTATTGTGTTACCATATTTTATGGAGACCTCCATGGAGTATAAAGTCTTAAATACATTTTCAGAAGCTTCACCCTGTGGTCTGCAACAGAATGTTGAAGCAGGATTACTTTACCAGGATTTTGTTTGCGGTTAGAGTAATTTTGACCACTCTGGTGTCGGAAGACACCATTCTTAGGAAAACATATGATGCTGTGCTCTTCAGCAGAGTTGTTTTAAAACCATACACACACAACACACACACACATACACACACACACACACACGGGAGTGTGAGGTCAGATGCTGCAGTGGTGTGGTTATTTAACAGAGGTGGCAGTTGGTGTTTGGAGCATTACCTGTTCCTTGATTGGGGCACTTGGTGAGGACTTCAGGTGCTCTGAACCCAGGTGTTCCAGCCCTGGGGGCGAACTGCTGTTTCCTGTCGGAACAGAGCGGGGAGCGTGAGGAGGTGGGCAGAAAGCTGGCGTGGAGGCGCAGTGCAGGCCGCCGCAGGAGCGTGAGCTACGCACGGCGTACGGACACGTCAGCGCGGAGCGTGTGGAGAGAGGCACCCTCCAGGGGGACCTTTGGCAGTGCCTGATGGTCCAGCGGCAAGTCCCGCCAGAGGCAATGATTTATACTTTAAAACTGAATGTCACTGCCTTCTGTCTGGATCCCAAAAACGCTTCAGTGGATATTTACACTTTGAAACCTGCCCAACTGTCTGCTTACGAAGGGCCAGTATCTCACCGAGAGAACGCCATTTAAGGTCACCATGACTTGCATCCAATGATCCACCACAGTTTGCTCTCCCTGAATCACCAGTTTTATAGGTTTAGTATAAAAACTGGAATGCATTTGTGAAAGGTCTTTTAAAAACCATTTGTATAGGTCTGCCATGGCTTAGAGGAGGGAACAGTAAAGGCCTCAGTGTGGTTGTAATTAAATTGGTTAAAAGGCTAATCAAAACAATTGGTTTGCTTGCCCAGTAGACGTCAGACAGTAGTGACGCAAGTTACTGATGATTACCCAAAGCAATCAGTCTTACCAACACCACACACAACCAACATCTGCTCAAGCACTTCAGTAAAATCCACAAGACATATCACAGAAACATTCAAACATTATTACTTGGTACAGTGCTCTACTGATGTTTGAGTGAGAAGTTCATGACAGAATAACATCAAAAATTTAAAAAATAAAACCAGTGCAAAGCTTTACAATAATTAAAGAAGGGACACCCATACTACAGAACACAATTATTTAAATATAGGCACCGAGAGTGAAAAATCTGGCTCTTTAAAGGGGTCTTAGGATTGTCCTTAGAAAATAAAAACCCTGGGAAAGTGTTTGTGTGATCACACCATGCATTTATGCATCTGTGTTAGGAGGGGCAAACACCCTTAACCTTAAGTTGCATTCATTCAGCACTTGAAATGTCCAGCTGTACAAACAAAACATGTGAAATGTAAGGTCTGGTAAAGCCCCCTTCTCAAGGGTACTGCAGCAGTGCCCCACAAATGTGAAGTAATCCTGCACCCTTTTGGTTAAAAGCCTAATTCCTTTGTTACTGTGGCCATTTGCCACTAAGTCTTTGTGCTTGGTACATCCAGCTAAATGTATCATGTGGTTTGTTTTCAGATATATGACTTTTTCCAATACAAACATGTAATTGAGCAAATGACTGAAGGCTTCAACAAATGAGGGATATTGCAAAACACTGGCTGAAAAGACCATTCCTTTCCTCTGCGTGTACGTGTGCGTATGTGCACGCCTGTGTGTGTGTCCATGCATGCCTGTGTGTGTGTGTGTGTGTGTGTGTATGCATGCCTGCATGCCTGTGTGTATGCATGCATGTGTGTATGCCTGTACATGCGAGTCCGTATGTGTATGTACCTGCACGTCTGCGCCTGTGTGCATGCACGCTTGTGTGTATGTCTGTGCATGCATGCCCTTGTGTGTGTGTGTGCATGCATGCACACCCATGTGTGCGTGTGTGTGCATGTGTGTGCGTGTGTGTATGTGCATGCACACCCGTGTGTGTGTGTGTGTGTGTGCGTGTGTGTGCATGCGTGCTTGCGTGCGTATTCACACCTGGAGAAGCAGGCGTTGCAGACACGGTCAGTCATGTAGCAGCTGCAGGTCAGGCTGTGACCCACGCTGCTGGCTCTGGGCTTGTGGCTGCTCGCTGGTGCCCTCGCTGCAACAGGCCGACGCTTCGTCAGGGCCATCCTCCTCGCCGCCACGTCCTCCACCTTGGTGGGTTTCACCAGCTGATCCAGCACACGCACACACACACGCACGCACACATGCACACATAGAAGACTTAATGTCATGCTTCTCCAGCCCATCCACCCACACCCCTTAGGAGTACCTCCCTCATCACTCTAATGACTAATGACTCATGCATGCTGCATTTCTTTCCTCACATATTTTCCTGCGTTCATCTGAACTGCCTTATGCAATGGGTCAGGGAGTAATCTCAATTTGCACCCTTCAGGGTTTGTTCAGTTTTTTTTTCTGATTCCCTCTGGAAATAGCGCACCACAGCACTCTGATTCTAAAGGGCACTTTACCAGATATTAATAATACAGCTCACTGAGGTGAGTTAGGGTGAAGATGGCTGATGCTGGCTCTGTGGGTCCATAATGCTGACTGAGGTCAGTTAGGGTGAGGATGGCTAATGCTAGCTCTATGGGCTCTACCCTGCTGAGACAGATCTAAAGAGGACGGTTGCGTTTGGCTGAAGCCAACACAGCCCCCCCCACCCCCTCTCTGCAGCACTGAGGTTTTGAGACCAATACTGCACTGCCAATCACAGTGCAGATAGGACCTTTTCAGATGCCTGACTGGCCAATCACATTGTAGAGAATGGTTGTTCAGAGGCCTGACTGACCAATCACACTGCAGAGAGCAGCTGTTCAAAGGCCCGACTGGAGCCGCATGTCACTCTGGGTAAGCAGGGGGCCCACTCCTGCTTACTGAACACCTAGAAGCATTCTGCTGCACACACATCTGAGGTTTGGTACTGAAAACCAACAACACCACCACCCTTTGTGCTGAATTATGTTTATTTATGTATTCTCAACACTGACTGGGCCCTTTTTAAAATGCCATAAAGGCTACACAATGGCAATTGTTGCACCTTGTTTTAAATATATGCAATTTAGCAACTGTCGCTGGAGCATCGTTGTATGTATGTAGCTGCCATGATTGTATGTGACACTTCTTGCCAGCTGGCACCAAACCCGTTAATGTAACCTGGATACAGCAAGGCCTTCGGTAAACTTACCGTAACTTTGACCGTACCCTCGGTAGGATTGAGGCTGTTCAGGTTTCTCTCCCCAAACACTGACCTCTGAGCTGGACTAGCTGCTGCGCATTCCTGAAAAAAAAAAAAAAAAAAAAAAAGAGCAGGGTCAGATTCCCCTTACGAAAAAGGAATACAAATCATAACATGAAAAAAAACATAAGGAATATGTTTTAGCTGTACTGAAAATCTATAAATTGTAACAAGTGCTGACAGCAATAGAAAGTTGAGATAATTTGACCTGTCCTCTTGATTACGCACACTGCAAAGCATTTACGCTCATATATCGTATAAACGTGACAACCGTTTACTCCTTTTGCACATTTGAAAATTTGATGTACTATAAGAACACATTCCTTACATTTTTAAAATTCATGTTGCAATATACATCATATACATGTGCCCAAAATATCTCTGCTTAGACGGATCACCAGTGCTTGCTTATGTGCCTCTAGCACCTTGATCCCCAGTGTGTAAGCCCTCGGTGAAGTCTAGACAGGGTCATAAACACCTCCAAGTGCAGCGTGCCATGTGGAAGACGAGACCGGGCGAGGGCCAAGGGTACGAGGACCTGCTGGTGCCAGCGTCTAAACATGACACCTCAGGGGCCCTTTTTCACGCTGTTGCACCTTCTAAGTGTCTCATGTGAGACTCAACAATAACAACTGCGTTTCTTCCTCAAGTTCTATTTCTCAGCAACCAAGTCAACACTAGCTCTTCAAATCAACTCGTGTGGAGAATTCTTTATCAGCAGCGCCCCCTGCTGGTGGCACACAGACACAACACATCACAAAATGGGCCTGTTGTACATTCACAACAGATACTGTGCACAGGCCAACTAGCAATATTAGACTTTGCAGATGAGATCAGAAATTACTTTGAGTGCCAAACAAAACATTTTTAAAATGCAGCGATCGCTTAACTGATAAATCAAGATTTAATTTGCAAAAGTATTTTTATTTTTAAATTACTGATATATCTTAGACTTTGCAGGTTTATGCTGTGGGTGTCTTAAAAGAACACATATGCGCTTTTATATTTTAAAAGAATCCTGAACATTACTCTAAATCAAAACGATACTTTGCCCTCATTCGAGCCATATGGGAACTATAAGCAGGCTACACATTGTTTCTGTCTGTATTCCAGAGGCAGCTTCAGGCGGGACCTTGGTGTGTTTAGTCCGTGCGAGTGACAGGGATCTCTTGGCAGGTGGCTTAGTGGAGGAGTGCGGGGCGGGCTCTCTGGAGGGGGCCCGCCCGGGAGGTGCCTTATCCCCCACAGAGGCAGCAGGTTTGCCTTTACTGCTGCCCCCCTGCTGGCTCTTCGTCTTCACCACCTTGAGCAGCTCGATCTGCGTGTCGGGGGTGCCCTGCGCCAGGCCGAAATCCACCAGAGCGTACCTGAAATTGGCAGGAACACCGCGTTCAGTACTCCCAGGCCCTGCGTGAAGTTTGCTTATGTAAAGTATATTTGAGTTCCTGGCTAGTCCACAGGTGTTCCTTTTTTAACACAACATTTCTTGCATATTTCTACACCTGATCTGCAGAAATAAACTTTCTCACTGTACCTCATAAGCCATTCCCTTTTTGAATTTATCCTCTGAACAAATGGAGGTTATTCTGAACGTAGCCAGTGGTAACACTGTCCATGTGAAATACTACTTTGTGTGAATGTTTTGACACTTCCGCAGTGTTCTTTCTCAACCATCTATTACTTGACAAGTGGTTTCGAGGGACACGGACTGTGGTTTTAAGGGGGATTCAAACACAGCGTGTCACAGTGTCAGTAACAATGAGCTTCACAAAAGCACAGAGGCTGCCAGAACTACGAATGATCTGTTCTAAAACTGTACGTCTGAGACTCCATCACTCTCAATTCCGAACTGACTGCTCTGAAAAAAACAGGACCTATTGGGACCTAGCCTCCACCTGCAATTAAGTAATTATAAATAATTCACAAACTGTATCAGTGACTCCTGCTGTGCATAAAGTGTTGGTAATGTCAGTCACAATAAGCTAGAGGCAGAGGCCAGCCAACATAAAACTCTTATTTTTTTAACCAACTGATTGCTCAACAGAGAGCTCAACTCTCAAACTGTTCAGATGGCACTAATTAGAATGTGTTTACACAGAATGTTGAGTGACAAGTGAGCCACAGGGAGAAAGGGCTGGTGAATCAGTTCATGTGGTATACTGGTAAGGCAGCAGGGCTCATAACCGAGAGGTTGCTCGTTTCATTCCTGGCTGGGCCACTGCTGTTGTACCCTTGGGCAAGGTGCTTAATCTACAATTGCCTCAATAAATAATCAGCTGTACAAATGGGCAGCATGTGAAATTGTAACCAAAAAGTCACTCTGGATAAGAGCATCTGCTAAATGAATGTAATGTGAAAAAATTACACCTTAGCTGTTACCACAGAAAGTTCCATATCCATTAAGGCTGGAAAACTAAACTTGTCCACAAATGGCTCCATAACCCTGTAATCACAACAAACTGCCAAATCAGTCCCATCACAAAACATCTGCTACGTACCCTGCTAAAGTAATATTAATAAATTCTCATTACTGAAGTGTTCGTAACAGTTCCCAATACACAGACTGTTGAATAGTTTAAATACTGTAAACTGTACTGCTGAATCCTTTAACTCTCTTATTTCTGCCCATCAACAGCTCTGTGTCAGACCCAAAGTGTATCGGACCTTACAGCAGGTTGAGGGAGGCATAGAGACAAGTTCAAGACACTGCTTCAAGCCTCCTTTCCCCAGTTCCAGCGGAGCCCTTAACACCTTCATTAGGCTCACTGCTACAGGAAATACTGTGGAGTGCAACTACCAGGACCAATTCAGAAATCAAAAGAAAAGAGACCATTTTTAATGTAAAAGCAACATGTATCAGCTTGGCCGAACGCTTCATGGTTTTGATTTTGATGACCCTGTTATAGAATCAGAAACATCACTAATGTGCTCCATATACAGTATCAACACGAGACAAAGAGTATTATTTTACAACAGCAGTTCACACTGCATGTTGTTTTCAGCGTTAACCCACTCAGAGCTATAAAGATGGAGATTCTGAAGCAATAACTGTCTGGGGCTCCATTCAAGGTCAATTGCTTGTGATGTGCATTAATTAAAACAATAAATTAGAATTCTCCGGGCACGTAACACGAAGTCATATGAACTCAGCTCAACTTCTGGAACACAGACTTCTGCGCCGGTGAGGCAGTGAGCGGGTAGAGGGGGGAGAGAAAGACAAATGACATTAACAGGTCCATGCCAGAGTCTGCATTCCAGCTCATCGTTATTCAGTTACGAAAGAGTACATACTTTTTCTGCAGTCGGTTGTACAGGAAGTTACTTGGCTTTATGTCGCGGTGGATGATGCCAAAGCAGTGGATGTGCTCAAGGGCTTTGAGCAAGTGAAACATATACTGCCGCACCTCTTCAAAGGTCATGGACCCCAAGATGTCCTGAAAGAGGGACAGAAAATATTAGTGAAATTAGAGTATTATATTCTACCGTTATTGAGAACAGAGCAGATTCCAAGCATTATTTCAATTCGTACGTCTAAGAGGCAGGGAAATAACTTACCACAAAGGTCTGGTGCTCCATATAAGGCATGACAATGACCACGTGATCGTCCTTTCTGAAGCAGTAAGTTACTCCCATGACGTTTTCCTTCCCGCTACAGAGACATTAAATGGCCCATGAGTGCCGTTTGCAGTGGCTGTTTACATTCACCCTGTCACCCTCATTTACAAACACAGCCAGGGCCTAGGAGTCATCTGCTACTGGGGAAAAACAGACTGAGTGCATGTTTATTAACAAGCATTTCTGAAAAACATACAAAAGCTTTCTGGAACTTTCTGTGCTGCTTGGTTTTCCAGCACAAGAATCCAAAGTCTTGAGTTTCTAGCCGTCAGTTATGATGCCAAAGGCATGAATGCAAAGGATAGCATGCCTATGGGGATGAAGCAAGTTCCAGGCCTAAATCCCTTCTGCTCATGCTGAATGCTGATCAGCCAACTTCTCTCACGAGACTCATCCCATCTGAATAAATCCATGCCTTTACTGTCCAGATACATATCACTGTGTATGCCTCCAATTTTCACCACATTCAAGGTATGAAAATGTTTTAATGAATTTCTATTTCGTTTTCCTTTAAGAACATCTTGGCTACCAGATCACAGCTCTGTTTGTTTTTCCTGCAAAGGTCTATCTTGAGCCATCCAAGTTCACAGCTTCTGATAGATGCAGTGGCCTTGGTATAGTTTTTCCTTGATAACTGAATAACAAAGACATACTTTCAAAAAGAATCCTCCAGCAAAGTAACATACATAAATACTAACTATAAGTTTCTTAGCAGTAACTTTGTGTGTGTGTATGTGTGTTTATATCTATACACACACAGACACACACACACATAAACCTAAACATAAAACCCAAAAATAATATACTATCCATAAAATGAAATACCTATGGCTTGACTGGCCAAACCAAAATTAAAGACAAACAAGCAACAAAGAATCCTCTTTTGACATAAACAGATTAGGGATATAAGACAATTTATTTCAATACATTCAGTAAGAAGAGAACAAAAACATTTCAGACTTCAAAACAGATGGCTGTCCCGTGTGTGCAAATATTTTCAGTCAGTTGATAGGCTCATAAAGAGCTCTCTGCCTTTTTGTTCAGGTTTATAAAAGACTACACCAAACAGTGGTTGTGCCCCACCTGTATTCTACGTGTAACCCAAAAATGCAACTGAATCCAAATTTTAGAGACCACAGTTGTCTTCCTGTTTGCTATGAATAGTATAATTGGCATGATCTGATAAACCTTGTTTTGCGGTCACTGGCTCCAGTACACTTCTCCAAACACAGTACACACTCATGTTGTACTCCATCTTAAATGATGTCAACCACAAACCACACAGTGATTCTGCCTTAATTTAGTTCAAATGTGGAGTAACAAGGCTACTTTCTAAATGATTAAAATGACCACACAGTAAGCAAAGACAATTTATTTAATGACTCCTTAGCAACTAGAACATTTGTAGAGGACTGAAAACTGAAGATT
Source organism: Megalops atlanticus (assembly GCA_019176425.1). Taxonomy (NCBI): domain Eukaryota; kingdom Metazoa; phylum Chordata; class Actinopteri; order Elopiformes; family Megalopidae; genus Megalops; species Megalops atlanticus. The sequence goes on from CM032896.1 coordinate 6,345,232, forward strand.
GTACAAGACTGTAAATGCCTGCATAATATCAAAGACCAAAATGAAGCCATTGTGTATCATGGGTAATTTTTGAAGGGCTTTCTTTGATCGATATCCCGTGACAGAACAACAATATTACAGGACATTTGATATTCTACTTACAACCTGAACAGTAGAGAGCAGAGAGCAAAATATAACACATACATAGATGAAAAAGCACCCACCCTGCCATGGTCAAACACTGGAGTTCAGCTGCAATGCGCACCGGGTGACTCGTAGGGATGAGATGTTTCAGTGCAAACTTCTCTCTCGACCCATCCTTCATCTGGGCTTCTGCCAGGTACACGGAGCTAAAAGTTCCTGTTTATATTGTAAAGTAAATGTATATTGTAAATTTTATTGTATAGTAATATCAGGAAGCAGCCCACACTGTTACTGTCAATTCATTTACATATTTGAAAACGGACATTGACAATTTTCACCAGAGGCTCTCGGTTTTAGTACAGACAAGAAACACTCACCTTCACCAATTTTGTCTATTATGTGGAATATCTTGGAAAGCTGGGGCACAGCCTCATACAAGTATTCAATATCCATCTTCACTTCACCTGAGATAACAGTGAAAACACAGGCAACATTACATCGCTGTCTTGTTGGTTATCAGATAAATGCAGTTCTGGGTGCAAAACTACTATATGCAGCATAAACAGTTGTGGTGGCGCATGTTTTCACACGGTTACGGCCCACTTACTTGAAATCTTGCATCTCCCGCTGCCTTTGTCAGCTTTGACTTCAGCATTCGAGCCACTCATATCCTTCGAAGTTATATCGAGAGGTGCGACTTCCATTTCACCTGCGGGTAAAATTCACAACAAAGTCAAAGCTGTAACTAATTTCGCCTGGTTAACAAGTAGTGATAATTCATAGTCTAGCGGAAGTAACGGGCTTTAAAAACATGACACGTAAACGTCACAGCTGTGTGGTTGGATTGCTAAAACAGATGGTTCACCGTTATTGTCAGAAAAGTTCAAAAGTATCTAGGCTAACTGGCTACTTAGTTACCGCTGGGTAGAAATGATCTAGCCAGCTAATACAACTAAGACAACTATTATATAGCTATCCAGTACCGCTAACAGCTCTTTTCTGACAACGTAGCTTGCTTGATGGTCAGACTGGTTAGCTTAGACGCTAACTAGCTGGCCACGTTCGGGAGATTTGCTACAATCAACCGCATAATTTTACTGAAGAAACCCGTAACTTTCATGTTACGTAGCTGTACTCAGCAGCATCATTCAACACAAATCTAGTTGGCAAGCCATCTTTCTCACATTGATGCTATAGTTAAGCAAAACGGCTAGCTAGCTAGTTTAACACATACCTGTAGTTACTTGGCCAGCCAAATTTCAGATCCAAAGAGACATCAAGTCGTTGATTCTTCTCTCAATAAGGTAGTGTAGGTCATTAAAATGTACTTCGTAAAAGTATTTCAAATAAAACTTATCGTGAGTTATTTTTACAGAGCTAGGTAGCAACTTTTGTTTTTCTTCCGCTCATTTCTCTTTCCGCTAACAAACTGCGCGCTAAAACTGACGTCAGTGGGCTGTCCTTTCTGACGTGAATATTAACATTGCAGGACTGGCCAGTAGCGCGTTCACATTCAACCGCACTACATGTTTTGCAACAGCTTCTGTTGATGTAGTAATTCTACTAAATTCTGCTTAGAACTGAGGTATTCTTTGGGTTTGTGGCTTTAAACACGTTATCTTGATGCAACAGATATCTTATTCGGTATTTTGTGCAAACCCAAAATGCAAACAATTTCTTAAACCATACTTTCAGATTAAAGTCTCATGTATGTTGCCAAATGATATTATTACTAAACAAGGTTAATGCAGTAGAAAACAGCATTGTTTTATTTAATTCCGGATTCAAATACATTTTTATACTTATTATATTTGCCTTATACTACCATCATAAAATATTTTTCCACACTAAACAATAGACAGTCAGATAACTTACAAAGTTTTTATGAAAACAAAGAAAAGAACAAGAACTGCCACTGTAACACCATCAGCAGGGTGAACATAACATTTCTTCTGGCAACAACAAAATATATTTTTCCAAAATACAAATGAGACATACATAAATATTTAGTGACATCAAACAAACCAGCAAATTCCAAAAATTCCATTGGAGGTTTATCATTTTCATGCTGAATGAAAGCACTAAAATATTTCATCAAATATTCCAAGGAACACTTCAATTTCTTTGAGGCGTCCTCTCCTTGGAACCTATAAGTATAACAGATGTGGCAGCTGTGGTCACAACAGTCATATTGAATACTTTCACACTAAATACAAAAATGAGACAAAGGTTATCCTAAAACTACAGGTCCAGAATAGCGTACAGGTTAATTTCACAAACGTATACCTGGTGGAAGTCTCCGATACATGTGTTGCAGTGTTGGGCTTTGAAAAGAAATCAAACTTTCTACCCAGCGCTGTCAAGTTTCTCCCTGTCTGTTTTGGGAATGAGGGACTCTTCTGTGCATACATTTCAGTGCAGGTTTTCTGGTGAAGAAAAGAGTTTTTGCATTTGTGACAATTCATTTAAGCTTAAGGCTTAGTGTTATTTTGTGCTGCTTTTAATGTGGATAAAAACATGTAGCTTCCTCAACATGCTTCACAACTAATCCTAGGATTAAGTGTTCAAACTTGACTTGTCTTTTCAATGTTCTTCCTACTCATGGTAAGGTAGTATGAAAACATTGCTGTAATCAGAATTACTGCAGTTTTAGTTTGTTCAAAGTCCAAAATCAAGGAGAATGTCAAAATATTTTCTAACTTGCATCAAAACTAATATACTGTGGTGTATGTGTGTTTGGGGGGAAGGATCTCACAATATGAATTCCATACTCATTCACATGTTTTTTATGATGTTGGCAACAATATACCCCTGGTCTTTTAGGCCTCTATTTTACAGGAGCTCCAGTCTAACAGACCGCATAGGCTGTATAGCAGTAACTCACAGGGCCTTTCTCTGATTGATGCCAGGGTTCCGATGGTCCGTTAGCTGGAATGTAACCAAGAGACTGAGGTGCCTGAGGTTTGATTTTTGCAGAGCTCACCCTGAAACAAACACAACACACTCAACTGTGCATTTTCACAGCTTAACAGGAAAACTACACTTAAATACAGGTTGTGGTATCATTACCAATAATGCTTCTATTGAATAATGTCTTTGTTCATGGCTAGCATTACTTCCTTCCCATTTGCACGTTTTGCACTTCAGATGCGCTAGTGAAATGCCGTACCACAGCAGTTTCCCATTTGGGGTTTGTTTTGCAAAGCACTTACACGTGTGATCTGTTGACCTGTTTAAAGATGGGACTGAGCTGTGAGCCACAGGAAGGCAATGGTGTGAAGTGATCTGTGAACACAGTTGTGAAACACCGTTTGCTTTAGGGGTTTATATTGAGACACGTTAATGAAAAAGTGCCAAAACCTATGAAAAGATTCCTGAGATAATGATGAATCACAGCTGATCAAAGTACAATGGTTTATTTCACCATGTAGTTTATATAATACCTGTTCTCTGCAATACACACTCTTCTTAATGAATTCTGTCTCCCATTTTCTATGATGGCACTGATCTTTGATTAAGAATTCACATATGTCTGAAATACCTATTGGTCTGCTACAATCTGTGGTTGGAGACTCAGTGCATGAAACCTCGCTAGCATGCACTAAATTCTCGTCATCAAAATCATCCCAGTCGTCTATTCCCAGGTCGAAGGTCACATTGAGAGTATCTGATGAGAAGCAGCCACTGTCTTCCGTGTGACACATGCTCCGTTTGTCTGAATAGCCACAGGCTTGCTGCAGAGGGGCACTGCTTGAGGCCTCCTTAGTGCCAGTGTTGGACTGCTTCCACACCGAGAAGTCTGAAAACATAAACATCCAATATCAGGCCAGCTGAACCGCTTCCAGTTCAATCAAGGTAGCGCAAAGGGAAAATTACACTGCTGCTCACTTACTTTCACATGTCATGCCTTGCAGTGTAAGGTGACTTGGCACCCGATGTGAGTCTTGTTGATATTTTACACCCCTGATCCAGGGTAAAATTATAGATCAAGGCATGTTTGGATTAAGGCACCAAAGAAATAAAGCAGGCTTATACAGCACTTCCTATGTTGTGTGACTGTCTCACATAACAACATATTTTCATTCAATGAGAAGCTGTACTTCGTGTCCCAGTAGTGGTTTGGACAGGTGTTTCCTCCTCAGGGTTTTCTGTCCAGTTGCTCATGTCTTCCAAGTAGCTGCTCCTGTCTGCGGCAGCACAAACAGAAGTGGATATTATGAGTCTGAGCACACTCTCTGACTTGATCGATCAAACTTCTGTTTGCAAGATATTAAATAGAACTGTCTGTTTTGCTGGACTGAAACAAATGGAGTACTCTTTACAACATTACAGACACTTCGACCCTTAAAATCATTTTCCAATCCTTTGAGACATGCCCTGCTGTCACTCAGCAACTACTGAATCCATGAATCCATGAATACTGAATCCTCTGTAAGCTGAATAAGCCATAAGTCTCTTTTTTTTTTTTTTTATAAAATCATTCTGTATCAGTGCTGTACACACCATCATAACAGGGCCCTGCATCAGGCATCTGCTGAGGTGATGCAAAATCTTCGAAACAGTCCATGCTCTCTGTTGTCATTGGGTGACCATATTGGTTCTCTTCATACCTTCAAAAAGAACACTTATTGAGACTGGATCCCAAACATCATGCTTTGTGTGTATGTATGCATATAAGTGATACAGAAAGAGCGTGTGTGGGTTTATGTGTGTGTATATATACTTCTAAAATGATTTCATCATCTTTCTATCATTCCAGAAAGGCGGCAACAGCAGAAAAGAGTCATGTTCATCAGATAACCAATCTCATCTGCATCATGACAATATGCACAGCTTATTACGTTAATGCCATTATCCGTAATGCTACCAGTTATCCATGTTCCGGATATATCTGACACATAAACCCGTGGTATTTTTTTGGGTTGAGTTCCACACCTCGAGAGGGCAGGCAGGGTGTCTCTGGGTTTGTATGAGAAGTGGTGCATGTCCGCAGCCCCGGCCTGGCTACACATTTTCATCTGATGGAGGAATCACAGGTCACATCCATCACTGGCATATCCATGAGGAAAACATACATTTCTGTCACTTGTATCCGTACCTTCAGTATTGCGTGGTGTCATATTAGGAGCGTTGAGTACATCATGTACAGCAAGATTTCAACCCCTGTGTACAGCAAGATTTCAACCCCTGTGGTAAAATGGCAGTCTTTTTCACTCTTTTTGAATAGTCCCAAATTGAGATGTGTCTTGTAATAGCGTAATTTCTTTGCCCATAAAAATCAAAAAATGTAAGGTTTGCTATTTGTGAAAGACTAACTACATCATATCAGCTCTTGGCTATGATTACCAGGCATTTGTCAGGCATGTACCACAGTATAACTTTACATGATTGCAGCTTTTCCAACACATGCTAACACAAGGCCTCTAATGGTCTCATACATATGCCATGGAAAGGCCACCCGAGGCAAGATTCCTCCAATACAAACAAAGTGCTAGAAAACATGCTGACAGGCCCTGAGGTGATGACAGTTTGGTGCTTGATAGCATCTCCGTAGCTACTCAGATGCTGTCTGATATCAGCACAGACTGGAGGCCCCACCGGCATTGTGAGGAGTCCTTCAAAGCTGCCTTTCATGGTCTGCGTGATGTTAGCTCTGGCTACGAGACTCTGCCATGTTAATGCATACAAATGCAGTTCTACAGCTTTGGTGGGACACAGCGCTGGGAGATGGCCGTCTGTTCAACTCACCTTCAGACGCTTCACAGGCGTCTCCGTGAGAAACTCATTCCTGTTTTTCAGATCTCTGAGGTAGGAAGAAAAACTGGTCTCTGTATTCATCGGTCTCTTCAACACCATCGCCACACCAACTTTACCTGAAGGAACACATTTATATATATATATACACAGTACATATTCAGTACATACATAGATACATACATGTATATGTATATGTATATAAAATATACATATACACATACATATATATATATATATATATATATATATAAATATATACCACCGTGTCTGTACACAGATATTTTAATTTCTCATTTGAACTGAACAATCTCTTGATGTGTTTACATGCATTCCACACTGAAAAATTAAAGCATGTATAATAATTAATATATTCCTTATATTTTGGATCATATTTTTACATAAAACAGTGTTTCATAAGAGTTGTGTTGGTGCCATGAGCAAAACAAAGATTTCATATACATGAGACAGCTGAAAGCTTCTTAAGAGTTTGCCCTCTGTTAAAATGGAGTTACACACGTTACATATTTTTCAGTTACTTACAACAATCATGTCCACATTGGTCCTTGTTTTTACAGAAGTGGTTGCACTCTCTTTTCCCTGGATCTAAATACATGTCATCTTTTGAGTCTTTAGCTCAAAGAGAAAACATTTTACAGTACAACTGCTGATTAGTTTGATAATATCAGATGAATCATGGAACTTGAAAGCATACTTTTTATACTCTCTTATGCTCTTTCCCTAACAGCTAATAAACTGAACAAAATGTCTTCGCTTATTTTTTTACATCATTCAAAAGTCAAGGCTGCCTGTGATTTAATACTCATAGTTATTTCCAATGAGTTACCCATACAGCTAATTTTACACTCCCTCAAAATAGTACATGCATGCTAAAAACTTACACTAGTGACATATTATCAACAAGTTTGATGGAATACATAAAACAAACAATGATTATGATGAAATAACAGTATAAACACATTCCTTATAAGGATTAGGGTAGAATGAAATTTTTTTTTTTTTTACACATTAAACTACCATACCTTTGTCTGAAGAGCTGACGCTTGAGGATTTTGGATTGATCCTCTGTGCTGTGCCCTGTGTTTTTTGCATCATGCCCTGTGCTCTCTGTGGAGTATGCTGTGCTCTCTGAGCTGTGCCCTGTTCTCTCTGACTTGAGTTCTGCATGGCCTCCCAGCTGCTGGTTTCGGCTCCAAAGCGCTTAGCTCCAGCATAGAATGCACTGTATTTCTGCTGAATGTCCAATCCCACTACACAAAATAGTAACTGTTACTTAACCAAATGAACATGTGAATGATTAAACCATATATTAGTGTTTTGTGACAACATAACCAAACACACAATGGATAAGATTAACAACCTAGATTACTGTGTACTTTTCAGCCAAGACTAAACACATTTTGTTTCGCCTATTTATCAAGAGAAAGCTGCAGGGTGATATGACAGTGACGAGCAAATACGATCAAGGATTTGAGTGAGACCACTTTATAAACTCCTGCACATGCCTGCACGTGTGTGATGTTCCATGTGTGAAACGTGTTGCGAGTTGTGACACTGCGGTGTGACATGTACCAAATTCTGAGCTGATCAAGTTTACGCTAAGCTCCTCCCCTTTGGGAGTTCTTGTGACTTCAATTTTCCTTGACCAGCTTCCAGACTTCAGCAACATGGAGTCTCTGTGGAAAAATAAAAACTTTCACAAACAACAATTCAATTTTTTGCATGTTTGTGCAAGACAGAAAATCAATGAGAGAGAAAGCGAGAGCATTTCCAAAATTCTAAGAATGTTTTTTTTTTTTTTTTTTTTTACAAATCCTACGTGATTTTTTGCAGGAAAACCACATTATTGTCACAATCCCCTATAATTAATGTGACATAATGGTGGTCAGGAGCTGTTCTCTTGGACAACAACTGCTCGTAGTTTTTCAGGTTCACTGTAACAATGATCTCTGCCATCCCAACATTGTATCTTGGAATCTAGAAACAAAAAAAGACAACAAGGACAGCAATTTTTCACAGACCAGCCTTCTCTGTCTGGATTTATTTTTGCAAAACCTAATTTTAACAGGGAAATTTTGGGGTTTTATACATTAGATATGGATTTTTGTTAAGACATCACTGTACGGAATATGCGCTTTTCACTTATTACTAATTTCACTGATAATAGACCTTGGCCAGTCTGGAACTGCCACAAAATGAAACACACTGATTATGCTTGAGCAGCTCCCTCTCATTCTGTCTCCCAGTCAAAGAAAACATTCAGATTTGTAATCACATCCCAGGTATTCCTTGGCATACAATATAATATCGGGCATGGGTAATTTTATCCAGTGGTATGACTGTATCGTTGTTTATGAGAACACAGCAACGGCAGCGATTACCTGTTCCAAACTAACTTCATACTTGGGAAGATGGATGACCGCCTCTCTGATTTGGTTGCCAAACGGCGGATGTCTGTTGACAATCTGGAAAATGTTATATGTGACACTTGCAAAAGTCCTGGACACATTAGAAACACAGTACCTTCAGACAGCACGAATAAATCATCTGGATATGGCGTGCTCAAACACCGTAAAATATAAAACCGTAATGTCAAAAACGTGCAATTTCAATATGTGGCTTAAAAAACCTAGCATACCATCTCCAGCTCTCGGGCATTGGTCTGCTCGATCTTGGGAAACGTGGTGAGTCCTGCATTCACCATTGCAGTGGAGAGACTTAAACCTGTGAAATGAAGGCCACATGTGATCAGCTGCTAACTAAGAAAATATTTGCGTAGGACATTGAGGGAGATCCCCGAACAGGCAGCCATCAGCAATGCAGTCATCCTGATTCGGGGCAACTGTTGTAAGGCTTTCAAGGTGCAAGCTGCTGGTTGGTAGGAATTGAAGGGAACACACTCTACACCCAACTACAGTGCTGTAATAGTCATGGGGGAAGACAGCTGGCTGCCATACCTCCACTTCATACAATTCACAGCCCAGTCAGTAGTGCTTTAGGGAGGAATCCAGACAGAGGGACCGCTAAAGGTCTGAAGACTGAGTCTACTACGTGTAGATGAGTGATCTTTTTTCATCAGACTCTGTGGCTTGGAATGTCCAAAAAGGCTGTCGTCACATGTGGATTTTGAAGATCTGTTTGGTTTTTGTCCAACATTTCACACCACTAACTACTGTCCATTCGAGTCGTCCAGTAACAAGTTGTCAAAGTGACAGTGCAGCTCCCCCAGTGATTTGAAACAGGCAGCATCCTTGATGGATTGGAAGTCAAACTCTTCTGGACACTTTGTTTTGGCTTGTCTTTCCAATACCGATGCACGTCATCCAACAAAAGGATGTTTTACAGCAACCCTTAAATATGTGCAGGCTGTTTTCATTACCGAGGTTTGAGGATTGAGTCAAACTGTGGTCCTGTCACAAAATCCTCTTCGACCAAAACTGCAAATCAAAGTAATATCGACTGCAAAAAAACCACAAGCATTTTATTTTCTGTTTCAGTTTCACCTGAATTTATAATTCATTAACAAACCAATGAAAATCAGAGGCTTGAGACAAAATTTTCCAGTACACTAACACAATCCTGTACTCTGTTGACCCACCTATTTTCTCTAGCTGCTTTGAGATGAATGGTGAATTCTCCCAAAGCCGGGCCCTGAAGCACTTGGCCAGAATCAGGGAGTTGAGCAGTACGGAGAAGCTCTTCTTGGGAAGCTGATTAAGATACTCGAACAAACCTGGTTTAATTAAAGCCATCATAAACATTCTGTGTGAAAATGAATTTGCAAGAAATATAGACAGAGACTTCGGTTTTTCTATTCTATGTAATGTAACGTATTTGATTTCTGTGTAGCCTGAAATAATGATAGCACAAAACATCATCCTAACAATACTGTGCTTCCTCTACTGGCATAACAAAGAGATATGGTTGATCAATGTATCACCCTAAAGGGTAAAGGGTTTTCACTACTCTGCTTACCTCTCAGTAACACTAACACATTGCAGAGAGGTTTGTTTGTTGGTTGGTGAGCAAATGATACAGATGAAACAGAATGGAGAAGATGAAAAATGGAGCTACAGCACGGTAAATTCATACACACAGTATGTTATCAACACTGGCCCACCAAACCTAATTCTTGCTACATCAGTATATTCATAGTACAAACTGCATTAAACTGGCAGAAACATTTTTAATGGCTTACTAACTGAATGACACTCTACCGCTAATCCATGTTAGTCAGCAAAAACAATTACATTTGCTTATCCGTACTCCAATTCGAAATATTTTTCCAGTGTCCTGTGTCAATGAAAACTCTTGAATCGGGATGCTGCCCAGCTGAGCTTGGATTAAGCTGTAAAAAGAGAGTGAGACACAAGCAGATGCACAAATGACGATTCACAAGCATGTTTAGCAATGGGAAACAAACGTGCAGAACAAAGTCAACAAATTATGTGCGCAAAAATGCTAATACATTTCCAGCCTTTCCGAGTTGTGTAATCTAGAAATTCTATGAACAAATAATGTCTGAATAAATATTTCTGAACAACAAATGAGTGGCTGCCTACAGTCCAAGAAATATCTTGTCCACATTTTTCTATTGGTTTGTTTTGTTTTAAAATTCTTTTTCTGACTCTCAGTGAGAACTTGAGGGAATGAAATGTTTGGAAAACCACCTTGGACACCCTCGCGCCACAGACTCTCTGAACTAAATCTGAAAGCAAACAACATGGAGCTTTTACAGCATAATGAACAAGACCCCTGCAACTCACCAGTTCACTTTCATTTCATTATTTTTTATCTTTCCCTCCATGGGGTACCTAAAACAGTACAAAAAAAGGAATGGTTATGGAGACTTTCAGTCTGTTTATCTCCTGCTTGCAGAATGATTAAAGTTTCTCTACTGTTACCTGATAGTTATCCTGTTTTTATCCTTGTTCAATGTGTTCAAAGTCCTCTTCTCGCTCACTCGCAGTTGAACGTCACTGAACTCCTTGCTTCTGGAGATCAACCTCAGCTGTGAGGAAAACGTTTCACTCGATTGAGCAACCTAATGTTTCACTGGCCTGTTCCATTTTCATTTCTACAGTGAGTAACGCCAAAGTAAGAATCACAGAACATCACTGTGCTAAACAGAAGTGAAAAATGATTAAAATATTACACTGTACTACCTACCAGCTCAGGCAGCGTCTCTGTTCCCAACACCTGGCTGAACTGTTTCATGGTGTCAAACGCTATGCAGTATCGAGCCATAAGCCTCCCAGCCTCTAAAGATCACAAATGATTTTGTTTTTTAACTGCCATTTTCAAAAATGTGGCATTAGCTATGTCGTCATTTTCAATATGTGAGCATTAGCTACGTCAGTCATTTCCAAAGAGTGGGCATTAGCTATGTCAGTCATTTCCAAAGCGTGGGGATTAGCTATATCAAGTGAGGACATGTACATTGAAAGTGCGACCCTGCAATCTTTCTACTCAAAGCTGGATTTTGTCCTAACACAAAGAAATGCATGTAATTTAATGCATTCATGCAGTAAATGATAACTCAGTTATTAAAATAAATGTCAAAGCATGTGGTTTGCCACAGCACTCTGGCCTGAGAACAGAGAGTGAAGCAGGTAACAGGGAATGCTGCCAGGTGCGAATATTCAAAACTGCAACTCGTTATAGCAAGTTCAGTATAAGGTCCTTCACCGGTGGGTTTGAAGTTGATGTCTTCATCCATGGTGATCAAGCCTATGGCAGCCAGTGCATTCAGGTTCTTCAAACAGAGCTCTAGAGGTGGGAATTTAAGTTAATGAAATGCTCCATTTCAGGATGTAAGACTGACAAATGCAATGAGACGTGCTTGAAGGAATACCAAACCTTGCAGCTTCATTTCAATCCCAGCTCTATCCAGGTCAGATGGGAAACCTAGAAAATGAGCATGTGCGAAAATCACTTAACACATACTAAACCCTAACTCACATGCAGCAGTCTGTGCTATGATACTCTGTTGGCCCACACGTGCAGTGGGAGGACCCTACGAGATTGGCATACTCACCATAATGGCAGGGATTCTTCAGAGCTCGGATGTAGAGAAACGTGGAGCGGATCCAGTCCAGAGCGACGTTCACATCGGAGATGGTGTGCAGAACTATCTCTGCATTTAAGTGCTCCACCAGGTGTGTGTGCAGGCTGGGGCCGAAAGGATATGGGTTCAAATGATCGGGGAAACAACAGTCACTTACACTCAGAAATCAACATGCTTCCGTTTTGAATCAGCACAATGCTACAGGAAAGACAGTGTGGTTAACTGCACTGGGCCTAACTGCATGGTTTGTCTGCACAGGTGAACTGCACAGTCTTCTCTTTATTATGTACAGGTTTAAAGATAAATCAATTTAAGAGTGTGGAGATTTCTGCACTGAGAAAGGCAAGATAAAAAATGTTGATTAATTATCTAATCTTAGATCATTGCAAGCCAGATGGGGAAAAAAAAACATCTAATGCAAGCTGACATGCTGGCTACATTTTGTTTTTGCCTACAGGTGCCATACTTAAGTGAACACCATTACAATTCTGGATCCTGTTATTTTCCTCCTAAAGAATACAAAGCATACCTGCTCTCAATTGTTTCAGACCCGCTCATTAGCTGTGTGTATTTGTCTTTTGTCTGGGATCTGGTCATAATCACTGCAGTTGCTGTGGTGTCAAACTAAAAAAAAAAAAACATTCCACAAAGTCATAGCAAAAGCACACATAAAAGAATCTTTTTACCTTGTGGTTAGAACATATTGGAATGGCACAAAAAGAGCCTCTACTCAAAACTGTTCCCATTTTTGGATTGCAGGGGGAGGGTTTCAATACCTGTGGGCGTCCAGCTCGACCAATCATCTGCAGGATGTCCGTGTCACTGTACTCCTCACATGACCCTCCAATGTAGTGCATGGTGGACTTGATCACCACAAGGTGAGCAGGCAAGTTCACTCCCATAGCTAAAGTGCTGGTCGTGACTGGATAAGAATTAGCAAACATTTTTTTTTCCTGTTCTTCCTAATTTTTTTTGTAAAATTTGATTATACATTAACCTTTACCCAATGTTTGACAGCTGTAATTGAAATCAGTCTCGTCTGATTTCATTCACAGATAAACACATAAATCAAATTCCCAAGTCTTTAAATCACTGCAGCGAAAAAGCCACTTAATCCACTGAACATTCTCTTCTTGTCATATAAATAAACGTGGTCTTGGCTGCGTGCACAGACAGAGTATACTGCGTTAGCTGTGCCAACACAGCTGAGTCACAAGAACAGAAAAAGTGAAAAGGTTCTGGAAAGTTACCACAATTCATCGTGCAGTACCAAAACTGTTCATTTCCAGGTTGTGATCCTTTACTAATTGAACAATAATTAAACACGTTTTTTAAAAATATAAAATGTTCTCAGTCTAACTTGTTAGCATTTTCACTACTGAGTGATAATGGCGCATCTTTCAACGGTTGTTGATGAATGAACTCTGCCTTCTCAGAGGAAAAATAATGCTCACAGAGTACTGGTAGGTCTCCAAGTGCGAATGCATCTTCGATTATTTTTCTGTCAGACACATCAATCCCAGCATGATGGTAGCCAACCCCATACGTCACCAGATCTGGAATGCATAAACATCATGACAAACTGAGACCTGAAAACACTTTCAAAAAAAGAGCATGTATATATATTGATAACACAAACACATTATGTAATTTGCATTCATACCTAAACACTTGCATGTACATACTTCTGAACACAGACACTCACTCACTATTGCCACACAGTGATCAAGACTGTACACACCTCTGAGTTTTGAATCCAGCAAGGAGTTTGCATACTTCATCAACCTGTAATAAAGACAATAATGAATTTCCATAAAATAACCATATTCAACAGCCAGCATAAACAGACAAGGAACACTTAGAAACACAAAAATGTCACATTATGCTACTTTTGAGATTAGCAGAATTAAGCCACAGCAATGATAAGTTTTTTATTAAATAAAAAAAAGTAAATAAATAAACAACATAAGGACATTAGGAAACAACAATATCCATGCCATTTCATAAACAGGAGTCAGTATTTAATAAGCTTCATTCATGACACAATCATAAAAGAGAGCTTGTTCAAAGGAATCACAAATCATGAGGATCAAAGCAGTGCCGCGGTTTTGGAAAAACATCTTAGTGTATGCGATCCGAACCCAGATAGTGACAGGAAGAGAGATCACCTTTGTTTGTGCTCGGCACTCATGATAAATCGGGCGTCTTTCGCAAGCACCGATGCAGACTGCTGCACTCCTTTCCTCGTGGAGCAAAACTGCAAACATGAAAAGAGGTCTACAGTTAGAAGGGCCCTCCTCCCCCCCAGCGGAGCTCTTGATCCTGTAGCCTGAAAATCAAAGAGAGGGAGCGACAGAGAGTCACCACGAGAGTCGGTTTCTGCTCCGAGTAGGTCTGGATGATGCTGGCCATTTTGTAACTGAGGGACAGGTCGAACTTGAACTCGGTCTGGCTGCCGCTGCAGGGGAACCCCAGCACCACTTTCCTCAGTTTTACCGGCCTGTGGCTCTCGTCCATCTCCAAACAAGTGGCCAGGCCTGACTCATCTGAGAGCCAATCAGCTATCTGGACAGGCAAACCAGAGCCAGTCAGCTGTCTACATTTACATTTACAATTTATTCATTTGGCAGATGCTTTTATTCAAAGTGACTTTGTGAGGCATAGTAAAACACAAGCAAAAAGCCATATAAGGAGTCAACAATATTAGAAGCACAGCACGACCAAGTTTCAACAGTTGGCCAAACAAGGTACACTGCCTAGACAGTGAAAAACTTAAAACTACTACACAGAGACAGCAATCGAATACCACAAACAAAACCATGCAGATTTTAACTGAGAGTAAGCAATCCCTTTGGACGAGCTCCCAAACCTTCAGGTAAAGCCCTCACATCAGAAATATTGGGAATGGTTGCTGAAACCACCACAAATCTCATGCTGAGATTGGGCACGGAGTTTTCAGCCATGGATCGGTAAGCATGCATCGTTTTCATCCTGCTGACAACAACCTCCAGGGTTGCACCACGAGTTGTGTCCTTCACCACGTGGACCTGAAAAAGGTTCATAGCCATGAGAAGCTTTGCAAACTGACAGAAAAATGCGGCTCTTTGAACAAACAAAACAAAAAACTACAGTCACGGAAAACTTAAATGCTGTTATGTTATATTTACCGGGATAGATAAAATCAAGACTTACACCGGAGGCATGACACAAAAAGAACACTGATGGGTTCAAACACTGACCTCATCAATGAGGAAGAGCTGAACCAGCTGGATCAGACAGTTATCTCTCCACTTCCTGGTCATGCTGTCCCACTTTTCCTTGGCAACAGGGAGAAAGATGTGGAATTGTCGAGTCTTTTGTTGTCTGCATGGCAGCTGTGTTTAGTGTTGCTCTAATCCAGCTCTGCCTGTGAGACGCAAGGTCTGATCCAACATGTCACTCACTGGTGTAGTCATGATGAGATGAGCGTCCTGAATCTCAAAGTAGTCATCGATTTGTGTATCTCCTGTCAGCTCCTTGCAGTTCAGCCCCAAGGGCCCAAATTTCTCCTTCCAGTTTTCGTACCGCTCGCTGCAAAGGGCTTTAATTGGCGCCACTAAAAGAGTATCAAAGGCTTTCCTGTCAGGGTATTTCGTCTTTCAAAAATCTATAAAGCAAATCCATGCTCTGATTTCGTAAATGTGCAAGACAACTGGTGATAGCTTTACTTCCTTTAAAACTTAAAAGAGTTTTTAAAGACGTGTTTATTTCTCAGGGTAGGGTTTTGCTCACAGAACAGAAAGATGTGAAAAGACACAGGTCTCCCACGGCTGAACATAGAGCTGTATTATCATGATTGTGGAATATAAAATCTATAAAATATAACACTTCAGGCCAAAATCGATCTAACCACAACACATTTTCTGCTTAACTTTGAAGAGTCATTTTAAGCAACTGCTATATTTTTTATTTCTCACATAACACTGTCAGAGCAGTTGTTGCTAAAATTCTTGACACATAATGCACAGGACCAGGAAAACACACATACTGGTGTTTGTAACTCAAATTCACTACTGTCATGTTTAATCTGGGCCTTGGTCTTGTTTTCTCTTTGATAACTGAGGATAAATGAATACCTACTGTAGACAACTTTGACATTGTGCCAGGGCTCAGGCAAGTCCATCAGCAGCCGAATGATCGCCAATTCAAAGAGCACCGTTTTTCCAGAACCAGTGGGTGCGCAAGCCACAAAATTTTTGCTCGTGTAAAGAATCTGCAAAAATGTCACATTCATTAAAGTCATTACAGAACTTTTACTACAAAATTAATTCAGCTGAGTTTCCAAGACTTGGACTCTGTAATAAAAGATGCATTCATTGCTCTTACGTCATCCAGGGCTTTAGACTGAACGTAGTTGAAGTAAGGGAACTCTTTGAACACAGATCTGAACTGTGCAGCTGTGTGAAGCATATTAAGGTTTAGATATGCTTTCAATGTTTTCTGTTTAGATGAGAAATAAATGAAAAAACAACTTGCAGCAATATAAACTAAGTAGCAAGTATAAGGGCCAAGGAAGGAGGTGAGTTCTCACATTTGCTGTACAGTTCCTTGTACAGTGTGAATACTGGTCCCATTCAGTGCATATTAAACAGACTCTAAGATCAAATACATACAGCTGAAAGATGTAAAAATCCTTCGACATACAGTATGTATCCTCCAAGCTAACCCGTAATGGTGATATGGATAAAACTGGGTTAGT
The DNA here is from genome assembly GCA_019176425.1 of Megalops atlanticus. Taxonomy (NCBI): domain Eukaryota; kingdom Metazoa; phylum Chordata; class Actinopteri; order Elopiformes; family Megalopidae; genus Megalops; species Megalops atlanticus. Next base: position 6,361,935 of record CM032896.1, read on the forward strand.
GCATACTCTTACTCTTCAGACTGACATGTCACTCAGACCCATCAGTTTTGCTTTGTTAGCCCAAAAGCCCATTATCTCACAAAAGTGGCACACTCCAGAATACTCAACATCATAATTTCAAAAGAATAAAAAAAGGAATGGAATGGAATGCCGACCCAATATAGAGCCAGGAGTATTTGGGAGATCAGCAGTACTGTTTGTAATAAAGAGAGGGTTATGAGCTCCTAGCAAAAGGATACGGATCTCAGTAACTGGACAGAGGATTCTTGAGCCTGATCCACCTGAAACCAAATAGCCATCCACAAATCATCTGTCTTCCACCAATAATACAGCAGTTAGAGACATGAAACTCCTGTGTACTGCACCTGCGTATTCATATTTATTAAGTGACATTGACTACTTAATGATGCTTGGTCCCTGCTTGATCTCCTTAAAACTAATGTTTTAGCCACATTTATCAAAAATTAAAATGACTTTTACAAATTGTTTTAAATATCCAAGTACTATGAGGTAGAATACCAGAGAAGATTAATAATTAAACTGCACATCCAGTAGTACTAGTGGAGACTGTCCACCCCCTGGTGGCTGCCATTTTTATTGCAACATGGAAGATATGGGGGTTTCAAGCCAAGATGCTGTAGTGCTGTATCCCCTGTACTGCAGTGAAACTGTTACATTTCAAAACCTCTTTTGTGTCAAGTCTCGGGTTTACTTTTCATTTTACATAGCATATTGAAGAAATGTGCACAAACATTTACATTAATAAAATAGTTTTTCTCCAGTCTTACTGGTTGGCACCACAGCGGGCTGGCTTAAATTCCATTCGGATGCATGGCAACGCCTTCATCTCTCTGTATATAAATGACAAAACTGGATGCTTATGCCTGCCCCGTTATGCTGCCTCACTGTTCAGCCTTTCTCAAAGGAAAGCGGAGGGCAGTTGTACATCACTGCCAAAGCCTCCTTTTGCTGTCTGTTACAACCCTGTCATCGATTAGGCAACGCAGCTAAACAGCTGTTACTGGAGCGAATTCTGGTTCTGGAGCGTATCGGGGCGCGACATCGTTCACCCTCTACAGTTTAAACAGGAAGTGTCGACTGTAAACGGAAGGAAGAGGCAGGCAGCTGGTGGGGAGCAGATGAAAGAGAGCGCCGGCACTTCCTCAGCTCACAGGGTAGGACTCTGCCTGCGGTTTCAAACAGGTGCCACGGAAGGACCGCCTCCGCCACTGTGCTTCTCTCTCCAACCGCAAGCCCTCACCCTAGCCCGTGACCCATGAACTCTGCTGACTGCGCACAGAGACAACATTACCCTCTTCTTTGTTGATCAAATTTTGAACATCGCATTAATTTCCCTGAAAATGTGTCAACAGCTTTTTGGCCAAATATATATAAGGAGCCAAACATAGCAATATTACATTTATAATATCAATGCCACTGCACCAGTAGTACAAAGAACTATTTGTGACTATTAGTGTCAGCATGGAAGTATGATGCAGGTTAACACCGCTCTTATGGATCACTGTTAGGCACAAGGTAAGTACTTAATATGACAATGCATTGCATTAACCATTATTAGGGTCTGCTCTTTTAGTATGATGTAAGTATACTTGCTCTATTGGCCATTAAGAATATTTAGGCAGGTGTTCTTACTGTTATATGCTTTCTAAAACTGTTTTTCAGCTAGACACATATTTACTACATTGCTATCTGCTCTGTACCTATAGGAAAGTGCTGTTCTTGTGATGTGTATTTAGCCTTGTAATTCACTATGGATAAGAGCATCTGCCAAATAAATGAATAAATATATTGTGATAATAACAACTTAAGTATTTAGCAGATAATTTTATCTAGAGTGCCTTGCAATGTATGGTAACTTCAGTATTAAACAATATCAAGTGTAAGACAATGGGAGGCAGGATACTGGGTTGCTGGTTTGCAACTTCAGAAATGGCCCCATCTTGTGGAATTATAGCATGTTGCAACCTGGATGTCTGGCGCACACCTGGGTTCTGTCTGCTTGGCGCATTCCAGCCCAGGTTAAGACAACGCAAATGTTGGTAGTGAAATTCATGCAAGGCACATTAAGAAGATTTAAATATTATTCAGGTTGTTAATGCACCATAACTGAATGCCTACTCAGAGGTAGGTGCAAGCTACGCACAGCTTATGGCTTGGGTTCAATCATCATTTGTCCTTAAGCGTGACTAACATTAATATTAAAGTGTTTAATCACTCTTTTCATCACTAGCGATCACTAGGATGAGCAAAAAACTATAGCTGTATTGAAAAAGTAACACTTAAATTTAACCGCTAGTCAAAGTAACAGACAAATGATAACTGATATCTCATGGAAAAATTCTAAATTTCTCGTGTGCAGGGTGAACTGGTGAGCTGGATTTTGGGAGTGCACTGCCACTGCCTTTTATTGCTTTCAGAACACTATACTGTGAATTTACCTGGACAACCTAAGTACCTGCTTTGTGTACCAAACCGTAACAAAGAAATGACCAGTACACTGGCAGTCCACCTTTTTGAATGAAACGGTTGTTTTTTTTTCGTGTTCTTACCTACAAAACTGATTAGTCATGTCGGTTTTCACACAGTCACTGGAAGAAGTGTAGATGCTCATATCACAAGCTACACTGAGCTGTTCATTAAGTGGGCTGTTGCACTATTGCTGATCATAATGTTACACGGAAACCATTGTTCTCAGTTTATACTGACTCAAATGATGTCTGCAGACAGGTGAAATCTACCACTCTGCCACACCTTCTAAAGCAGAATTGTAGATTGAAAAAAGCAGACAAGTAATGGCAGAATCACAAACAAAAAAGGACATTTAAAACTGTCCTCATTATAATGACTTTCAATACAATGACTACCTACTAGTACTCAAGGAACAAAAAAGGATGTGAGCTTTTGAAATAAATTCTACATGAATTCTAATGTACCTTCATTTTGGCACAATTCAAAAAATGGGCAATCTTGCTTTTATATATAACCCTGGGATACAGAACAGGGTCTTCAGGTGGTTTAATGGTCCAATGCTGGAGGTAAAGTCCATGGAATGAAAAACAGTAGCCTTCTTTTGTACTGTTTTAAAGGAAAATCTCCTCAGGTGGAATTCTGAACTGTAGTATGCCCCTGGTTTAAAACTTCTTTCTTTCTTTCCCATTGTTAACTGGCTGCACTTATAATGATGCCCTTTTGTAAAGTTACGACACTCCCTGCTCCAGGCGGTAACTTAGCCTTCACTGGATGAGATGAGAAAAGAAGGCAGCAGCCCAAAATGGAGCCAAACAGCCTGCAGTTCCCAGCGGTATGAAATAAATTGAAGATGATAACCGAGGGCACAAGACACAAACAGCATAACAGATACGCTGCCATCTTGCACTCTTTCAGGAGACCAAAAATCCAGCTTTGGTGCACGTGGTTGGCAGGCCATTAAAAGAATTATTTCAAGGTCTGAAAACAGAGGCCTGATGTCATCTCCAATTTCATGCAGAAAACTAACATGTCCTTCAAGTAGAGAAACCACAGATGGGTGCAGTTTGTCAGAATGCACACAATAACAGGCTGATCCTTACCTTGTACATTAAGAGGCTGAGGTGTCAGGGGGAGGACGAGGGCTTTTTTTATGCCTTGGTCTTGCTTTAAAGCGTGTGAACTGCGTGCACAGGTTAGTTCTGACCCAGTCAGAGGTCTGGAAGCATTATCGGCTGTTTCTTTAGAAGCCTGCCCATTCAGACAGTCATTTGTTCTGAATGTTTTTTGACTTGGTGCACTGTTGCTATGGGTACTACCTTCTGAGACCAACCTTGGAGGTGGTTTAAACAAACTACAAAACAGAGGGGAAGACAGTCAAGGTTAGTTAAATTATCACAATCATTCAATTATATTCAGTGACTGAGCTATCTCCGAGGTTGTTACACATATTTAAATGTATACAGTTAAAAATGTATACAGCTAATGCAGGTAAAGGCAGTACCATGCAGTAGAATACCTCTAGTTATTTTATAATACACATTGATATATTATAAATGACGTGTGTCTTGCTGTTGTTGTGCTACATTGTGTGTCACATTGACGCAGTGTTGAGGAATAACCAAACTCTAGGAGTAAAATATGCCAAGAGAGTAAACTTCACATGGCCATACACTATAAAACTCAGAGGTACCTTCTCCTGAACTGTGAGCGTTCTCCACCATTTTGGCTAAAGATGGAAGGGAAGGGTCTCTCATCAGCCAGATGAGGTGAGAGCTCTATGGGAACAAGTTCACTTCCATCACTGCCTAGGAGGTCTGTAACTTTCACACGCCCATCCAAAGTCCAGGGTCGCCCCATCTCCTGTCCAGGGGATTCACCTCTCTCTGCATTATTTACTAAATCCCCTACTTGCTTTAGTGCTTGATAGCTTCCATCTGACCTTTTCAAAGGAGGCAAATATTTATGTGACCTCTGATAAGACCCTGTAAAAGGAAGGAATAGTAGATGATCTAGGATTGAGACAGGAACAAATTCAACTCAATGCTGTGAATTACTGCAAAGCTCAGACTCAAGTAAGTCAGAAACAGTACTCTCTATGCAATTGATATGCTGTTGTTTGTGAAAGGAATATTTACAAAGAGGGGCAAAAATTACATATATTGGTAAAGTAATTCTTGGGTCTATATTTGAATGACTACGTTGATTATGAATTTGGACAGCGCCTTCCAGATCAATTTATACCTCTGAGAATTGAAAGAAACAAATATCTAAAACCAAAGATTATTCAGCACACTGCACAGGTAAAAATGGCATTGCTCATAGCAAAACCTGTTAGGGCATAGCTAAAGCAATACAACCAAAATCAAGAAATCAAGAACAATTGCAGGTGCAATGCAGTGACAAATGAGCTTGCATTCACTCCAAGATGACAACACTTCTCCTGATTTAAAAAAAAAAAAAAAAAAGTAAACTTTATTTTTAACACTTACTTAAAGAATGAAGAGATTCTATTTCTCTCTCCAAGTCCTGGGTTGCTGGTATTTCAGAAACTGATGGGGGTGGCTCAACCTGCCAAGCACCTTGTTCTTGACAGAGTGGCTTTCTAAAGAGATGGGGAAAAGAGGCATAGGGAAGCTTGGGTTACTCTTGGGTGAAAAATCGCTGTAGCGTGTTAATGGAAGCTCCCTGTCTTTCAAACCCTTTGTAACAGATTCACTCACACTTTATGGATAACGGGCCTGTCGAAAAACAGGCTATCCAGAGGTATCGTACCGTCTTCGGGATCCAACATTTTTCAACACACTTTATGGGTCAGCTGAGTTTATCTATCCGTGAGAATAAAAAGAATAAATCAATGGGGATGAACTGGAACAGTGCTGGAACTGGAACAACAATACACTGTTGAAAAAATAATCCACCCACTAACCACAGCATTTACTACAGAAGTTTCTCTCATAGGAGATGCGAAAGTAACGACATGGCAAGCCAACTCACTAGAGCGGTTAATCAGGCCTTCGCATAGCTAACTACTTAGCAGTAGCTTGCTAGCGAACCCGCAAGTTAGCGTTCCCTCCGTTAGCTACTTAGGTTAGCTACCCATGTTTTGCTGTGAGTTTGTATCATTTTTACGAACCAACACGCGACATACATACAATAACAGATCAAATAAAACAAATCGATGGCATTTGAACAGGGAAACTCACTTGTATCTTGCTAACTAGCTAAACTAGGCCGTCAGTGATCCATTGGCTCGAGATGATTTGCTGTGACTAAAATCGCAGCTCGAGGCACAGCCTCGATAGTCGCGTGGCGCTTGCAGTTATTGTGTCCTGGGCCATTACATTTGACCTTATTAAACTGAGATTTAGCTAACGTTTTGCGTATTTTTGCTTTTTTTTTAGATTATTAAGCTAATTTACGCAGATAGGGTCGCTGGATAACTACTCTAAACTGCAATACACTGGAGCGGGTGCGAGCGGTTTTTATCTGAGTTTTTCTCATACCAAATTTGAACGTATTTTACACAAATAATCATACAGTGTTACGTTATTATTTTTATCGTTGTTAATCTATAATATGTAAATATATACCACTTAAACGATGGTCACAAATAATATTATTTGGTATATTTGATATCTTTGGAAAATAAAGGTACACATTAGAGTGAACTTTGGATTGGAGAATGCATTTCCCTTCCCACGTGGATAGGACCTGAAGTAAGATACGGGGTTGTTTTATGGCCTTCAGTGATCTGCTCATGAAATAACGAAAACATATCTATTAAAATGTTGTGTTGTTTGAAACGTGTATACACACTAAATACCGTAGGCCTACATATGTATGCTGTTGTGGAGTTAGTTGAAAAACAATAGGTATTTTTCAACCGCTCTCTTCTTGGGGGACTTCATTTTGCCCTGCGGCCTAAGGTCTGTGGCACAAGGGAAATTCGTTTGTCAAGGTGGGGAATAGAACACCATGATGGCAGCAACGAATTTCATACATGCTGCACAGATGACGGTTAGTGTTGCCATGGCACTGCTACTGGCAATAACATGTGGCAATAACACTCTCATTGTTCCAATTATGACGAGATGATTTATGGTATGACATATACTTATGATTAAAATGTGCAAACGAAACATCCGAGTGTTTTTATATATGCAATATCCTAAATATTTAACTTGATAATGCTCATTACTTAACACCGTTCATAGTGTGACAACACTCTTCATGTTAATTTATATTTTTAAACAATAAACACCAGACGAACAATAACTTCGTACGATTCAGAAATATGATTTAATTGGTGATCTGCTAAAACACTGCTGAGACCAGCTAGCTTGTCTTTTTTTTTAACTTGAAGGTGTGCTCTTTGGTATTGTCTTTCATTTGAATCTGTCGCTCCCACCCCTGACACAAAATGAAAAACAGAAAAGCTTGTCATGAAAGGGGGGGACATATTTTACATGCTTTATTCTGTTTCGACAGAGACAATGACTATGTCAGCTATATTTTAAAAGGCGATGTGTCTGTCCCCACTCCCACCATTTTTCCAACCTTCCAAGCAGCCACTTTTTCAACCAAGAATTTTTCTGCCGTCTGGAATAATCCACTTATCGCAGAGGGGGCTTTTGAATTTGAAGGCGAGCTGAACAAGGTGAACCACATGCAAATAAACTAAATGTCTCACCAGTTTAGATAAAACACGTGTGTAGTTTTAAACGGTGTGCAATAATACGTTAGTACTTTGTTCTAGTATCGAGGTTTGTCGATACTGTTTACTGAACAACCCTCACAGACTAGTAGTTTAACCTGCAGAATACCAGGCAAAATGGCGGCGGTGAAATGGATGGAGGACGATAGCGAACAATAATCAACTGTAACGATTAACGTGCTAATTGTTTACATTTCCTGCATTGGAAAGGTAGGTTTTTAATTCTGCTACAACAGTCCAGCCATTTCAATCTATTACACAGACTCGTTCCTTGTTGTCAGCATGCCGCGTACTGTTGGTTGGGTCCTTGCTTTTTGGTATGGCACATTAGCTAATGGACACTCAGCATACAACAACAGCATGTGAGATAACGAAGGAGCCAGGCATATCTGATGCGGCTGTGTTGATGGCCATGATTCCACTCTGCCCCTTGCATGCTCTTAGAATATGAAAATTAATGGTGCGTTGCATTGTGGTTACGATTTTGCATATGTGCATTGCTTCAACTCAGCAAAAGTTTGAAGGCTTAAAAAACTCCCACCATTGCACTCAAAAGAACTTGACGTGTATCCCCTTGTTTCACGAGGCTGTTGTCAGAACGGATCCAAAGCGGTGTCAGTCATGATATAAAGGTAAAACCTTTCTCCATATCGGCACGCGCTTTCCTCTCCGTGCACTTTACATCGTCGCTGCTGCACCCTGTGGTTTGAGATTTGACAGTTCAAGCTCGTGAAGAGCCAGCTGCATTGGCATTCTGCAGCCCTTCAAAGGACAGATTGGTGCCTTCCATGCACCTTTGCAGACAGTGTCATGCAGTACTGTGGCATCTGACAGGTGTTTCATGATTAACTCTTGGGCAGCGCCAGCTTCTGCTGTATGAATTATGAAATTTGGATAAGCAGAGCAGACTGCCCATTTCCAGTACGACTAAAGGGAAACTGAAACATTTAACCCTGTCCACATTGAGGTAATACTGCTACCTTTAGGCAGAAACACCTTTAAAGTGTTGACATGACCAGCACTTTATTCTCAGGTTACATGCAGTGAGTTGGGGTATGAGTGTATGGGTTTCATAAATTCATGTGTTTTATATTCTGATACAGAACGTAAATCTGTATGCCTGACATTTAACACAAATCTTTTTTCGGTGTCTTTCATGTTTTTAAGGTACAATAATTGCTGACCTTAATTTAAAATTCGTTGTTTGGAATTCTAGTGGTGCCATGCTCAAACTGCCCTAAATTTTCAGAAAACAAATAAGCAGAAGAGTTGTGCATCAGTGTTTGGATTTGACATTTTGTTTAACAAGCATGAACTTGCTAATACTACCACTACCAACGTAGTGCCAACTTGCACATTTCCATGCAGGTTTTTAAATAGTTTTAAAGATATGTATATATATATATATTTGACTATTCAATATGATCTTATAAACAGACAGTTTTGTGTGTAATGGTAGTCTCTTTTTAAATATTAAGTAAAGAAAAAACACAAGAACTGAACAACCACAACTCAGCAACAACTACTTTGCTGACATTATTTTTATGGAAAAGTGCTGAGCATCAGAGGGAGAGAAATTACCATTTTTAGGTCTGCTACCTCCACTCACAACCCAAAAGGTCGGGCACCATGACTCCATTTTGTCAACCTGTGCTTTTTGTTGATCATGAAATGGGCACGTGTAGTTGAAATACCTATTGCCTTTTCTCAGTATATCTTAAGTTCAGTGAATGAAAATGTCTCTGAATGCACTCGCAATTGCATGTTAGAGATTTGAATGGGAATCTCATTGATTCCCATTGAATAGGGCCCAGGTCATGAATTTAGGTCTTTTTTTAACAAATGGATAGTCCTTTCAAATCTGTCCCTTTTTAAGCATTCAATTTTTAGGCTGTTGCCTGCTGTTGTATCACTTGGTACATCATGATGTGTGGGAAATTTGCTTGGGTTTTTGCAGGTTTAAAGCTATCTGTTTACAGGCCTAGAGATAGATAGTTTAGGTATTGAGCTGCAGCAGGCCTAGAGATACATGACATAGTTTTCGTATTGAACTACATTTCCCAGCATACACTTGCACTGTTCAGAATGACATCATTCTTGTGTGACATAGTTTTACTCTTTCATTGAGGCAGTGAGCTTACTGAAGGAAGGCCAGTGCTATTGTTGAAAGGTGAGACTGCCAAAGCCAGAAATACAGAGTAATATGAATGTACTTCTCTGCACGTACATAACAGAATTTCTTCCCAGTTTCACAATTGGGGGGCTCTGTTCATTGCATTAATCTTTTAGACCACTTTAACATCCAGTTTCACATATACTGTTACAGCTGCAGTGGGCCTCCATTTGTGCTCCAAATGCAGATACTTGGAATATTGTCAAATGGGAGGTATTTTAAATTCTAGCCCTCTCCTGGTGAGGTGGATTCCATTAAAAACAAGATGTAGCTGCAGTATACACTCCCACAGTTCCAGTTCATCCAGTATCGGTAAAGTTCTTTTTAAGATAATGTTGAATATTTTTAAGCTTCTCAACAAATAATAAAAGGAACATCTGTATTTGCAGTGGCACACTTATGAACTAGCTTATAGTTCCCAAAATTCAGCAAAATTGTGCAGGGTTGTATTATGAGCTAGCAGTGTCACGCTGGATTGCACATATAATAAAGAGCATGGACAAAGCTTGACCTGGCTGCTATTCCTCCATTTTGGGGATTTAGTGGTCCCTTTTTTCAGCAGATCAAGCTGACCATTCATGTGAAAGGCCTTTTATCAAGTATGGGTTTCATTTAACTGGGGGGATTTCTTTTTGTTTAAATCAGCAGTCGGCAAGAGAAGTTGCAGTAAAAAATAAATATTTAACCTGAAAATAGTGGGGATTGTGTAGTTAACAAGAGCAATGATGATGTATATATGCTGTGTTGAAAATCCTCTTCTTTGATATGATCAGGGAACTTGCAAGCTTGGGTAACAACCCCCCAGCTTTAGCTCTTAGTACTTAGCCATACTATAGCTTTAGCCAGCTTCTCAATCTTGGATTTGGAGTTGCAGTTGAAGTTGCAGTTAAGCGAGCAAATTAATTGTACTGCTGTCATGTTATTGGAGAAACTGGAGTTCTTAAATGTGCTGTCCCTTTAATAACTAACACTTTGCTGTAGTTGGTTTTTCAGTTGGAATTGCTTCACAAACCCCACATTAAACAGTTAGCTGTTAACACTGCTCTGTCTGTGTTTATTTTCAAAGCCATTGTGGGTTCATGAAGGTATGACATGGTGAATGTTGTGTTGAATGTTTCCCAGCTCTGTTTAGCGAAAGCATAACCGTTAGAGATAGGAGGATTGTCCATTGTCTGAGCCCTATAAATATTGCTTAGCTGTGGGAAATTGGCATATTAATTAGGTCACAGGCAAGGTGGATCTATTTCACAATACAGATGTAACATAAACTGCTTTTTTATGGGGAAAAGTAGGCATTGTCACCTGTGAAGTGCAGTTAATACTCCATAGTTCAGTTGCCAGGGGTCTGAAGTCACAGCAACAACGTCTTAGTGTCGGCTGATTTTGAAAGTGGTTGCTATTGATGTGAAAACTATAGACACACAGTGACAATGTTGATGCAGGAGACATACTGTCGTGGAATGAGAAGCAGTATTATTTCCCTTTATGTGGCATTTAATAGATTAGCAAGGGGAGGCTAATGTAGTTAGCTACCTAGCTTGCTAAGGTTTAGCTGGAACTACAGCCAGGAGTCGATTAAGGTTTAGTTGTAATTTCCAAACAGAAATTCTTTTATTAAGGAAAAACTTGTGGCATGCTAAAAGGTGAATGCTAAAGTACACCATTTTATTGCACGTGTGGATGGTTAAGTTAAAATTATTATTTAATTGAAATAGATATCAGTATTTAAAAAAAAATCAACATCTTATATAAGGTCATGGCAATTAGATGATTAATTGGATTATGCTTATGCTTTTACGCTTTGCCTGTATGCAGGTCTGAATTAATACTTGCACATCAGGGTCATCAGGGTCAGCTAGCAGCTGCATCTGAGTGAAGCAAGTGCCAATTGGAGGATAGGAGGGATTACACTGAGGTCATCTGAGCAACTCACAGGCACCTGAAAGCTCACAGGGTGTCTGAGCAATGAGGAAATCAGATGACATGCTCACCCGTACCACCACCACCATAGGCTCCTGCTCATTATTGGCTGATGGCAGGGGCCAAACCTAGGCTGTAGGGCTTGGCCTTTGCACAAAATGGGGGCCTTGTTGACTGATTTACTCTGGAGCTTTACAACTAATTTTTAAATCAAAATTGGTCAGTTTTTTTTGGTAATTGTCACGTGAGGCTGCTCGCTATGATTATTACTGGGAATAGTACACATTTTGATCTTTTTAGCTTTCCCTGAGGTTATACAGTACAGAGTATTACTGTGGGACGTACAAAATCATCTACACTACTGTTTTTATCAAGCTGTGTGGCTGTTTCTTTCCTTTGAGTGTGCGTGTGGTATCTGGTTCTCTAAAGATGGATCAAATAAACACTTGTGTCCACTTCATCTTCTGATTCTGTCCTGTGTGTGGTTTTTGTCTTGTTACTCTCATCCCATTGCCATTGTGTCTTTCCTCTTCCACGGCTCTCTGTCCGTTTCTCTGTCATTGAACAGCTTGCCAGAAATGGCTGCCGGAATAGTATATTGTTGGAGGGTCATTTTTCATTAGCTGTTGGCAGTCTTTCCTGTCAGCTTGGCTCTTGAAACCCAACGTAGTGTGATCCTAGCAGAATTTACTGGCTGGCCAAAAATTAATCGCAGCTCATCAGCACACGTAAGAGCAATTACAGTTGCTTGTAAGCACCTGATTCACGGCAAGGTATAAGTTGTTGAGGCAAGTTGTCAGTGTGCACACACTGAATCTCGGCCATAATTGTAGCAGACTTGGGGCTGGTATTAGAGCTGAAATTATTCTTTGTGTTCTAGGATTACTGAAGGTGTCTGTACTAATGTTTGTCCTTGGTTGTCTTTACTGTTGTCCAAAGTCAAACAGCAGTTGCCTACCAGTTTTTTCCTTTATTATTATGTTGCGTTATAGCTTTCTTAATTGCTTTGTACAGGGGCCAGTGACAGTGTCTCCACTCTCACTCTTGGCAAAATGGCAAATGCAGAACAGCAAAACCTGCAAAGTGTGAATTTGTGATAAGCCTGAATGGCATACTTGTCCAACAGAACAAAAGGAAACTTACGTATCAGATACTTTGCAGGACTTCTTTATTTTTCAAGTCACATGTCTGTCGCAAGAGGCTGAACAGTCCTGTCTTTTATTCAGGAAGTTAACTCAAACGTTATAAATGACTAATCACATCAGTTGCAAGTAAGTAGAAACGCAAAAGAGATAAAGGTAGCGATGAGTACTTTTTCCGTTTTTTTTCTTTGGTTTTGCTTTACATGTGTATTTACAAGTGTTTGAGACATCCCGTTCCTCTCTGGAAGCTCCCAGAGTCAGCTGAGTTTGTGGTGAAGCCCTTGCTCGCATATTCAAAGGTGGTGGCTCTGATTAACTGTTCAGCTAACTATGCAAAAGAGAGTGTTTCACACTTTGCTAAATACAGAAAATCGGGACCTGCAGTAACACATCAGTCTTCTCCATTTCCCTCCTGAGTCCCCTTTAAAAACCTTTGAAAAGCCTTCCCTGAAGTTTATAGCTCAGTACGAGGAATTTAAAAAGCTGAGTAAACCATGAGAGCCATTCCTTACTTTCTTAGCAGTGATGTTAGGATAGCGTATGGTGCGTTTGACTGTAGTACCCACCAGCGAGCTTGGTTAGCCGCCTTTTTGTAGGACTGTGTATACCGTTACTGTAAACGTTCACCTTGTGCCAAATAATACTTTCAAAAGCAGTGCCTTGTGTGATTGATTTCTAGCCATAGCCGTAGTCATATTCTTTAAGTGCCTCAAAGTTTTTTTTCTTTTGTAGGTGGTTTTCCAGAAGAGTGCAGGGAGGAACCAATGCTCTGGAACCCTCTGGTAAGCAGTGCCTGCAGTGGTTTCAAACTCACTTTAGGTGTTTATGTTTAGCCTGTGGCCTTTCATTTTTTTTTCCCGATCTGATGTAACCATGTCACTGCATGATGAGATATGTATAATTCATTGTCTGCTCTGTCATGGAGATCATTGGTCTGTGCTTTCTAATTGCACTGAAGGGGACAGATTCTTCGAATTTGGAGACAGGTAGCTTTGAAATCTTTAACATGCACATTCATACAGAGGTGCAGTTGTTGCAAAGTATGTGCCTCTTTGTTTTGTCAGCCTATAGTCTTTGCCCTTTAAGCTATTTGGGTCTGTGTAGTGTTCAGAGATCAGTCCTAACAAATTGAAAACAGCTGTCAGTTATGTGTGTCAGTGCATCCCTGTAATGTTGGGATTTTACCACTGGCAGCTCTTCTTCCCTACACCCATGCCTTTAAAAAATCTTAGGAATAAAAGTCTGGGAAAAAACAGAGTCTGTCTTTTCAAACCACTAATTACATATGTATACTACTTTATGCCCAAGGAGTTTTGTCTGCTTTTGAAGTGGTAAGCGAACACATTTACAGTATCTGATGATAAATGATTTTTCTCTCAGTTTTTTTAAATTCCCCTCCAGAGTAATTTTGCACTAATTGCTATTCACTTGTCATCCAGGCTTTAATAGGGTTTGCAGAAGTGTAACAGTACCTTGTGAAAACAGTACTTCCAGCAGTAATGAAAGTTTCTGTTGTTCAGTCTATGACTTCTCTTTTTCTCATATTATTTAGATTTCTTTTAGGAAAAGTAGTGGTTGGATATTCCAAGTTTTCATGCAGATTCTCAGCCTTACAAGTTTTCCATGGAAGCACTAAATGAATTCCCCTGCGCCTTTTAGCAAACCACTGGTGATATTATCCTGATCATTTTAATTTAGTGCTATTTCCATTTTTTTAAAAAAGTGTTTTCTGTTTCATGTTACAGAATTTGATGAATTGTCTGTAGCTCAGGGATCTAGGAATCCCCAGGCATTATCATGTTATTGACCTTTGTCACCACTTGGGGGCATAATGTGGTCAGCTATCTAGTATGATTGTTTTCCAGAGAGGGGAGGTCTAGAATGAAGCGCTGTTTACCTATTGAAGAAGAAGAGCTTATTTCTCAGCATTGTGGAATATGGTGCCAATTGGAGAACTAGACGTGTCCATTCGGGCCTGTTAGGTGTAAAACATTGACAAAGTTTAGGATGTTGAGGATTTTTTTAAAGCATGTTTTCTAAAATGTCAGACCACATCTGAAAGTGTGTCAATATGTCACACAAGGGTATATGATTACCATGCAGTTTAAGGGCAGGTTTTACATGCTGTAACCGCTAGATTAGGGAGCCAAGATTTAGCCTTACAATTTTGTGTTGGAAATGTACATAGTATAAATACACAATTTATACTGGGCCTTGGTGAACTGTAAGTTTGAGATCCTACAGTTAGTACATGTTGTATACATCATTAATATACCAAGAAGCAAACATCAAAACCAAGGAATCGGTGCAGAGAACACAAGAATGTTTGTCCCCATCCAGGACCACAGTTTTAGGTTACTATTGCAATCATAGCAAATAATGAATATTGTTATTCTTTTCTCTTTTCTTCTCATAACTTCTATTAACAGTGCTATTGTTGAAAATTTATGAAACTAAATGTTGAGCTAACATTGTTCTTACTACCCATTCTGTATTGTGGTGCATTAGGAAGGGAAGAACTGTCTGCCCAGTAAGGAACATAAGACTGCTTATGCTTGTGCAGTCATATGTGGGAAGATTTATATGATTTGGTCAAACACATATTGGGTAGGTCTTACATGTGTATACAAATGGGCTGCTACAGCATACAAAAGAATAGCATGTGCTTTCCTTCTACAGTTTTGTGTTAGTCCAGGAAGACATCTTTTAAAACATGATCTTCAAAAACACAGTGGGGTACAAATATATTTGAATGAACCCAGGAGCAGAGGGCCTGTTTACTTTTTAACAGTGCCTTCTGTATTTTTGTATTGTGCATTTTTCATTATATTTATACCTTCAATTCTTGCAACCAACTTTGGGAGAAAGTATGTTTTCAGCACAATACTGGTATTTGTGCCACATGGCTGCCCCATCTGCTGGTCCTGGCTGGTATTGCAGCTTGTCCTGAAGAAAGGTCAGGCTGCTCTATATAGTATCCAATCTCTCATGCTGTCAACACACATTGTACATTATTGTAGACCTGTATCAGAAATATAGCATGTATAAATTAATAATGTTGTGGTTAAAACCAGTTCTAGCCAAGTGTATTCAACATTATCATTAAAATTAATCTCCAGTCATATTTTATTTATTTTTTTATGCCGAACCACCGCTATCATAAAATAAACCTCAGGTTATTTACAGCTTTAGATATTTTGTTTCCAGATGCCTTTGTTTGAAGGATGTCTGTAAATGCAATATCACAACTAGAAGGATTAAGGCTAATCCCCAGCCTATTATTTTCATATTGCTGTTGTGCATCCATAAAGTTACAGTGCTTAGTAGTATTTGTAAAAGCCTCTCATTTGTAATTGTGTATAACAGATGAGGCCAGATTTGTGCAGTGATCAAAACGTAAGGTTATTGCATTCAGTTGTGAATCCTTGGATTAATGGAAAAAATATATATTTTCTATGTTTGTGTCTGTCTTCACCCAAAATGTATCCAGTTGATTACCCACTTGGATTTTGGTATCAGCAGGAATGTGTTCAAAACTATGAAATAGATTGCACAAGTCAGATAGTTACAAGTCAGAGTTAACTTGTGATAGGGCTCGAATGATGTTAGACTCACACTCACTGATCTGACACTGTTGTTAGCCTGGTCTGACACTGTTGCTTGTTAAAATTGAATGGACACACTATTGTGCTGGAAGTCACATTGGATAAGAGCATCTGCTAAATGCATGTAATGTAATGTAATGAAATCACTGAAACAAATCAAACAACAGACATGACTGCAGAGCGAACTCACAAATTGTACTTGAAACCATTTCTCCGCCATTTTGGTTTATTTAGGAAATATGACCCCCTCGTTTGTAGCTCGGCTTTGGTTGAGTTGCCTCTCTGGCTGGTCTGAGAACAGCACTGTGTGATCTGAGGGAGGTTGTGGAGCAGCGCTGGTGCAGGCCCTGGTTTTGGCTCGCTCTCGATCGGGG
Source organism: Megalops atlanticus (assembly GCA_019176425.1). Classification (NCBI taxonomy): domain Eukaryota; kingdom Metazoa; phylum Chordata; class Actinopteri; order Elopiformes; family Megalopidae; genus Megalops; species Megalops atlanticus. Next base: position 6,378,353 of record CM032896.1, read on the forward strand.
GCCAGAGTGGGAGGATTGGGGAGGATTGGCAGCGGCACTGAGCACTGATCCAGCGCTGTTTCTGTTCAGCAGGAGCGGACCCTGGGAAGCAGCACTTCGCAGATCTGACAGAGCGCGCTCAGAAGGCTGACTGATCTGAGCAGAAGGGCGGCTTCACAAAGGGGCTGTTCATGCTGCTCCTGCTTAGCTGGCTCTTTATAGTCCGCTTTTTTCCGCTGCTTAGTCATTCAGATGTTTTCTGCTCTTCCAAAAGGACATTTTCCTGAAGGCATCTCCTTATCCAATAGCAGTGTTCGTCCTGCATCAGTGCACATCTTTGGTTCTGCGTATCCAGTCGCAGTGCTTGTCCTGGGTTCCCCTTATCCAATAGCATTGCCCGTCGTAGGTTCTCTTTATCCAATAGCAATGCCCACCCTGCATTCTCCTTATCCAATAGCAATTGCCGTCCTGGCATCACCTTACCCTGTAACCATGCATGTCCTAGGAACCTTTGATTGCAGTGGTGAGGTGCCAAGCAGCCTCGCTCATATACTCTACCTGCCCCCACATTTCCAAGAAAGGTCAAATTTCATGTCTGGCAGATGCTGCATTTTATGAAACAGGGCATAGACATAATATTTGTAATAAACATAATGTACTGAATGTGTGTCCCTTTCAAGGTCTTTGTCATTGTGGCACTTTCAAATGTTGAGTGAACGAACACATATGAAAAGTATTTAGTCTTAATGGCAAACAGTGTAAGGCTTTGCATTTTTTTCATTTATGAAAAACTAATAACTAGATGGAGGTTGCAGTCTGCATTTAAAAATAGACACTAATTGACTGGTATGCTTAGGTTTGTGTCGATTTTCATTGACATGAAGCCATCTTCAGCTCTAACAACCTGATATACTGTATTATGTTTATCAAGTCCATCCTAATGGACTTCATCCTTCCTTAGCCAATGCACTCTTGAATCAGAAACCTAATTAAAATGGTCACGTCTTGGAAAAGCAAGGCTGCTCATTTTTTTCTGTTTAAATAGAAGTGTTAAATTAGCAAAGCCCTCGGAAATCCCCATCAAGACAGCCCTCGTTAATCCCTTGCGTTTTGAGAGGTATTGTTTTAAGATTCAAAGTTTACATTGTCTAATCCCTGCTAACCCAGCAGGCTGCAAATGAGGCCGGGTCCACGGGTTGAACAGTTAAAATCTACTCTGCGCAGCAGAAATCCTCCCTCAAGACAAAGCTGTGCAGGTCTCCTGTGAACTGGCCGTTTGATGTTCCTACCTGCTCTTTCAGACTTGACTTCTACCTGAACCCGACTGTCTCTTGCCCCGTCCCCTTTCAACGTGTTGACTGTACCTAATGTGTCTTTCTTTTTTACTTATTTATTTGTGCATGTGTATGTTTTGTCAGTCTGGATTATCTTTGGTCATGGGCCTGACTCAGCTAACCAAAAATCAGAAGTAATCTTATACCACTTTTGTGATGTTCAGTATTCAGGATCTGCTGCTGGCTGTGATCCAGTACCTTCATGCTTTCCAAAATTAGTATAATATGACAGGCATGTTGGCTGGAGTGCCACAACTCATGTACCTCCAATATAATTTATATGAAAAATATGATCCCCATAAAACCACATGGGCTACATTTTGAATCATCTTTACTCTCAGCTGAAATTCTGAGTCCTGGCCAAACACTCTTTCCTGGGGCATTATATTCATAAAGTAGGGGTATGGCATTTATGACTGTTTTGACTGTTTTGCTCAAACTGAGATGCTCAACCCATACCTGGTATATTGAGAGAGAACACCCTTAAAGCTTACCAGAAGAACTGATATGACAGCAATGTCAGCATGTTCTGCTAATGCCTCAGACCGTCCCAACAGTTGGACTGTTTGTGTGGAATTTCCTTTTTGTAGTCATCGTTCTTTTTTATTAAAAACGAAACGAGAGTGCTTAGCATTTGCGGTGGTGAAAAGTGAAAGCATGCACTTTCTCTTTGGCAATCCCAGGGTTTCAGACTGTGTTTCTGGCCTGTGTGTTTTTGTGTGGTGCTCAGATGCCCTCTCACGTGAAGAGGCAGCCTTGCGATACGGCCTTGTGTCAAGTAATCAATGGCTGCCGTTATCCAGGAAAGTTGGGAGGCCCAGCACTTCAGGGCGCATGGGCTCCTTGTGTTTGGATACAGTGAGGGGGGGGTTGGGGGTTGGGTGGGGGGGGTGAGGGGGGTTGATCTGTAGAGACAGCTCTGCTGTGCGTTTGGGCGGGAGGAGCGAAACTGACTGGACTCAGCTGATCTTCCCCTCTGTGGCTGCAGAGATGGCAGGCTGGATGGAGACATCAGGGTGAGGGTGGATCCTCCGATGTACCTCCTGATGTGCTGTGTCAGCTCGGCCACCTTGCCCCCACCCCCCAGACCAGAGCGTGGAAACCCTGTGCAATGAGTCACGTGCGGTGCTCTGTGCTGTGCTGGCTGGTGTCTGGTATTGAGTATGCTGCATCTCATTCAATAAATACATTGTGGGTGTTGTGTAAAAGCAGTTGCACTACAATTTGTAGTGAACAGCATCACTTTCAAACCCAGTGTAGGATAGAGGTAAGGAGCAGGGCTTATAACAAGAAGGTTTCTGGTTTGATTCCTTGTTGTGGCACTGCTGTTGTACCCTTTGGCAAGGTATTTGACCCACAACTGCCTCAGTAAACATCCAGCTGTATAAATGGATAACATGTAAAAATTGTAACCTGTGTAAGTCCCTCTGGATAAGCGCATGTGCTAAATGACAATAATGTAATGTTATGTAATTTTATTTAGGTGGTTGCATTGAAGTTCACTGAAATCCTAAAAGGCAACTGCATTTTGTTATAGCATGGTAAATGGCACTGGAGATATTCTCTTTGCCTGAAGCTTTTGTGCTAACCTGTCCTCATGAGCATGTATGGGCACCCACAGTGGTGTGCTGCTTAATTCATATTGGTTTAGGTGGGCATTAGAGCAACATGAAAGTACATTTTCAAAGGTTGCTCTAATGATGTGTGATTCATACTTGCTGTAGATCGTTAAATATCTGAGGAAGCTCAGTCATCTGGGATTGCAGAATAATTATAATAATGTGCAATTATCACATCTCTTTTTTTCTGTGATAACCTCAAGATGAAGTGCTGGAAAGGTGTTACTGCAAGTGCTGATAGTTTGATGAAAGAGAACAGGGAAAAGGCTCCTTTTCACTCATTCAGTTTAATTTAGATTACGGTGTCAATGGAGCTCTTTTACATCTCCTCTCCTGTAAATGCCGGTAAACAATTGTGCTCATGTGGTCCTGACGTTTGCTGTGTGTTCTTCTGAATGGTAAGGCTGTTAACAAGGCCTGTAATTTTCAAGCAGACACTATGCCCCAGAACCCACCACCCCACTGTTCAGAGGGAAGCTAAAGGTAGTTTGCTTTGAGGAGTGTTTGCCCCCCGCACCCTCGACACCCCAGCAGATGGGGAGAGAGTGGAGAGCGTAAGGTTCCGTGTCAGAGGTGGGAACAGTGAAGCCCACTCATTAGCGCTGAATTTACCACTTCGTTTGCGGCACGGCTTCCCGGTGAGACCAGCGAGGAGAGGATCACAAATCCTCGGGGGAAAATGGCTTCACTCGGCTGCAGCCCGAGAACAAACAGGACGGACATGAAAACACAAACCTTGCCGGTCTGTTCATCTCTCAGCCCTTGTCGGTTTACTCACCCCATAAGTCTCTTCTGCTTTTTAAAGGTTGGTCTTGTCAGTCCGTTTGTTAGGGCTTGAGCAACACGCAAGGCTCACGATGTGATCTGCCTTGGCACCGTTTGACAGTGATAAAAAGGAAATATGATCTCTCCAGAGGTATACTTTTGTTCCCATAGTAATTGGTCCATCTCAGTAGTGAGACAGACTGATTAAAGGAGAAACAGGAGAGGGTTGTAACCTTGAGGTGTGGATTATGTATACTCACCTAATTAGAGCTCACAAGTGCATTATGGTACTAACAGCTGGGTTCATGGTATATTGGAGGTGATAATTTTTAAAAAATCATAATTAAACAGAGAATAATGCTCTGCCACCTTGTAGGAAAAAAAAACTGCCTGTGGACTTAATTGTTTTTTATTATCAATGTATCTATGTATGTCTGTGCTACTTGTACTGAATCATACATAGGTAGTCTTCAGTTTTTCCAAACGTACAAGGTTAAACTCCTGTAGAATAATATACAGTAACCTAGTAAGTAACACAAATGACTTCATGTAGTTATTTTGTAATGTTCAGATGGCATCTTGTTTTCCTTACCCAGTTTTAACTTATCCGCCCTTGTCTGTGTAGCCTTTAAATTACATGTATGTTGTATTTCTGTATTGAACATTTGAATTTATATACTTAAGTACGGCACTTACACAGGTTTTGTGTATGTATTTATGGTAGCACTAGTGCTTAGCAACAATGTGAGGGACTGACATGAGTTCTGATGTGGTTGGTTGCGTTCAGTATGTTCCATTGTTCCTGAAACTTTATTAGATGGACTTTGTACTCTTACTTTGTAAGTCGCTCTGGATAAGAGAGTGTACTAACAAGTAAATGTACATGTAAGTTTAGATTAAACATCTAAATACCTAGCAGTCGTGTACAATGTACAGTAGTGTATGCCACACTGGTTATTAGCGAGTTGCCTAAATTCCTCTTTTTGTGACTTTGTTGTTTACCCGTTTTAAACATCAAAGAAGCATTCTGTGGTGTGTGACACAGCGCCCCACCACCCCTTAGTCTTAATCTTTTTTTTGCTCTCCTTTCTTCCCCCAGAATAAACTGCAGAAATGGCTGATCTGAAGCAGCACGCCAAGGAGCAGAATGATGTGGAATCTGTGTCGGACAGCACAGACATCACTCAGGAACCATTTAGGAGTCGCACATCGTCCCTTAAGAACAACACTTCAAGACCGCCATCACGGCTGCCCTCCGACGGCTCCGAAAAGCCCATCAATGGAGCCCAGCCTGCCCTGTCCGCCGCCGCCGACAACCCGCCGGCAGAAGCCCTCGCTAATGGGCCCAGTTCTCACACGGGGGCGGATGAGTACGACGTCCCGAACAGCAGCGGCGTTTCCCGGGGCAACGCCTCATCGGAGCAACCGAGAAAGGCGCCGCGGTCGCCTGGCGAGCCGAAGACGGACGCTCTGAAAAAAGTGCCAGGGTTTGTCCCCAAAGGATTGGCCACGCAGGTCTGTGCCAACGCGAGTCCGTCCAAAGCCAACGACAGCGAGCCGGAGGTCCTCGACGGCCTGTCTGAGGAGAATCGGGAGGAGACACCGGCCGGCCAGATCAGGGGTGCTAAGGGAATCGGCAGCCGGAGGATATGGGACTTCGACACTGAGTCCTCTGACAGCTCCTCGGACGACTACGAAAGCGCCAGCGACCTCAACTGGGACCCCCAGAAGGAGTTCATGCAGTTCCTGTGGAACGACCACGACGACCCTGACCTGGGGAAGAGGCTGGAGGCGGCGCATCAGTCCACCAGCGACAGACGGAGGAAGCGCAAAATGGACATGGTGGTGATGATGGACCCTTCCGAGAAAGTTTACACCAAAAGGTCGCCGGCGGGCGATGAGTCCGACTATGAGGAGAGTGCACCAGATGCCATTTCCGGTAACAAGGTCCATTCCCTCAGGAAAAAGCCCAAATCGCAACCCTCGGTGGATCTGTGCGAGAAGTACCCAAGCGAAACCGTGGAGGCCATCAAGCAGCTCATTATGAGCGCACCAGCAAAAAAAAATCAGGACGGGAACATCTGCGAGCTGGACGCGGGTGGAAAGCTGAAGGCCGATCCGTCGTCAGACCTGGGCTCCGAAGAAGAGCCCTCGTTCTTCCCTTGCACGAAGTGCAACGTCAACTTCAAGGAGAAGAAGCACTTGCACAGGCACATGATGCACCATTTAGACGGGCACAACCAGTTCCGCCACGTGAACGTGCCCCGCCCCTTCATATGCAGAGAGTGCGGGCGCTCCTTCCGCGACCGTAACTCCCTCCTGAAACACATGATCATCCACCAGGAGCGGCGGGAGAAGCTGATGGAGGAGATCAAGGGCCTGAACGAGCTGAAGGATGAGGGCCGCGGCGCGCGGCTTCAGTGCCCGCAGTGCGTCTTCGGCACCAACTGCCCCAACACCTTCGTGCAGCACGCCAAGACGCACGAGAAGGACAAGCGCTACTACTGCTGCGAGGAGTGCAGCTTCATGGCGGTGACGGAGCACGAGCTGGAGGGCCACCTGTACAGCGCCCACCGCGTCACACGCAAGCCGCAGTTCGTGGCGCTGCGCAGGAACGAGCGGCTGCGGGAGCAGGGCGCGCTGGCCGCCAGGAAGGGCAACGCCTCCGGCCCGCCGTCCTTCCCCTGCAAGGTGTGCCCTTCAGCACGCCCAACAGGAACGTCCTGAGGAAGCACGTGGAGCTGATCCACCAGCAGCCGTACCGCGAGGACAGCGACAGCCCGCCGTATGAGGGCGCCGACGACTACGCGGCGCCTGTGTACGATGGCCACAAGTTTGCTGGCAAGTCCCAGAAGGCGGACGCGCACAGGCTGGAGGTGAAGCAGAAGTTCGGCCTCAACAAGCAGCCGTTCAGGAAGAGGGGGGAGCTGCCCTTTCTGTCCGACGACATCGCTGACCTTATCAGGAAGAAGAAGACCTCGCAGAAGGCCCGCAAAGGCTTCAACTCCTCCCTGTCGAAGCTGGGTTTGGGAAATTCGGCGAGCAAGCTGTCGCCGACGTTACGGAAGAGCGAAAAGCAGAGCAGGTTATCTCCTCAGCGGGCTGAAAAGATCGACATCACGACAGGTCTTCCTTACGACGAAGACGGCTACGAGGACGATGACCAAGGTTACGGAAGCACATTTTCAGGAAAGATGAAAAAGCCAAACTCCCTCTCCAGCTGCTACAAGCAGACAACACCCAAAACGGAAAAGTCCAACAGCACCTACTACCCTGGCTGTGACTCTGACAACGGCCAGGGGGAATCTGAAGAGATGGAGAGCAAGCGTTTGGTGGTGGCGCAGCCAATTAAAGGAAAGTCCCCATCAAAAAGGAAAATGTCAACCCCGTTTCACAACACTATGGACAAAGCAGCTCACCTGGTTTTACCAAAACGCGAACAAACTCCAAAGAAGCTGGATTCGTCCGAGGACACGGAGGAGGCAGGCTTCGAGGACGCATACGACTTCACCGACTACACCAGCGAGGCCACGTCCAACTTCCTGGACAGCAGCGAAAACGAACAAAACCCCTACGCCCGGAACTACTTCATCCGCAGGCAGAGGTTTCCGGCCAAAGACGGCTGGGACCCCGCCGGCGACCTCTCCGATAAGGAGTGCGACCCAGAGAACGGCGGCGAGGGCATACAGAAGTTTGTGGTGAAGGAGGAGTGCGTCGAGACGGAGGTGTGCGGGGAGGATCTGGAGTCCGCCGCGGCCTCCAACAAGGGCGACTCCTTCTCGGACTTGGACCCCCCGCCCTTCGTGGCGGATCGCAAATCCTGCCCCTACTGCCCCGCCCAGTTTGAGTCAGGGGTGGGCTTGTCCAATCACGTGCGAGGGCACCTGCACAGGGTGGGGCTGAGCTACAACGCCCGCCACGTGGTGTCGCCAGAGCAGGTGGCCTCTCAGGACAGGAGGCCACGCATTCGGCGAAAGCTGACTGCCATACGCCGCATGAAAAAAGGTGCCCACCCCCACGCCGACGAATATGATTTCTGTGGTGAAGTTTTTTTAATTTGGTTTTTATATTAATTCAATTCAATTTTATTTGTAAAGCGCTTCTTAACAGCAGAGGTTCTCACAAAGCAGCTTTACATTGTTACCGGGCCTGAGACCCCCTGAGAGCAAGCCTAACTCCCTAACCCTAACCCATATTACATACATGCACGTATATAAATGTACAGTTTGGACAAAACTTTTTTTCTTTATTTTTACTTGTTTTCCACATTTTAGAATAATGGTACTAAACTTATAACACAAAACTTATGTAAAACAAATGGAATTATGCAGTGGCCAAAAAAGTGTTATAAAAAACAATCTTATATTTTAGATTCTTCAAAGTAGCCAAAAATAATTTTTAAGAATTAAAACTTTTTAGAAAGAAATTCATACACAGGTATAAACTTCACAGTTTATATTTGTCTAATAAACAAATTTCAAGCATTTAAGCTTGAAAGGTCAAAAGGTCTTTGAATGCATGTTTTCCATTATCTTAATCAGATGCATCTGAACTTTTGACTGGTACTGTATGTATGTATATGTGCATATACATACACGCTTAAAGGGACACACAGACACAGGCTGTTTGACAGTATGATCACCTTTGTCCATCTAATGGCTGCTGTTTCCATTGGTCTCAGTAGGGTGGAGGAATACACAGGTGAACATGCTGTGAATCACACTTGAGGACTGCTTCTTTTGCATTGCTAGTAGCAGCCCAGTCCTGCCTAGCAGACACCCAACTAGCCACCGGGGGCACTGTTCTCTTAAACAGATCATTGACCCCACTCATCCTCCATCCACTATTAAAAGCCACTTAGTGTGCCTCCCATACATTATCATCTAGAAAATTCTAGTTATTAAAGTTATGATTAGTTCTATTCAGACTGTCAAAAGGTTTATCCTGTAATGTAGATCCATTTACCCATCAATTTGTGAATGTTGGTTACTGACTGTTTTATTATTATGTGATAAAGAATGAAAAGGGGAATTGCACATCAGATCTGAAAGTCTTTTTCATTAGTTCACATTATGATTTATTGCATATATGGGAGTGCCTGTATTTCTTTTAACTCAGATGCAGTGTGATGGGACAGAAAGGTTGTGAAGCATAGCGCTGTGTTGTATAAACTTTCTGTCATTCCAGCGCACAAGCCGGAGTCGCAGACGGAGCACACCTGTCCCCTGTGCGGGGGGTGGTTCGACACCAAGACGGGGCTGTCCAATCACGTGCGGGGCCACCTGAAGCGCATCGGCAAGACGGTCTCCAGCGCGAGCAAGTCTCCACTCTGCATCCTCAACGAGATGATGCAAGACGAGGAGGAGTACCGCAACATCCTGCAGGTGCTCAACAAGAAGCAGTTCCTGTCCCGGCCCTACGTCTCGCAGAAGTTCGCCTGCAGCGACGGCCTCTTCCTCTCCCCCGCGGGGGTCCCGGTGAAGGTGCAGCACCTTGACCAGGAGGGCAAGGCCTGGGGGCCGGCGGCCGGGTCCTCCCCGGAGGACGAGGGCCTGGACAAGAAGCGGGCGGACGCCAAACCGGGGGTCAGAGGCCCCCACTCCAGCACCCTGATCGAGCTGCTGAAGAAGAAGAAACTGGACGAGGAGATGGAGATGAAGAAGCGGTCGCAGACGGCCAGGAAGTATCTCACCGCCGGCCCTCCCAAAGAGCGGGGCGTTGCCACGCAACAGCTCAGGGTGGAGCCCGGCGGCTGGACCCCAGGTACGGAGCCTTTTCAGATCAGAGCTGGTTAATATGTGGCTGATCTGAAAGTCTTGTTTAAAAGGCTGCCTGAATTTTACAGCACTGATCCACAGATGCCACTCAGGACGTATTTTGTCCCATGAGTAGACAATTCTTCAGCTTGCAATAGGTGATACTTATTTTCTGAGTGGTACACAGGTGTACCCATTATTCAATTTTTTGACAGATTTTTGAAGACATTGATAACTTCCAAATAATAAAAATGTAATAATTACACATAATGCAATAAAACATAATACAGTCACACCCATTTATCCAAAAGAATCCATAGAAACGGGCTGTCAGACACATGGACACTTTAGACTGATAAACATTTCTTGAAACAACACTTTTGGAGTGTAAAACTGGCTTAGAAGTATGAAAACAGATGGGAGAAGAGGTGATGGTGGATAGGGATTTGCACTCAGAACTTGTTAATCCGCTCTGAGTAGTGTTTGATAACTTCTAACAGCATCTATAGCACACCCACACCAGCTCAAGAAACCTCTTGCTGTAATTAAAAACCACAAGCATACATCTGGTATGCTCTGGAAGAACGTGCAGTTTAAGTGTGAGTAGCATCCAGACTGCTGATGAAGTCCCAGACAAACTCAGTAAGATCATTTGGACAGGTTCAAGGGGTTTGGAGGAGCAGCAGCATTTAAATATTGGATATATTTTTTCCCCAGTTTTTTTTTTTTTTTTTTTGGAATGCATTTGTGTCTGAAACTGTCCTTATTATTTATCATACTGTTTTTTTTCTCTTCTCAGAGAAACATGAGCTCAATAAAAAGGTGTGCGTACACTGCAACACAACTTTCCCCAGCGCTGTCAGCCTGTCCAATCACCTGCGGGCCTACGCACGACGCAAGAGGGCCGCCATGCTGGAGGGAACAAGTAAGAACCTCAGCATCACACACTGTTAACAGAACCAAAGCCCTAGCCTGTGCAAACACAGCAAACCCATTACAGCGGCCTTAGCAGAGGTTTAAACCTCCATCCTAGGCCACGGAACCGTATGATACCTGGAATAAGCAGTTCTTAATCTGTGAGGTAAGAGCCAGGTGTTCCACTTGTTACAAGGTTCATTGTTCCAGTGGTCTAAAAAAAAATGTTAAGGTCGTGGTAATGAGGCCACTGAGACCCACAGAGGGAAAACTTGTGACCGATGTTTCCAGAGAAAAGTTTGAAGGGGAATATGCGTGTGCTTCAACAGCATAATTCCACTTCCTGTTAGTTGTTAATTTATCCTCCTCTTGCCCCAGCCTGCTTTATGTACATCAGCAGGAGGCTTTAATGTAAAGAGTCATCTGCTTCATGGGGTTTCATTAAGGAAGGCAGCTGCATTGCTGTGTGATTGTACCTGCCAAGTAGCAGCAGTGTGGCATAGCGGTAAGGAGCAGCGCTCGTAACCGAGAGGTTGCTGGTTCGATTCCCCGCTGGGACACTGCTGTCATACCCTTGGGCGAGGTGCTTACCATAGTTTGCCTTTTTAAATATCCAGCTGTATAAATGGATAAAATTGTAAGTGGCTTTGGCTAAGAATGTCTACTAAATGAGAATGACGCAATGTAATGAATAAAGTGAATGCATTCATAATTATTACTGTTGCCACTGATGCCTCTGATACAACTGTCATTTGTATGTTTAAGCGTACGACTGTAAACAGAAGAAGCAGAGATCAAGGCCTGGGCCGAAGAAGAAGATGTTCTCGTTGCCACACGTAACCGATGAGATCTACCGGCTCACCTGCAGGTACCACGTGCCTCTGTTTACCACTAGATTTACTGTACCTGACGCCATGCTGTAAACAGCAGCCAGTCATTTATATGACCATGAAATGTTACACTTACAATACAGTAAAGGGAAGGTTTATTAACATCAGATTAAGTCACTGGTTTTGCTGACATTTTCCAGACTGCAGAAGAGGTTTCCAGTAGTCCTTCATTGTGAGTGCTGGTGTGATGCTTGCTTTGACCGTTCCGCTCTACCTCGCGAGCCAAACATCGCATTGTGTTGTGCTGATCTCCCGATTTTGTCGTCCTCGGCTGAGACCTGTGTCCTTGCTCTACCCCCCCCCACCGCACAGGTTCTGCGACCTCGTCTTCCAGGGTCCTCTCTCAGTCCAGGAGGACTGGATCAAGCACTTACAGAGGCACATCATGAACACTAGTGTCCCGCGCACGGGGGCGGGCATGGTGGAGGTGACGTCCCTGCCCAAAGACCCCTCCCTGACGCCCGAGCGCCACAGCCCCCCACTGGTGTCGCAGATGGTCTCCTGAGCCAAGGACAGTTTATAGACTCACTCTTTCACTTTAGGTCAATTGTGCACATGTACATATATAAATAAGCATAAATATATATAATTTTCTTATAATGGATACGGAGCTCTCCTTCCATTTTTTTTATATTGGTATCCATTAAAAATTTTAAAAATGATGTGATTTGGTTAAATGAAATTTAAGTCAAGGTGCAACACAAAACAATTAGGCAGCGATTAGCTTGAAAATCTGTATTTGTATCCGAATAGCTCCAGTGTAGCACTACATTTCTGGGGAGATTTTCTCACAAAGTTTTAGTGGTATTTTACACAGTCCATATTTAAGGATTAGAATTTATATTGAGGTCATTGTTTTCTTTTGATTAATGCAGTTTTGTCAATGGTGTGAACCCATGACCAAAAGAAACAACCCCATACCTCAGATTGTGTCAGTGCTTCGTCCATTTGTTCAAGTGTAGACCGTGACAGTACTAGTGACTTCATTTTCCCAGTATGGCCCCCATTACTTTGAAATGACTGATATTTTGCTAAAGTCTTCAAACAGGGTTATAATCTTCTCTGTCATTGGATGTGTGTGTGTGTGTGTGTGTGTGTGTGTGTGTGTGTGTGTTTGTGTGTGTGTGTGTGTGTGTGTGTGTGTGTGTGTGTGCGCGCGTGCATATGTATATACACACATAAAATAATCCAACACAAAAATGATCTAACCACAATGCTTTTCTTCTTCTTTGAATGAAGACAACCAGTTTCTGATATTCCAAATATACAGGACTCTTCAACTGTTCAATCAAGTTTATAAATACTCATTTTGGTAAGGATTTCTTTTGTTGTAATAAAAGTATTGAAAAACATGGATTTAGTTTTATACACAGATTTCTTGAACAAAAGCTCAGCGAACATTTGCCAATGGATTTTTTTAACAGCTGTGGTTGACTGGACTCAATCAACTCCATCTCACAAACAGGTTATATCAGGTCCTTGAATTACATTAATGTTTATTACTTACTGAAGCACATTCACTTTTTTTTGTAATATTGTTAAATGCCATAACCTCCTACAACTACTTCTTCCTGAAATGCAGAAAGTCCTTACATTCACTTACTGTATTTAAACTGAGTTGCTGTTTCAGGATTTATGCTGTTTAAAAAATTTGTGTTTTTAAATGATTTTAATGTAAAATCACATGGGTCTGGTGCTGAATCCTCCTGTTTTAGATATGCTGAATGAAACGGCTTATGGTAATTTGTACTCATCCTCACAGCATTGTGTGTTTCTGAGTAGTGAATGTTACAAAAAAGCAGTTAAGCATTTGTATTTAATTTGTGGATGTGCTGAGGAGACGGTGTGTACCATATATTCATTCAGCTTATTTGCTGTAGATATAGCAGTTGATTTTGCTGATATAAAGTATAAGGTTAAAGCTTTTTTTTTTGCTTTGTGTTAAAAGTTAAACTTGACTGTATACTTTTTTTAATCCATGTACAAATAAATGCAAAAAAAAATGCTTGGTAATGGACATATCATGTGGTGGACATATCCAGGTAGGATATTAAAAATTGAAAAAGTAAATCTTTTGAGAGATTTTATTTAATGTTTTTGTACCGTGCCTTAAAATAATGTATTGACACCCTCCAGCGAAACTGGTAACCGACTTCATTTCAGTGTTTTATGATGCTTTTCATGTTTTTCGTGTATGTAACAGTCTCCTCTTACGGTATGTAAAGTACACATTTTACATAACATTTTGTTTTTAAGTTCATTCAATGCAAGTAATATAAATAAATTATAATCTTATACAATGAAAAAGATTTAATCATTTATGTTTACCTTTGTTTAACTTCCATTCAACAGTGTTTGGAAATGATCTTGATAGAAAACTTTGCATTAAACTGCATCGTACAGTACTACATTATATCTACAAATACAGAATAACTAACAGTATTTTCTATATTGGCTTTACATTTCTTATCACTCCTGCAGAGGGAATGTGTGTACTTACCGTAACAAGAAAAACACTTTGATATAGACATGGCAAAAGTGTCTCAGTATGGGGAATCCATAGGCACCTTTTTTTTAAACACGATGTGTTATTTTGTTCACTGAATTGTAAGAAGCCTTTTAATGGATTTTAATTGGTTTGTCAGTTTATGTGCTCTTTTATTTGGACTGCATCTGCAAAAGTGTTTCTGGGGTTCCCTGGGTGCATGTGAGTGTTGCTTACATTTCGCAATTCCCCTCGGTTTCATCAATAGGTAAGTTAATTACCGAATCAGTGGTTGCCTAGGGAGGCATTTGGAAGTGAATGGGAATATTTCTGTATGTATTAGCTTCCCTTAATTTTCCTTTGGAGTGCCTCAGAATAGTTAATGATTTCTTTGTAGAATTCTCTATACTTGATTGGTTTAGTTAAACTCTACTGAAGGACACTGTAAGTAAGTAGCAGATAAACAAATTTAAATAGGTCTGTTGCTCTTTTGCTGGATGTACTTAGTGTTCTACATTGGCAGGTCAGTACAACATATCAACCTCAGGCAGCGCTGTAATGTGGCATTTTACAAATGACTACATGTTTAGGATGCAGCATCAGGATGAATCCATAATTTCGTTTTTCTGGGTCTGTTGAGGATAAGGCTGGCTAGGGGTAGCTACATAGGTTGTAATCTGCCACGTCAACCAGCCTTTGCTTATTTTAGCTGGGGTGCAGTCATCTACAGAAGCACATCAGATGCCTACTTCCTGTCCACCCTGCTGCTTTAATGAGCTAGATTATGATGATAATTATAGATGATAATTAAAAAGCAACTAGCTATCTACCCATGTCACCTACAGGTGGCTGTAAGAGGAAGCTAACTTTTCCGAGAGGCCACCCTGTAAACATAGGTGAACGAGGTTGTTGGAAGCAAGCTATTAGCATTTTACCTATGGCTGTGTTTAAAGCAGGGATCAAAGCTCTGCAAACCAATGGCCACCATGGTGCCCCCGGAGGGAATTTGAGTGTGCTAATGCCGTTTCTTTGGGAGTAATTCCGCCTCTCTGTGACTTCATTATGTCCCGTGGCTGTATCAAAAGAGGTTCTTTGCGGAGGTTGGAAGTCACGTAGTGGGCAGACAGAGTCTCAAGGGGGTGTGATTAAGAAGAGTGTAATGAGATTGTAATAGCATGACCAGGATTTTTTTTTTCCATTGGCAGCATCATGCATGAGAGAGAAAGGGGAACACACAGCATTATGTAGCTGTTATATGGCCTGCACTTGCCATCTGTCACGGTCCACTGGTAACGGAGCAATGCATGCTAAGTCACTTACCGGGCAGTGTATCAAAGGCCATCCCCGGGGAGCATGCTTCATTAAATCAGTATATAAATGTAATCCGCTTCCCAGGAAGAAAAAAGACGGCTACATTCATTGACTTTGGTCTGGGTCACAATAACGAGTTGGGCATTGTAAAATTAGACAGTAGCAAAAGGCTGTCTTTCATTTGCAGACTCAAGTCTCCACACAAAATGAGTAACAGCGCATGTTAGCCTAAAAATGAATGATGAATTAATGGAAACTCATCACCTCTTCTGGTGCAAATGTGTCCTTAATTGATCCAAAGAGAAGTGCTTAAGCAATGCAAACATACTGTGTTTGTTATATATTCCACTTAGGCAATGCCTGTAATTTTAATCGATTGATATGTGGTATTTCCCTCATCTAAACTCTTCTCTTCCCCCATCCGCCTGGGTGGATCTAAGGATGACAGTAGCTGATCAAGGAGTGTTAGCCCTGTTACTCTAAATTGTCCAAGACCTTGGAAAAAAAATCAATAGGCTTCCATTACGTGTTTGAACTGTGTTACCAGCCTGTCAGTTGTTACAATACAAGGGTTAGACTGGCAAGTCTGTTACTGCTGACAAGTGGGAGACACGCTGGCAGCCACCAGGAACAAGTCGGAACAACCATTTCCATTTTGAGCACACGTCCAAGGGGACCATGAGGTGGGTCAAGGCCAGGTAGAAGGCATTGAGCATGCTCTGTGGGAGGGGAAGCTTGGATGACTAGACTGCCTTAGCTCAGCTGCATATCTGTACCTCTCTCCTTTTTTTGTTCTTGATCTTTCTCCAGGTGCCTCTCAGTGCTGGGGATACCTCTGGTCCTTTGTGGGCAGCTGTTTAATTTGTCTCGCATCAATTTTGCACCCACTGGTGAAAGGAAACCTAAGCCTGCTGATTGTGGCCTTGAGGAAACTGTCTCCAGCTTCCCTGTAGGGGGCGCCATTATTATTCATGAATCTGTGTGTAGGTGTGAACCGTGCGTACAGGAGAGCCTCCCTGATTAGGGATTAGCGATTATTTTATCGAATATTCGCACCAGGCAATCAGCGCTCCCTGTTCCCGGCTCCGCTCTCCGTCCCCCTGCAGCACCATGCACCAAGATATGCTTTTACTTATGTTACACTACATTACCTCATTGCCATTTAGCAGATGCTCTTATCCAGAGTGACTCACATTGGTTACAATTATATACATTTTTACAGCTGTATATTTACTGAGGCAATTGTTGGGTAAGTACCTTGTCCAAGAGTACAACAGTAGTGCCCCAGCGGGCAATAGAACCAGCAATCTTTCTGTTACCTGCTCTGCACCTTACCACTACTCCACTCTGTGACCTGTGGTCATATTCCATGTTAATTAATCTGTAAGAATGCCATTAGAAGTAAGCATAGGTGTGACAGGGAGCTGGGGAGGAAGCAGCTGCCTGTTATCCCTCTAAGCACGACTTGACCACTTTGATAATGAAATAAAACAGAGACTAGTAGCCTACATTACGTTGTACAATCGGCATTTAGCAGATGCTCTGATCCGGAACAACTTACACAGTGCATATTACACAGTGGCATGAAAGGTTGCACAAACAGAACACCACTAACTACACATGAACAAGTGTCAGTGCCTTTTTCACGTCAGTCCATTAAAAAAATAACCGGTTTAATATTAATTATTAAAATTAATTGGATTAACTCAGAGCTGCTAAAAAGGTTGCTAAAACTCGCTAAACTGGTCTCCCAAGCTATCGACCAAATTTTAGTGGGTATCACCATACAATGATGTTAATTTATGGCTACAAATAAACAACAATTTACACCAAAATTACTCTTGACTGACCGAACTTGTCTAATATCGAGTAGCGCAGGTACATCGAACAGACTGTAACAAGAAATGCAGGTCTAAAGCCAAACGCTAGGGGTCGACAGAACTCCCAGTCTTAAGGTAAAAACATCTCGTACATAGCTGTCACAAACATCTCTGTATCAAGCCGTCACAAATTCATTTCTGCATCAGCGGCATTCTGATTCACGTAAAAAAGAAATAGATGTCTTCCATTTGAAAGTGGTTGTTACTTTAGCAAGCACACGTTTTTTTATAATTTCAATATATGCATCCTATCCTTCACATCAATTACAGGTATACCAGAGGATTATTCACGCGAAAAACGCCTTTCTTAATTTATTAGTATCTAATTTATCCATTGGTTTATAGTAAAAATAATTGTTACAATTATAAATCGTCATTGTTAGTAACTGAATGTACTTTATTAATATATTTTTAAACAAAATCGACATGTACTTTTCATCTCAGGATCGATGTTGAGTTAATATTGTCTGAAAAATAAAAGTAAAATACTTAGCTAGTTACATGGATCCTGTTTTGTAATTAATTTTCGGAATATATGTGTATATTGAGATAAGAAAGTATATCAGTTTGTGACATATATCCGTTACACCGTTTGTAAAAAAGGATAAAAATACACAATGGTGAAAATTATCTGTGGTCATTGACCTATTATTCCAATTGTTCAAAATGGATATAGGCCCTTTATTGCTTTCTGTCTTTACACTGATATTAAATCCATAGTGTTTTGAGCTCTGTTAGTGATGTCATTCAAAATGTTTGAATGTCACGTGGAACCTTCAACCAAATTGACAGATCAACCAAACTGTACCTGATATGCAAAACTTCAACACCCTATAGCAAAACTTTAGCCTCATAAAGGTTATTAGTGTGTGTTTAAGCTTTAAGCACAAGAAACAGTTTACCCTTCTCTTAACAGCCTCTTCTTCATTTTAACCAGTACCTTATATCCTCTATATCACTCGTGTTTCCTTCTGTATTAACAGCGTCTCTCTTTTTCCAGAATGTATTTAGACCTCGACCTTTTAAGGCTTACGACCGCCCCTCATTCTCCCAAACACTGGCATCATGAATCAAACTCGGAAAGTAAACGTCCCCTGTCGGTGGTGAGGTCATATGGTAAAATGCTCCTGGGAGTTTTCGTTGAGAATATGGCATGCTAATTATGACCATGTAAACCAGCCGGTATCTCTTATCTTCGCTCCTTGATTGTCAGCGGGGGGATGTATCACTCTCATATCATCTCATAGGCATGTCAAATGAAAAGAGCATTTTCTTGTCCTTCATGTTTAAGCCTTCACTGAAAATTTCCCTTCCGTTCTTGACAGATGCTGTTGGAAAGCACGGGAGTCTCTTTTTTCAATAGAAAAAACAACAAACTAAAACTGCCTGATTCGTGTATGCAACAATTACGTAAACATTTTATTTGCATGTAAGCATCATTCGCTAAAACTGCGAGCGAGTGTGCATATATAATCACATCACTTGCGCGTTCTCCACGTACAGTACACTTTGACCGTGAATGATTTTATGTTAAATATTTGTATTTTTTTGTGTTTAGTATTTTTATATTTCATTTTGGTCATTTTTAATTATTGTGAAATGGCATTCTAATAAGCATCATATTGGATCCATGATTTTCTTTGTTGTTTCTATTGTCGCCCCTCCAGGGGAAACTGAACACAGAAAACCTTCAAAGACGAATGTCAAAGGAATTCTTTTCAGTAAGGTGTCGGTCTTTTCTACCTGCTACACCTAAACGCGGAGAACTCCCCCCGCCCCTCGCGCATCCACTGCCGCTTGACGCTCTGTTTATCTAAGTTAATTGCGGCTAAATTGCACGCTCAACTTAAAATAGTCGACAGGTGAAGACTGCAGGTGACAAAGCAGATAGTAAATAGCTGACATGTTTCAAAGACAGCCCAAAGTCTTTAACCTTAAAATGTTAATTTCATTGAGGAGCTTCCCGGTTATATCGTCTATGGATGTGAAACGACAAAAGGGAATAAAATATCATACAATAACATCCTAGATTGCATCATTTTCAAGCGCATATAAGTTTCACAGTCGGTGGTATATGAGCAAGCAGCTACAATAGAATAGAGCGCGCAGGATAATAATGAGACTATCTCTGAACCCAAGAAAGACAGATATTGATTCAGCCTCCTCGGGCTCTGACCGTGGTCATGTCACTGGTATGATACCGTACACATTGCGGCGATCGATTTAATGTCTGCAAAGCTGAATTTCAACTCCTCGCAACTCACTCTCATGAGGGATCGGGATTCATTTGAGCGTTTATAACACCAGTCAAAACCATTTGTTGCACTGTATTCTGTTTCTTTAAAAAGAGGCTGCTACGATGCGCGAACGAACTTAAGTTATTTAAAATATAACGAAATTAACATTTAAAACTATTTCATTTACCATGTACTATAACGCGTGCTACAATTGAACGTGTATTCGATATCGGCCAAATGTTAACACATTGTTCTGAAATCAGACTGCATTCAACAAGGTATGTGGTTACTTTTTAAATAATCCGTGTCAACATTACGGAATTCTGCGCAACTCTGCGGCAGTGCAATTCCCCGTCGTGTTAAAATCGCACTTTCTATTTGCCTTCTGTGGCGACGTTAATATGCCCCATCTAAACCCTTCAGACATGACTTCCAAAAGGCACTCCTTTCAGATTGGGTCAAAGCGCGATTAAAGCAATGACTCCGCTTCCAAGCCTAACGCAAATGCTATTACAATAAATATTGATGGAATTTAAATATTGATAGGTACTTATTGGTGTGCTGATAAAAGATTGGTTAAGTAATATCTGTATGTCAAGCAAGATAATGAATTGGTCCGCTCTGCAGCAAAATATTGTGGCATTGCCCACTATTATAGGACAGATTACGGCTAACTTCCAACCCCTAGCGCTGTATGGAGGTCCGAAGTGATATCTCGCTTCAGATCACATGGGTAGATATTATCCCCAGATAAACAACTGAGATCTGCCCAAGCGTAAACAACGGATATGAGACAAAAGATTACCATAAAAAGTACAATATGGTTCTTATTTTGCATTTAGATAGTCTATCCTTTGGAGTAAGCTTCGAAATTAAACCTATTATTGACCAAGAGGATTAATTCTTTCTCCAGCATGCTTCATTGAATCTCTCATTACTGAACTTTGTCTGTGCGGCTGTAAGATTTGTTTGAAGATTAGAGCATTTACAAAATCTCGTCTTTCTCTCTCCATCACACATTCTCGAGCGCAGCGCACGAGGTGCTGGCGAGTGCCCTTACTTTCATCCAGTGTGTGCTTCATTTAAACTTAATCAACTCCATCAATGAACTGGAACAGGGACATGTCCTTGTGGTAGAATATCGTTAAGACAGTATTTTCCTTCCTACCAAATCCGGTTAGATGAAAGCTGAAGTTATAGTGACAATGTTTTCCAATTAGTGTAAATTTTGAATGTCTTTTTCAGGCCATAACATCATCAATAAATATTGTTTGTCTTATTTTTTGTTGCTATTTGCATGCACTCTCAACAGCCGAGAGGTTGCCAACAGCGTCAGGAGCATCAATAATAAATGACACTGGGGATTTAATATTATTTTCTTTGCATATATGACTTTTTGGCATTATTCTTCGCGAGTGATCATTATGTATTGTTTCTGCCCCTGTCTAAAATATATTTCAAAAGTACATGCAATGAACACCACGACCCCCATCTGCTGCCTCAGTAAACATGCCACATTTTAAGACTCTCCAGCGGTAATCACATTTTTAATGATCAATCTACATGTGACTTATAACTTTCCATAAAAAAGGATTTCATTTCTGTGTTGTAATTGGACGGCCTCGTCGCTTTTCACATATGGTTACATGGGCGCAAAGTACCGCCTTGCGATCGTTTGTTTGGGGTCGTAAAAGTATCGTGTCGCGGTGAGCCTAATCCCACAAATGTTTTCAAAAGACCCCTTCTGCCTCTTTTGAATTCACCTGCATCCACAGAGTGATTTTTAAAAGTCTCGGGCGTACAATATGACTCTGCGTGTGTGTGTGCTTGCTCTAATTTCTCTGGATAAAACCATTCTTTCAGAAAATGTAATGTAAAAAATTAAATATTATATGTAGGATTTAGCACACCACTGACTGTTCTTAATGTCTGAAAACACAAAATTAAGATATATTTTATCCTCATAGCTCAGCACCATTTTAAAAGCGATTTCAAAAAGCTAGCAGATATTTTAGAAGTAAACAACGAAACCGAAAACATTTTAGGCCTATGGGAAAACATTTTATGGAAAATAGAACTTTAAGGGAGATAGACCTAATTTAAATTTCTATTTAAATGTTATGCTGTATGGGAGTGTTTGGCATGGTGTTTCAAGCAGAAGCCCTACTGACAGCTAAATGGCACATTTGCACTGCGTATGTGTATTATTTTTGTATCCCGTAAGATATAAATGTACCCGTTTGAAGCAACTGCAGCTACGTTTAATTAGTGCTGCTAATGTCGTATATAATCATGTCAGTCAGGACGGGTAAATGTGGATTGAACTCCAACCTCAAGAGGCTCGGACATTGCTTGACCTCTCTTGTGTCTGCAGCCCACAACCCCACTCGGGATAGGAGGTGCAGGTTTGCTTTGGGCCTATGCCGTCACATCTCCTTGCAATGTTATCTTATTTTGAACCATCAAAGAAGAGACCGTTTTATAATCGTAACTGAATTATTGCTATGTCACTTACCTGTTATGACACACACTCAATATCTAGCCGTGGGAGTGGATATACGACGGTGCGCTGGACATGCGCACATGAACGCATCATCGAGAATTCAAAACTCATTCAAATCATTTAAGTTAATTTCTCACAGTCGATATGAATTACAATTTTACTTTCAACCAATTTATATATTGACAGGTCACATATAGATGAAAATTAATTGCTCACGCTGAATTTGACAACATACATAATCAACAGCAAGCCCCCCCCTTTGGATACAGAGAAAAGTAAATGATGGGAGACCACGAGGATAATAATATTTTCCTCACCTTCCCCGTAAGGTCCCCCAAGATATCTGCACGCGGGGTGGGCGCGCTTTTTATGAAACATTCACTCTTGCAGTGGATTGCATTATATCTGCTCAAGGCAACAGCACACATTGCGAAGTGTGATTATTGGTGATAAAGATATAAGCAAGGTACCTTTTCTAATCTGCTTGGCTCAGTGTGGGATCACACATATCAGCATAAATACATATAAATGCATGAATGATATAATGTCACAAATTAATGCAGGATGTCGTACCTTAAAGGAAGTGTAGATCTAAATACATTGAGATATTACACATATGCACACACATTTGCAGTGACCACACTGCCTGGATTTTTCACACTGTACTCAAAAGATTCTCTGTGTTGACTTATGCAAAATACAAGGCATGACCATAAACTGTGACCTTTTTTCTAGACTGCAGTGGATATTGCCAAGTGGCCAAAGTGGATTCTGGCCAATGGTGAAAACTGCCGTCGGACCCTTCATTAGATAAAGAGAAGAGGTTTTGTCCACAGTCTTGTGATGCAGTTCTTCACTTAACAGCCTAAACAGATTGGGCAGCCAATGGGCAGTACTGGCTCTCTTCATAAGCAAGGAGCATTCTTATGTCTGAATGCTTTATTGGAATCATACCTCATTGTAATTCTGTTCACAACTCAGTTGTTATTGTACAGTTGTTATTTATTGTTGTGTTCTCTTGCTGGATTACAAGATAAAACTTTAAAATAACATACTGATGCACAATAAATTTCTCAATAGTAGTGGGAGTTCAGGTATGTTTAATAAGAATTTAAAACATCTGTTCATTAGGAACTGATGTCCTTTATTTTAAATATCCTGGATCCATTGTCAGTTGGGTAATTGTCTTATACAACACCAAGCTTCTTATTGTATTCCTTTTTAAAATATTCTTACACTTCCCTATGTGATTTTTTTTCTTTATAACTGGTTCTTCTACAGACCTGACCTCCTAAATGGGCTAGGTTTTTGTAGGGGTGAAAGTGGCCTGAAGTCAAGTCACCCTGCGGTTTAAACTGGTATTCTGATAGCTTCCACAACCCAGTCTCTTTGCTCCCTTTTGGATAAGAGTCAAAATGGTGGAGATAGAGAAAACAAGTGTTTTGCATGAGAGATGGCAGACAGCATGATGGGATATGTGGGAGGAGTTGAGTGGGAGTGCGGGCAGGGACTGCACAGTGGAGCTGAGTTGAACCCAGGCAGAATCAAGTCTGTGGGCCCAGGTCTTTTCCTCCCAGCTGCCTTTTGCTGGCATTAAACAGCTTTTAATGACAGCGACTAACATCCTACCTAAAGAAAAACATCCTTCCAATGCTGCCTCTAATGCTGTAAGAGCATGAGAACATTATGTGTTAGCTGGGGTAAACTTCCCATGGCTAAGTCCTCTGGTGCTAATTAATTTTTTTTGTCTCCCTTGTGCTAATTAATTTTCACATTGTTTCTCATTTGTCTTGAGAAGCTGTGGTTCAACGCGTTAAAAATATAATATCTAATAAAAAAAGGTACCTCCAGTCATATATAAAGGATAACTGAATTTTATTTAATCATTAGTGAGGTGAAAACGCACACTGCGCTTCAGGTGATCTCTTTATGAACAGTTTCAACCGGTGCCTGGATTGAATGCAGTCATATACATTTTAATTGAAACTTGGTTTAAGTAACCGTGCGCGGCTTGTGATTCTGGATTTTAATCTGTGTAGTAGTTGAAGAGATGCTTCTGTTTCTTTATAGTCTACAACCTTCCACCCTGAGGCTCTTTTGCTACTTTGCACTCTAACACCCGAGGGTGGCTAGGAAAACAGAAATATGCGGAAGTGTGTGCGTGTATGTGCGTGTGCATGCTTACATGCGCGTGTGTGTGCGTGCGCATGTGTGAAAGGGAGGCAGTTGGAAGATTTGTTGCGTACCGCCTTACCTCTTTGCAACAGGAATTCCATGGGTTTGTGTTTTATTCAGGTTCGGAGGTGAGAGCGTAGCCAGGTAGATTAATGGGGGTTTCTGATGGTGCAGGACCGCAGGCCAGCAGCTCCGTGGAGTGGGCCAAAACACTTGGAGAGAGTACAGACCCTGCTGCTGTTGAATTGGCTACCTTTCAGCACGGCGACTACAGAACCACATGAAACCCATTGAGAAACAATTGATGATGCAGAGGGAGGTAGAGAGGGAAAAGGAGAGATAGGGAGCGCGAGTGATAGAGCCATGGCTACTTGTCCCATTTGGCCCATTCTGTTCTCTAGGTATGCCGGGAGTCCATTGATGGGAGCCTGAATAGGGAGAATATGTTGATGGAAGAGACCCACGTGAATTTTGCTGGGCGTGACTGAGACAATTAAATGCCTGGTAATCGGGTGCAACGAAACCCCAGTGGATTCACACTGCACGTGTGGTGTGGGTACGACAAGATCTTGGGGCTTGAGATGTCCTCACAGACAGCTTGCCGTAATCAATCACCGAGACATAAACCATCATTCTGTAAACTCGTGAGAACCCAGAGGGCAGGCTGGGAACTGTTCCTAGTCTAATCACATTAAACAAAAAGAATATATGCATCAAATAAAAGATGAAAAAGACACAAATTATGTCCTTTATGGGCTAATTATTCGCCCGCCGGCTGCCAGCCCTTGTAATCCGGCCCCAAATGGTGCGGGTCCAGCACTGGACCGGGCCTAATGCAGGCGCACCAGAATTTCTCATCCCTCAGATCCGCAGCCAGTGCGTTCCCCTCACCCCCTCTCTCCTGCCCAGATAGCAGCAGGCTTGGCTTCTGTTATCCTGCCAAGGGTCCTGCCTGCCTGCAACTAATGACCTGAGGGGGTACTTTGTGACAGCCAGGCTATAATAACACCTCCAGCCACAGACAAAGCAGACCCCAGGGGTCCATTTTTAAATACTCTGCGCCAAAGGGAAAATCAGTCATTGATTTTTCTAGGTCAGATAAATACAATGTACTTCAAAAGTAGAGTGTTTACTTGGTTTTTTTGAGGATCAAGGTGCTTTATCTGGTCCGATGAAAGGGTACTTATAAAAAAACACTTACTGGACGTTATGAGTCGTGTGTGCTTTGTTGCTGATGCAATACTGGCACAGGAAAAAAAGAGCGTCAGCTGTTTTTTTAGGTTTTCTTTCATTTGACTTTTTCCCTCATTCTGGGATAAGATTGATACAGTGTTCATTTTATATTTAAAGTTCGTTCATCAGCATGAGGTTAGGGTTCTGTTACATATACATGGACACTATGTGATGTAAACATGCATCGAAGAGTGAAGTAGGTCCAAACTGTTCAATATAAAAAGATACACAGTGTGTGTGTGTGTGTGCGTGTGTGTGTGTGTGTGTGTGTATTTAGTGTAGGAAAGTGAGCCTCCTGTGTAGATTTTTAAAGAGTTCCAGGACTGTAGTATTTGCAACAACAATACATAATTTAAAATGTTTTAATCTGGTAGGTGAAAAAAACATTAAAGCCTGCAATTTCCCTCTCCAGCAAATATTTATAGATGATACAAATATTATTCTTTCTTTATGATGTAACATTTGTGATATATTTATGATATTTTATATCATTTTATGATATAAATATATAGATGTAATTTATATTGCATGTATGCTGTCTGGAGCCATGGGATTGAACAGTCAGCTCCTCTCCTCTTCCTCACAAGCCCACAAAGGCTGGAAGCAACTCAATGGGACTCAAAGCAGACAATTAAGACCAAGGAAACCACAGGGGGAATATCTAATATTCTCCAAAAAACAGCCACCCTGGGATGGACATGCCTCTGGGCAGCCATGTAATTTAGTGCCACGCCCACCCTCCCCAGGAGGGCCAGCCCCATATTTAAAAAATTCTCAACTGACAGATCACCTTCCTCGCTAACTGACTGGAGGGGGCACTGGTTACCCCTGAACTCTGACCTGTGCACTGCACTTGAAGTGTTCACAGACTGAGGTCACGGTAAACATCTCAGTCTGGATGTAAACTGAGGTGGGCTGTAGTTCAAGTTCAAAGAGATGAAAAGGGGTTGAGCACTTTGTGTGTTGCTGTGGTGGTGTTTTAGGCCAATTCAAAGAGGTGAGGTGTGCATTATATTCAAATGAAGAGCAGAACTGGAGGCTTGAAAGGCTGAGGCAGAACTACATTACATTACTGGCATTTAGCAGACACTCTTATCCAGAGCAACTTACATCAGTTACAGCTTTTTACAATCCTTTTATACAGCTGGGTATTTACTGAAGCAGTTGTGGGTTAAGTACCTTGTCCAAGGGTACACCAGGAGTGTCCCACCGGGGAATTGAACCAGCAACCTTTTGGTTACAAGTCCTGCTCCTTAACCACCATGCTACGCTGCCACCCCTACCACAGAGGGCTGGGAAGAAAAGAAAGGGGATATGTCTAACCTATTGATTTTACAATCGCTTAAATAAGTACCACTGTGGGGTGAAGGCACGCCACCATCTTTTGGTCAATAGCTGGGCTAGACTCCAGTCAGTAGGAACAGAGGCCACATCATTGGGTAATGTAATTACAGCAGAAGGAAGCTCCAGAGACCTGCACTGTGGAGGCCAAGCTTTCAGCTCTCAACTGGAACTATAAAGGTTACTTTGATGAAGAGGTGCAACCCATACGGAGGGCTCAGTTACTCATGACAGGAGGAATGGGTGTGCTGTCATAGAGGTGTGCGAATCAGATGCAGATATCAGCCAGCTTGGACGTACAGTGCAGAGACATGCTTGTTACTACCTCAAACTCATCATTGTCCCATTGCTGTAAAATGGCCGGTTATTGGTCAGTATTGATTAATATGATTAAGCTCCACGTCCCATGAAGTGATTGTCTATAATCAATGAAGGCTTTTAAAGGAACCACCCATGTTATTCCATTGGAGGAACACTTGAAAGGAATGTGAAGGACAGCCCTCACCTGTCCTCTAGAAACTGAATGCCTGTTACTTGTTAGTTTGTGCTAATCGTTAAAATGTTAAATGTTCAAGGGCCCTGTGTCATCAATCCAATCCAAACCTACCAATAGGAGATCATTTTATCAATTGCATCCAAATCTGTTAATTGTGTAATTGTTTGTCATTGTAATTATCTGTGTGTGCGTGAAGCCAGCCATTGGTTAATTGACCCCACCTGCATAATCATAGACGCATTCAATACAGGTGTGTGGGGGCTGCTCAGAGACTTTTGTTGTTACTTTTTTTGTAGTAAGTTTGTTACTTCTGTTCTTTTGATTTGTGAGCAGTGTTAGCTAGCTTCCTCATAAGGAACAAGAGGGAATTACACATTTAACAACTGCTAATGCATGTGCTGCCATCTTTGTTAAATTGGATCTATTTTAGTCTTCCTCTCCGGTGTTTAGAGTGCAAAGAATTATGTGTGCCTAATTTCTGGGCCCAAACATAGATGTGTGACCTACTGGACACTGCAGCAGCGGCTGAATGAAGGGGTGTGCACTGTTTGAGGCTGCTGGTGTTAATTCGGCACACAGCGAAACGCAGATGAAGACTGCCTCCATACTCCTCCACCCACCCACCCACTGGAGCAGAGAGGCCTAGTGAACTGTGAACGCTTAATGAAATTCCCGCTCGTGTTGGTAATGTTTAATTACGGCTGTCGCTGTGGCTGCGTTGCACGTGTCAGCGCTCCGGCCAACCACAGAGTGGCGGGTTTGACTGCAGGTAAGCCCCTGTTCAGCCATCCAGCATCTTTGTCTGGTGGTTGTCACCCCCGCGCGGGCGCGCACACACACCCCGTCGTTCCCCTTCTCATCTCCGCAAATCTCAACATCCTCTACCGTCTCTCGGTCACTCTTGCGGCTCATTCAGAGCCCCCCACCCCTCCGAAACGCTCAGTCGGAGCGTAATCAAACACCGCTTAAGTGGGCAGGAAGTATCCGGATGCAATAAGCTGCACAGTCAGATCATGTAAATGCAAATTACAAGATGGGCTCACCCCCCCCCCCGTGCCCGCCGAGGGTCCAAATGCACTGTGGGCAACCCCCACCCCTCCTCAGCCCCACCCCCAGCCCTGTCTCCAGCCCATTTCCCCACAGCTGATTGTAATTCAATGACAGTAATGGCAGCATAATGACCGGCCTAGATATCCGGAACAGATTGAATGATAACAACGTGCGTGTGGCACGGCGGGGGTTTTTTTTTTCCCCTCCCTGTTCTCGCTGTCATCACGGGACAGAGAGGGTTGGCGGGCAGCTCGGTCTGCCTCGGTCCGCCGGTCGTCGGCAGCTTGTAAAACTCCGGAGGCGGTGGGGCGGAACATCAGCCAGCCAAAAACGTGATGATTTAATCCCGCCCGTCAGGGCCTGTACCTCGCACCCAGGATCCGCTGGGGAGACCGGTGGCAGTCTCCTGGAGCTCTGTCTGAGGAGAGGGAATCAGCACAGCCTACATGAGAGGAATAACTGATGCGTAGATCGCTGTTTTGGGGTGAGGCTGATTTAACTGCTAATTGGTAACAGAAACTGTCAGATGGGTGGCAGAAAGCAATGGTGGTGGCTTCTGTCACTGTGAAGTCAAAAAGCTTTTTTTTCATATTTGGCATTGCATTTTTTGAAATGACAGCCCCCCAACCTTCTTCGCTCTGCTCGTCTGATATTTGCACAAAGCGCATCAAAAAAACAAAGCAGCGGGCTCTCTGGTTCATCTGCTTGTCTCTCCTCTGCTCCCTGCAAGCCTGAACAACAAGCTTGTTGAATTGTGTTGGCGTGTTTGTAGGACGGAGTGCAACAAGCCAAGCATTCAACCTGCAGTATTTAAACAGAGACAGACGAAGGCCAACTGCCAGTGTCTCGGAGGGCCTTCTCCCAATCCCTGCCCCAACCCCTCTCTCTTCCTCAGGAGAAGAAAAAGGAACAGTAATTAGGCTTTGATACTCCGGCAAATGAATGGTAATTATAACCTGCAAACCAGTGGTCCTCAGCTCCTCTGCGCATTGAATATTCAGACTGTTATTGAACGCGAGGATTAGCTCGCTTCTGTGCGTTTGTGATGCAGTGCGCCGTGGCGGCGAAACCGCACAGATGGTGAAGGGGAGACGGCGGACAGGCCGCGGATCTTCTGAGGGGATTTTCTGGTTATTAGAGCCCCCCGTCAGATCAGAGCCAATTATAAAGAAAACCGTCGGCCCGGACCAAATAGCTACGTGATTAGCAGAAAAGGACAAGATCAGATGAAAAGTGTGAATCTTTCCAGCGGCTTTGATTTGCTAATCAGTGAGAGAAAGGGGGTGAGGAGGGGCCGTGAGTCCCCAGCTGTGGCTACACAGACCCCCCCACCCCCATAGCAGGCCCTGATCCATCCTCTGCATTGCAGCCGGTGCAGCCGAAACCCACAGACCCGGGAAACAATGAATCAGGAGCTAAATCTCCCCGGTCCGCAGCTACGGGGAGAAAACAGCGTTAATTACTCTAATAGCTTTAAACAGCACGATTCACACCCAGAAGCCTGCGCGCTCTGAACAGGGAAGGGAGATGAAGGATGAGGGGGAGAGCCTGCACATTGCACTGCGGTTTCGCTGGAGAGTCATGGAGCGCCAGCAATTTTGTTTTTAAAAGTGAGAAAGGACCTTGTGGTTTACTGACCAGTAGCTTGAGCTGACAGCGAGGTGTATGGCAGGGTCTTCTCTGAGCTGAAGCTCCTGGCTTTAGCAGGGGGCAAAGAGAGGCAACACTACCTGGGGTATAAAGCTGTGAGCAGGACCGCGGGGCTGGTAGCTCTGGCAGGTGATGCATGGGTCCTGTGCCAAGTGCTAAGCTCTGTGAAACAGAGGTGGAGTCCCACCTCCTCGCTGCCTGCTGAATTAATTGGAGTTAATTGAGGAGACGGTAAGAAAGAATTAGCCGACGTTAGCTAACCTCCCCCACCAAGGGAAAAATAAGTTTAAAAAAAGTACATATTGATGATGACATATTCTGTAACAGCCACCACTGGTACTGCAAGTTGCATCTTACATTGTGGTCTGCGCATTGGTATTCATGATATGCCCGACCAGAATGCGCTGCAAGGAACAAAGCACTGCACAGTTTGCTGTAATATATTATCGTGCTGAAGTAAACACAGTTCCTTTCTTGTTCTTGTAGTGATTAGAACAGTAAGTCAGTAACATTATAGACTCGCTGCTTGTTTAGAGCAGTGGCCTACAGTTTCGCAATGACACCTAATGACATGACAAGCGAAAGGTCAAAGATCTATGATCAAATCTGGTCTCTCGCAATATTTCCTCCCCTGGAGTTACTGATGGCTGCACCGCTCGGCACCCTGACTGTGAGTGACGGGAGTCTTCCCAATGTGAGACAGAAAAATAGAAAATAAAAACAAGGCAGCGAATGAATCCGTGAGCAGCCCAAGTCAAGGACCGAAGCAGCACTCCTCCTCGAGCTGTTCTCTGCCTCCTTGCGGTTTTCCGGGTTGTTTATCACGACGTGTCCTGCTCCGCCTCAGCGGTCCCATTGTTACCCGAGAATCCAGGTGCGCTTCCCATGAATCTTTTATCTTGTCTGAATCAGGCTGGTATTTTTGACAAGTTCCGCCGGAAATATAAATGACCTACACTCCGGACAAATAGGAAAACCAGTCTGAGGCGGCTTCATCACAGCGAAAGGGCTTGCTTATGGAGCACACTTCCCCGGGTGACAAATCACTCTGCGGAGCGGCCGGGAAACTGAGAGGTTACCCTGACAGACAAGGGGTGCAATTATCACGCGGTGATGAAGGAGCTACCCCGTGCGCGCGCACCCCACCGTTAATTACTGTCCTTTTTCCGCGGGCCTCTAATGTGAGGAAAAACACACGATGACTGGTGCGTAAAAGAGCAAGCACTACATTACTGTCAGAAAAAGTAAACGTAGGAGCGTGGCGTCTCGCGCAGTGATTTACGCGGGCAATTATTCACCACCCTAGTGAGGTGCTTAGGACAGCAGTGCTGCAAGAACGCATTAGGGCCCTGAGCTGCCTCCAGCTCCATTGTCTGTTCTGAGAAAGGGAGCGCTTCGGTTTGGTTGGCTCGCGGGCCGAAAAATCGCCGGTGACTTTTGTCCCACGTCGGGCTCCGCCCGTCTCCTTCCTTCCTTCCTATTTGTTCTCGCTCCTTTCCTCGTTTCCTTTCATCCATCTCTCCTCCTTCTGCTTTGCCGCGTTCTTTCGTCCGCACTCCACCGCGGTCTCTGTAGGCTTCATTAAACTCGGTGACTGATTTGGGTTTCGGTTGAAGGGCGCAGAAAAAATTCTCATCGCAATTATGGCACAGGAAAAGAAATAAAACATTAAGGGACAGCATGTTTAAGGAGCATGTGTTACAACATAGAATTTATACTATTCTAAGCGTATATATGGTGTACACAGAAGCTAGTGTACACCTTTGATAACAGGCCTTAAGGCCTTTGGTGTGTGCATTGGGTTGGGAGTGTCAGTTTCTAACTCTGAAATGAAGGGGATCTATGCTCTGGGTGATCCATGCTCTTGGTCTTTCCTTGGGGAGCATGTCACATAGAAATAGATGGCACTGCAATAATAGACTTGAAAGGCTGCAGCATAACAATACAAAATGCTTACATTTGCTGTTACATATTATATACACATACACATATAGTATAATATGTAGGTATTTGATATAATAAATAATACATATTACATACACTGCATGCATCTAGTAAAATGATTTGACACTAGCAGTGTTATGAATATACGTGTTCTTTCCACATGAACATTGAGCCAGAATTTTAAAAGGATTTGTAAGAATATTGTAGGTTAATGACAGGAGCAACACCAGCATTCTTTATTTGCTAGTGGCATTTTTATGCTTTTGTAGGTAGCTTTTTGCACATAGATTCATAGCACACGTAATTTGTAATACTTTCCGTAAAGAAAAAATCAACACAAACTCACTCATATTATTTTACACTTGCGTATTGGCATAGAACCTTGACATTAATTTAAAGCTCACTGAAGCAATTTGACATGTATTACAAAATGAAAGAGTTTGATCAGGCATATCAAAAAAGCAGCAAGTAGATGGCCTGGACACTTTTACAAGTCCTGGGCATATTCACTCTTCCAGAATCTATTTAACAGGGAAATCAGATTCACTTAAAATGTTTGTATTTTTAAAGGAAGGGGTGGGGAGCAATAATATTAACTGCGATTAGACAACAGCTGTGCTTTAATGACTAAATATGTCCCATCAGCTGTCTGTATCACTGCTTCACAAGAATGAATATTCTTGTTACATTTTGGGCCCTGATAAAATGAATTCATTCAAAAACATTGCTTTATTTAGGCCTGAATTAATATGTTCTCATCTCTTATTTGTAAAATACTAATCTCTTAGTTTCTGTGTACAGCTACCTGCCTTCCTTTTAAGAGGGGTAAGCCTGTGGGAATATGTTCAGGGAGGATCAACTGGAGTGTGATGTGTGCTGACAGACTGTGTCGCATAACTCAATTTTCCTCTCACTGCTTTCATTTAACAGAGTCCGCCCTCTTTTCCTGGAAACCCACTGCTGAAGTGATGAGACTGAACAAGGCTGAAATGGATCTTGTTGATGAATTATCACATTGTGTGAGATTTAACTTGAGATTTAAGTCTACAGATACAGCCTACAGATACACAGGCAAAAAGGCACAGGCAATGTTATGGAGATTTTGAGAAGGCTTTTGCTGAAAAATTAATCTTACTTTTTAAAATTGTAATTTATTGAGATTGGATGAATAGAAGAGACTTTTGGAAATTTGGTTGTGACATCTTAACAAGAGGCCACCTTAACTATCCTAACCCTAACCCTAGCTATCAGTGATGAGATCAAAGGTCATCCTTTCTGACAGTGTTATCCTAAAATTGCTGGTAACGTCACACCTAACTCACAGCAACAGCTGAGAAAGAGGAAATGCAATAAATTTAAATTAATGCTCAATATTGCAATAATGCTTGCATTTCAGCACAAGTGAAGATTGAAGAGAATGTGACATGTCTGATAAACTAGGCTTGAATCTTTAGTGTAAATATACTATCAGAAGTCACAAAAAGCAATGATTTTGCTGTAAATTGTTAGAAAGCTCAATGAAATGTAAATATACAAAAAAGATACATTTCACTTAATCGAAAGTTAAATTAATACATTACGCTGTACTCCTCACCCCCTGCCCTCAAAATTTTGTTTTCTCGAATACTCATAAGAGGCTGATGCTGTGAAATATTTATTTTTCATAATAAGATGTATCATGG
This sequence comes from Megalops atlanticus, assembly GCA_019176425.1. Classification (NCBI taxonomy): domain Eukaryota; kingdom Metazoa; phylum Chordata; class Actinopteri; order Elopiformes; family Megalopidae; genus Megalops; species Megalops atlanticus. The sequence continues at coordinate 6,411,598 of CM032896.1, forward strand.
TTGTATTGTATTTTCTTAAATTCTTACCTTTTTATGGTGATATTTATTTATATCAACTTACAGATCCCCTCTTAAATGGATACCATCCACATGCAAAATCTCTCCTCTGAGTCAATATCCCTCTAATTTATATAATGAAAGACAGTAGTCCTTTGATTAATCATTCATTTTCAATAAAAAATGAAACGCTAAAATGTTTGGCTGGTAAGTGAGGTATGCCTTGAGCAGCATCTATACGTTGTGCACTCAGTTGTTATCATGTTCTTTTCTTTTTGCATCCATCTCAGTCTAGCTCAAGGTGATTTGAAATGCAGTTCACGACAAAATATTTTGAATGGTACAGTAGGCAGGGACACATGATTTTTTATTAATGAAAAATTTCTGAAAATGATAATACTAGTGGGTAACCTCAGCGAGGCGGAATTGCACGTTGCCATTTCAAAGGGGGCTTAGCTCTGAATGCATATGTAAAAAGAAAGGCCTTCGGTGCTTTTGGGGGCGGGATAATCTTTGCTATGGTGAAGTGGGACACTCCAGGGAGGTGCCCGATAACCAGGGGCTCCACAGCCGCGGAGAACAAGGGATACAACCCTCCCTCCCCCCAACCCCACCCCCTGAATCAATGTGGGTAATGGGGAGGGCAGATGTAATAAATAATACAGAAACAAGCCTAACTAATGAGTCCTTGCTGCAAGTACATTTCACAGGCCGATCCACTATATAACAACCCGCTAATAATCCCAGAGCGGCGGCAGATGATGAAGCTTCGCCATAAGGCAACACCTATGCAATTAAAACCACAGACTCGTTTTCACGTTCCATTAATTTCAGGATTCTGTAAAGGCCCAATGAGCACACTAATAATCTAGTCTACTTGACTCCGCGTCTAGTCGGAACGGGGTGTCTAATTAGATAAAGGTAATTAATTAGAGATAAATGGAGATAATCAGGCTCAGTTAGCGCTCTCTCGGTTTTCCGTATGAAGGCGTTTGGGTCTCCTGTACTTTCAAAGGTTGAATTGGTGTAACGCCATTGGTACAGCCCTAAAAGGCGGCTGTTATGCTTTGGAAACACAGTCATCAGAACCCGGATGGCATTTGCTCCAAAACTGCTTTCATTACGTGTGAAAGACACGGTCAGAAGGAAATTATAATATCCTATGGACAGGAGAGCAAAAGCAGAGTACTGCAATCTCTATTCAAAAGGCATTGTGAGGATTTAAAATCCACTTGGTTGCTTAATGACCAAGGCAAAGAGGGCAGCGGGAGGCTCGGGCCAGACATATTTAAATAGAAATATTTTAATGTTATGAATAATGAATGACGACTCCCAATAGTAATGACTGGATATAATGAAACAATATGGGAGTAAATTAGGGCTCGTTCTGTGTCTGGATACAGAGGTGCAATGTTTAACACAGCATCACATTAGCGGAGTATGTATGTGAATTCTGGCTTTGTGCCACATATTTTCCTCAACACGATCACTACAAGAATGCATTAAATTCTACCCTCACCCCGATGACATCACTTCAGTTCTAATTATAAAGTCAAGAGCTGGAGCCCGCATTGCCTGTGCACAGAGCCCAAATTGTACATGAGGGATCTTTGCCTCGCAAAACCGCGGTTTTCATGTATGAGTCGTTCGCGGCTGTCGTGTATGTTGTCATGTATATGTATGCCATGTGTTCCAGTCTCCATGGCACGGGGCACAAAAGAAATATGGCACTTTAATTGATATTATAATGAATGTTGACTTTGCATCAAAATGAATAAAAAGACGAATGAGACAGGGAAGGAAAAAAGACACCGCTGGAGCAGCTGGTGCGATGTGCCCATTGTAGTCACGTTGAAGAATATTTTAAGTACATTGTTATTATTTTTTTTTATCCCTCTTGTACACAAGGGATTTGTCTGGTAGTACAAGGCAGGGTGCTCCCTTGGTACAAGGTATTAGAGGACTTTTCATATACAAGAGACAGGCAGGCAATTTAGCTGTCATTGGTATTGTTTGAAGAGAATATGTTTATCTGGGAGACACTCCAGGGAGATCACCCATGAGCATTTGACACTGCTGTTATGCATTTGTCAATATTGCTGTTAATAAATGCTACCGCCGCACCAAATTGGGACCCGGCTGTTTCAGCCATTGAAACGGGTGGTGACCTCTGACCCCTGTTGTCGGGGGGCCCCGATAGGCATTTGTTTCTGCCTCTGATGCTAATTGCTGAAGAAAGGGGAATGCTTCGCCCTTTTATTTGTCCCCCATTCCTGTTTGAAGTGTTCACAAGCTACAGCAGTTGAAATGACCTTACAAAGAAACGTAATTACTTCAACTCTGCAATCAATTTCTGTCAATATAAATTTTTTGTTTATCTAATTAAATGGAGAACTAGATTAAAATTATAATAATTATTATAATTATGATTAATATTATTGTTACTGTGGCTTTAAAATATATAGTGTTAGGAAGGACAATGAGGAGGACTGTGACAGCAGATGTGTGAGATCATGACTGGGTAACCAAACATTCCCTCAGTGATTACTCATGGAGATGATTTATGTTGTTCTGGTGCACACAGGACAAGGCGAATGTTCACCGGGACATTTTTGGGATGTGTGTGTGTGTATTTTCTCTGCATCACCGAGATCACGGTTGTCACGCGCACAGCCCGGTGTGTAATCACGGTGAGACAGAGCACGAGGAGTGCTGATTCTCATTATTCGGCGTGTCAGAGAGGGGTGGGGGATCAGATGGTGCGGAGCAGGAGGGCGCACCCTCAGTGATGCAGCGAGGGAAGGAGGGGGAAGGGGGGAGAATCAAAGGCACCCCCAAAACACTGAGAAAAAAATAAAAACGTAAAATCCGCTGACGTCCCTGGCAGCGCTACAGTTTCTGTGGCTGTCTGAGCGTGTGCTCTCCCTGTCACTTTGGGCAACCCCCCGACCGACCCAAATGAGCCGTGTTCCTGGCAGAAGCTTTTGGGGTGAAAGTACGGCCGAGGCCTCTGAAAGCATCCGCTGGGATGGAGCTGATGGTGAAGCTCCCACAGGCGTTGTTAGCTTAGTCTGACTGCTGTACATCCCGCTCGCATGAAGACGCCTCTAACTGGCGCAATTAGAGAGCAGGGGGAAGAAGGATGTTTGCTGCATTTTTAAAATTGTTGATTTTCCTTCTAATTATGTCTGTTGCAATTAAATACTGGCTCCAGGCTCTCGGTGTCCTTGTGTAAAAAATCTCAATTATAAATGTGTGAGTGTGTGTGTGTGTGTGTGTGTGTGTGTATGTGTTTGTGTCTGTGCACAGGAATGTGTGCATGTGTGTGTACACATTTGTATGTACGTACATTTCTGTGCTTGCGTGAATTTGTGAGTGTGCTTTGCATGTGTACATGTGTACTTGTATGCATCGTGTGTGCTTTATGTTTATGTGTGACCTAGTGTGCATTTCTGTATGAGTGTGAACGATTCTGTGTGCCTAAATGCATTCACATATGTTTGCATATGTGTGCGTTTGTATGTATGTATGTGTTCAACCATGTTCGTGTGTGTTGGGTGGGTTGACAGAGAGAAAATTAGGTTAGCATTAAGATAGGATTGTTCAGATAGATATGAGTATCATTACAGACTGAGCAATTCCTTCACTCCGATAGGTTATTTTTTCTTTTTCAAAACTATATTCCCATTTGTTGTTACGACGATACATCTGTGAACAAATACAGATCAAACACAGATCATATGTTGTGTTAAGCGCAGAGACTCAAGGTGAAAATGGAATCATAGCTACACGCAATGTGTGATTTTCATGAATATTTATAAAATCTGCGCATAACCATATTGAGGCACACATCAACCAGAGAACGGGATAGGATCAATAACGCTGAGACACAATCCCTGCAGAACGTGAGCATTACAATTAAGTCCCACATGCAACGGACCGAACACAACCGGTCAGTCCGCAACAAAGCAAAGCTTTGCGAGTAAAAGAAAGCAAGGCCATATTTCATACATGAAAAGTGCAGCAACGTCACTTGACGAAATGTTCTGCATTGGATTGACACTTGCAATGTGCTAGGGAGATAACACATCCAAACTGACAGTCTCCCGGAGATGAGGTGTGACCACAACATTTTCTTTGTTCCCTCGTCCCCACAAGTGAGGAGATACAGTACTGTGTTGCCGAGTCACAGTATAATATATACCCTGCTGTTAATATCATACCCTATAGCTTAACAGAAATTCCATTGTAAATTGATGAATGTACATATACAGACACAGCGAAAGTAATCACAGGTATTCAAAGTTCAACGAAAGGCAATGGTATCCAAAATCTCACAAAAGAAAAAGGTAGGCCTACTACACAACTCTTTTTTTAGATTATGAATAACTATTTAATCATTGATGCATTTCAACGTGTTTGGTGTGTATGTAGATCACATACATTTTATATCAAAATGTTTATATACATATTAAAGGGAAGTGGATGAATTTAAGTGTCACTGTCAAAGAATGTTCAGTTAAAGTCAAAGTGCTCACAGGTATTCAAAGTTCAATGAAGGGTAATGAATTTGAATGTTATCTAAAATCTCACAAAAGGAAAAGTATTGCTGTGAAAGCCTTTGAATATAACTATTTATGAATTTATTGATTTCCATATATATATATTATGCCAAAATGCATACAGTATGTGTCAACACATGCCAATAGGTGAATGAAGATTTATTTTGAGTTAATGGGTTTTTTAAGTGTGTCTTTTAAAACCACTTTAAGGCTTACTCTGCAGCAATCTGTGGTGAGCGCACTTTGTGAAGCGGCACAATGGATATTCGGTGGGGCTTGTGCGGTATGTAGGCCGAGCATGAATGTGAGTGATCCTGGCAGTCTGTGCCTTGTCTTCTCTTTCATTGCGGAGGAACACGGCCCCGGGGTGCTGCAGGAAGTGGTAAACAGGATTACGGCCGGGTTCGAACGCTGACCAGGAGACGGCAGCAACTGATGAGGAGATGAGCGTCTCTCGCACAACGCGAGAGGCCTCCGCAGAGAGCCTTAACCCCTCCTCCCAGCCGCCATCGGCTGGCGATTTGCAGCACGCAGACACAGAAGTCGATCAGCGTGAAATACAGAGCATATTGTGGAGTGAGAAATTGAATTGTAGCGTGAAGCATGTATTTGTTTTACGGCTTGATGTACTTTGTTCCTCCAGGCGTGCAGCCGGGACAGCGAGCGAGCCCCCCGCACTTAAATGCAGGAAGAACGCGACCGACTCCGGCGGATAATTGGCGGCCTAACAGGAAGCGATGTGAAGCATCGCTCGTGGCCGTCTGAGGCGAAATGCGAGCGGACAGCCGGGAGAGCCGCGGCCCCTGAAAGACAGAGAGGCACGTCACCGCTGCTCCGCTGAATGGGAACACGTCTGCCAGTGCACTGAGCCTCAGAGTGGGTGTGACCTGCTGTGACGTTGAGGCGGATCGGGAGGGTGTGGGTTTTGCAGCAAGGGGGCTGAGGCATTGGTTTGCACTGTTTGCACCAGCCCAAAATAAATATCCTGATTGGAGATTAAACCATTCACACATATGGTCACACCGGTGTGATCAGCCATTTAACGTGTATGGTCAAACCAGTGTGTTCAGAACACTAGATTGGAAAAATTCTAGCTAATGTTAGTTTTGAGGAAACAGCGATTTAACATTTGAAAGTATAGCAAATGTGGCAGTGAAAACTAAGAGAAGCTTAATGACACTAATGAAAACATAACAAACCATGTAGCGTAACATGCGCACTACATAGCATAAAATAAGTCACATGCAAAAGGGGTTAAGGTTCAAAATTTGCCCATGGCTGAAAGTACCACTCGCTTGGATTGGCTCTGCTCGAACTGCTCAGAAAAAACATGTTCTAATCAAAGAAGAAATAATTGATGTTGTGTACGGCAGTGGTTATTGTCAAGCTGAACAGTTCAGCGTTGAGAACCACCAACCACGTCTTGCTGAGATGTAACAATCCCCCTGTCCTACCCTGCATCGCCCCCAAAAAAAAAAAAAAAATCCCCACATACTGTGCCATGCTGAAAGATGAGGTGCTAGGAAGGCTCCTGTGAAAACATGGGCAGGGGCTTAATTGCTTCAGGAAACAGTGAGAGACAAAGTGGAATGGAGTGTTTTGGATTCATCACTTGTTGTGAATTGAATGGCTACACTTATTAGAATCTTTGGAGCTCCAGTGGCCCAAAATAATACCACTGAGTGCCATACTGCAAATCTGTATTTTTCTACTGTTGTTCTTCACAGCTCCTTGTTTTCTTAAAGAACCATTCATTAACTGTTAAGTAACTGTTCTGTTTATGTTTTTTTAAATATGGTGTGCTACATAAATAATGTCACTTTTAGCACAGTTCATACTTCCCTGAGTAAATTTGAATAGCCTCAAACACAACCCATGTAAATCACTAGTGAGGAGATGGGGTTATGAGGTAGTGGAACAGTCTGAGAAGTCTTTGGTTTTCCACAGGCTTTATACGGTATGAGGCGTGAATTGGGAGGTGTATCTCAAGGAGCACACTAAATGCTCAGGACACAGACTCTGGCCACAGCTTGTTAGCAAACTGTCATGGTTTACCATGTCTCTGTATTCATAATGTACTTGTGTCACATGATCAGGGGATGGAATCTGTGTGTTGCATCACTGAAACAGAAAATGTTAACACCTTTACTCTGACACTGGCTGTCAAAAAAGAGAGACCCACAAATATTAATTTTTTTCTTTGGTACTTCAGTGTGTTAACCTTTGTTACTGGTATAATTATCACTACAATATTCATCATCAAGTAATGGCTGGGTAACAGTGCATCGATGTAGATGGTGTCAGGTTCAAAGTCTGGGAGGGACATTGTTGTTCCCTTGTGCAAGGTACTTTACCAGTATTGTAATGAGAGGTAGATGGCAGATTCTTCTCATATTAAAAAATGTTTTTACAAAATAAGATCTAGAGAGTATCATGTGAAAGTTGATTATTCTTAAAAGTACAGGATTAAAAAACACAGGCTTCACAAACCATGTAAGCATTTTATACGCACAGAATGAGAATTAAGCCATGCAGCTCGGCCCTACACTGCAGCTCCTTGAGAATGAACTCCCTTTACCCTTTCAGACTGGCTTTTATGCGATGGATAACCTACTGGCATCAGGTGCATAGCAATGAACCAATTAATTCCACCTGCTGTCATTGATAGACAGTGACAAACAATTACCATTTCAGCTAAGGTGGATCTGATGATTTGCTGTTGCATTAAATTTTGAAGTTCGTGTACACACCTGATAAGGCACACATATATATGCAGATTTAGAAGCACAGGTCTTTGTGCACATTAGGGGAAAATAAAGAACCTTTTTGTGAAGGTGAGGCCTGTATCTTCACACACATCTAAAAATGTGAAGCCATTCAAATGGATAACTTTTGAAAAAAAAAATGCTAACCGTGCAAGTCACCTTGACTAAGGGTGTCTGCTAAGTAAATAAAGAAAGGTAAAGTAATTGTTATTATTGTTCTATTGCCATTATGATGCTTCGCACCCTATTTTCCCGCTGTTTCACACCTTCCTTTGCAGGCTGGATGTTCCACTGTGCACAGCAGGTTTGCTCTGAGAGGCAACACTAACAGCGGAGCAACCTGCTTTTTTCATTACGCTTATTTCTCAGACTGATTTTCGCATCCCGAGTCGTAGCTTTGAAGACCATCTCCAGGGGGGATTTCAAATTTAAGCATTCTCCTCTGCCCCAGAGTCCCTGGGTAGCTGAGTCTTAGTTAATTAGCCCCGTACCTGTAGGCAGACTATTTTATTTTCCCCCCTCTGTTATCTGTGTCCTCGTAAGTCATGCTATTATGAAGTCTGCTCCTGATTTATTATTCCCCCCTCCGCTCTAGAGCCCCATCATCCTTTGTGTTTCTTTCATGCAAATCGCGCCAAGCGTTTACCCATGATCCCATTAGCCAGCGAAGCCCCACGGAGGTCCCAATCGAGCGCAAATCTGGAGCTCCTCCACAAGGCCCCTTTAGCTCGGCACACACACCGTTCCTTCTCTGACTCATTTTACCAGAAAAGGGTGTTAAAAAAAGTCCTTGCAACTCTCAGTCCTGCAGAACTGAAGCCGGAGAAGCCTTTTAAAGGTGCTTTAGAAATCAATAAAGTCCCGGCAGAGGCGTTCTTGTGTGCCAGCGCCGAGCACGCACGCTCCGCCATCTGCGGCGCTTGTCACAAATTTAATAGCACGGTGTAAATTCCAAAAAGGAACGCCATGTGATAACCGCAAGGAATGTGTTCTGCACAAAAGAGGTGGTTTACACTGCCAAAGGGGCACTGGCAGGTATTCCCAACAAGGATCCCATTGTTATGCAGGAGGCGCACCATATATACACGCGGGGATTGGCGGTATCTTGAAGGAAAGGAGAACTCAGGATGAAAATTCTCTGAGAGTCATTATTTAAAGAGAGCTCTTTCATTTTTAATCTCAGGTGTGCCACAAAGAAGCGCCTCTTCCTGCGCAGCCGAGCCTCCCAAAGTCAACAGCATCTTAAGGTGGGTATTTTTTTATTCTGGTTTAAATAATACATTCCGAATTTGTGCAGGCAATGCGGGATGCTTCCTTTAGGGGAACCCAGGGCTTCTCCCTATAAAAATGAATAGTACGATCATCATTTAACATGAATATGTAAATGAAGCTTGAAATGACTTTGTACTAGTCTACAAAAAGGGCAAAAAACAAAACATTTAAAAATGAACCCCAGGGAAAGTGTTTATTTGTATGCACCCTGCATACACTAAGTCAGTGACTCAGTAAGCTGATATATAAATCTGTGGTCTAAATGAAAAACTTCCCATAGTTATTTTCCCATAGTTCCACCTTAGAAACCTTTTAAGAAATGTGATGTAAGTCCTGGTGACCTCATAATCAATTTGGTCTGTATTGATGGTCTGTAGCTCTGTGTACTTAAAAATTTATGATTCTGAAGGATCAGCAGGGTTCAAAATAATCAAAAATACATGAGAGGTACAATATGTGCCTTTTTCTAAATTATTCTATGGTTATTATGTAAGGTATTACACACATATTCACATTCTAGAAAAGGATGAGCCTAATTCAAATTCAAGATTCAAGATTCAAGATTCAAGATTTAACGTCATTGTCCGCTTGTCCACTTGGAAGCCATTGGCTTCCAACAGCTCAGTAATAAATACCAGACAAAAACAGCAGACACTATGAGACATCACAAGTTAAATAGTCCAAATTCTCACACCAATGGGAATACTTTTCAATAGGCATTTGAAGTATAATACTAATATCATAACATGATTTTTCGCCCTGATCATAAACATATTTCTTCCAGTCCCCATGCAGCTGTCAACAATGTTTTTGAACATGTCTAGCAACTCACATAAATCTGAACCGTCCCGCTTGTTTCAACAGCAGCTTGAACAGCAGATCTCAACAGCAGATTTGCGGATTTCAAATCTCTAAAATCCCAAACATCAATATGGTTCCGCTGAAAAACACGAGGCTGAAACACGTCAAAACAACTTTGCTTCAAGCGTTCCGGGCCCCGAACAGCAGACTCTAGCCAAATTTGACCCGAGGCGTATTGTATTGAGGAAACATACTGAAAGATTTTTTTTTTTTTTTTCACACAGACTTGCACAGTGTGGCTGAGAAAAGGAACGTGACATGGATGTGCCATTTATTATCTGCTCAGGGCGGGTGACGGGGGATCGGCGGGGCGGATTTTCACAGCGATGCAAAGCCCGCTGACAAGCGTTCGTAAGTACGGGATGATCGCCGGTCGTAAAGCGCTGCGGATGGTGGCGTGAGCCGAGCGGCCCGCGTGCGGAAGGCGTAGGTCTGTGAGCGCGCATATTGCCTCTGCTCAGAGGGGCAGAAAGCGCACTGTGCGGTGCTGTGGGCTGCCCTGATCCGATTACTGCTGGTCTGCGGAGCGAGGGGTGCGCTCCCGGCACCCGCAATATGGACCGGTCCTGGAGCTGATACCGCTCGTTGCTCCACGAGGGGGCCCGCTGCTGTTTTAACACCTTGTGTCTCTGTTTGTTTTGGAAGGTACGTGACTAATGTGGGCAGCAGGTTGTGTGCACGCATGTGTGTGTGTGCGTGTGTGTATGTGTTGGGGGGGGGGGTGCGCTGAGGGCAGGCTTGAAGGCTCAGAGGGGGTTTGGTGAAGCTTTGCCGGTTTTGCCCTCCGATGCCTCAATCCCTACCAAACCGTGGATAATTGGTTGGTCAGCTTCCCGAGTAATTAGAGCAGTGTTTATATGCCGTCCCACGCGGACGCACCGTGCCTCCAGTGGGGGGCGATGCTGGGAGAGCCCAGGGCTTGGCCAGCAGGCTGTGGAGCTCTGTAGCAGGCTCTCCGCCTCATTGGCTGCGGGGCTGAGGTCGCTTTCAGCCTCGCCGAGGACCCCGGTCGTCCTTGTCAGGGGAACCGCAGCGTTGACAGCGAAGGCACAGCAGCCTCCTCATGATGTCGTTAGCATTCGCGGCCCCACCGCTATCACTTCCTTGTGCTTCCGATCCTGCCTGAGTGGCAGTCGGCGGAAGGGCCGCTGTCATGCGCGACAGAGACAACGTGATCCTGAGGGAACCATAAGGCTTGTCTCTGCTCACCAGGGCCTCCCCCAGTATAACTGCTGACTCCAGTAAACCTGCTTCCTTTTCCTATTTTCTCTGTGGTGAATAACCAATGGGCTACACTGTTTGTGGCGTTTCCACGCCTGCCGGCACTGGTATTCTCTGCGGTATGTGTTCGGATAGGGGGGTGGTGTGAATATGATTGGTCAGCTGAATACGATAACAGATACAGCCTAATTGCTGCTAGCTGGCTCTTTCGCAATGCCTTAAATTGCTTTAGTTTTTGCAGTATCCCTGTAGACTCAGGTTCAGTAGCAGGACACTGGACAGTTGACTGACCTGAAGCAGGTAACTGCCTCTGAGTTTACAGACAGAAGCCTTCTGCACATTTTTGGCTCTGGGTCTGTCTGCAATGGTGGTACAGACATGACAGATGGTACAGACATGACTCTGCAGTAACCGAACGAAACTTCTCAGCACCCTTTATCCGATAACGTTAAAATCATTGTCACAAAAACCATCATGGACATCAACATGGACTAAAAGTCAAAATATTTAAAAAGTTAGGCCAGTGGCTGAGATACAAAAAAAGCAAAGGAATCTGGCAAACAGCACCATTGTTTACAGACAGACTGCAGATAGAGTTGTCAAGATGGACTGGGAGTCGAAAGCTGAGAGAACCTTTCCATGATGGCCGACCTTGATACAGACAGGTTAGCCAGCGGTCACGCTGTTTGCCAAGAGACATTAGCAGAAGCACGTCCTGCACCTCTCTCTTAATTTCCTTTCATTTTGGAAGCACTGTGGTGATAATAGCTGCAATTTTCTCATCTCTAATACGCCTTCCTTCAGGCGAAGTTCACAAAAGTACGAAAAATCATTTGCAGTCATGTTTTGCACTCCATCCTCTTTTGTTGTTTTATAAAACATACCTTCTTTGCTCTCTACCTGCAAGCTTAAATAAACCCACCCAGAGCTCATTTTACGTTACGTCTACAGGGCAGCATGTGGAGCTGTGAAATATCACACATATTAGCAAGTGTAGACACATTTTTAAATCCAGAATTCAAAAGCAGAATTCAGCTATTTGCTGTCCAGGCGCTCACAAAGGCAATTCAGTGGAGCACTAGGCAGGTAATTATTCAGTAATGCTGTAATGGTGTTTTGCTAGTTTGAAACCCCATTCCCATTTTTGTAAATGATCAATTTAGAGGTAGTTGATAATTTAACATCGGGTGGTAACATAGCACTAGGATACAAGAGAGTCTGAAGAAGGTGCTAGCATTTACCCAAATTAGGCACGAGTGGGTACCAATCTCTCCCTATTTCCATGTTTCTGTTCAACTTGAACCCTTTGTAGCTCTTGTGTGCACACTGACATTGACCTCTGACCTCTTGACCCTTACCTACATAATCCGGGGAGCTGATCACAGTGAGTGATACTACACTGCACAGTGCAGTTTCATTTTTGCAGCCTGAAAATGGCTCTTCAAGCCTTCTGCAGTGCATACATTTCCTTTCACACCCTGTTCAACACGTATATCCCACATGTAGGATATACTACTGCACCAGCACTCACAGAATATGTGCCGTAGCAGGCCAGTGAGAGGAAAAACAGCTGGGGTGCTACGGCTGTACTCTGATGACAATGACTTTGTACACACACCACAGCTGGAAAGGAGCAAAGGGCTCATGTGTTTGTCCTTTCTCTCATTCTGGGAAAATAATGCAAGGCATAGCTGACACAGAGGCTGGCTCTGCCCCCTCCTGACTTGTTAGTAATTAATAATTAAAATTAAAGAAACTTGCAGCATTCGCATGCTGACACTGTTCAGTCTGAATTGTGAATAGCTGGTTGACAATCCGGTAAAAAATCTGCAGTTGCTTTAGCTGCATGCCAGCAGTATCCTCGGCAACAGCAGTGTCGGTGTACAGCATAAACACATCTAATTAACTCTCTTCATGTGCTGTCACATTATTTAAGAGGACAGCAAGCCCCCTCAGGATAGCGACCGCTGAAAATGTTTGCAATAATCATTTATTTAGCACTATAATTAAAACTCATTTCAAAGCCTGTCACCAAGGTGATACTAGCTTATTCCCTGTTTTGAGTACACCCACTATTCATTAAAAAAGTCTGAGGTTGGAGGTTAAAAACTCATTTAATTGCCTTTATGTTAATTAAATTGTGAGCGATCATGGCTATAGGAATCATATTCTGTCCAATACCTATTTCCTGCTCGGGATCCCTAGAGGACTGATTGTTTTCCAGAATTACTGAAGCTGATTTCTCCTCCTGCAGGTAGGTGTCTGGCCATGATCAGAATTGATGCAGGCCACACTATACCACTTCACTGGCAAGCAGAGTTTGATGGGGAGATGTAGACATAGAAAACACACACACACACACACACACACACACACACACACAGTACGCACAGGCACGTTTTCAGATTAAATGAAAACTTTTGAAACCTGTTTGCTATATCCCTTACTCACAGCATGACTGTTCTAATGAGGTAAATTTATTCCTGTCTGAAAAAAAGGGGTAAACCAACAGCAGTGCTGTGAAGTCTAAAGCAGTCTACGAGGAAATAATGGTGATGAACACGCCTCTCAGTCAAGCCACTTTTGCCATGAATATTGCAGGCGATGATTTCAAAGCCACTTTGGCCTTTTAATGAATTCAAATCCCTATTAGCGAAGAAGCTGTTCAAGACAATTGTTTTGATTCCGGTTATCAAAAGCGCTGTCGCAGAGGGGACGAGGCACACTGGCATCAGAGAGACATGCGCAGCTCACGTCGGGATAAAAGCAGTCACCGCATCGCAGGGGAACGCACCTTGGAGGGTCTGTGGTTCCCCAGCCTGTGTGCTTTTATTTTCTGAGTACCGCCCCAAATCACAACTGTGACCAAAAAAAAAAAAAAAAAGATTTCAGCATGTTTGCGCTTGGCTTCCTATGTGCTTTACCAAGTGAAAATATAATAGGATAATATAAATAGTATATAGGAAAAATAAATATATATTTATTGTGGGGAAACTATTGGGAATATATATATATATATAATAATGGACAGACAAATGGATAGATAGAGAGATGTAGATAAATATATTTGTGTGTGTGTGCGCGCACGTGCGCGTGTGTACATATATACAGATATTGGGATAGGGGAAGTATTATCTGATGAATAAAATTGTCTTGCTGCTTGACTACTGCCGTGACAGAAACAAGGCCAGGAGGACAGATAATGGAAAAATCTCCCCAAAGCTAAAGCATGACCTGGATACTGCTCCTCCTCCCAGGGCCAAGTGGACTGGCATTTCACACCATTGCAGTCAGCCACACTAACTGAACCCCGTCACCCCCCCACCCTGCACACCCCCCCCCCACCCCACCCCTCCCTGCTCCTCCCCTCTCCTCCGAACTGTAACGACTGTCTGGGCCCATCATTTCTCCAAAACAGGGTGCGTACCTTTCCCTGCCACTTACAGGCCAATTAAGTCAAGTTCTCACGGAAGGGGGTCCAGCTGGCTCCCTGTTATCCGGGATGAATTGATTGGGGCCTTTTCCGCCATCCCGTGAACCCGCTTTAATGATCTGGGTGATAATGCTTGTAAGTCCCTGCAGCCAGGGGACTGTGCCACAGCTGTTGCCGTGGTAATCCTCGTTCTGATAGACTGGAGTACCGGTGAGGCATTAATCTGCACTGTGATCTCCCTCTTACATTTGTTTTTTTTTCCTTCCCCCTCCCCTCCCTCATAACCTCGACAGCCATGGCACAAATGATCATTTTTAGGGTGTGCAAAAAAAAACCTGTTTTTTCATATTCTCAGCCATCCACCACAGTTTTCTACCTAACATTCAGACTGCAACTATTGCAACTTGGAACAATACTGGATTTCTCTATAAATCACTAAGAGTATATTTCTTGAATTTTAATACCTCACTAAATTAATGTTGTAGTACAAGCTCCATGATCAAAATTCCCCCTCCAGCTATTAAGCTAATATACCTACTTACAGTAATTACATCAAAATGCACATAGATTTAGAGCATTTAAAAAGGGGGGAAATGCATTTTAAAATATTATTAACATAATGTAGCTTTTCTATGAATGGATGATGGCCATTTTTACTTAATCCTCAGAGAGAAAGATCTGCAGACACGCCAGCACTAACACATATACATACAGGTACAGCATCTCGTATACCTTTAAAATTCAGTACATACCTCTTATAAAATCTTATATTAAGGAACGTTAATGATGCAAATTTCAGCCGATCACAAAGCTTTGATGATACAGTACTTTCATTTTCCCATCTGTTGATGAATATGCAAAGTTTTAGCAGAGTGATATGTCAATGTCTCTCAAAAAGACAAATGCAATCCTTTAAGGACTGAGCCGGCTTTTAAGTTGACATCAAAGAATGACAATGGCTTTTGACAGGGTTTGAAGGGAAGCAGCTTCACCTGCCTGTCAAGCCGTTAAAGATTTTTGATGTGGGAAGCACAGAGGGACCTCGGCGGAGCGGGAGAGCTCTCACCGCCACCCCACGTCTCTGCTGCCATCTTTTATCCGCTGAAACTCTCCGCCGTCCACAGAGAGCAGCCACGCAACCTTTACTCCACATTTGGCAGCTCCTGCACCACGGACTAGAATCCAGGGACCGTGGATCTATGAACAATGTGCACACACGCGTTTACACACGGTCGTGTGTGCATACAACTCTACTGCACTTGGCAGAAGGCTAAGCAGAGGGCTCCATGTCAGGGGTCAGAGGTCACTAGATCCAGGTGGAGCCTTGGCAAACTTATCAAGGGAAAAATGTCAGGTAGAAATGTATGCTCTGTCATAGGACTACAGTAGCCATGGCCCCTGGAGCTCTGTGGTAGGAGGCAACACACAAAGGGTGAAATGTAGTCTTTATTTATTCACTATGTAACAGGACAGCAACAGTTAGCGGATTAAAACCATTTCATTTTGTGAAAGCAGATGGGCACTTATTATTATATTTACAAACGTAAAAAATGGTAATCTGATGCAAGATGACCGTAACATGCTTTCCCTCAAGGCTATGCTCTCACATTGAAAAACATGGGTATTCGATATGTGTAACTGTAAACAAACACTGCGGAAATGTATGCTGGCTAAGGCATACTGAAAGGGAACAGAAAAAAAATTAATAATACATCAGTATTTAACTGATTAAGTTAAACACAAATTGAGAATGTTCTCCTAAGTGTTATTTGAAAGTGCCATGAATGATTCTGCTCATTTGCAAGAAAAATTAGGGAGAAATAAGCGCACAAGATAGATCTGGCAGTGAACAATTTAGCAGTAATGAACGTTTTACAGCATGAAGTCCAAGTCAGAGGGGCTTTTGCATTTTGCAGTCTGAGGATGTGGAATTGAATTTTTTTATCAGTGACATAAGGATATGCCCAATGACTGGAGTGAAAAGAAAGACGTGTTCCATCCTTGCTCACACACATCTTTTTTCCTTCTCTTTTTCAGCTGTGTCAAAGCAGCGAGGATAATTGCCACATGCTCGAAGCTCTGCAGTAATTGCATGTGGGGGCAATCTTTTAGATCACTGGGCAATCACATTAAAACACATTATGTACGTTGGCAGCAAAACCCGGTTTAAAGAACTGCCATTGAGCAAATGACTGGGCTTTTACACATGACCACCAGTGCGCGTCTGTTGATTTGTCCTCTTGCTGCTTTTCGGCCCATGTTGATTCTTGTGGCCTGTGTTATCTGTGGTGGCTTGGTGGCACAGAAGGTTCATTACCGATCCAGTGAGCCGAGGGGCAGAGAGAGACGCATCCGTTTGTCGAAACGAACGTCCTTGATTCTCCTGAAAGCGCACGTTAACGAGCCTCTTTGATGATTCAGACCTCTGACCAGTCCTGTGTTAGTTGTATCACCTTGGAGGAATTCACCAAATCAAAGCATCCTGCCATCTAATACTCCTCCTCAAAAAAAAAAATGCAGTTTATAAAAGTTTAATTCTTTTATTGATTTAGTTTGGGTTTGATGCTCATGGATTCAAATGCTTGCCACCAGCTCATCCCCCTTCACAGGGGACAATTGCCATGGGCCAGCCCAACAGGCACGGTTTAATTGCTCCTAATTAAAAGCATAAATCTTTTTTTCTTTACTTGCTCAAGTCTTAAACAGAATTTCACATAGCCCCCTTTTATTCATGCATTTGTCAGAGCACCCCCTGGCAAGGCAAAGTTAACCCTTGCCCTTCCTCCCCTCTCTCTCTCTCTCTCTGCGAGGCAGTTCTGGGACCATCTTTTAGTGCACTCCCACGTATGATCTAATGTGAAGAGCGAGAAGCAGAGTGATATTTAACAAGCTGGATCTTCTCTCTACTGCGGTATAATGAGGTCAAATGAATCTCCCCCGCCCCAGCAATTGGCGTGCATGCTTAAATGGTTTTCGGCCCTCAAATCCTTTTTGACAGCAAATAAAACAGCAGGCAAACAGCACATTAGCTCCCACAGAGCGGACGGCAAAATCGGGCGCACACGCGACTTTCGCAGACCTTTCACATCCCAGGCGACTGCTGCTTCTCTTTTTCCTTCTCTTCCCTCAAGCTGACACTGCTTCCCTCCCTGTGTTACCCACGCTTCACAGTCCATACTCACTCGTGTGTTGATGTTTCCTTCTTTAGAAATTGTTTAATGCATCAAACAGGAGCGAGAACTGGACTATAAAGGAAGCGGAAGAGACACAGCTGTGCACTCATTGAGATGCCTGACAAGAACCAATGGTTATGAGCTTGATTTATGAATTAGCCATCAGGTGAGGGAGGAAGGTATGGTACCACATGCAGTCACCCCACAGAAATGATATCAGCACTGATTACTCATTCAGTGGCGCTGTCAAAACAAGCCAATTTCTCCCGGGTCTCCCCCCTTGAAGTTCTGTTACTGTTTGGGAAGTGTAGTTATGAGCATTGAGGTGGTGGAAAATGTTTACATACATCAGTTTTATCACATCTTCCAGCATTCATAGCCATGTTTGCACTAAGGTGCCACTAAAACTGACCAATCTAAATGACAAAGTGCTGCCTGTAGTTAGCCACAAATGCTAACTGTACCGCTGCCAACCTAAAGTCACTAAAAGTCACTTTGGGCATGGCAGCTGTAGGGTTAAATCAAGAAACTGTGAGGAGTGTTCTCGGAGTGATACAGCTAAGCAAGGACATAATCGTATACTTCGTTTTCCATGTTTTGTTAGTTTTCAAGCCGGCTTCCACATGGACAACAGTTGACCTCTGACCCTTCTGGGATTGTGTATGAGCCCTGAGCTACCATGGCGCTGTCTATGCACACATTAATGGGGCCACTGAGCAGCAGGCATTAATGTGCAAGACTACTGCCTGAGCTTCTGTGATGCTCAAAGGCCCAAACTGACACATATGCACTAATATGTCTGTGTATACCTGTCCTGTGTCCTCAACACGTTCCTCTCTACCTCCTTGTGGTTCTTCGTCAAGAGGGATGACACTCCAATTAAAAATAAAAGCAATGAGGTTCAGCGGTCTCTTAAATTGACAAGCCGGCAACAATTTTCTCATCGGTGTGTGTCGAAGATCCTTGAAATCCTCAGTTGATGAGACCCAAAGCTCCCAATTAGGCTCGGCACAGGGCCACAGCCAGTGATGATGTCCAGGTCATTATAGAACAAGAGTGGACATTAATCCCAAATAGGATAAAGCGTACTGAATGAACCACTCAGCCAATACGTCTGCCAAGGCACCTGGGGTACCTGTGCGGTGATTACTGTCCAGGTGAGGGGTGGGATTGTACCTGTTGTGGGCGCAGGTGGTCCACTGTAGTACTGTGAAAAGTGTGCCGCAGACTGCAGAGGGATCCACCCATCTTGCTCTGAGGTGCTCAACCATTTCCATTTCATTTCAGCTGCTTCATTCCACGTGTAAGTGCGGTAGTGTGGTTTTCTGAATTCACCTCGTGCTTCCTCGCGACGGTACGCTCCCCTGTCGAACGCAGCGCTCGGCTCGTAATCGCGCTGCCATCATAGATTTTCGGTAATGCGCTCAGCGCCTTTCATCCGCTTGATGAGGATGACAGAGTGGCTGTTGGATTTTCAAACCCTGACGCAAAAATTGTGAACTCGTCAACGTCAGACCTGGTAATGGGAACCCACAGCTGGGCCATCACCGATGAGTGTGTGCCTCCCACATCCTTTGGATTTTCCTTTACATTTCCTCCCAGATTCCAAAACCCAGGCATAACGTATCTGTGATGGCTTTGGACAAGGTGTTTGAAAAGCATATTCTATACGTTTTGCTGCATGCTGTATGGCCTATATTTTTATCCCCCTTTAGCAACTGACAGACACATTACATGACATTACACATACACAAATATAGTATTTTATATTCTTCTATATAGTATTTTAAGTTTGCATAAAAAACACATTTATTAATGTTGGACTGAATGTAGTCTTGTTTTTTTCTCTATCTTTTTCTGAGTGTTTGCTGCTGCTTTAAAGGGATGGTTCATGGGATGTTTTCTGGTCTCTCTTCACTCTCATTTTACCTGTCTTTCCCGTGTCAGAAGGTCCGCGGGAGTCTTTTGATGTGGCTCGGACGGCTTCCTCGGGTCCGTCTTGTGTTTTGTGTTTTCCGGCCCGTGTGATTCGCCCCGCGGCGGCGGCGCGCTCTGCTCAGCTGTTCCATCACACGGGCGCTCCGCTAACCGCTCCTGACTGCGCTAGGCCGTGTTTCCCCCCGATCCGGTCACATCACATCAGCCGGACGCACGTGACGTCTCCCACCCAGATACACCACCCCCACCCCGCCCATACCCCAAGTTTCCACATTTTGACTCCATCTTCTGTTGACGCCACGCGACGGTTGCCTCGGCTACGCTTTCTGGCAGACGACAGCACATTTTTCAGCAGATGAGGCTGTTAACGTTATTACCATTCGCCAATCCGGTCAGTTTTTTTTAGATGAAACAGTGAAGAGGCCCCTTTTGACTTCTGGATTCATGTTTAAGTGTCTTTTTCAGTGGAGCCGAGGAACACAGACACCAAGTGACAGGCCAGCCAGTCAGCAAAGCAGACCTGTCGGTGCATCTCGTACAGTAATGATTTCCCTTTAGTATGTTTTCTGTCTCATTGGCTGTTTCCTTCAAAAACAAAATTGCTCATTTATATTCTGGTGCCCGGGGCACTTGGGTCTTCAAATATTGTTGGAAAGTGAAAGGATTAGGCAAAATATGCTTTTTTAAAATGTTAATATATTTTCTGGTTCACTCTCTCCTCAGAGGCCAATTAGAGAATTTCTGCCGGCTGCATTAATGTCAGACTGACAAGCCCGGCTGTAATTACGCTGCGCTCGAAACCTAACTTTCACTTGTGGGAGGATGAGCGCATAGGATCTGGCAGTGACATTGAATTCGCTCTGCCAACTTTTGATCGTTTAATCATTGCGTGTTTTTTTCTTCTTCTTTCCTCTTTCGCTCGCTGGTTATTTCGCCTTTATGGTCTCTGCTGCGAAAAGCATTGTTGCCTTTCATTATCGGCTGTTGCATTCCGCCCAGCTTGTTAGCAGCCGTATCCCTTGCTCCGACGCCGGGAAAGCGCGGACGGTCCCCTCCAGAGGCGGCCGGCACGTGCGCGCTGTTTGCTTGATTGATTCGCATCCTCCTCTGAGTTGTTTGTGTTGCAAAAGACGCGGCACCTGTGTTGCGGTGCGGAACGTGCGTGCTGTCAGGGCCTGCGGTCTGCGCATCCGCAGCCGAACATCCTAATTGCTGTGACACCTGACAGAGGCAGGTAATGATGGCCGTTCATAGTACGGGAGACCCGCGCAATTGGCGAATTTGCGATTTGCGGTTTGGAGTATTTGCGCCAGGATGCGCTCACCCGTCTTAAGTCTGTTCCCGGGTCGTAGAGCACTACCTCCAATTTGTATTACAAATTAGGTGCATTAATATCGTTTATACATACATACTAATCACTTGTTTGTTGAAATATTACATTGCTTTTACACTGTAGCTCTCACATATAGAACATGGTCTAATTTTTATAAATGTATTATTGTGTATTATTATGCATCCATAATCATATGATACTTTAATTTGTAGCTCCCAGTTTTTTAACGCACAAGTTTACTGTATAGTTTCAAGAACAGATATTTTTATATGGAGGAACATTATTTCTCATGCTGTTTATTTCATGGTAACTTTGCTATGAGCATTTCCTTTTACAAAAAAGCAACTTAGGCCACAGCAACAGCGGTGCTCATTTTTTTAAGAATTACCCTATATGCTACTTATCAGAATTTTAGAATATTCTGTTAACTCATAATTACCTATGTTTGATATTTTATGTATTTCTCATTTATTTAACTGGGAAGCCCCACTGAGGTTCATGGAAATGGCAAGTAAATGTTTGCATGTAATTATTTCATATATAATATTTGCATACAACACACACGTTTAAAACGGTATTCTGTTAAGGTTTACCTGAAAATGATGTAGGATTGAATAAGAAAATCATGCCTTGTTATGTTTAAGAATAATTCTTTATGAAATCCCTATTGACTGAAAACATAACTGGCCATCACTCAGATATTCACATTCATTGTAGTGCAGGAATTTCTGAAGTCTTATGAAAGCTTACCCAGATGATCCAATCAGTGAGTCCGTCATGTGAGAATGCACACATTTTGCTCCAAAAAATTATACACATAAGGATTATTATGCATATGTCAACATCTGAACAGTGTTAGGTCAGACATAAGAGAAAGTTATGTTTTTTTAATGTCTTCCAAAAGCGGAGCCAATGTATGTTTTAGGAGCTGGAGATATAACATGCTACAAATTGATATTAGCTCTTTAAACATTCATCCTCCCGTTGGCAGACATTGCATTACAATGCCTTCCACTGTGTAGTACACAGAGCGCGACAGCTTTGTAGTTTCTTGAAACACAGTACCAGTTGGGGATAATTTCATTTTCATTTGCGTGGCGCGTCAGCTCGCGAATGAGATAAACATGGAAGGCATTAACTAGGCCTACAGCAAAAGAGTCTGATCACTAGAGATTATTCGTGATACCAGATCTTGCCTAAACCAAAACGAAAGATGCTGAAATATGTGTCTTGTAAGCATATTGTGTCTCCCATTTTTGTGTCCAGCAGCCTGTCTCTTGCGACAGCGTCAATAATAATGGCAGCGCAACATAAACTGGGATTCGCCTGCAGCATCCAGCAGTCTGCCGTCTCTGGACGTGGAAGTAAATTGATTGCACAATTTGACAGAGTGCTCACGCACCCTTTCGCCAGTTCTTCATGTTCCTTCTTTTCTCCGCCCTCACCCCCACCCCCCCTGTTCCCACCGATTACCTCTGTGAAGGATGAACCCCGTTGTAAAAATCGCACGTCAGGACTTTTGCGGTAATTATTTCACGGCGCCATCAGCACGGATCAATCACGGATCACGGAGGAGCCCCGGTTACGGAACTCTCCCCGGAGCCGGGGGGGAGAGCCCCGTTTGACTGACAGCTTTAGTGATTAAACGATTGTACAGACCTCTACAACTGTTGGAACAACCTTGTCGGGGCCAGTCTGTGGGCTGAACAGGCACAAATCGATGTGCTTTGTGGTCCTTGAGCGGTGCGGATCATTTACTGAGACTGAATACAAAAAGCTGCAAGATGAAGAGAACAGGGGTTTCACATTAACTGACGCACTCATATCCAGTTGTATTACTAAGTAGACAATCTTTATAAAAATGAATCTGATATATTATTGTTTGCGGCCCGGTTTCTTTTGATGGTGAAAATAACACTGGGCACTGCTTATTAATGAATGTCAGGTTTTAAAATGTAAATGTAGACAGAAAAAAACTACTCCTTTTAATACCTCCTCAGAAATTACTTTAACAATTTTAATATGACCTTACTATTATGTCAAATCACACTGAAAGCGTCTTTAGCGTCAGAGACTTATCAAGAGCTCAGAGAACGTTTAATGCTTGGCGCGAATAACGTCATGTTATACACACTTTGTGAAACACAAGCGGAATATGTCTACAGTCTGGATTGAGCGTAGGTGTCATTATTTGGAGTATTTCACTGTCAAAAACTGAGTGTGTCTCACATCAAACGGTGATAAAATAACGCTCAGATCGCAGGCCCAATAATTAGATCAGGTGTGTTTTGGTGCGTCTCTCCCTCAGGCTTCTTACTGCTAATGCAACGGCGGTTATACAGCGTCTCACCTGATGGGTGACGAATTATCTGGCCACGAGGTGTTTGTTCTTTGGTATTGTTTTGTGTAACGATAAATGGAGACCAGGTGCCTCACAGCAGACTAGGTTCCTTAATCCTTGTTTTTCTTTTCAATTGATCCGCTTGAATTAATTTTATCCCGCTTTAACTTCATTAAATTTGGAATATCTGTTTCCTTTCTGATCGATTTGATATTTTCTGTGCTGCTAGTAGTTTGGTTAATCTCACACTCTAGTGTAAACCACTAAGAGGGAAGCATTTCGAAAATGAATACACTTTGATTTTTATAGTCTTTCTACATATAATATGTAGCGGGGGGATTGGGTGCCAACAGTATTTTTGAAAATATCCAAACAAAATACTTGATGTCATGTCCTAGTTAATTTGGGTTTATCCTCATGTTACATTACATTTTGTACGTTTTATTATGTACCATATGCATCTCTTTCTCCACGTGAAAACCGACTGCCGCTGAGGCTTTTGCCTATGCCATTGCGAGGGGAAAGGTGTAAAACAGCTCCCGCTTTTGAATCCATAACTGTGAATCACCAATGACATTTCCCGAAATCGATTCGTAAATTCCAATCAATCAAACATATTGAATTAGCCCCACATTTGATAGGACCATTATGCGGTTTTGCGTAAGGTGATTAACGCAGCTCATGCTACTTGTTTCTATGTCAATATGGCGTGCTACAGATGTCCGACAACACGGCGACGGCCTCGGTACAAAAGCCAGAAATAATCAATGTGGCGCAAACTACATTTCCAGGGTCGCGTCATCGATCATCAGCAAGAGCTAACAACATGATACCTTTAACTGGTAGCAGCCGCTTTGCTCTTGCCACAACCCTGAACCCAATCAAGCGATTGATTATGGCTCAGAGCAATGTTACATTGCATGAATGCTAATGAGCATGCTTAATTGACTTCATGGCATAGACTGGCATGTTTGACAATTGATGTCGTTTGTTGTTATTTCATTATGATAAGTTATTAAGACAATAGAAAATGATGGCCGATTCCTTCAGAAAATCCATGTCTTTATCTAAAGGCTCATTAGCGCTGATGGTTTTGTTCATGTATTTGTTTAGTGCGCATTTACAGTGACCAATGCCGAGTATGTAACTCAGCGAGCTCGGAATGAATTGCGCCAACAACTGTTGAAAAGCCTTTACCACTAATAACAGAATAATGACTGCAAGTCCATTAATTGTGCACCTTGTTAATTTATGTATTACAATTGTTTTTTTTTCTATTCTGCGTTTGGTATTTCCCACCGCTGACCTTCACGAGTTACACCACCTTCACGTTGCACACTTACAACTCCATTTGTTCAGTTTGAAAGTACATCGCCGGGGTCGTAATTAAACACTGTAGTCTCAAAATAAACATGATGAAAACAATGTCCCCCTGCTCTGTAGAACCAGGAAGTCAATAAACTCTAACTGGCAGTATTGTACATGACTGACTATTGACAAATTGTGTGTTAAAAAAACGTTGCGCTGTGCACGAGAACGCAAGCCTCTGGAAATCACAGTTAGATTACTTTGTCGCCGCCCTGTGGACAGAGTCTGTGCTGTCTTAAACCGGTGGTGCGACTTTATGCTTATTGTTCGTCCGGCGGCCCAACACGATTTCATTCACCAGTTCTTAATTGCGTCGAGAGGACATTCTGTGCCATATCGTGTAGGTATTATATGAATTTCACCTCCTTTTCATCTATTCAGGCACCGGGACGTCAAGTGGTTTCCAGTTCAGAGTTGTTTTCCTTTAAGAAAGTGTCTGTATAGCCTACTTACTTATTTTTTAATCAACGATTTATTGTGTTTTTCACATATCATGCTATTAATTAGTCCACTCGCTTGCATGAATAAAATATTACATTTAAAGAATAGGCTACAGCTTCTTCTTTTGCCTATCGCAATTGCAGCGCATTACCTTTTTAAATTACGCTGTAAAGGAGCAGTCACGTGCAGCTCCGCCAAATTATTCTATTTCATTTTTCAACTGATTGTGTGAAAGGTGACAAACTCTGGAAGAGATAAAACATATGCAACATATTGATGGCGCATACACAAAATATAAATACGTATACTCAGAAATGTGAACCCAAATTATGTCAAACAATAGTAAATATTTGATGAAAACAAAAAATCTTGTCGGATGCGTCGATATCTGTCTGCATCTGTGAAAAAGTTTCATTGAGTTTTTGCCGCTGTCAATGATATTCATAAGACTGAAACATGATCGATGATCGTCGACCACGTTCGGTTTAAGCCGTTTTCAGAATTGCAAATGAAAATGTTTTATTAATAATGAATAAAGTATTGAACCGCTGGTTTCTAGGCTTCATCCACATTCACATACAAAACAGATTTATCTCATTTTTAATATGAGTTATTTATTGCAGTAGAGCATTTGCTGTAGCATAGTCCCACATTGAACTATTAGGCTAATAATAATTATTGCAATTCCAAGAAATAGGCTGCTGTTAATATTCATAACTGATACTAATTGTTAAACAATTAAAATGGTTATTACAATAACAAAAACAACAAAAAAAGAAAAAAAAAAACAACAAAAAAAAAAAACAAACAAACAAAAAAGATTGTTATAAAAAGAAAACAAAAATATCTTCGTAATATCGAATTAGCTCGAATGAAATAAGTGACACTGTTTTTATTGATTTCAGGTTGTAATTCAGTTGTAAAATAAATAGCTCTAAAATAAAATTTCAAAAGGCGGAAATTCCAAAACATAACCGCCTAACTCCCTAAACTACTCCACACCCGTCTGTGTTAAACGTGGGCTTCAGCTCGAGCAGGCAGAGCGGAGTTAAAGAGGACTGGCAGTTACAGCAAGATCCTTGGTAAATCGCAGCAAATCTGCGGGAGATAATGCGGTCAATGCCCGAACACTTCAGCACTGCCGGCGGAAATTTTGTGTTAGCCTACAGAATGCAGTCGCATTCCTGTTCAGCTGACCAAGTGGACGGTATATAGCCTAAATATATTTATTTACGTGCACATGTTTAGATAACGGTAGCCTGTGCAAATTGAGACATTACGTTGCCAAACCTCAACAATCAACAAGAGCTACAAGAACTTCCACAACTGGCAATCTGATAATCCCGTTTATCTTTGTGATACCATATTTTAAAATCTAATTTGGCAAGTTTATATTTGAAAAAGATAACATTCGTCTAAGCATATGAAAATTGCGCAAAAGGCACTGCTACGCGATATAATTTCTCTTCTTATTTTCCTATTTTTTAAATTGGTACCTGGTTATTTCACTACCACAACTTAAAACATTAAACGTAATCGGAAGAAGTTCATTTCACTGTGTTAAAGGAGTATATCCAAAATTATCATAACCATTCACCTGAGTAAAAGTATGCACAAAAACTGCATTTTAGCCAAAATACAACGATCAAATTAAAATATTTAGAACGGCTTTATGAAAATTATATGGAAACAAATATCAAACAGACATGAGCAAAACCAATTACTGGCATCTGGCAATACAGTAACACGTATTTCCAAACTGGATGAAGTGTTGAGTGTTTTCATGATACTGTTCTTAATAGCTCGTCACCAGATCATAAGGTAAACACCTTTTCAAGCATTGTTTTCCCTTTCACGAAGCCACAGCTACAAGGTAGCCGCTTAAGTTGTTAAACAAGGGCATTCACGATTCGATAGCTGGCTCGAAATTGAAGACAAATTAGCAACGCTTTGATTGGTTAAGTGATGATAAGGTCACGCTGAAACCAATGACAGAAGAGGAGGGTAGAACGGGCGGTGCATCACAATAACGGAGCAAAAAATGTGTCTTCTTTGCAATGCCATGACGTCAGCGTAGGCCGTATTTGTAGGGCATCTCCACGATTACAAGCGTGGTATCGAAGAGTCATTCCTAAGGATCTCTCCACACCTCGACTTCAGATAAGAATTAATTTACCGGGTTTAAAGGACGTGGACTATACGGCTTTACAGATTTCATATTGAATGTGTCGAATTTCTGGACCGCTCTCGCCGTTTACAAAACAGAACGAATAACATTTTTTTTGCTTCATTGCTTTATTATCTTTATTTATTTATTTTACAATATTGGTGTTTTTCATCTTTTACCTTTGCTTTTCTGAAACTCATGGGGGATTTTAACATTTTAAAGTTTGTAATGAAGACCACTTAATTGCAACATTTTATTTTGCTTACTATGGAAGCATCTAACGGGTCGAATTTTGGAATAGACACTATTTTATCAAACAACCCCAGTTGTGGAAGCCCGGTTCTAATGAACGGAGATTTTCGTCTTGGTGACAGCAGGAGCGCGGATTTCAGGAGCCAGGCCACACCATCACCATGTTCGGAGATCGACACTGTGGGAACTACTCCCTCGTCCCCCATTTCGGTCACCATGGAGCACGCCGAAGCCCATCTGCTCCAGGATAGCCTTCAGCATCACCACCATCTTCACAATCAGCAGCAAACTTTGCAGCTCTCGCCTCCGCCTCCGCAGCCCGGAGCAGTCGGCTCTGCCCCGAGGACTGTCACCTCTTCCTTTTTAATCAAAGACATTCTGGGCGACAGCAAGCCACTGGCCGCCTGCGCGCCGTACAGCACGAACGTGTCATCGCCGCACCACACTTCAAAACCCGAGATCTTTGCAACCGACGGCTTCAGGCCAAAATTAGAGCACGACGATAAGACCGAGCTGGACAAACAAAATGACACTCAAAACGACGTGATATGTAACGGTAAGCCAAAAATTTATGCAATGTCTGACAGTCTTGTCTTTACGTTCTAAAATCTTTGTTGATTGACATAAAAACACTGGGTTGCATTTAAATCCACATTCTGTGTGCAATTGGAAGTAGCCTACTGCGTATCTTGATCAAATGATATTTAAAATGAATGTATGAATAAAACGTGCATGTAAGCATGTAACCTATGTCAAATGCATTTTGTTAAAAAAATCATGCACGTAACGATTTAAATACATCAGTCATGTATTATTATTATTATTATTATTATTATTATTATTATTATTATTATTGTTGTTGTTGTTGTTGTTGTAGCCAAGAATTTTATTTATATTCAACTTTTCTTTAAAAACTGTCATCTATTGAGAATCTATTGTGATTTTTTAAGATTGCTTTTTAAGATTGCTTTTACATTTAAGAACATTTACATTATTTATTCAGTAAATAATTCACTGTTCCATGTAAAATATAAGATAAAAGTCACCTTGGATGAAGATGTCCACAGGGTAAATAGATAGTTGGGAATATCAGCAGTACACCATAAACTGTTATTCTATTTAGTCTAAAATGAAGATTACTTATTTATAAATTGCATTTGTGGTGCGTATGTAAATGTACATCTGGCACGAATGTAGATTTGTTATGTTGCCTTCTATATTGGTAAACCCGTAACATAAACAGAACCAAAATCGGTGAGAAACCTATATGGCGACTTTTTCAGCGCGTGCCTCCCTGGCGGGTCAATTAGGGAGATTATTGTTCTTCCCACCGCGAGGTTCCACGGAGTGTCGCAAAATCATTGACACGAACTGGCATATCGATTTCCCATCTTCTCATCGGAAAAAAATAAAGTTGACAAGCAGTTTCGTATCGGTGAATGCTGGATGTGATCTACCAACCCACAGCTGTTTGTTGATCAGTATAGTCTGTTCGCCCTCAGTTTTGACGTGTCGCTCCACAATTTAGGCCCGTAGCAAGGTCCCTCGTGTGAAAGTGTGGTCAAAATCACTTGCTTGTATTGGCTCCTGTTGTCCATTCTCTCCATCCTTGAGATTTCATTTACACACAAAAACGTTAACAGACTTCTTTTGTAACGAGTTTTATTTATACTCATTACAAAAAAATGATAAATCTCAAGAATTCCCAGTTTGATTACCCACCCAATCTTTGCCGATTGTTTCAATTAGTTTATGAATACACGTTTCTAACAACTATGGCCTACCTGTTTACTAACACATTTGATATATTTGATTTTATAAACCTTAAATATTCATAGGTTTCAGCCCTGCGATGGCATCACTCTTAAACTGGTAAAAGACAACAAGAACAATAACAACAGCGACAATTAGGCAACGATTTGATAATTACTCAACAGTAGTATATCCGGGGATATTTGTTTTTCATGCAATAAATTTAAAACCATCGGTAATTCATGAATATACCAGTCAAAGCAAACTTTTTATTCTGTATTGATGAGTTACATTAATCTACATTTAATATAGGTAGATCAATTCAAATGTGGCAGTGTTCCTTCCAGTTTTGTGTCGCATAGACTGAATTGAGCATGGCTCTTCTCTTCTGAACCACTGACTGGGTCCTCTCGATTGCTTTGCAATGATGCGCTGTATCTTCATATGTTTTATATACGTGTTATTTGTCGTTATTTCTTGACAGTTTTGCGGAAACAGTCACATGTTCATTTTATTTTAATTTTACGACAAGAGGGTTTCAAATGTTCTTTTACAGGGAAATGATAACCTACTCGATAGGCTATTGTTAAGTGACACACAGATGTATACTTTTTTATCTCGTCAGAACACATCTATCCTGACGAACAAATGTAGCTAAGAAATAGCACGTTTTTCTCACGAACTAGCACAGATCATGCAACATTCATAACACGGTTATCTAAATAGCCAAATATACGACAATCGACTCAAACGCGTGGAATGCTAGTATGCCTCGTAACGGAAATGCTCACAAATATTTCAATGCGTATCATTTTAATTTGTAACGAAAACCGTTAAACCTCTGGGCCCGAGATAATTGATCAAATGCTTTCGATGTGAGATATCAAAATCTGTTCTCAACCTAAACTGTCAAGTGCGACTTTCCTATTCCATCGCTCGGGCGCGTCAAAAGGTGGGGCCGCTGGAAAAGATTATTCTTATTCTGAATGGAATAATAGTGGTACCCCCTTCCCCCCCACCGTACCCCGACAAAAGTAGCCTACCTACCGCACTACGTTGTTCCATCTTCCTCACATGCAATTGCATTACGTCTTCGTCACAAATAGCCATGTCAAAACGCATTTGACCAAAATGTAAATGAAAATATTTAAATTGCATGATTTACAATGACTTCAAGGATTTCCCTTGTTAAATGGACTGTATATAGCCTGAAAGTTAAGAATTTTGCAGCCGCTGAAAACGTGTATGAATCGAAAACAAAAAATGTGTAATAGCTGTTTACGTATTACTCCATATGGAAAACAAAACGAATTGTGGTTAGCCTGTAAATATATAATGTAAATATATTTCTTTTTGATATCTGATTTTGGCAGTGAGTTTGGGACAATAAAATTTGTTGACCAGTCAATCTAAAGAATGTATGAATTCTTCCTTTTCTTTATTCAGGAACAAAGGAAGAGGGAGACAGAGAGATTTCAAGTAGCAGAGAAAGTCCTCCGATTCGCGCTAAAAAACCTCGAAAAGCACGGACGGCCTTTTCCGACAACCAGCTCAACCAGCTGGAGCGCAGCTTCGAGCGCCAGAAATACCTCAGCGTGCAGGATCGCATGGACCTGGCTGCGGCTCTAAACCTGACCGACACACAAGTCAAAACCTGGTATCAGAATCGACGGTACGTGACACCTATCATTCGGTGAATTCATTTATAATCATTTTTATAATAATTATTAGAATTAGTAATAGTGGTGGTAATAGTAGTTTATTGTTGTTAGTGTATTTCGTTCTCATATGTACATAATGGTCGTATTAATTCAATGTATTTCAGCTACTTCCAATTTATGCATCGTGCTACCACGCATACTTTAACCTGTTAATGTGCTTCAGCCACCGATGATCACCATAAAGCATGTCTGTAAACAACTCCAGAATTCGGAGGAATGCATGCCTATATGCATCCAAAAGATTTAGCTTTGCCTCATGTCAAGATAACTGAAACTGGGTCATATTATGATACATGTCCTGTAAGTAATTCGATACAAAAATAACAAGTGCAACGTTAAAGCATAAACAAAAACGGTAAACATATGTGGAAAATATGTGTATATTTTGATCACGTTTACAAAGAGTGTGAATTCGGTTATAAGCTAAAACTTTAACAGGCTAAAGTTTTGGGCTAAAAGAATAAAACAGTGATTGGCGCTGTTATTTTTGTCGCTGAAAAGACCCATTTAAAAATACTCAAGTCAGTGAAGTATGAAAACCTGGCTTCGGGTTTATCAACAAAGTAAAGAGCACAAAAATCAACACAGGATAAATTCGACTTAAGAACGGATTTAATTGCATCGATTGTTTTGTAAGTGAAGTAAGCTAGTTTTAAAAGGATTTACAATACTCTCGCTTTTGGGCTTATACTTTTCTTTAGTCCAGATGCAAAGACCTACCAAATTATGCTTCAAGTGATTACCGCCCCCAATTAAATAGGGCTAGGGGAATTCACGGTCTCCGAACCACTTAAATAATTGATTTGCTGTATTTTGATCTTATTTCAGGACAAAGTGGAAGAGACAGACCGCTGTCGGTTTGGAGCTTTTGGCCGAAGCTGGAAATTATTCCGCTCTGCAAAGAATGTTCCCGTCACCGTATTTCTACCACCCGAACTTGCTGGGCAGCATGGACAGCACCACAGCGGCCGCCGCGGCTGCAGCTATGTACAGCAGTATGTACCGGACTCCGCCGGCTCCGCACCCGGGCATGCAGAGGCCCCTGGTCCCCAGGGTTCTCATCCACGGTCTTGGACCTGGGGGGCAACCGGCACTGAATCCCCTGGCTAATCCCGTTCCTGGCACGCCGCAAGCTCGATAAACATTTAAAACGGCGAAACAGCATCGACAGCACCAAATGTCAAGCGCACGAAACTTATACGTGGAGCGCTGGGACGAACTTAAAAGTACTTTTTAAAAAGCCTATTCAAAGACAGTTTTTCAAGAGTGATGGTAAGAGGTGATATTTAATCAGTTCCAGCAAACTAAGAACTGTAAACAAAATAGCAAAACAGTAAAGAGGATTGTTCCAGTGCGTCTTATTCTATTTCTTTTCCTTTTTCTTTTTTTGTAGAAATACAATTATGATACTAACAAATACTCTGGAAAAGTTTATGAGATTGAAAGAATATGGGTCGAATAAAGAGGGTATCATACAAAGCGAATCTCCGAGACTGTTGTATTACTTTATAAGACAAGGAAGACGGTCTGCTATAGCTTTACACTCGACCCCAAGGTCTTTTTTCTTTGACGG
Source organism: Megalops atlanticus (assembly GCA_019176425.1). Classification (NCBI taxonomy): domain Eukaryota; kingdom Metazoa; phylum Chordata; class Actinopteri; order Elopiformes; family Megalopidae; genus Megalops; species Megalops atlanticus. The sequence continues at coordinate 6,443,768 of CM032896.1, forward strand.
CTCTGGCATGCACATAGATGCTACATTATAAAGGACTGAGTAAAAATATTTATTTGTGCATCCATTTGCATCTACACCTGCCAACGTAACACGTGCAGGTTTAAAACATGTTTAAGCCTTTTTATTTAAGTTCTACAATTACGATAACCTGCTGAAAAACAAGAAGAAAAGTCTACCTTCTTCCTCCGACTGCTTGAATTATTCACTTTATGACTGCATTTCTGTAACAACAATAAAAACTTTATTTTTTTACCGGCACTGAGGCCTGATACACCCTTGATTTATTCATAACAATCTTAAAATGCAATATAAAAAGGAGTATGAAGAATGCAGCCTTAGTCCGTCCTAATAATGCAGTACCTGCAGCAGTAATGTAAACAGCAATACTGATAGTTGTTCTGCTGTTGTTGTGGCTGCTGCTCCTTATACTATTATGACTAGCAGTTTCATTAGTATCACTATTTCTGATGAGGTTACTGTGACTACACCTACTGACATAATAATAATAATAATAATAATAATAATAATAATAATAATAATAATAATAATAATAATAATAATTTGACATATGGACCTGGATTAAGATCCGTGCTAATGCCCTATAACAGCGATAATTCTCTTCGTGGTTTTGTGCATATTCAGACTTTCTGATGGTGGGAATAAACGGCCGCATGGGAGGCCCGGCCTGGGAAGCCGGAAGGTGGTCTCAGTTCGGCAGCTGTGCCACGGCAGCGGAAAGCCTCAGACACGCGGTTACAGCAGACAGAAGGCGCGAGTCCTCTCAGCGTGAGCTATCAGAGGAGACGGGAAGAATTAAAAGATAAATTGAAAAATACACACTTAAAAAATAACATCCCACGATGTTATGTCCGTCTTGATCCACGTTGGGCGATGGTTTAATCTTCAAGACTAATTCCAGATCGAAAAGTAAACTTTGGTATTTACATATACTTGTTCTTTGTGATCAAATAATTCACTAACCTATCCAACGTGTTGGTGGATTAGTGAATGATGATATGCATTTTTGTAGTCAATTAGCAGATTGTGCTTTTACATATTGTGAATAAACTCAAAACATAAACGAGGCACATTCAAGCAAGTAAACGTAAAACGGTGTATTGTTCAAAATGGTATAAGTGGTATGTTGTTCAGAAACATTAAGGCACCCTCTGAAGCATCGTGACTGACGCGACCAAGACAAACCAATAAACGGTGTTTACGGGAGGCAGTAACTAAGTAGGCTAAATGAAGATCTTGAAATGTTGTGTTTGTTGTAGGCGTGATCGTATGCACGCAAAAATGGCCTTTCGAGTAAACTGACGAATCGAAGACCCTCGGGGCAAGTTTTTTACGACTTCATAGAGTGAAGAACTGTCCGTCAATTTCTGTAACAACAATTAAAGCAATTCGGACACTTGCAATTATGTTTAGAAAAATATATAGGCCGATAGGTCTAGGCGACATGCGTGACACCTGTTCCCGCCTCTAGCACTCTTCCAGAGTTTAAGGATAACAACTGAACGCACACTTTTTACAATGCAGGTTACAATGTTTAAATTTATTATCTAATAAATGATACATCATAAATGTGTATATATTAGTAACAGTCGTGCAATTAACGGAAGAAATGCAGGTCTCCATCGTTTCTTAGCCCTTTAGCTCTACTTCATCTAGGAAGGCCAAAATCCGTCATTTGCTAAGGTCGCTAGCTGGAAAACCTGAAGTGGAGAATGATCGTTACAAAGTTCCTGCACGCAGTACATTTCTCAACTTCCAGGGAACAGACGTGTTTCGCGAAATGTTGTTGTGAATTGAATACCAGAGAGAGCAACATAACTGTTCCAGCATCGTATTACAAATTTGGGTATAAACCACTTTACTGCAGTTGCAAAAGCTGACCTCATTGATGCTTTAAAAATGCAGACTCAATGATGTCTACTCCCACGGGCAACCAACATGCGGATAATTGCGTGAATACAAATGATACACGTTGTGCTTTGATAATTGGCATGCATGTAAATGATTCTATTAAGTGTGCTATAGGAGCTCTTGTTATCTTACACTTTTAGAATTTTGATATTTTAACTCAGTCCTGGGTTATGCAAAACTGGTAAAGGCGAGTTATGCAGAAAGTAAAGGCGGATTAGTGAACAACATATTGAACAACGTATTACATGTAGACTGCTTTATACCATTGAATAACGTTTTTAAAGCAATCTTTCTCTAAAGTATGAATTATGATTCTAGATATCTACTGAAAGTTACACCATTAACTGTTCATTATTTGGTGGATAACTGTCACGTAATTGTGACGCGTCTTAGTATCTCATCCCCAAAAGAGTAACTTTATTTGGGTTACTCGTATGTTCTACCTGTATAAATCTATACATTGGCAATTTTTGCACGCGCTTAAATGAAAAATGACACACCAGATTAAGAATGACATGAATACAGTAAACACTGTTTGTAAGGGGAAGGAAACTGGCACACAGTCCATCTCACCACCGCACGTCCTTTACTTCGTGTAAATAATTTATTAAGTAATCAATCAAGTTTAGCTCTTTTCCTCGTTTTGGATTATTTGGGATAGATTTCTTCCACGACACCGGAGCTACACGAAAAAAAAGTTATAAGAAATAACACTACGCCTATTAACTTTAAGCTAAAACTTCTCGCAAACATTTGAGATGCTTATTCTTGGATGGATTTCCTGTGATATTATCTGAAAGGTCACAACAGTTGCTGTTAATTAGCCTATATTATGCAGCTATAAAAAACTTCAGACAGAAAAACCAAAAAGACTCCGTACAATTCTCTCATCGTAAATACTCAAATAAAAAATAATTATCAAACCAAGATTTCACTGAATGTCACACTGTTCAGAACGCATGAATTGTTTACAGCTGCAAGTGATTGTACAATCTAATCAGCTGTGTGATTAGTGAATATTCGTTTTTAAGGGGAATGTCAGACATTTTCAAGCTTTTTGTGAGCAGAGACTTCTATGCAGAAATCTCCTTCGGACAATGCATGACATTTATATGTGCTGCAAATCATGATGATGTATTGCGTGATAACATTGTATGTGTTTTAATGGACACAATTGTCCAACCACATACAACAGCTGATTTTTTTACAGTATACTTTAGGTTTTCTTCTGAGATGAGTCTGGGGACTCCTTGCAGTTCAGAAAATCCGTTGTACACATTAAATTATCTTCGAATTTAATAATAACGCAAGCCATTTAAAACTATTGTTAAATTTGAATTATAGCGTGTGGAGTTTAATGGTAACCACGTGGTTACATCATATGTGGCAGAACAGATTTTTTTACGAATCGAAAAGGGAGGGTAATTTAACGATGAATAACACTAACATGACACGCATTAGCCGTACACACCGGCTTCGGAGAACAGCATTGTTCACTAGCCGAGGGGTGCGAGGAGCGTTGCCTAATTGCCACATTTTCAGACGGATGTGCTGGTAGGGATGTAAGTCATTACCCTAATGAGAGAGCACTTTCCGTCTCCCCAGCCTTCTCATTATCACGTCTTGTTCCACTTTCAAACACGAAGAGGTAGGCTATTTCTTCCTTTTCAGTATATATCAAGCTCAACTTCTGAATTGTGCGCCGGAGAAGGGAGCACACCTGCGTAAAATGCTACAATTGGGAGTTTACACTAGTTCTTTGTTTTTTTAAAGGTAAATGTATATTTAATATTACAGTTTATTTAGCAAACAACGACGAGGGCGCATCGGGGTGTCCCACAATCATTGTTGCTTGGTTCCGTAATCTTGCCCTGTGGTGATGGCAAGGCGTCAAATTGATGAATTTTAAGATGGTGGGTTGTGAACGCCTGCAGTTCCGAAGCACGAGATCGTTGTAACAGGGTTAGCCAGCTTTACGTAAAGTGTGAATCCCGCAAATAAACTGCGGTTGCAGGAAGGGATTACACACGGGCTGAGACGTGAAGTAGTTTTAAAATAGGACAAATGATGAACGTGTAATGTGCACCTTCCACTTCCCATTTTTGCCCATAAAATACATGTGAGAGGGAGTGTTGCGCAGGATGAGACTGGCTCCGGTAGTCTGGATTATTTTCGCAAATTCAGTGCTCAGGAACCAGTGGTCTGTGATGAGGTATAGCTCTGGCATTGTCATTAGCATTGTCATTAGCACCCTGGATGCTGGGAATGCTGTTTTTTTCCCCTGTCCAGCGGTTATGACCTTTGTTTTGAGAGGACATTTAAAATCCCTCTGGTGGAATTTTTTTTCCACTTGGACTGTTGATATGAAATAGGGGGATCAGTCCTAAGGCGTTGTTTTTTATCAGCTCTCTAAGAAAAGATAAATATGAATTTAACTGGTCGTAGACTAATGTCATGTGACAAGTAAATGTTATGACTATTTGCCAGTATCATATGCATTCATATTTGTGTGCATGTAGCTACAAATGTGCAATTTCATCAGATTGGTTGTAATCCTCATTCTAATTCACTTGCAAGGACTTGTTTCAGATGCCTTTTGTCTACAGGGGCTTTGTATGTGTGTGATGTTATAATAAGTATTTTCAATCGGGTAATTGTTCTTATAAAATGTAATTCAAATGTAATAATACATGAATGGCATGTAATGGATTTTTTTTTTGCTATTTTCACACACACACACACACACACACACACACACACACACACACACACACACACACACACACACACACAAACAAATACACATACATACACACAGTCTACTTGATACATGGAATTCCACAATTTGTTCATTATTTAGTAGATAAAAAATAGCAATCATATATATATATATATATATATATATATATATATATATATATATAGTAAATTAAAATGTGTTCCTCTGGCCATTTCCTGTCAGGTTCTGGGGTACTGCTCTCATAACTCAAAACATCAGCACAATGAGAGTCCTGCAGCACACTCTGTCAGTAGTGATATGAAGAGGTTCAGTCCTTGAACAGCAATTAGGGAGTCTGTCAGCATTGAATTCTGTCAAGATTCATTATGAGGAGCTTATGGGAAGTTAACAATTTACATACTTTTTGTTTCATCTTTCTTTATTCCTAAACAACACATCTCAGCACAATTCTTTGACATGTGGCGATGTCTCTTTGTCTAGAGCTGATTGCTAAGCTGTAGCAAACCTGCACTCCGTCACCAATCACCATGGATTTCAACCCAAATTGAAATCATTGTTGAGGGGCCTTTTTACAAATGTGAAAAAATGAAAAATGAAACAAGTGAAAAATGAACTCTCACTTTAAATTGTAATTTAGAGTTAAGGGACAAAAGAGCTATGTGCTTAGTTCAAAGGGTGGCCTCAGACCCAGAGTGTCTGAGACACCTCACCTGGTCAGCACTTTTATCACTGCGAAGAGCTGGTATTGTTAGCCCCCCTGAGAGCTACAGGAGCAGCGGGTGACACTGTTGTCACTGGTGTAGAGGTCACTGCCTCCCTGCAGTTATCTGGCTTCCTGTGGAACCTCCTTTAAATCATAAAGTGTTTGTTTAACCTTGACTCACTGTTATGAGTCAGTGCTTAGGCTGCTGGTGTTGATTGAAGAATGGATTTAAAATTCATAAATTTTAAAATTATTAATGAGTGGTAATTAGCAACTCCTGATATTCCCACTGGTAATTAAAATAGCTGTCCCAGTATAAGTAAAACACAGGGGGAAAAGGAATGGGTGTGAATCGTAAATTATACAGTTCCATCAAATGCCCTCTATGCCTGATTGTTCCTTCAGTTCCGATGTTTTTGTTAATGTAATGGAATGATTAGTTTCATGTTGCATGGCATGGTTCGGAAACTGCCTTGGATTTAGCTTCTCTTATGCCAGACATCCTTCCGATAGGATTGCCGTGCCCAGAACACAACTAGACCCCCGTGGTAATAATGTCTTATTCTGACTCCAGCTTCACCATGTGTTAAAATGCTGTCATGCACTATGCCCTTTTGAAAGCCAACAAACTGACAGTCTCACAGTGGTCTGTGTTACTTCTGGCTATTGTCAACAGACAAAAATAAATGAAAACAAAGGCATCAAGGACAGCCTGGCTGCTTTTCTGAACATTCTTATGTGGTAAATATTGGGAAAATTAAACTGAAACATGGATACAGGCATTGTTTATGGCTTGGGCCATGGTACAACATATCTTATTCTAGAATATTCTCTCTTTCCAGTTTTTTTCCTGATAGAGGAGCAAGGAGTGAGGCCTTACTAAAAATAAAGCATGCGCTGCATCAGAGCAAATAAATTTCCTCAGACTCAAGGTGTCTTCTGCGACACCTCTGGGGAGAGACAGGGAAGGCTATTGTGTGCAATGTGGGTGTGTAAAAATTGACACAGACAAACAATTGGACATCTATGAGGTTCGAATCTGTGACCTGTAGTGTGACAGTAATTTAATTGAAATCAGGAGTCCAGCATCGGTGTGTCTTTGGAGGCACGGAGTCAGAAAACACGTTGTTGATTGCTGCACAATCCTTCTTTTTTATGTCATGCAAGAGTCGATGCCACTGAAGACTGATGCAGGGCCTGTTTTTTTGCAATCAGGAGATCTTTTGCTGTCAGGAAAATGGAAGAGAGAGAGAGACAAAGACGACTGATATGACATACAGTTTGATGTGTACGAATAAAAGCGAGGCAACGGTTCAGATTTCTACCTTTTCTTGAGGCTTAAGGTGCCCTGAGAAAATGTAAAATTTATTTCCAAGGAACTGGAATTCATGGGTTGCCCCTATCTACTATACACCATGTTAAAAACCTAGCTGTCTTATAGGGGCACAGCTTTTGCTGGTTTCTGCTAGATATTCAAGTGTACCCTTGAACAAATTCCCAGTCTATCACTCTGTCCACTTATATCACATATCTGTAATGCTATTACTAATACAGAAGGGCAAGAGGTCTTTTCTATCTCAGAGAGGGTTGAGGCCTTTTCGCTGTTGAGGACTGATAACTCCTTCTGTTAGAAGCTGTGTGAATCTCTCTTCAGCTTTCTTTGTGACACAGAGGAAAAGCACCAATTGAGTTTCATCTGGATTATTGAATCATAATAGCTATTTATACATTATATGAAACGCTGTTCTAGGACCAGACTATTTTCAGCTGCAACTGGTAAAGACCCTGTGAGTTTTGAAAATTTGCCTGAAACAAAAATAATCTAGAAATGAATTAGTTGAAAACATTGAACACATTGCTTTCTCCCTAGGTGCTGAATGGCAGAGCTTTTTTGTCCTTTCTTTACTGCTGCTTAAAGCAACCCTGCTCATTCCCCGAAGCCATGTGAAGCTATCCTGGCACAAACAAACAAAGCACCTCACTTAACAGGCAAGGAATATTCTACAAATATAATACACACAGTGATACCGAGGTTTTCAGCAACAATTGCACAAAGGTTGGCTTTGATTTTTAACATATACTGATGCGACAGTTATTCATAACCAAAATGAGATATGCCTTTTGCGTCAGATGACAAACTTAAGCAGAGCATCACTCTTTTACTCTTAAAATGAAATAAATACTTTTATTAGCCCTCATTGTGGCAAGGGGACAGCAATATAAAGGGTAAGACTGGTTGAAACCTCCAGTTGATTTTCACAATAATTTTTGATTCAGCATGGCATGTCACATGAAAATTTACTAACTCTGTAGTTTAAATGCCTCTGCAAATTTGTTTCTTTGGTTTACACCTTCTGGCTTTGCTTTGTCCTTATGCGTCTTTCCAAATTTTTGCCCTTGCCAGTATGATGTCAAAGATGTGTACCTGAGTAATATACGAGCCATTAACAACAACATGTGACGTGTCTAAGCCATGGAAACGCAGAACAAATGATTCTGGAGTTGCGTTAATCACATCAGCATGTTGGCAGATGCTGCATGAGAGGGTGTGCAAGGTTGCCTTCATCTCTGTCTGTGAGTTCAATGACAGGTCCTGCAGAGAGATCACAGGCAGGTAATCTAGGTGTGCTCCCTGTGTGTAGTTATTAAACAGTACACACCCACCCCCACACACACACACACACACACACACACACACACACACACACAAACACACATATACACACAGATGTCCTCACATGATGAACAAAGACTACCACAGCTCTCCTTCACCTGTTTCTCACAATTCCATTACACATGTGCGTGCACACACACGCGCACACACACACACACACACACACACACACACACACACACACATACACACAGATATACAAAGGTCCTCCGTCATGGGAATCTCATGATGGAACAATGGTGGAGGGCAAAAAATTGAACATTATTTGTCACATTTTATGCTTGTATTGAAAAATGCAAATGTTTAAAGTCAAAGACAAAGCCTCCATTCATATGTACCTTGTTCTGCATTAACGTCGCCTGGCTGCTTTTCCCAAGCTCCTCAAACAGCAAACCATGCTGGCATGTGGTGTGGTGAGAAACCAGGGGCCACCGAGTCGTCGCTTTGCCAAAGATTGTCCCAAAGCGTCCGGTGCACTTTAACTTCATGCGGTCAGCAGGGAGATAAGAAAACAAAGATAAACAACTAATGGAATCTGGGCTTGCGCTATAGTTTCAGCTCAGGAGCTGATGATGCTGCTGCCCCCTTCATGTGCAGAACTGCAGTAGGAATATCCTTAGTTACTGTATATTGTTAATTTGTTTAATAGATGACTTCTGTCAGGATAACTTGCAAAGCCCACACGCGACAGAGTGTCCATTTTTGCATACTTACAACAGCAGTTCAGGTTCGGAACTTAACTCTTGGGCCCAACGAGAGTTCCCCAACTGAGAGTCGCCTAAATCTCTCGACATGGCCAGTTCCACAACCACGAAACAGCACTGCCGTGTGATAATGACTGCCTCGTGGATAGTCTGACACCGAGCAGACCTTGCTCATAATTCTAAAACTTGTGCACAGAGTGTGCAATCAATTCTTCAGAGTGACAGACACATTAGTCAGGTTGAGTGACGTACTGATCTGTCATGGATCTTTTCTGATGTCATGAGTCGAATTGCGCAGAGAGACGATCATCAAAAGGGCCTGTTGCTTCCCACACTCTGAGTCAGAGTGAATTACCGCTGCAGGAAATGTAGGAAAGCAATGATTTGCAATGATCAGTTGCAGGTGCAATCAGAAGCAATTGCACCAAGGAATATGGACATTATAGTCAGCATAGCAAGCAAGCAGCAGTGTCTTTGACTCTTTTTGGACAGAAAAAGGAAGATTGAAAGGCTGCTTCTATGTCAGTCCAAACATATTTGCCATGACGTAAAATGTATTGAGGTAGTAGCAATCTTGGTTTGGTGACTCCATTGTCTTCTGGCCAGCATCATTGGAGGTTTGCCAAGCATGCTAAGAGCCTCTCTAGGAAATACATCAGGCTTTTATGTTTTTGATCTTTGGGAGCATTGCAGCAGCTTCCATTTTTAGAAGTGTTTTTACAAGAAGATCTCTTGTTTGAGCCTAGATCTAGGTATTTCGGGATTCTTTGGTGAAATTGTATTACTGTGTTGGCAATCTTTGTATGAATAAATTTAAAATAGATAATTAGATAGAAATTCTGATTTGTTGCCACTTTTTAATAGTCTCACTGAAAATAGAGGCACTAATTGACAAGTCCTCCGTAATTATCTTACATACCGGTGCTGTTATGTAGTTAGATGTAAAAAGGTTGTCATCAGAATAACACAATTTCCCAGGCTGTATGCCAAAACTTTTGAATCTCCAAACTTATTTACACTAAGAAACACCCAGTGGGGATCTTTTATGAAAGGAATTACTATAATTAATCCTTGAATTGATGGTGAAGGACAAACCTTTTATTAAACCAATCTTATATTGCAATATTATTGTGTCATATGAGCGAATCCGAAATTTCTAAGGCAATAATATTTCTTTGGTTTTGAGAAATTGACAATGCTTGTATTGTGCTAGCTATGTTGCTCATTCCAAATGCTGGGCAATCTTGTTTCTCAAAGGTACTCTCTAATTACAGACTGCTCTGGGAAAATGAGAACTCAGAATGGCAATTGCACGTGTACTCCACACTGGTCTAAATATGGGCTGTTTTTTGGCCTTGCTTTGCCAGTGATAGTACAACGCTAGAAAATTGTTGTCTCTTACTTATTGACTGTGTTAAAGCATGAATACACTTTAGGAAATGGCCACTGCTTACATCTCAGTAGACCTTCAAGGGAAGCTTTTAAAGGTAGCATTGTGGGTAATTTTCCCTGTCACAGCCACAATGCATGCCCTGTATGCAGAACAAAGGACCAATCAGAGATCATTTGGTAAAGAAGCCTTCCACCGCTTGCACTCCCGAAGGCTTTTGTCTTTTGTTGAGCCCCCTTTTTTAAAGCAGCAGTTGTTCCCTGAGATGCCGGAGAGGTGGGTTCAGTCCAGTCTTTAATCTCGTAGTGCAGTGAGAGCGCAGGCAGCTCTTAAGGTACCACTTTAATCAGCTTAATGCAGCTGGCGATGCCACCGACACGGGAGACACTGCAGAGAGACCCACCTGAATGGCTGCTTTCCCAGGGACCCGGGAGCAGAACGGGGGTGAAGGTGGCCTGAGGCATAGATAGCGATAGTGCTTCACCAGCACACCCCACCGCTACCCAGCAGGGAAGGGTGAGGGGAAAAAGGCAAGAAGCAGGACTCACAGGCCTGAGGTCACCAGGCCTGTTCCCAGGTGGATCACCACTGACATACCCTTAAGCAAGGCACTAAACCCAAATTTCTACAGCTGTGTAAGTGCATGAAATGCAAGAGGCATAAATTGCTCCGGATTAGAGCCTCTGCCAAGCAAATGCTGATGTCACAATGTCTTCCTGATGTCACAATGTCTTCCTGTACCTGGACAGGTGGAGCATGCTGGGTAGGGTTAACAAGTGCTTCTGCCTTAGCGATCCCCTTCAACTCAGGGCCAAAAGGCACCCCTGATATGAAGCCTTGGTGGTGGGCCTTTGTGCAGTTCAAACGTTTCCACTGCTTCTGTTGTGGAGCCCCTTTGCGGATTTATGCGGGCCTTGAAGTATACAGTAGTCCCTTTTATTTCTGCTGCATGAGAGACAAATCAAATAGTTAAGTTTCTCCAGTTGTCAGCCTAGAGTTGTACGTCCATAAAGCATCAGAAGCTAACCCAGTCCCTATAACAGGAAGGTGAAAAGGTACTATACCTTAGGAACTGAATGGACTGAATTCCAGTCTATGGTCTCCTTGACAGTGAGCCCTCAGTTGTATTCAACATTCAGGAATGTGTGTTGTTGATGTTCTTCCCAGTTACAGCTGAACATTTTCCTTATATTGCATTGCTTCTGAACACATTATCAATAACTACAGGAATATTAACAAGAGGGCCTCAACTCAGGGACAGCATTTCTGTAGCGTTGCTAAATGTCTGTTTCATTTCAGAAGGATGAATGTAATGTAATTTCAGACACAGAGCTTAGTATCTGTTGTCCGAATGCCAGGCATTTCACCACAGAGCCACAAAGTAGGAACATTTTTGTCTTTGTCTTGCAAATTTGATGGCATTAAATTGGAATATGACTGATTGACAGTGAGTAGCCATATTTAATGCTTTAATATGTTGATAATTATCCATGTCTTATCTGATAATGTATTTTAAATATTAGATGATATATAAGGTATGTGATGCCTGAGTCAGTGAATTCTGATACCATCTTTTTGATGATGCTTTAATGGCAGAAACAATCAAGGATATGGAATAATCTTACAGCACAAAGCACTTTTTTGACCTGCCCACAAACCACCAGAAATTTGTTGAGTGTGCGACATGACAAACTTCAGGGCCAAGAAGAACACGCAAAAGGTTTTTGGAGTTGGCAGGGAAGTATGCAGTTTTGACATCCTCCTTGGCTGTAGTGTTAAACAAATTAAGCAGCTCAACCTGTAGGTGTAACTTTGTTTTTGATTTAGCCCAACGCTTAGCTGAAACTCTGGTTGTACAGAAAAGAGCTCCAGTGATATTATTCACATGTTAAAAGAAAAAAAAAAACACTGACATTGTGATGCAGAATAAGGTTAAAGGTTAAGGGGTAACAGCAGTGTGACACTGACTTAAATTATTAAAGACAAAACACTCTGTGTTAACAGAATCCTATGTGAGTGTTGTTTTAGTGCCAATGTGACAGTGAAGACAGTGATAGAAGAGACAGGAAACATGGTAGTCCTGGCAAAGTGATCATCATTTTGGATCAGCGACACACAGTTGTAGTGCCCAAGCAGAAGAGCTTGTAACCAAAAGGTCATTGGTTCGATTCCCTGCTGGGGCACTGCCGTTATACCCTTAGGCAAAATACTTTACCCGAAATTGCCTCAGTAAATGTCCAGCTGTATAAATGGACCATATGTAAAATTTTAATCTGTGTAAGTCACTCTGGATAAGAGCATCTGCTAAATGACAGTAATGTAAATGTAATGTAGAGACTGATCAACATTCATTATCAAATAGTTCATACCAGAGCCTTAACTTTGCTCTCACCCAGAGAGAAGGAGACAGAGAGGCGTTAGCTTTAGAAAATGTCCTTGCCATTTTGTAAATTAACTTCACTTCTCTGGTGAACTTTGAATTCCTGCAAACATTGATATTTTATAACATATGTTGTTAACGCAGTCCACGAGACTGACCTTGCCACATCCTCTCCCTTTCAACTCAAGGTCAAGGCTTTTTAAGAAGCTGACAAAGTGCTGAAAAGTGTTATTTCACTCTGCAAGAATCGCTGTGCTTACAGAACTCAAAACACCCTTTTGAAATGTCAGTTATTAAGTTAAATATCTTTTATAGGCATTAAAACTATATGTGGATAGCCTAAGGCTCTCCCCACTGGAGGTTTTCAGTGCTGAAAATATTGAAATTACCTGGAGGAACAGCTGGAGGCAGCCACCAGTTAAAGAGAAACTACTTTTAAAAGTGGAGCTTCTAGAATTATCATATATATCCTAATCTTTTTAAATAAAATATTTTCTTTGGTGATCGCTGTACATTAGTGAGGAAAAAATCATGGGGAAACCATCTTGTAAAGGTGAAAATGATATAGAACTATAACGTAATTTAAAAACCAAGGCCTGAACACAAAATAATATGGTTTAGAGAAAGAGAAGGAACACTAGGACACTCTGCACTCATACCTCAGAGAGGAGACTAAGTGTGTACAATGATCCTGTCGCTGTCATATCCTTAAGAGAGGTTGCCAAATGTTACATTGCATCTCTGCACTGAATGTTACCTGAATAGCTAGCAGACCCATACAAAAAATAATATACTGAGAATATATTTTGTACCTGAAGCAATATATTCATAATATGTGAATCATTGCTGTTTTGGTATATTGTGATGTATTTCTGCTTTGCATTAATATATTTTAAATGCATTTGAAATATATTCTTGGGCTGAACAACATATTTCTCAATATATTACTATATATTACAATATGTTTCATCTCCTTACACAGATTCAGTGGTCCCAGAGGCATGGGCAGACAGTGTCTTTGTGAAAAGCAGTTTAAATATGGAAAAAAACAGCCAACAGCAGAAAGGATCAAATTGTGCTGTGGCCTCAGTGTAAGCGTGGAAAACTGATTTATTAAAATGGGGCCACTCAGCCCTGCCCTTCAGATGGTGAAGTAAAATTGTCAGTTGATGAAAGACATTAATGGAGCTGAATATTAATAATGTAAATATTTGAAACACATTGACGTTATGAAAGAGATGTGTAAATGCGTCTCCATCGTGTACACTTGCATGGAGTACCCAAAATTTTATCATCTTTTACTGTAATAAGCACAGGCCAAAGTTCAGTCCAACTACAATGCACTTTTCCTGTCTTTTTCTGCCTTACTTTGTGTATGTGTGTGTGCGCATACGCATGTGTTTCAGTAAAAGTTAAAATGTTAAATTCTGTGGCCACAGAATACATGTGTGAGGCCAAGCAGTCTTCAGCTCTTTGCTAGGCTGGTTGCCTGCAGTCCCTTTGGTGTCTAGTTCCAGAATATTTTAAGAGTTCCAGAGTTCTAAAATCCAATCATCCTTGTAGAAGGGAACACCTGGCACATGCTGATGTTTTTTCAGCCTCTCAGCTTTCCTTGGGCATTAAACAAAGAAATAAAAACAAAAACTATATTGAAAGACCCTGATTAATTTGTGCATGGCCTACACAGGATGCTCCCGTGATGAAACAATATCATTTTCTTTCTCTCTCAGCACAGTGAAATGGCCATGGTGCAATGTCTCTCAACCTGAAATCACTGCGTGCTCTTGGGGCTTTTGGACTTTCTCCTCTCAGCTTCCACTTTAACTTTGCTGCTCAAAAGAGGAACAAAATGCACCTAAAAGACGGTTTTAATCTGGGGAATGAGCTTTCGGCCGTGTGGCCCGGCTCTGTTTCAAACGCCTGTGAGCATTAATATCGGAGCTCCCATCCAGATAATCATTGTAAGGTCTACATCTGTGCGTGGTGGCTTCAAAAGCTTCCTCACTGCCCTTCAGAGTGATCCTCAAGACTGCATAGTACTTCAGCACTGATTATGACCAAACCAGGCAAAAAAGGAGGCAAAAAACCTTGCCTGAATGCAAACTCAGTGATTTCATTGTTCTCTCAATGGTGTCAAAAAGCGCATTCAGTTCTCCATGTAGCAAAGCCACTGCCTGGCTAAATAACTCTTTTCATTTTTGAAAGTGATGCACCAGGTAGTTTTCCAGCGCTCTTTCTGTGGATAATGAATTGCTTAGATATGGGCACCATTGCTAAGACAGACTGTTTCAGGGCATGTAATTTCTTATATGCTGCTATTTGGTGTACGTATAAAAATTCCTTCTGAGGGATTTTTTTTTCTTCTCAGTGCTTTGAACTCTTTTAGATTGTTTTGAGGACTTTTGCTTGGGCACTGCATTGACTTAAAAAAGCAGCCAATGCTGCAATCAGACCACAGCCAGTAACTGTGAGTGCTTTAAACAAGATCACACACTTCTAGAGGAGCTTTTGCATATTTTAAGACAAAGAAGAGCCCCTGTCTTTGTGAAGTGGCAAAAATGGGGAAAGAATGAACACCTCTCCCGCAAACTGATTTAAGCAGATCAACTCAGCACAGCAAATATTCACCTGTATAAGTGGGTAACGTGAAAATTGTTAGCTGTATCAGTTGCTCTGGGTGAGAGCATCCACTAAGCAAATTTAATGTAGTTTCATGTTCAAAAACAACAGCAAACGCAACTACAGATGCAGCACTCCTGAACTCAGAGTTTCAGAGGAGAGTTCCGTCTCTCTATCTCTCACCGTTTTCTGTGCCCCTTTGCTTAAGGAATCTTGGGTAAAAAATCAGGCTCTTTAGTGGGGAATCAGAGATGCAGGGATAATATTTTGTTTGAGAGGCTGGCAGACAGAGGCCAGACGGGGGGAGGAAGGGTTGAAATTGTCCTCGCAGGTCTCAAAGAGCGCAAGGCCGAAGCTGAACCACGCAGTTCATTTTCCAGCTCACTGACTGTGGTAATCCATTTCGTCCAGCTGCTAACAAGATTGGGTCTGAAGTTCAGCCCCACAATGAGATAATCAGATTAACAGCCACAAAGATCAAATAATGACCAGGCTTTGGGGGGCAAGTTCACCCGGCCATTGATTGCACTGTGTGGTCCTCGAGACTTATTAAATAATTAAGCAGGAGCCGCATTAGGGCTACAAGAACGGCCAAGATGTTGGCGCCAACATTTGATTTGAATTTGATTGCTTGCTTGTAATGCCATTGTTCATTTTTTGGTAATAGTAATAGTGGCGCATTTGTGAACCGGATCTTTGCGTTGAACAAAGCTTGTCGAGTCAATAAAAAATAGTTAAAATGAGTTGAGGAGGAAATGAGAAAGGTGTGTATCATGCTGTAATAACAACTCTGAGGAGATGACACAGTTCCATATGCAGTTTGAAGGGGAAAATCTGTCAAGTGACATTGCCGCGGAATATGGTTTAAATTGCAATAAAGTGTGATATGGAGTGGAAGGTATGTTGTGAAGGCTTTTTTTTCCCTTAAATAAGTGATGGGATTATACAGACATGATTGTCTCCTAGCAGATGGTGCACTCAGCTTCATCTTTGAGAGAAGTTAATTAAGCCCACCATATTGTGCCCGTCCAGGGGAAAATAGACGAATATTGAGCAATCAAACCCAGTGTCCCCTTTTCATGCCACTGTGTGGGGACACAGAGGCCTATTGAGAGAGAATTATGTGCAGAATCAAATTAGCTCAGGTCCAGACCCGGTCTCTTCCCACGATTTAACACAGCTATACACACCAGGCCTTACAAAAGTTTAGCCCCTAATCAGTGGGCTACGCCGCAGTGCTAAAGTAAATGAAGAAGAAAGAAAAAAACTCTTTGGGGTATTTAAAAGGGGGGGGGGGATTGGGTCATTCAAATCCACTCTGTCTATTTTCCCTTCTGATTCCTGGTTTAACAAAGCGTGGTCCACAAAATTGCAACAAACTCCTTTTTTCCCTCCTACCTTATTGAATTTGCGGGTGTGGGGGGGTGGCGGGACCATAGAGGTGGAACAGGAGTGAAGAAACACATCGCCAGAACATTCCTGCATGGCCATGTGTCTCGGACAGCTCTTTAGAAAGATTATCATCAGCAGCGCTATTCAGGTGTTTACCAAGATGACACAAAGGAACAATTCAGGAGCTTTCAGGTAAGCATTTCATCACCTTGTGTACATGGCGCATACACACACACACACATATGTGTGTGTGTGTGTGTGTGTGTGTGTGCAGTACCAGTCAAAAAATCAAAGGACACACCTACTAATAGAAGGGTTTTTGTTTTATTTTCACTAATTTTTAGAATAATATAAGAACATAATTTCTTTCCAAAGAAATTCCTACATAGGCCCCAGCTTCACTTCACTATTCACTAAGTGTACGTCTTAAAAGATCAAAATGTCTTTTAATGCATGTCCCCCATTATTGTCATCAGGTTTGTCCAAACTTCTGACTGCTGTATATGTATATGTATATATGTGTGTGTGTGTGTGTGTGTGTGTGTGTGTGTGTGTGTGTGTGTGTGTGTGTGTGTGTATGTGTGTGTGTGTGCATGTGTGTGTCCATGTGTAAACTTGTTGATGGTGGTGCCAGACTGGTGGTGCCCTGGATTAGAGTCCAAATTAAATCAGAACAGTGACAGAATTGTGTTCAAAGCCGACAACATGCAAGGAGAAGCCCACTGTGGGAAGTATAAGAATGTGGGCTAAGCTCATTGTAAAAGTGCCTCCGCAGCCTTCTGAAGGTAGACGTTACATACGATCAGATGACCTCCGCCACCGCGTCCCTGGTGCGGCGTTTCCGCTGCAGCTGAGCCTTGCTAATATCCTAAACCCCTCGCCGCAGCAACGGCGGTATGTGCACTTTTAGTCTTTTTTTTTCTTTCTCTTTTTTTTTTTTTTTTTTTTGAGAAAGATAATTCAAGGATAAGCACCTTCCGGAACCTCAGATCGTTTCCCCTGATGTTTAAGCCTGCTTAGAAAATAAAAATGTTTGATGAAATTCTGATTCGCCGGGACAGCATGAGTTAAAATCCGTTTGAGCGAATTTGCAGTTTCCTTTTTTTTTTTTCAACACAAAGTTGCTTTCCCAGTTTGCCACAAGCAGAAGTTGTAATGGTTGTATGAAGTGAGAAAACTGAGGCTATTGACCCAAAATGACATTAGTGACAAATAATATGTCAATGTTTTAAGATATGCGTACAATTACACTATTTCAACCTATTTTACATTTCTCAGTCTTACACAATTGGATCCTTAAAAACGTTTTTTTTTTGATGGCAAGCCCTGAGGGGCACTTATTAAGAATGCATTCTGACTTTTATTCTGAATTTTTCCAGCTCTGCAGGACAACAGCAATAGTTTCCTTATTGCATCTCACAGAATTGCTGAATCCATTCCATTACTTCAGAGACTAGGGCTCCACTGCAGAAGTGCTAAATTGCGCCCTTTGGTCAGTTCCTATATCCTTGCAGCTTCCCTGAGCTGGAAATCGATAACTATTCACCCTCTTCAGGGCTATTCAAATTCCACAGGAGATACGTAAAGGAAGTATGACATTTCCTTGATCATCTCCTTCAATGGAGTTTAAAACAAACCCCTGTCCTCTTCATGACAGATATGTTGTATTAGCATCTATGAAATGAAATTTTGTATATAAAAAATTCTAGATTTAAAAATCCATAAGATGCATGCAGTTATGGTCAAAATATGATTTATTTATTTTCAGTGGGTATGAATTTTTACACAATAAGGGGTGTTGCTGATGAGGCAACGATACAAGAGACTGAGGATGGGGTCTCACCTTTGCGGGGCTGAGGTTGTAATCCCCCCCCCCCCCCCCCACCCCCCAAGCATTTCTTATTTATTTTTTAAAAAATTTCTTAATTATTTTCCACGTTTTAAAATAATATTAAAGACATCAAACACAGGCATAAACTTAATTATTTATATAAAAGAAGATAAATATGACGGTATTATAGGACAGTCTATCCGAATAAAGCATTATTATCATATTTTTTTTGTCTGAATTGGTACTTTTATTTTGACGGATTTCACAAAAATCCTAACCCGGATTTCCTCCGTATTGTTGTTGGCTTGACGAAGGTGCGCTGGTGCGCCTGATAGTACGACGCTGTCGTACACGCTTTCTGAGTTATAACTTCCGTAGTATGTTGAAGGACAGGGCGTCTGGCGAGATCCGGACTGAGGAATTCACTATGAGTTATCTTCCTTGTTTTTCTGCAGAGACTTGGACTCTGTTATTGACATTTCTCTGTCTGTTCATTGCGTAAGTAACAAATGACAGTATCTTCTCAAAGAAAAAAAAGGCTGTGGATATTTTTTATCACCTCTGCTGTGAATGTTCAAGAGACGTATTAGAGACTCCGTATGTTAGCTACCGACAGAAGCAGAGCAGACTATTAAAACTATCCTATTGAAAATCGCTCTGAGTTGACGACCTGGAGGTTTATTTAAAACTGACCTTGCCAGAGGATTCCGACTATGTCACACCTTGCGAGCGCTTTACTCAAGTCCAATGAAAAATAATCAATTTAAAAGCAGGACAGGACTCAAAAGTAGTCTAACAACAATACCCAAATTATTGTTGTTATTTTTCCCCAAGTGCGACACTGAAGACACCGATTCAGCACAAACCAAGCTGTTCGCAAATAGTGTAAATTAACAACGCATACTGGCCGCTGGAAATTCTGTCGAAAAAAGAATCCAGTACCATCTGAGTTATATCAGGTGGTATTGAATTCTTATTCTGAGAGATCTAACGTCTGAAGACTAACTTCAATGATAAGTAATTGTACATAATACTGTTAACTGAGAAGTAAGTTTTTTAAAAAATCATGTCATTATTAAAATAATAATGACATGAGTAGGAAGACTGCCCTTTCTATGTTGCAATGCATTAGAAATAAGCGCAGAATATAAATAGCAAGTTCAGTGAAACTCGTAGTGTGTACTGGGGGTTAGTAGATGAGTGTGTTCATGTACTGTATGCGTGAGAATGTATATACGAGCATGCATGCGCCAGTGCGTGCGTGTGTGTATATGTGTGTATACGTGTGTGTACACAATGCAATGTACACTCACTGGCCACTTTATTAGGTACACCTTGCTAGTACCGGGTTGGACCCCCTTTTGCCTTCAGAACTGCCTTAATCCTTCGTGGCATAGATTCAACAAGGTACTGGAAACATTCCTCAGAGAGTTTGGTCCATATTGACATGATAGCATCACGCAGTTGCTGCAGATTTGTCGGCTGCACATCCATGATGCGAATCTCCCGTTCCACCACATCCCAAAGGTGCTCTATTGGATTGAGATCTGGTGACTGTGGAGGCCATTTGAGTACAGTGAACTCATTGTCATGTTCAAGAAACCAGTCTGAGATGATTCGAGCTTTATGACATGGCGCGTTATCCTGCTGGAAGTAGCCATCAGAAGATGGGTACACTGTGGTCATAAAGGGATGGACATGGTCAGCAACAATACTCAGGTAGGCTGTGGCGTTGCAACGATGCTCAATTGGTACTAAGGGGCCCAAAGAGTGCCAAGAAAATATCCCCCACACCATTACACCACCACCACCAGCCTGAACCGTTGATACAAGGCAGGATGGATCCATGCTTTCATGTTGTTGACGCCAAATTCTGACCCTACCATCCGAATGTCGCAGCAGAAATCGAGACTCATCAGACCAGGCAACGTTTTCCAATCTTCTATTGTCCAATTTCGGTGAGCCTGTGCGAATTGTAGCCTCAGTTTCCTGTTCTTAGCTGACAGGAGTGGCACCCGGTGTGGTCTTCTGCTGCTGTAGCCCATCTGCCTCAAGGTTCGACGTGTTGTGCGTTCAGAGATGCTCTTCTGCATACCTTGGTTGTAACGAGTGGTTATTTGAGTTACTGTTGCCTTTCTATCAGCTCGAACCAGTCTGGCCATTCTCCTCTGACCTCTGGCATCAACAAGGCATTTTCGCCCACAGAACTGCCGCTCACTGGATATTTTCTCTTTTTCGGACCATTCTCTGTAAACCCTAGAGATGGTTGTGCGTGAAAATCCCAGTAGATCAGCGGTTTCTGAAATACTCAGACCAGCCCGTCTGGCACCAACAACCATGCCACGTTCAAAGTCACTTAAATCACCTTTCTTCCCCATTCTGATGCTCGGTTTGAACTGCAGCAGATCGTCTTGACCATGTCTACATGCCTAAATGCATTGAGTTGCTGCCATGTGATTGGCTGATTAGGAATTTGCGTTAACGAGCAGTTGGACAGGTGTGCCTAATAAAGTGGCTGGTGAGTGTATATGATATTCCCTGTATACTGTATTTAGCTCATCTTTTGTTAGTAGTGTCTTGTAAGTCCATATGGACTGCGTACCATCATGTGTAAGACACAATAATAAATAAATTTATCAATCACTCATCTATTTGTGACTCCTTCAGCACAAATAATGCAACAAAACTCTGTGTGTGTGTGTGTATATATATATATATAATTCAATAGATTTCATTTTACCTACTACTGATACAGTGCTGTGTATTTGCCATGTCACTGATTTACAGTGCCATTTGAAATTGTTCATCTTTTTTAAAATTTCCAGGTATGGATACTGGCCATTTGGGCTCTTTAGGAAACTTGGAATTTCTGGTCCAAAGCCTTTACCATTCTTCGGAACAATTTTTATATATGGGAAGGTATACCTTATGAAGATATATACATCTGTCTGAAAAGAAAAGAAAATTATGTTAAGATGATCCTGTATAAGAAAAAAAAGCATTCCAGTTTTAAGGATATTGACACATTTACCCACGTATTTCCATTTATTTCAACAGGGTTTTGCTCAAGCGGATATCGAATGCTTCAGGAAATATGGCAGAATTTGGGGGTAAAATAAAAACTTTTTTTGTCAGCCGAGGATCGTGTCAGTTGGAGTGTCTTGCAAAAGTAAATGACATTATGCTTATTTGAGAAAATGGCCATCTCAAAATGATTTATACGACAGGACAGCAAGATTTTATCCAGTAGAATTTTTACTGTGCATGTAAACGTTCTAGTGAACTGTGGATTTACCAACAGCTTTTGAATGTTGTAACTTATTTGGTTATGTTTTTAACCACAGGATTTATGATGGCAGACTGTCTTCTGTTTGCACAGTGGAGACAGGAATAATCAGAACAGTTCTGGTGAAGGGATTTTACCCTTACTTCACCAACAGAAGGGTAAGACCATAAGCCTGGAGCTAAAGATCATAGACCATAACCCATTCACTTTGGCTTCCTCAGTCAAAAGTCAGTTGCATCTAGTTTTTCTCTTTCAGTTTCTTTCCTTATGGAAAGTGTTTTATCCTCAAGTCACTTTGACAGATTCAGTTGTCGGCACACAAAGGCATTTTTTCACAGCAAAGCTGACCTAAACGACTTAGCAAAGGGAATGATATTTAACATGGCAGGAGAGATAACGTGCTAATGGTAGTATAGTATACTTTGGCTTTTGTCAAGTTAACTTGTGGTAGGGCTTGAATAGTGTTATTCTCACACTCAGTGGTCTGGGAGTGTTGTGAGCCTGGTCTGACGCTGTTGCTAGTTTAAATTGAATGGTTACACTTATGTTCTATTGTGATGGAAGTCGCTCTGGATATGAGCATCTGCTAAATGCATGTAATGTATTGTAATGGGACTGTTGCTGTCTGCATGTGGCGTAGCGTGCAGTCAGAACAGGTGGCAGTGTAGCATACTGGTGAAGGAACAGGACTTGTAACCGAAAGGTTGCTGGTTCGGTTCCCCGCTGGGGCACTGCTGTTGCTCCCTAGGGCAAGGTACTTAGTCCACAATTGCCTCAGTAAATATCCAGCTGTATAAATGGATAACATTGTAAAAAAGAAACTGTAACTGACATAAGTCGCTCTGGATAAGAACATCTGCTAAATGCCAATAATGTAATGTGCTGATCTTCAGCACATCTCAGTACTTTATGTGACTGGATCTCTGGGCTGTGCTTGAATTTGCTGTTGTCACAGGACTTCCGTTTCAGCGGCCCGCTCAATGACTCCCTCAACAATGCTCGAGATGAAAGCTGGAGGCGGATACGCACCAGTCTCTCCCCCTCTTTTTCCAGCGGCCGACTTAAAGAGGTGAGTTTCTCTCCCCTTCTCAGGCTGCTGTAGGGCTTGTAAGTGCTTACACCCCCTCCCCCTCCCCCGGATTGCAGTTGCACCCCTCTGTATTTTCTCCTGGTGCCAGGCCTGGCTCCACCACTTCTGCTAGCTTCAGTTGTATTGATTTTAAAATCCTTTTTAGAAAGTTTTAAATCATTTCAACAAATATGATCCTTTGGCAATCGGACATTTAGCAGTGCTGGTTACAGTGAATGGTGCAGTGAACCACCTGGAGATTCAGCTAGGTTTGTAAGCCCTGCTTTGTGGTCCAAATAGTGCCCGTCTATTTGTCAAAATACACACCTATGGTGTAAATTTCCCTTTCTTCTTTGCCTTTTGCAGATGTTCAAGCGAATGAAGCAACAGGCTGATAAATTAGTGCGGTGTCTCCAAAAGAACACTAACAGCGAAGCTGTGGACATCAAACAGTGTGTCTGATGCACATCCATGCATCTTCAGCAAAGAGCTTCATTTCCTACACTTCCTGCACTTCATTTCCTACACTTCCTGCACTTCATTTCATACACTTCCTGTACTTCATTTCCTACACTTCCTGCACTTCATTTCCTGCCTGCACCTCATTTCCTACACTTCCTGTACTTCATTTCCTACATTTTATTCCCACTCAGTAGCTGTACAACATATTCTGTTCTCTGCAAGAGTCTGGCACTTTTGCACTTGGTGTACCGTATTATTTGCGGTTTATTTTACCTTTAGTATCGCAATGTGTTATGGATTCTGTGATCTAGTGACTGCAATGTATGGTAGTGTGTGTACATGGCTTCCCTTAGTTTTAGGGTGTCTAGTCAGGCTAGCACAAATTAGCTTGTGGTAGTGCTTGAATGGTGTTGTGCTCACACTCACACTGGTTTTGGAGTAGTGGTGTAAGCCTCATGTGTGCTATGGTGTTTTGTTTCAGATTCTTTTCTGCTTATGCTGTGGATGTTCTTGCGAGCACTACTATAAGTCTTGACACAGATTCTTTCAACAACCCCAGTGATCCTGTTGTCATGAGAGTAAAGAAGATTGACTTTAATTTTAATAATCCATGTTTTTTGTTGTCAGGTAAGAGAAGAGAAGTTATTCCCTAATTAAGGAAAGTATGTTGTTTGTTTGAGCAGTGTGTTTGAAAATTTGATGTATGGGTATACCCCCAGTAAAAAAGCCTCCAAGAATGAAGCTCTTTCAAATCAGAGGTGTAACGTTAGTAAGTTACTCTAGTTTTTTAATGATATTTGGTTTAAAAAAAAGAAACAAAAAACTCCAAAATCATGGGGGACAGGTAAAAATAATGTTAACACACTTTCTTCTTACATTACATTATTGACATTTAATAAAGGTAGTAGGTTACAATTTTATCCATTTGTACAGCTGGATATTTATGGAGGCAATTGTAGGTTAAGTACCTTGCCCAAGGCTACAGCAGCAGTGCCCTACCATGGAATTGAACCAGCAACCTTTCAGCTACAAGCTCTGCTACATACCAGCATACCACAATACTGTCCCATAACTTTACCCAAAATTGCTTCATTTAATGTCTAGCTGTATGAAATGGATACATGAGCTATGTGAGTTGCTTTGGATATGAGCATCTGCCAAGCAAATAATGTAGAGCAGCACATCATTGTCATATCATTGATTTTCTCACTTTTTTGGTTTGTCTTTGCACAGTTGTTTTTCCTTTTTTGGATCCACTGCTTGAGAAAGCGAATCTTTGCATCTTTCCACTCGCTGAAGTCAGATTCTTGTGTAACTTTCTCAACAAAGTAATTCTGGATCGTGAGAAAAATGTACACGTGGTAAAAAGAACACAAGTTTTTTTTTCTTATGAAATTGTGTCTTTCTTTGTCATGAAAACGTGCTTTGGGATAGTGACAGTGTCATGTAGTATGAAAATACATCTTCATTTACAATGTAGCCTGTAATTCAGAAGCAGATTTTCAAAGGGGTAGAAAAAATCAAATAATCAGTCAAAAGATCTAAAAAATGTAAATGAAAAATTGAATTAGGTAAAATCTGGACCTAGAATTTAGAATTGTACTTACAGATAGCCAAAATGTGAGGCAATTTCTCACAGTATTCCCTTTTATTTATCCTGTGACAAATCTATAATTTGGTAAATCTCTCACTTAAATCCGGAGCTAAATGTTCATGAAAGCTGTGCTGTTAAAGTTCTTTATCCTTTGTTCTTACTTTGCAGAAGCAGGTGGATTTCCTCCAACAGATGATCGATTCACAATTGGCAGAAACCAAAGTTGGCACAAATGAAAGCAAGAAAGGTAGCGTTCAAATTCCCCTAGGAGAATGTCATCCGTGTGTGTGTGTGTGTGTGTGTGTGTGTGTGTGTGTGTGTGTGTTTAAGCAGTGAAAGCACAGTGTCAGTGCTGGAGAAACTCCTTCCCGTCCCAGCACAAGTTGTAATTCACCTGGCCTGATAATTATTCAACAGCTGGGAACTGGCAAGTGTTAACCAAAAGTTATCCACTTATCCACTTTTGTGTTTCACTGGTCTTCCCTTTGTGACATCTAACGTTGTCCAAAACCCATTCGTAGATTCATGCTCATCACTTGACTTGTGTCCCTCATCCTTTTATCTAGAAGGGCTCCCCAGTTTGCTAGCAACGCTTCTCATACTAATTGGACAGAGCAGCATCAAATGCTGTGATTTGCAGAGATTACAGCTTCCCATGGCTAGTCACTCCTCTTGACAGTGCCAGTTTGACAAAGACTGTTTTGGACATAGCACAGCTTTAACATCTGCATGCTACCTCCCAAACAGCACTGAATCTGCTCCTCTCTGTATGTTGATCAGTGAAATTACAAAACTGGCCTCCTGCTGCTTGATCTTCATTGTGCCAGATACTGTAAGCATGTATTGTTTTTTTTCCCAATCCGTGTCCATTGCACAATCTCTGATACAGTTTGTGGGGGTGTGTTTTTCCACAGGAGACATGTACTTGTTGACTGTGTGAAGCTGTTGTTAAGGGTCTGCGGGCACCCTCCATGGTCATCCCCCTGGCCACCTAGCAATAAATTGATGTATATTTCATTCCCTCGCCTTCATGTGTTATCATTCTACTTTTGTTGTCCGCTTTTTAGCTGTTTTCCAGGAGTCTCTCAACTTCCTTTCCCTGAGGTCAGGGAAAACATTTTCCATTCAGCCCTGGGTTTTCTTTTTTCCTCAGTTCCCTCTTGAAAACACACTATATTCAAGATTCTTTGACAATCTAATTAAAATGGTAAAAATGCGCTATAATAAGAACTATTTGATCGATTGATTAAATGATTGATTGATGAATTTTGGATTTATGAGTGTTGCAGGGCTTTTGAGCAGGCGTGGTATGCCCTCACTGCTATTAGTCACATTGCTAAAAGTCAGATTAACCAGCAGGTCTCCGAACCCAAAAACTTCCAGTTTAATTCCCAGGTGTGGTACTCCTGTTGCAAGGTGCTGAATTGCATCAATAAATACTTAGCTATATAAGTGGTTGATATGTAAAGTCAGACCAGATAAGGGTGTCAGCTCGGTAAGAGATTATGTAGTTTCAACGCTGTCTCTCCCTGTTCTTTTGGATCATTCGGTTGGACCCTGGCCTGGTGGTGTGTCAGCTGAGTGCCATTTTCCACTATCAAAGTTCTCTCTCAAAGTCCTCGCTTTACTTGATAACCTCTCCCTGTGTCACTTTGTAACTGCCCTTCCTGCTTATGATCAACAGCCCGCTCTCCTGGGTGTTTTACTGCACC
Source organism: Megalops atlanticus (assembly GCA_019176425.1). Taxonomy (NCBI): domain Eukaryota; kingdom Metazoa; phylum Chordata; class Actinopteri; order Elopiformes; family Megalopidae; genus Megalops; species Megalops atlanticus. The sequence continues at coordinate 6,470,253 of CM032896.1, forward strand.
TCATATCTGCCGATTGACATGCCTATTTTACACTTCTGAAATGTTGTTTTAGAGGATGCCCTTTCTTAAGGGATATTCTAGCATTCACTATCTCTGAATGGAAAACCAAAAATTTTTCTTCCACGTTTGGTCAAGCATGCCGTTCATTATTGTGGGGCGGCAGTGTAGCGTAGTGGTAAGGAGCAGGATGTGCAACGGAGCAGAGGGCTGTTTCACATTCCAGCTAGCAGGCCAAAAGAGCTATGTATGATTGGAGTTCTCTTCCCTGGGGAGGGGTGGTCCATGGGTTAACTGGGTTACCTGGGGTACCCCAGATCCTGCTCTTCAGACAACACATACCCATAACCTGTGTGGCACAGTTTAGGGATTAGGCCAACTGCATCAAGCATCCTTTGCCTCCCTTGCCTGCCTCTCACAAATCAAAATACATCACAATACTACACCTAAAATTAACACCAAATGCTAGAAGTAGCAGGTGTTAGGGGGTGGGGATGGAAGTGGAACCGAGATGCAGTCCGAAGAGGTGGGTCTTCAGTCTGCGTAGGAAGATGGCCAGTGATTCTGCTGTCCTAACCCCCATGGGGAGTTCATTCCACCACTGAGGGACCAGTACAGACAAGCCTAGCTAGTTACAGAAGGGAATGGTGTTAGTGTTCGTGAACATACACGTTGCTTAACTCACTGATTTTCCCCTCAGGCATGACACGTCGCGAGATCCTGTCTCAGGCAGTGATGTCATGGATTGGCGGTCGTGACATCATAAGCAAAAGTCTGGCATTCCTGTCACACAACCTGGCGACCAACCCTGACGCTATGAAAAAACTGCAAGATGAGATTGATCAGGTGTTCCCAAACAAGGTGACCGCTGGCTACATCAGACAATATACTGTCCACTGAAGCATTTTTGTTTGTACTCACAGCTACCAGTTTCAGTAATTTTACATCCAATTCCAGCAATTTCTGTGTTTTCTCAAAGGCACCGGTCACGTACGCAGAGCTAATGCAAATGGGGTACCTGGATATGGTATTGAATGAGTCTCTAAGGAGGTACCCCATTGCTCTTCGAATTGAAAGGCTCTGCTCAGAGACCATTGTTATCGGTGGTGTCACCATACCTAAAGGAACACTGGTCCAAATTCCAGTATATGCCCTGCATCATGACCCTGACCTTTGGCCAGAGCCGGAGTGCTTCCGTCCCGAAAGGTAAACAGAAGATGTGAGGAGGGCAGCAACATGATATGGTTTATGGGGCATAAAGTCTGATGAATTTCTGCTTGGTATGATGTCTTGAAGGCCATGGGAATTTTTTTTTTGAACTATGACAACAGGGTCATGTTTTGCATAGACTAATAGTCTTCAAAACTTTAATTTCACGTCAGTAATGTAAATTACGGCACCGTTTTCGTTGGATCCATTCAGGTTTGGAAAGGAAAACAAACACAGCCTTGACCCCTATGCTTTCCTGCCATTCGGAGCAGGACCGAGGAATTGCATAGCAATGAGGTTTGTCACTGTCCTCATGAAGCTTGCTGTGGTACAGGTGCTTCAGAACTTCAGCTTTGCCGTGTGTGAGGAGACAGAGGTAAGGCCTCTTTGTCATTTATGGTCAATTTTCAGCCATATAGAATTAAACTGTTAATCAGGTGTATAAATCAGTTAAAGCATCAACCAGCAACAGATTTGGGCTTCCATTGTCATTGTCAGCAAATCACCCAGAAAACTGTAACCACAGTGTAAATGCTTCTCTGTCCAAAGTTAACGGTTGGTACCCTTAGGATTGTCAGACGTATCTCAATAAATTATGAATTTGTTTGCCTCATCAGATACCTCTCCAGCTCGACAATTCACCATTGCTTGGAACTAAAAACCCGATAAAACTAAAGGTTGTCCCACGTTTTCCTGTGATGGAAGAATAAGTCACAGCTCAGGAAAGCTACAGCCCAACTGCTCCTCTTGCCTATTTTCACTCACTGACATGTGAAGAAATTACACAATTATGTAGTCATTTGAAGTAAGATTTTTTTAAGGTAATGGCTAATCAATTTCTGTTTCTGTCTTCCAATGGTGATCATAATCTTAATGCTCATATTTTGTGAATCTGTTAGTTTTGCTGCAGTTTTTCAACTTTGTCTTACTGTGTTCCCACGGTCAGTAGTGTGTCCAATGGCTAATGGCTGCCTGCAGACTCGTCTCTTGACTGTAGTGTCTAGCAACATATATCACTACTGTGCATGTCTCATTAGCAAAGCAGTAATAGCATGGCAATTTCCTTGTCAGTTTACAGCATGCTTTTGTATGTGTCCCTCTCAAACACTGCTTTGCTAATACCTGCAGAACGAGCTGCCCCCCGCCTTCTCTCTGTCACAATAGGTAAAATGTACCACTTACTTTGTTCTGCTGTAAATTATGACTCCACATCCTGTATTTATCCAGAACTTGTAGGGTAGAGTTAAGGAGCAAGGCTTGTATCATAAAAGAAGCTGGTTTGATTAGCCAATGGGGCACTGCTGTTCTGCTATTTTATAAAGTACATCTGCTATAAAGTACATATCCTGAATTGCTTTAGTGTGAACAACTATCCGGCTGTATAAGTGGATGATGTAAAAGTTGTAAGCCGTGTAGCTTTCTCTGGATAAGAGTATCTGATATGTGAATGAAATGTAATGAAGTATAAATTGTGTGTTTTACAATACATTTATATTCTACAAATCTACATTTACATGTGTGGTTTGTGATGTCCTGTTTATGCGACTATTAGACTTTATTAGATGCGCTGCCTCTGTTTATTAGATGCCCTGGACAAGAGTGTCTGCCCAATGACATTAATGTAGTATGTAATGTAATTTTGATCTGTTCATATGCGTTTTAAGCACAGCTCTAGAAATAAAGGCCCAAATTGTTTATGAAATACACACGCAGGCACACATATTGTGTATGTTTCTTGATGCAACCTGAGTAGCATCAGTAATTTGAGCTGAACCGGAGAATTAAAACTAGAGACAAAACTGAGAATGCTTTGTTGAAAGTAGAGCGTCACTATGTGTAGCTCTGATTAAGCAAACCAAAGTTGGAGAAATTATGGATGCTTGCTCTTAGTATTAGAACACATGGAAGGGTCACCAAAGGGAGTCTGGAAAGGATGAAGTGTTAAGGGGGTGAGACGTGGGGGTTACAAGGGCAGAGAGGGAGGCGGAAATGACATTTGGAGGAGCCTCTCTCCCACGTATCCCGGTGCTTCCAAGCCAGTATTGGCCCAGCTTTCACCAGGGCCAGCGCTCATTAAAACATCGGAGCCATACCCGCGTCCCGAGGTGAACCACCCTGCTGAACTCACAGCCACGGGGCTCCCTAATCGTGGTCATCTCATCCACAGTTATGGCAGCTAATGACGGAGGACACCCGTAAGCCTCTCTGGTAGCTGTTATGAGCGCTCCTCTTTTTTTTTTTTTTTTTTTAACGACCACAAAATGGCACCGTTTCCAAATTTCGGCCAATTTTCTCTGTTTCTGCCGGAAGAGCTCCCTGGGTGGAACTAATCATCACGTTGCTGGGCACAGCAGCGCATGCTGAAGAGTCAGTCAGCGTAGGCCTCACCCCCCTTCTCCTGGCTTAGCCGATATTAAAATGGAGGAAGTGATGACCTTCTGTCAGCCGGTCATCACGACCTCTTTCCAACTTCTAATTAACACCAAAAATAGAACCTCTCGGGCTGTTCTAGCTCCCTGGAGACAGGGGTGAGATGTGAAGACACCTTCCGCTTTCTTAATTTCGGATAACAAGTGTTAGCGTTTGTTCTTCCATGCAGACTTCTCGTTGCGTTGACTCTTCTTCGTGTTGTTTTTCGGTTCTGTTTTTCTTTTATATTGTTATTGGTGTGTGAGATTAAAGGTATGAGGGTAGAATTTCCATCTCACGCTTCTCTACCTTTTGAGCGCAATTCTGAATCTGAAAGAGCTGAAACATAAGCTGTTAAAAACTGAGAACTCATTTCTGACACTGATTCTTGGCGATTATGTGCATAAAGCTATAACAGAAAAACAATTAATTAATTTACCCTCAGAACGTCAGCTTTGAAGTTTTCTCTTGAATGCTCTTTACACAACTGGTAAATTCTGTTAGTATTTCCACTCAGTGTTTTGGTATGGGTGACTCCATATGAATGAAATTATAATTTTATTGAAACGTGTCTTATTAAAGCAAAAAAAGCATATGTCGTGTGGTCTTAAATGTGAAAAATGAGTTATAAATTTTATAAATGAGCTACTAATGGCCATTGTTTCAATCTATTTTCTTAGGTTTTAATTTAAATATATAGACATTCAAGAATAAATTGAAGCAAACTGATGCAGAAAGAAATACAAGTGTCATGTTGTAATGTTTGTATTTTGATTATTGTGATAGTTTATTCAATTGTATTTTAAATTTTAAGTATTTTGAAAATGTTTAGGAGGATATCCCAGGATAGAACACTTCGTAACAAACGACAAGTCATACAATTTATAAAGACCCTTCATGTCGAACCCTCTCTACTTCCTTGTTCTTCAATACATTGCAATTTATTTAAACAATGCACTCTTTCTCCACATGAATTTGCCAGATTGCAGTTCACAGCCACGCTCGTGCCACGCCCCCAGCATTACCATCACCCCAGCACTATCAGCCACATCAAGCCTTCTGCCATTTTTCATGAACGTGGCGAGAGAAAATGGCGTCCTCACAGCCGCGAGGCATCTTCTTCTCTGGGGACACCGTCCTTACGTGTGACATTCCACCAGGCGATGCAAGGACCACACCCTTGAGCGGAGTGGGTTTGGGGGTGGTGGTGGTGGGGGGGGGGCAATGAGTGTCCCACTTCGACTCCAAATGGCAGTTTCACCTTTAAGTAGGAAGGCCTCTCTCCCCACCCCAGGCCGCTGAGTTACAGCCACGCTAGGGAAGTGCTAATTCTCCCTGACAGGAAGTGTCATCAGAATTTAAATGACGTTGACTGCCGGCTCTCACAATGAACGGAGGTTCTCCCTCCTGCCTGCCTCTGCCTATCACAGACAGAGCAGGGTGGGGACAGCCCAGAGGGTGATCGTCTCGGACTTCGAAATGTCTCCGGGGGTCGAAAAGCACCAGCATCGGCATTCTAATCGCACGGACTGCCACGAAACTGCCACCAGGCTGCGAGGGGCTAATTAGCAGATTTCCATTAGGGTGATTGTTAACGATGCGAACAGTTTGGCTGCGCTCTTTCAAACCCCTCCACACCTCGGGGGTCTCAGTGTTCAGTGGCGTTGGCTGCCACAGTGGGGGGAAATGAGGCCTACTTGTCTGTTATTTCACAGCATCTGAGCATTACACCACAGTCAAAAGCCAGATAAGTCTTTAAAACCGTTAAGGCAGCTGGCATCTCTTTGTGACCCTTTTGGAATCATCACTTCTGTTTTGTGTTACGTTCATAAATAGTTACATTTATTTAGTAGTTTTTTTATTGTAGTTTTATACCCTTTATTCCATGGTAGTTTCAACTAAAATATTAATAACAGGTTTGTGACAGAAGTGGATCTATGTTTTAGCATAACAAAAAAGGCTTCAGCCCTTCATGTCAAAATGACAGATACTGCCAGTCAGATCAAAATGACAAATAACATTATTTTAAACTACACTGTTTAAAATAATAATGTTTCATCTAAAGCACAAAGAAGATGTGCAATTTTTCATCCCAGGCCTTCAGTGCACACATCCCTGTCTGGAAAATGTTTGGAAATTTGATTTGGCTTTGCCTCATCAATATTTGTTTATGGAACCCCAGAGAAGGAGTAAGGAGCACAAGTTTGGTTAAAATACTCTACCTGGGAAATACAAAAGTTTACCTGTCAAGCAAAATCATTGTGTTACCGATTCATATCTTTCATTTTGAATGAAAAAAAAAGTGAAACCATCTGAAGGTTCACCTATTTCCTGTAAAGAAATGGTTAAGTGTGTTAAGTGTGTGTATCAGGCTGCAGGGGTATGATTGTGTGTGTGAGGGGTTTAGGAGAGAAATGTATGCCCAGGCACAGAAGATCTAAGACCCACCGTGATTGGACTGCTGCTTAGCAGTTTAGCGGTTAGCTTTTGAAAACAAGACTCATCCTGTCTTAGTCCATTCTAAGGTTATTTTCTGGCCCATAGACAAGGCCTGTTTAATCTGTTTAAGTGAAATTTAGTTGACAGTGTTGACACCTCTCTGCCATAGCAGTGGGATTTCTTTTGGGGGTCGGGGAGGGGGGGGGGACAAAGCCCCTTCAACCTAACTTAATATGCCATCTTGGTCTCTCAGGGACAATAATTGAGTTTAGGCAAAGTTTAAGTAGGCTTAAAGACAAGGCCTACAGATGGGCGTCTCTCTGATTAGCGTTAACTCCGGCCCAAGGCCTCTGTTTCAGGCGTTGGATTAAGACATTACGAAGAGAATGACAGAGTTTTGGAGGCTTTATTCCCTCTCAATAACATTCTTTCACATATTAAGTTAATACCACCCTAGGTAGCTACTTTGTCATGCAGAGGACTTTAATCCAGTGATGTGAGTCTATCTGTCGGGCCTTTGATGCCCCCAGCCTCCCCCCCCCCAACACACACACTCACACACACACATACCCCTGCCGTTTGTTGGAGCAGCGCAGCTTGTGTAAGACAAAGTGCCCGTGACAGGAACAATCATCAGCCTCGCTTAGCTCTCTGGCATTACAGCTGGCACAGAGGGGGAAAACATCTTTAAAGGAGCACAAATCAGACGAGACAATATATATTTCCAGAATATGCCACTCCAATGAAATACATCAATTTTGTTCTTTTTTTTTTTTTTTTTTTAAAAAAGATATCTCTGTGGATGGTTCAGCCCCATTGATCTCCTTGTTCACGACTCTATCAGCGAATGCCCTTTGACCTCCCGCTGAATGACCACCAGAAGAGGTGGAGGAGCGTAAGCCGGTTCTCTTCTTTCAGAAGTGGGATTGCAACTCTCCCCCGATGCTGGATTTAAGTGCGTGTTAGCAGCAGCAGAAAGGTCTCTTTGCGGCCTCTGTGTGCTCCCTGGGGAAAAAGATTAAGGGGCAGTCCCTGGTAGCTGGATTCGCTACAGGATTCCGGTAGTCTCTGATTTTTTGATATCCTAAAACAATCTGATGAAATACGCAAGGATCTGAGAGGGCATTCATGAGTGTCATGGGTGCACCCCAAAAAACATAATACAGAGATGAAGTTTAGGAGGCCCATGGGAGAAGACAGATTACAGTTTCTACTGTGTTACCATGAGTTTATCAGATGGAAATGGTGTACTCTGATGATCAAAGTATTTAAAATGACAATCATAATGGTTGTATGACTGGAGTGGCTCTTTTAAGAATGTCTGTCTCTACCCATCATAACAGTTGCATCAACTGTAAAATTTAATCATTTATTCCTTGTCCTATAAGCAAGCATCTATCCAAATATGTTCATAGATGGAAATTATATGACTGTGTGTGTGCATGTGTGTGCATGCAAACGTGTCTGTTTGTTGTGTGTGTGTGTGTGTGTGTGTGTGTGTGCATGTGTGTGCATGCAAACATGTCCGTTTGTTGGTGTGTGTGTGTGTGTGTGTGTGTGTGTGTGTGTGTGTGTGTGTGTGTGCGTCTGCGCCTGTGCCCGCATGCCTGTGCATGTGTCTGCATGTGTCTGTTTGTTGGTGTGTGTGTGTGTGTGTGTGTGTGTGTGTGTGTGTGTGTGTGTGCATCTGTGTGCATGCAAACATGTCTGTTTGTTGTGTGTGTGTGTGTGTGTGTGTGCGTGTGCGCCTGTGCCCGCATGCCCGTGCATGTGTCTGCATGTGTCTGTTTGTTGGTGTGTGTGTGTGTGTGTGTGTGTGTGTGTGTGTGTGTGCGTGTGCGCCTGTGCCCGCATGCCCGTGCATGTGTCTGTGTGTGGGGAAGCTGGAGACCTGGAGATTTTTCTTATCAATGGTGGCAAGATCTGATGCAGTATCTGAATCTAATCCTCCCTTTTTTCAAGCAGTGAATGCGATAATGAATTCGGTCACCTGTTGGAACTTAAGCTGTCCATATGATCGCTGGCGTTGCTGAGTGCCAGCAAGGTTTTGATCTCCCCGGCACTAACAGATGGTTGGGGTTGCCTGTCCCTGGTTGGGAATCGTAGACAGAGGGTAGAGGAAAATCCCCTACTGCCCACCCCCCACCCCCGACTCTCAAAGAAGCCCGTAAGCTTGAGCAGAGAAATAGAAAGGGCGTGATGCTGGTGGCGATTACCCAGAAACCACACAGAGAGCACCCACTGTCACCGAGTGAAGAGGTCTGCATCCCTTCTTCCAAAGATAAAAGGCATGGTATGAAAACATTTTGCAGGGGACAAAGGAGGGAAGATTAGCATAATCTTTGGATTGGATCCCCCTGTAAGCTGCCCATGTATGCGCTAGTCTCTTTCGAAACTCTCACTTTCTCTCTCCCTTGTCCCCCCCCCTCCGGGGATGTAAGGAGAGCAGTGGCGGGAAGCAGCTTTGTAGCTTAAGGCTGACAGTTGTGTTTTTCCCGCCTTCATTTAATCATCCCTATCGCTGGAGGGCCAATCAGACAAAGCCCGACAAATCTGAGCGCCGGCCTGTGGACAGATCTTCCTCATCTTGCGTCCCCTGTTAATCCCGAATCCAAATCCCGCTAAACCTGCCCCTTCCCGCTAAAACCTGACACAGCGAAGGAGGAACGGAGGGCCGCTCTCATATTTCGCTGCCTCGACATGCCGTGCGCCACAGCGTTTCTCCTGCCAGCTCAAAGCGGAAATCTGGACGTCACGCGCGGTCTTCCGGTAACGGCAGAAACGGGCGTCTCCTCCACACCTCACAAACGCTGCTGTTCTCCCTCGCTGCACAGACTCGCCACACGTTTCGTCCTTTCGCGGCCCCGTGACGTCATCAAGCACCTCGTTTCGTTTCGGGGTGGGAATGAATCTGGCCGGGCTGAATCCCTGCTTCTGTGAGGAAAAACAGGAAGGAGGGCATGTTTGTGTTCCTCCCTCAGCGATCACCCTGAACAGGATGACTCTCTAGCATAGCAGAGAGTCAGGAGGCATAGAATCGCCCTTAAGCACAGTCCCCTCTCTTTCCCTCAAGAGGGAGAGGACACACAAAAGCATGCAAGATTCTGGGATATTATTATTATTATTATTATTATTATTATTATTATTATTATTATTATTATTATTATTATCATACATGATAGATGCTGGACTTGCTGCTCATTATAGTTACTTTTGAATTTAGATTAGTTTTTTCAATGGCTTTATTAATCACATTTTAAAAAATTAATTTGTTCAGGTTAATTGTTTGTAATTCAGTGTTTTTACTACTAATACATCCAACTTTTAATTTCCATTATTTGTTTCCAGCAGTGTGCTGAGTAAAAATAAAAATTAAAAAAAACAAGAAAAACACATTGTTTAAGCAGGGTACCGTGGGTTTACAGACTTATGCTCTTATCCAGGGCAACTTTCGTCCTTTTTCATTCAACAAAAGCTAACACCAAGAATGAGCTGCACTTTACTCTCCAAGTGCTTGTGTTTTGTGCTTGCAGCAAAAAAGAGTCCTTTAATTTTGGGGCACTCTGCACATCCTTTGTAATAATCTACTCTGCGTCCATTTCCACTGCACAGGAAATATGACATCCCACAAACTGAGAGAGAGTCTTATGTTGCTGAAGGTAGCCTCAGCAATTTGTGAATAACATTTGTTCATACCTGTGCTACCTATCCATCCATGGCTCTGTTCCCCCAACACAAACATGTACGGCGACACATTGGTTAGAGTAATCTCAGCCTGTATTTCTAAAGCTGTGTGCCAGATCTGTCTGCCAATTCATTGTGCTGATCTCTCCTTGTGAGAAAAGTAATGCATTTCAAAATATTTGACAAAATTTTAATGAATGGAGTTTTAATACATGTCATATGTTTCAACAATGCTATAATCTGTTTTGTGTACAGTATGTAAGTCTATGCGACATGTCCTGTCTGTCTTATTTGCCTCTTAGATGCTCTTATCCTTATAATCCCAGGTTTCAATCCTCACTCTACAAAGCTGTGATATTCCTACATTGTTGAATAAAAGATCTTGGCCCCATACATACCGCATTTAAATACAATGCGCTATTGTATCCTTTTTATTATGCGTGGTGTCAGGGTGAATGCAACAGCTAATATAAAGTCATTAAATACAGAATCAGGGAGCGGAGGGAAGAAAACATCAAATATTTAAAGCTGATTTTGTTGCTGGGGTAACAAAGCTGGGCACCTTGGGATTAGTCTCACTCCCTCTCTGCCTCCAACATGAGAAGTTAATTAGTTGTGTCTCACTCTGGAATTAAGCTTATATCAGACAAACAGCAATAGAACGTGTAGTTGTGTGTTGGTGAGGGGATTTGTAGAATTTTGTTTTAATCTTGGAAACACAGCCAATGGCAGAAGTTTCTTTGTACAGTTGGAAAACGCTGTGTGCATTTTTCCCCCCCAAATGCTAACGCAATCAGAGCAGAAGGTCTGTGTTTGGTGCTGATCTAATTAATTCAGACTCTGTATCCAGCCTCAGCCAGAGCTAAAAACATGGACCACTGTTGTACATCTCCCGTCATTTCAGTTAAAAACTATATAACAGTGTATGGCTTTTTACTGTTTGCCTAAAAATGCAGAATTGGTATTGAGGTAATAGTATATTTATTTTTGACAAACCCTCTGCATTCACCACCAGCAAAATAGCAGTCTGAAAAGATGTGGTGTGAATATTGAGGGGTAATGTAAAAGTTCTGTCAGTGAAAATGAAGCCTTAAAACTCAAATGGATATGAAGCAACTCAACCATGCACAAGCATAGGCTAAAAACAAAGAAACAAAAATACTGCAGTGAAGAAGTAATAAAGAACTGTAATGCAAGGATTGTGCTTTACATTTTTATTCATGTTTAAGTGGGAAAAAAACTAAGGCTGAAAAAGGCCTCTCTTTTCATTAGTATCTTGCATGGCATAATGGACCAGCTAATCTCTCTGTAAGTCCTCCATTGTGATCGTGAGGGGACTGGCATTCATGTTATTGGAGCCTCCGCTGTGACTCTTAAGACAACACCTCCATCAATAACGTGTCCTGGCCTGGTCTGTGGCAGAGCTTTCACAGAACAATGCAACGTATTTATGTACAGCATGGTTTGATGTAGGTTCGTGAATGCAAAGCAAAGCAAGAGCTTGAAAAAACTCCAGCAGAAACAACAACAGAATGGCTGCGTTGCCCTGCTAAATCCGCCATCAACAGATGGGCTGTTTTGTGTGATGGCCTGTCGCTTTGTAGCAGTCAGCATGAAGCCTGTCATTACTTGTCTTTAAGGGGAGTTTTATGGCATTCACAGGGTATCACATCTGTAGTGGTGTCGTTTTGCTTATGAATATATGTATTACAGTGTTCAGAGTGCTTATTCAGTTTCAGGCATGAGCCTGAGTCAAAGGGAAGCCAAAGAAGGAGTACTGTATGACTGAAAACTCCCTCCTCCCCCCTAAAGAAAGTTTAAACCAGGCAGCTTCTCACAGTGCTGAGTCTTATTTTTTCCCTTCAAAATGCCATGTTTTATTTATTTATTATCTTATCTATCTATTATTTAGAAAAATTAATTGTGAGTAACTCAATGACATTTTACAAACATTAAATAATGCTTGAATACATTATTACATTTTTGTTTACATTATTGGTATTTTAACAGACACTCTTATCCAGAGTGACTTACATCACTTATATCTTATTTTACAAGGTTATCCATTTATACAGCCGGATATTTTACTGAGGCAATTGTAGGTTAAATATCTTGCCCAAGGGTACAGCAGCAGTGCCCCAGCTGGGAATCAAACCGGCAACCTTTTGGTTACAAGTCCTGCTCCTTAACCACCATGCTACACTGCCACCTGTCAGTGCTGTGAGGATTAGGGATACTGACAGCAGGATTATGGGGGCAGAAAGGGCTGCTCTTTGGTAATTACAGTGCATTACATTATTGTCATATATTGTCTTATCCAGAGTAACTTCCACTGGTTACAGTTTTTACATGTTATTCATTTATACAGCTGGATATTTACTGAGGCAATTCTGGGTTAAATACCTTGCCCAAGGCAGCAGTGCCCAAGTGGGGAATTGAACCAGCAACCTCTAGGTTACAAGTCTTGTTCCTTTTCACTGCGATACACTTCCCCCATAATTACACGCTAATGCACTAATACAGCATCCCTATAATACTATATGGTTTGGTTCGAGGCTGTAGTGTAACACAAGTGTGTCAGGCTCATATGTGATAGAGGCATTTGGAGAGACATTCACATATTTCTATACCTTAGGGTGCAATGCATCACTTCTGTAGCACAGTCCCTGGAATTATGGTTATGTTTTTATTCATATCCCCAGGCCATAAAGAGCACCTTGTGCAGCTCAACCCTTAAAAGAAAAGCAACGGATTGTATTCACCGTAAATGTAAAGTGAGTCGGATTTAGGCCCTTATTTGCAAAAATAATATTAATAAAGTGAGCGCACAGCAGTACACCCAGTCTGTGAATGAAGCCTGTTTTTCCCTCCACATGTAAACCGCAGTTAAAATTCTGACCTTGTTTTGACCGAGCGCTAACATATGCTGTGTGTTTATATCGCTTCTGATCAGAGACGCTGCTCTGAGGCTGGTAAACGGGATGAATATTTCAGCAGCCGTACACTGAGCTCCAGTAGGGCTCTTTACCATATAACTCCCATTTATTCTAGCCATTAACTTGAAAAACAATGTTTGGATTTAGCACCAAGCCTGCATGATTGGTAACAATCAAAAGCCAAACACGGGGGGAGGCTAGGGGTTGATATGCCGAGGAAAAAACTCAGGAGTAGCGCTGACATTCAGAGGTCTTAGCGGACAAGCGCCGAAATCATTTTTCCTCCAAAACTTCAGTCATAAATCTTCAAAGCGACGTAGCCATAATACAAATTTTGGGAGTAAGTAGCGTCGTTTGAAGTTATTTTACGGGATTTTGCTGTAAGGCCCAGAATTGATTTGCAGAGGGATAAAAGGAAGAAGCTTTATCTCCGAAGCTTTGTCAGGAAAAAAAGCTTAGCCATCCATTGGTGGTTTTGCCAGTTTGCCTGCAGGGCATAGGGAAGAGGAGGGTACTGGCATTGACATTATACACCGGGGTGAATTGTGCTGAATTTACACCTCCTGCTGCTAACACACGGTTCTTTCATAATCTTTCATGAACCGAACAATGTTTTATTTAATGTTCTGGGTCAGGGAGAAACTTGAGAAAGAAACATATTAATAATGAAACACAAAGTACCGGGGAGGAGAACTTGGTTTGAGGCTTCTTAGCAAGCGGGTCATGGAAGCCTTTGAAGTCTGCAACCTCAGTGCCGTATCTGTACTTTAAGAACTTGTGTTGTGTCTGACTGTGAGGTTTGGTCTGAATTTTTGTTAAATACCAAAAAATGGCTTTATTAACATCCCTATATGTTCTGATTATTATTTTAAAAATAGCCCAAATTATTTTGTCATTCTTGTTGAATGCTTCCAGCTGTGAAAGAGGAGCCTTCATCTGACCCCAAATTGGCTGCAATGTTTTTTAATGTGGTGTTAATCATGTTATTGTTAAAAGCATGAATGTTAAGGATTCTTCCTCCAACTACCCGCCCCAATGTACTATATTTGCAACAGACAGACCTCACACCATCAGCTTCATTCCAAACAGGTTACTTGTTTAATTGTTGTTAATTGTCTTAGTCTGTGTGAGAGAGAGCTATTGATTAACGAGCCACACCTGTCTAATTGAAGGCATATTAAATACAGGTGGATGGGTGGAGAGCAAGGGGGCGTTCCCCCTTCTGTAGTGGACTCTGTGCTGAGGCTGGATCTTTCTGTTTGTTGGCTTTTAAAAAGTTTTTTTTTCCTTTGAATATTTGCTCATTCTGTTATTTTTGTGTTTGTGAGAAGCGTCAGCCAACTTCTCCACACTAGCATCAAGCAAAAATCATATTGTGTGTTTTGCAGTTAGTCAAAGGAGCAATTTCATAACATTATACGCCGTGTAACAAACTCAAAGCAGCAGGTATTCATTTGTTCAAAAATATTATGCGGGAAATGATTCCACATTAGTTGTCTTCACCCTTTTGTGTTAAAGGGGGGCATGTCTGTTATCTAAGTATACAGCAGTGCAACGCAAACACCTGGTAAAGTGTATATCCATGTGTCTCACACAGGAGGGTATCAAAATTCACCACATCCATCCACAAAGTTGCGGGGCAAGTAGATGAAAGACCAAGATCTTGGCATGTGGCAAAGCATCCTCTGAAAATTCCAGGGGCCCTTGGTTTATTTATGATTTTTTGGGGTGCTCCATTTGATTCCCCCAGGCCTCATACCACTACAGGGCATCTGAGTGGCTCCTAATCGGGGTTTAATTGCTCAGCCTCCCCGTCCGAGTTAAAAAATCAAAAGCAGTTTGAGCTGGTAATTAAGGGGCTTTGAGAGATGAGTCTGCTGATGACAGGTCTTTAGAGATGATGCTTAACCCCAAAATGTAGTGCCCCCTACTGGACACAGTCCTCACCCCACCATGGGTATGGAAAAGCAGGAAGGGAAGGAGCAGGGCTTGAAACCAAAAGGTTGCTGGTTTAGGTACTTCGGTACTTAACCCAGAAATGCCTCAGTAAAACATCCAGCTATATAAATGGATAAGATGTAAAAACTGTAACCTGTGTAAGTTGCTCTGGATAAGAGCTTCTGCTAAATGTCATGTAATTGTACATATGCTTTTGCTCACTGGTCTGTTTCATGCCTTTGGCCTTAGGAAAAAAGAGAGAGGGATTTGACTCTCACAGGGAAATCTAAAATGGAGTGAACTGCAACTGCACATTGTGTGTTTGTGTTTGTGTTTGTCAGGATCCATAATCCTATAATTAGGAGAGGACCTTTCCAGTAGTATTACAGCACAGAAGGTTACCACACCATACAATGGGAACCATCAGATTTAGATATATAATGTCCTTTTCCTGGTTTAATGCCTGTGTTCATTTGTATAAGGTCATATTTCATGCTTGCTGAAATAGAGAAACAAATGCATTGTGTACTATATATTCAGGATACTGAAAAATACTTATGAACTTATTATACTTGGAAATTTATGCTTATGTATATGAATACAATCAACTAAACTAAAATTTAACTAAAATGTAGTTGACAGTAGACCCAGCACAATGAATATTAGATTTTTGACTTGAAATATATTTTTGCTCACTGAAACAGGTGTATTATGTGCCTTTGGACTACAAAAAATTCCCAACCTGTGTTTGATTTTTACACGTCAGGGTCTCTGTGAGCTGGTGCCCTGACAGACGTGGGCATCCCCCTCATTCAGTTCTCCTCATTTTCTGGATGAGTGCGTTGCCACTCTGCCGGCCTTTAATGCAACTGTTGTTATTATCTCCAGGGCAATCGCATTCTGCTGCTCGCGGTGTCGTTGGTTTTCTCGAAAGACGATTGATTCATGTTCCAGGGACTGTCTGATTATTTATTTAGGCCTTCAGCGGAAAAAAAAAGCGACACGACGCTGCGGCTAATGGAATTTAAAATGGAGGGCTCATATTTATTCTAGCACTCTAACAATGGCAGGCACACATGTTAATGTGTCCTCCCAGAGTGCTTTTGCTCGCTTTTACTCGGCTCCGAATTCCTAATGGATCTCGGCGGAGGTGGCGCGCCTCCTGGGCCGCCACGTTCCCGACCCGCCGCATGAAAAACCGCTTGTCCCGGTCGTCGGTACGCATCGGCCGGCTTCCACGCCCCAGCGGCCGCGTCTCGCAGGGAAGATGTCGGGAGGCTCCGTTTCGCGGTCGCCGCTGCTGTGGGGGCCGTGACCTGTTTTTCCTTCCCCTCCGACGCTTTCGTTCCGATTTCACCTCCGCGTCGCCCCACCCCCCATTGTGTCCACTCGAGGGTGCCAAGATGTTGGATCCGATTTATCAAGACACCGCCCCGCAGCGCGGATTCTCTGCGCTCACGTGCTTGTTTGTCAGATTCACCTCTGAGGCAGGCTGGGGTTAAAGAAATGCCCCCAGACGAAAGGATGTGATCAGCTACTGAAATCCCTTCACCCGGCTCCAGACCCCTTGCAAAGATGTCCCTTCATTTGTTAAGAAACAAATCTCATGGAAACTCTTCCGTTTGCATCGCTTCGCATTCGGGATTTTTCATTTGGTGTGATTTGAGTGATCAGAGCTACAGGCCATTGGGCATGAATCTTTGTACCTGCGCTGATACTTAACTTACAGAAGCTGAATCTTTCAAACCGGGTGTTGGGCATTTTCTACCACAACTCACCTCAATTTGTATCATTTACATAATTTTGCATTAGACTGCAATGTAAATGCAAAACTGCAACGGTTCCGAAAGGGTGATAGAATAAGTCTGAACCTTAACGAGGGCAGGGTCATTTTCCAGCTGAGTATTAATTACAATCACTGAGAAACAGACCTCTCACTGTCAGCTTATGTTTACAGCAGAGCCTCATTGCACTGCTGTAGCCTTTCTACTGCAGGAGCAGGCCACCTTGCTCTCGGAGTGCCAAAAATGCCTCTAGTTTTCCTTCCGTCCAATGATGTAATTGCATGGCCGGATCGATCGTCAGCCCAGGTTAAGACAGGTGACCGCACGCTGAAGCCGTGCAGCCTTTTACATTTAGAAAGGCCTGAAATTGATAGGATTTGTGATGTTCTGCTAGGTCACAGTTCACTGCCCCTTGCACAGCTGCCGGATTTACACGGGGCCCACCGGTGGAGTTGGGTCTGCAGGGCAGCTCGTCTCCAGCTAACTGAAAATGACATCTAGTGGCGAGGCAGACAACAACACAGGCCGAGACCTTTCCAAATAACCTGTCCGGCGCCCGCTTCGCCCCGCCGAGACTTAAATAAGGTCAACCTCTGTTCACTTAATCTGTGTATTATTTCCTGGGGTTGTACACAGTCACCAGTCATGTGACGCTGTAAACATCCACATTAAAATTGTTATTATCATGATTTATTCATTTGGCTGATGCCATGCCATCCGGGGTGACTTACAGAGCTTGTGGGAAAACACAAGCGCTAAGTACATATGCGCAGTGCAAATACCACCTCGCACCACACGACATTTATTTATTCTACCAGGGGAAATTAAGATACATGAAATGGGAATTAAGGAAATGCATTTCTGTACACATGTGTGCATAGGGAAAGACAGTATATACAGAACATTATGTGCATCCCACTTCTAAACATCTGATGCAACATCAAATCACATATGCATATCCGCACACATTAACGTTGAAAGTTTATATCTGCACTCAATTCAAATAACCCGGTGCAATTGCAGCGATAGAACTGCCACTGCCTCAGTGTCTAATGGTGATGTAGAGTATGATAAAATATAACGGCAGTAAGGTATATTGATGGGCTTTCCCACGCAACCAGTCTGTGCTGAAAAGCGCAATCAGACGGTGACCTGACTGGCATGTGTGCTAACTAATTTTTATGTGATATTAGAGCTCATTGCCCAGGATAATTAAAGAGATTGAGGTCTTCGGACATGTCTATTAGCAGGCTAATTAATAAGGCAATAATAAGAGTGATACCTCAGGTTATCTTGGGTTTACCACAACACTCACTGCCGTGTGCGATGAAGTCAAGTGTTGAGTTCAATCGTCGTACCTTTGAGTTAATCACTGTTGAAAGCTTTCACCTACTCTTGCATTACCACAGATTAAGGATTCAGAATAGATAATGTTTGCTGGCTGCCCACTTGAATTAGCTTGATGAAGCTTAGGAAAGCTTTTAGAGTATAACAAAGATAAAAGTTGAACCATGTGTCGTAGGGACAGTTTAACCTTGGGATCTTGTTAAATAAATTGTCAAAATATGTTCTGTGCTGTAAGAAACTGAGGGGCCTCCATGATCATTATTTAAATATATATCGATAGCAGATGCCCTTAGCTTTGAAGTTGTAACATTGTGCATTTATACAGGTGGATATATGCTTAAGCAATTCAGGGGCCCCATTATTCAAATTTCCAATATGGTAACAAGTCCATTCTTCTTACTGTGTCACACTGCCATCTGGTAATGTAAGTCAGGGTGCAATGATTGCACCATTACCCTCTGATGTTCCCCAGAATCAGTGGGACATTATAACCTCAGGAGCTTGCGGCCAGAAAGCGGTTAGAAAGCTCTGGCTAACACACTATGGACACATACGTGATGGAAAACAAAGGCTACTGACTGCACTGAGGTTTGATGAAAGTGATCGTTGATCATCTCTTTGGCTTTGTTAGCGGTCTGGTCACATGGAGCTCTCAGTTGAAGTGGCATTCATTGGCCTCCCTCCCAGTCCCTAACCCCCCCCACAATCATATCACCATCATCCATGCTGATTTGTATGCCAGTGAACTTGACAAAGTTGTGTGTTTGTGTTGTCTGTAGACCCTGCTATTTTATAAGGACAGCTTAACTTTCAGCAAGAGGGAGTTTGGGTTGTGTTAATTAGCGGAATATCTGCTGTTTGGTTACATGAAAAATGTAATGACCTAATTCATAGACTTTCTTTGAAGGCAAAGAACAGCCTGTGCCACGTCATGCATCAGAAGTTCCACGTTTAAGTTTTCATATATGAAATTACTGAGCTTTGTGATCTGTTTAGAGCCCCTATTGCTTAAGCTGCCTTTTTGATTAAGCATATTATGCCTGAGAACATTCTAATTCCTCATTATAAAATCTGACAGGTCCCTAGGCTAGGTATTAAAAAATAATTACTTATCCAGATTAAAGGCAGTTATTTTCTGGGGTTATGGAAGGTGAAGTGTTAGCATGAAAGAAGCGGACACAACATTAATATGAGCTTTATGCTTACAGTTTGATCTCAGGGTCCTTCTTGCATGCACCAGACCTGATGTGGTGAAAAAGTCACCCTCTGTTTCATGCTCAAATGACAGCTGAACCCTAACATGTCTCTCCATCAACAACAACAACTTCAAGAAATAAACTGGGCCCAGAGCATGCTTGTTCATGCTGTTTGGTCATCCTTGCTGTTAGACAAGGGGAATAGTCAGTCCACATGATTGTGTTAACTTGAGAAGCTGTTTGCTTTAGCTGCTTCTCTTTAGTAGTGTCCAATAGAAAAACCTTTGGGGTTCTCACCCACCTGTCTGAACAGAACCTAACTAAAAAGGAGCTGTAACTGCATCAGCACAGACCTATGTGTTACCAGACTCTAGACACAGCACAGACTTTAGCTTATACACTGCGCTGAGGCCTACCGTGAGGCTCCCACAATTATGTATTATGTCTTAAAATGTTTACAATTTGCACATTTTTGGCAGGCTGTAATATATCATATTCTTAAGGATACTGACAAGCATAATGTGCATCATAACAAATTCTCCTTAAAAGGTCAGCAAACTTTGTGGAAAGGGTCTGTCAGCACAAACAGCCTGAAGAGAGTTACTGCTGCGGTGAGTTACCAGGATCACTCTCATCACATGCCAAACCTCAATACAGTGAGTGAATGCAGCTCAGTGAGCTGTGAGTAGTTTTTACTAGACTTTTTTATTTATCTACTTGTTTATTTTTTATTTGTCTTTGAAGTTGACTTGCAAAGGTTATCGTAGATGTTCCTATTTTTAAATTCAGGAACACCGAGTTTTGTATAATTTATATCACTGACATCTTCTCCTGTGCAAAGGAAATGTACAATGTAAAAAAACTAAATATTGGTAATTACACACATGCACACACACATACACAAATATGCACACATACACAGAAAATATGAAGAAACCTCAGCTTTTGGCAATATTCCAACATTGTGAAGATCAGAGAATGCAATTTCCCTTTGCAACCTCATCAATATGGCATCTATAAAGGTCCTGTGGTGAAGGTCATAAAAGCAAAGAGCAAAATTCGTTTCTTGATGTAGGTCTAATTGCCTGTAAGCACACATCACAAAACAGTATCATCGGGAGCAGTGCAGCGGAGATTGTGGAGTGCACTATGGCTCAAATGCAGTTGACAGAGCCTCAGAAGGCAATCTGCACCCTGTGAAATTACTGCACACTTAAGGCCAGCCCGGGGGACCTTCAGGCAGTGGCTACAATCAGATGTAATGTCTACAATCAGGAGTAATGTGGAAGAACAAAAGGACACAAAAAGCTTGGACCTTTTCCTGCGGTTACTTCCAAAAAGCTGCAATCGCGTCATATGAAGTGAGGGCACTCCATGACCATTCATGTATTAAAAAACATCCAGAAGATTACAGAATCTCAAATTGGTGTGGTATTGAAAATGGTCCTCGGAACAGGAGAGATGCACACACTTAATTTCACGGAGGTATGTACTAGATCTGAAAGCCGCAAAGAATAATAATGCATTTTTTTTTCTTTTTTTGTAACAAATGCTCTCAGTCAGATGAGGGTGTACTTATTGCATTTAACACCACAGTGTAAGGCACTCTGGTCTGACATTACAAAAAACAGAGGGATGTTTATATCTGGGGTACCTACAGAAATACAGAATAGACGGGGTGCTGTAAAAAAAAATTGAGCGCTCAAAATCAAAGTAGATGTGGAAAGGAGAAACTGGCAACCTCTGGATTCCAAAGGGTGAACATTTATTGGCTTTAAATACAACACAAAGCTGAGGAAAAACTCAAAACAAAACACTTTTATACTAAAGTTAATTTCCTCACAAGTGTCCAAAGCAGTCCTCTCCTAGATTATCTTTCACCTTTACCCTGACATCTTTCACTCTACTTCTATTTGGAAAACACAGGCGTAACTTTCCAGGGACTGAATTCTGTGTAATAATCCTTTATTTAAGAATAGCTCTAACTACTATTGTCTTCTGTACTTCTGTACCAGAGTTCATAGGCTTTCCCAGAGAGAGGGGTAACTGCTGTTGACTGTGCTGATACTGCCTGCCAGGGACTGCCTCCCTCTGGTCATATGGGAATACATCACCTCGCTGTCCTGGCAACCACAGAATGCTGAGGCAGAAGCTATTGCCGGGCATTCAAGAGAACAACATCACCAGAAACATATGAGCAATGGGGTTCAATAAATAGATCATTTCATAGCCCGTACAAATTGAAATTGTTTTTAAACAATAATTTCTTATCAGTTCAAATGTTGTCCATGTTAATATTACCCATCTATATTTTGTTTCTTCTTCAAGTGTTTTTGGTGTTACTTAATCTAAATCACTGAAATGCAGATAAAATGAATGACATATGACACAGCTATAAAGATTTAATTTACCTCACAAGCCTGATAATGAGCTTTGAGCTGTTCTTTATCTTGATCTCATACAAAGTGACTCCATTAATCTGTATTGCGCTTGTAAACGCGCTGACCTTCGGGTCAAAATTAAGTTTGACACATCTCATGTGATTCGGTTGAATGATTGACAAAGCACTTGGAACTTCTTGAGGTAGCAAGTCATCTTATTACTCGTCCTGAAGAGACAAAAGAACCCGAAGCGTCATTAATTTTAAAAAGGAAAAGTGTCGTTACGTGGTGAGCCCCGAGTCATCTCAGCGAGGAAACCATCTGCCAAGCTTTAATATCGGCTCACTGAGAGATTTACTCTGCAAGTTCTCACAGGCCGTTTCTGCGCTGTGATTAAAATCTGATTAACATATTTTTTATTAAGTGCCCCATTAATTTGCTACATAAACAGACATGCAAATGCCTGGTCCAGTCGGAATGAACAAAACAATATGGCAAATTTCTCACAGATCACGACAGCTGAGGGAACTGGGTCAGATAACACGGACAACACAACAGATTTGTTTGCTATTGACAGCAGCAATCAATGAAAGGTGCTATTGGCCATGGAACTATGCTATTTTATAAAAGCTGTTATAATATATTAATGCACAAAATTGGTGTAAGTGTTTTGAAATACCTTTGTAAAATAATAGTTAAAGTATAATCATATGTATTGTTATAATAATAGTTATTATGATAATTATTATTGTAATAATTATTAAAATTCATTCTGTGTGAGTGAATGAGCTGTCCAATGTGATTATTCTGTTTAAATTTCAATACTAATTATGAGGCCTAACAGATGTGCTGCATCAATAGTCTATTAGGATTAATTAATATGGGAAGTGGCAGCTGAACAGGAAGCTCATGACTGGCTGTTAAGCAGTGTAGAGGTCAAACGATTACTTTTCTTTACAATTACACCACGCATTTGTACAATTTCACGCAATTGGTGAGGTTTAGAGTCACCTTTATTCTGATTGTTTTATGCAATCAATGGGTTTGAATTAAGTATTTTTCAGGACGTGTGTTTTTTTAGTGCTAGTACAGATGGTTTGTGCTTGATTGATTGTGGTCATAATTAGCAACAGTAAGACTGGCAGGAGTTATTGATGCTTCTCAATGTATCTTCTAATCCTCTAGCTAATCCTATTGTATTAATTTTAAATTACTTTTAAACGATTATATTAAATGATTATATTGCCAACTTTTACCTTTACAACTGGACAGACCAATCTTAGATAGACAGACCTTGTCCATATTACTTTTACTTTATTTAATAATCGATTCTGATTAAATGCTGAATTTGACTTGTTCGACATATTATTTCAAAAAGAAACATATTTGAAATAATGTTGACTTAAATCATTGGATGTGTGTATAGGATTTAGACAGCAAGCATCTGGAGGTTTCTGGTTTAGAAATGTTCTTAAGTGGTCCTGAAAGTAGGCTTTAAGTAAGCATAATTAAGTTCACTTAATGGATTTTAGAGCCAAATTGTCACAGCAGATCTGTCATTTTGAAATCACTGTCATCAGGGCGAAATGGCATCTGACACTTTTTTAGCCTCCTTAGGTTTTTGAAACATCCTTTCAATACCAGGACTGGAGGGAGCCTTTTAATAGCCTGTAAAATGGAATACCATTTGAGCACATGTTTGATCAACGCAGGCTTCAGCACTCAGTACAGTGGAGGCAGTCATCCTGGCTCACTGAGGTAGAAAAATCCTCCAAACAACTGTGTAAGAGCCTGTGAACAACTTCAAAGGCATATGAACTGCAAAGGTATGTGAGCAGACCCAAAGGTCATTCTTAGTATTGTGCAATGTGTCAATAATTTCTTACAGGACATGTTGCTCTGGAACAAGCTTATCTGACAGTCTTGGAACAGGGGCCATCCTTGTAATGATTTAGGGAAAACAGAATGAAAGTGAAATGCAGTGTATATGTAATCAACTTAAAAATACACCTGTATTATTTCAGGTATAAGGTGTATAAAGGTTAAGCGTTCCTACTATTGAATGTAAATGTGCTGCAGTAGCCTATCAGATAAAAGCCCCGTGCCTTTAATATTAGTGGTGAAGTTACTGTGATGGGGGAGGGCAGTATGGGAGCAGGGAAGACTGGTCTTATGTCTGTCCAGTGTCTGTTCTGCACCACCACACTCCCAGAAGGCCCGAGAGAGCTGCAAGGTGCTACAAGGCTGATCTATAAATATTGGCCATATCCACCCAAACATCCTTCTCATAACCACCAAAGGTGCCTTTTAATGCATGCCATATTTGCCTTGGTAAAAGACACACTTCCTTCTACAAAAATATCCCTGGAATTACCCTGGACTGCATCCAGTACACCCTCAGTATAATGAATTACTGTGATGGCTTATGGGTTGCATAAGCGCAAGTACACAAGATTTCACAAAGCAAGGAAAAAAGTTTGATGTTTTCTTTATTAATGGAAAGGGTATATGGACACAAATATTTTATTTATGACTTGTTCATGTTTTATTAGCGCTCAGTGACTATGCTCAGACATAAGCTCACTGTATAAATTTATAGACATAACTTAGCATGTATTATTGTACCATGTTAAACCATAGCTAAACTTTTTCTTCTTTCTTTTCTGCTTATTTCTTCTGCTTCTCCTGTAACACCAGTAACGTGTAATGTAGTGTATTATGGCCAATGTAACGCAACATGCTGGAATTAAAGATCCAGACATACACCCTCTCTACTCCCCATCTCCACTTCAGTGATGTTCCCACTGGAGTGCTGGTCTTTTTTGCAGTAGAACACAGATAAATACAAAAACGGAGACACTGATGTCACTACAGACACCCATAATGTAGACCTCTGTGACACTCAGATACAAGATGTGTTTTTCTATGTAACCTTTAAAATTACTTAAATTAAATTGATTAATAAAGTTAAGTAAGGTTAAACAATGACAAGAAGGCTGTGAAAACATTACCTCTGACGCTAAAACCAAGCTAAGCAGGATAACACAAGTGTTTCCCCAGTCCACTTAAGTAGATTTATATGAATGTACTGAAAATGTACCCTCCATCTCTCAGGCTAGCATCCTATACTTCTGCTCAGTTCCTCTAACACAAAGAGGCCATCATTACTTGTTCCAATACTGACTTGCATGGCTCTGGTAAGCTGAACAAGGGAGATCACCACAGACAGCAGCGAAAGAGTCCATCAGAGATTTCTTCTTGGGCCTGTGTAATTCCTGGAGAAACTGTATCACTGCACTGAATAGAAATATTTTCCAAATGTCTGAAATCTGTTCTGAGACATGAAAAAAAGGCAAGATGGTTGAAAACAATGGAGTAGGGTATAAATTAAATAATGTGATGACCTTCACCCCAGACAGATAACATTAGAAACCTTTTGTTGCTGATGGTTCAGAGGAAGGGCAGAGAAAATGGCCACAATTAAGAGCCACTTAAAGGAACATCCACTGGAAAAAGGCCATTTATGTATTAAGATAATAGCTCCTGGGCTTTTCATTTTAGGATATAAGAACTGAGCAAAGAGTGCTGTTTTCCCTTGAAAACTTCCTTTTTTTTTTTACAAATGGTATCCTTACCCCGTCTCAGAGGAGATGTACTACCCATAACATTCTAGTTTTGGTCCGTTCACAGTCTTTACATTGCACTTAAATCTCTGCAGTGCAAATCTCACACATGGGTTGACCGGAGCCCATGAAATATTGACGTCTGCCGAGACACAGCCAGGCAGGCTGAGAGCGGTTCCAGAGTCAAGCCTCGGATTCAAAGACATCCCAACAGGAGAATCCTGCAGAAAGAGTACTGATAAAAGTTTCATAAAAATGAGGCAGGGATATTGCCTGCATTCTCCTCAGCATCAGTATGAAAACTTAATCCGAGTTAATGGAAGGGATATGAGAGCCTTTCTCGATTCAAACACAGACAGTGCATAATTCATGGCACAAATTATTGTCAGGAAAAGTGATTCCGCTCTGAGATTGTCTCCTCCGGCTGCTCTCAAGCTGAGGAAAATAAAAAATAAAACACATCTTTTGACCCTTTTGATCTGAGCAGACTTTGCAGCAGAGTCGTTCGGTGCAATCAAGTAAACCGTTCATTTCCCAAAATCACCGCAAAGCACCCGATGAAAGAAAGCCTGACACGGGCTTTTTGGCTTAGTAGCAAAACCACTCTCATGAGCTAAAAAGAGGCAAGGTAGCTTGGTAAACGGAAATCTGCGCTTGGGTTGACAGGCGCTAAAAGCGTTATGATGTCAGAAACGAGCCTTGTCAGTGGTGTAATTGCGAATCGGGGGGGGAGTTGTTGTAGTACGCTGAATAGCTCGCCCTTGCACTTTTCCAATTACAGACGCAAGGCAAGCGCACCGTTGTCCGTCGTTGCTTATTCGCAGTGACAGTTTCCTTTCTCCTCTCGCATGCCGAGTTCATCGGAAACAGTGTCCCTGCTCCTTGGAACATCGCTCGCTTATATAAACTCATCATGTCCGGCTCGTTGGTCGGTTGTTCAAGCTGCTTTACATGACAGGAAATAATTCCTTCGTAAAATCAGCAAGTGTGGGTATGTTTTTTTTCCTCCCAAAAGCCTGCCAGGATCAACCAGAGCAGACTGATTATCACAGTTCATAACTTCCCTTCAGCAACCCCTTCGGGTTCTACCTGACATTTCTAGTTAATAAATGCCATAAATTTTGGTATGCTCATCTGCCAATATCAACATGAGGTTCGTCCAAGTTGTGTTTTAATTGAGGCAAATTGTTACTTTTCACTACATACAGACATAAAATAATGCATAATTATATTAATATATACACCTCTATAATTATAATGTATATTATAATTGTAAAGGGGTATAATGTAAGGAATGAGCAAATATAGTTACATATGTACATATATGTGTAATATATACATATACATATATGTTTGTAGGATAAATTTTTACAGGGATTGTGTATAAAATTTATTAAAAATTTAGAAAAGAATGAAGCGTGGATGGATGTATCAGGCATAGCAATTGCTCACATATCCTCCACTGGCTATTGTCAACGGGTGCAACTTTCCACAACATTTCTTTGTGTCTCATGTTGTCACTTTGTGTCTCATGTTGCACCGCGCCCTTAATGCACTTGTGGGACAAGCTGCCTCACCTGGGGGGCTCCCAGGTTCCAGTTTACCTGAGTACACCGCATGATTTGCTTCAATCTGGCAGGTGGAATGGGATCCTCATGCTTCGCTTGACTGGCCCTTATTCAAGGTGGTAAAAGCATAAAACAGGGAATATAAACATTAAACAGGGAGCAGGGGGAGCACGCTACAGAAGTGCTAGTGTGCTACTTTTAGACTGTTGTCTCTCAAAAGGCAGCAAAAGTCATGCGTTCATAAAGTGGTTTGATGCAGGTTCAGGTTTTGTTAGATTGCTCCTTGTACACTTTCTGCAATATCCAAATAGTACTCATTAAAAAGGCCTTGAAACCCTGTACTTAAGATAAAGAACAGACATGTAAATACATATCATAGACCTATCAGAAGGCTCTGAAATACAGCCTGCAACTCTGTTAAAACGCTTTCCAAGATAGAAATAAGACTAGACTTTGGGCAGCTCCTGTCACTGGATTGTGACTAACTGAGGGCAATACAAAATGGCAGCACCTCTCTCACCTGTTCCTCCAGTAACATGTGCCGTACAGTGTGCGACGTTGCCGTTATATAAGCGCACAATCTGTGAATCCATAAATAGAATCAGTGATGTCACAATTGACTGATAATCTGTCAGTTAATGATAGTGTGTGTCGAAACAGTGTTGGGCACTAATAAAATATTCCATGAAATCATCAGTCAGCTGTCCATTAGTTACCATTAGTCAGCTGTGGAAAAAGCCTTGGTTTTCTTTTACAGTGGGGGCAGGCCTAACGGTGGGAATACATCTAAGGTTTGACAGAGGTCCAGCTTTGAAT
Source organism: Megalops atlanticus (assembly GCA_019176425.1). Taxonomy (NCBI): domain Eukaryota; kingdom Metazoa; phylum Chordata; class Actinopteri; order Elopiformes; family Megalopidae; genus Megalops; species Megalops atlanticus. The sequence goes on from CM032896.1 coordinate 6,497,580, forward strand.
GGGACAGTCATTAAATAAGCATCTTGAGAAAATCAAACCCACATATAGTGTTTGGTTTGATGCTTCAAAAATGCGCTAAAACATGCACTTAAAAATCTGCCTCATTTAGGACCAGTGATTATATTTGAGCTTGTTACATTCCAGCTAAACATCTTCCCTGGAGTTCATTTTGAAATGCTTAGAGATCATTTGAAATGCTTATAGAAATGCTTATTTCGCTCCACATTAAAGCTGAGCTGCAGCTACATGCTAAATGTCCATTTCAAGATGAAGTATTGGTCTTTTTCCACAGAACAGCCATGTGTACCCTTTAAGCTCTCTTCTGAAAGGATACCCTGACATGAACTGATTTCCACACCTGGAGAGGATGGGGGCCAGGCAAAACTTACATTACAACAGAAAGAATGCGTATCGGTATGTCTGACCACTACACCCACTCCTTTCTTGAGATGTTCAGTGGTTTTCCTGGCATGTGAATTTCTAGCACTAACTCACTGCCAGATAGCAAGGAGGCTCACTTTCTCACGTCACCATGACAATTCAGGTTTTTTTGGGTGTCAAAGTGGGCAGACACTTCACATTCTTGAAATCATCTTGTTGTGAAATAGCAGAGAGGGCGAAAAACACTGATGAGACCAAAGTCTCATGGTGATGCTGTGATGGTTTTATTCACGCAAACCCTTGGCAGATGAACCTAACAAAAATAATACTAAACTAACTTAATGAAAAAATTAAAAAAAATACTAGTGCAAACAAAAAGAAGACAATACAAATAATAATTGCTGGCAAAAAGAGAACCCTTCAAGTATACAGCTGCTCTCAACACCAGTGCACTCTTAGCCAGCTCTCCCCCTACTGACTGAATGTTGATTCTTATAAAGGAAGTCAGCCACTTTAGAATAAACTAAGAAGCATCAAATAAATCAATGAACTGAACAAAGGCAGTAAACCAATAGGTATTGACAACCAGGCATCTCTCTGCCATATTGAAAATGTTTCATATGTATTTTGTCTATTTCAAACACAATACAAATCAAATATAAAAGATTTAAAAGCAAACACGGGAAACTCCCCAACAGTCACAGCCCATGTTGTTCAGCCCCATTTGCTGGTGCCCTCCCAACACTACAAATCCCATCAGCCCCCAGCCCTTGGGTCCTTTGGCTGATGGAGTCTGTCCTGCTGGTGCCATTGAATGAACAGGTAAGTCATGGTAACCCAAACCACAAACATATCATTTACTTTAGCTGTTAAAGGGTCCATATTGGCAAAAAATATCCAAGTTTTAAAAATTCTTAAACATCCTGAAGCATCTTAACATGCCACCCTGCATGTTTGTTTGTAGAGTCCATGGTGTGGGTACACTTGGGAGGAGGCAAACAGAGGAGTTGGTGAAAGAGTTGTTAATAAAATGTCTTTGGGTGACTATGTATGTTTGTCCAGGATATTCTTGTTCATTTTAAAAGGGTCCATGGAACGGACATGCACTCCGTTACACATCCCTTGGAATTTCCTGGCTGCGCACCAGTTTCTTTCATGCAGTGAGAGGAGCAGCAGGGTACCTGAGCCACCATATGTGATAGGGAAAGGTATCCTGTCCCAAACCGGGAACATAGCACCCGAGGAGATGGTGTTCCTCTTTCCAAGGTGGCAGTGCCTTCCGGGACCTGAGAGACAGCCTGAGCTTCCAGTGAGAAACCTCTGAGGGATACCCCGTGCTCCAGGCTGCAGGTATTCACTCTTTCTCTTTACTCCCTCACTGAGAACTGATGCCCACTGCTTGTTTGTCCTCCCTATTCCTCTCATCTCCATCTTTTTCCTCTCATTTAATATTCTGTCTTGTCTGTTCCTTGTTGTACAGACTGCTTATACAATAATATCACAGTTGGTGGTTTGTTCATGTTTGTGATCTTTTTGTTTGGCTTCCTTCTCCGTCTTTTCTCAGATTCAACAATCAGACAGCAGTTTAGCCTTTGCATATATTTTACCCATAATCCCTTCCATATTTGGTAGCATACAAAATTTTTAATTCATATATTTAATGTATCTATTGCACCAATTTGCTAAACCATACCGCCCCATTCATGGCTTAATTTTGAGTAAAATGTCGACACTCTCAGCCTGTTAGTGGAGGGGATTACGGAGGATTGAACCAGAAAGCCAAAAAAGTGCTGTGGCAAGTGCACCACACTACAGCCACAGATACTATTCTACTACATAATACTTCTGTTCAGTCTACCTCTGACTATTACTATTACTTACTGTTTGTGTTTGTTGTATAAGAGGCTGCAGCTGTGCACACAGGTTTTAACCAGCAGAGATTTGGAAAAAAAAGATTTGAACAACAAACCTTTGACCAGAAATCACATTTTATGCTTAATTTTGGTCATTCTGATCACTGATATTAAATTCTGATTCTGATATTCTTACCTATAAGCACTTCACGCATATATCCAGTGTGTTTACATTCATATTTATACTAATTTAATGTTTTTCCCCGCTACTTATCAGTTTTCCTTTAAAGAGGGGTAGGGCCTTGACGGGGAAACGTGTCCGATTCGCGCCGTAGGGCCCCGGGCCTTCGTCCGTCCGGGAGAGCGGAGGTGCTGATGCGCGTGTACTCTGCCTGTTTCGCGCCCAGCTTTATTATTTTTTTCCACGCTCCCACCTGGGCTTGTTTGGAGTCCTGTCAGAACCCGCGGCGGTGGTGGATGCGAGCGCATCTGCAAATGCGCATGCATGTTTAATTACCCCGGGCCCTGCTCCGCTCCGCCGCCCTCCGTAGACAGCGCTTTGGCGGCGCCGCGCATCCTGCTCACCCCGAATTACTGCCCTTTTGAAGTGTGGAGAAATGATTAATATTTAAAAACGCGCAGCCCGATCCGGGCTCATTTGCAATTCAGGCCGGGAGAACGCGCCCGTAATTTATGGCTGTATTTTAATACAGGTGTCGTCATCTGAAATTCGCGGTGGCAGCAGGAGCGAATGAGGGTAGTCTAAGGCATCTGAGTGTGAAAGGGATAAAAACCTTTAAGCAAAGCGACGAACCGCCGCTTTTTGTTGGGTGCTAATTATAAGACGGATTAACGGAGGAGGATTAACAATTAGCTGCTACTGAATCTGTCAGCGTGGTGGTTATTCAAACTGAATGGATCCCGTCGCTGCAAGCAGTGAGAAGGCATGCGTTTGCCTGCAGGAACGATCAAAAGATTCCAGAAATTATGTTGAGGTGCACCTTTCTGTGGCCCTGCTGGATGTTTGGATTTCTCCTGTCGATTATGTGGGGCGGTGCATTTGAAACACAAAACACGTCACCGCGACAATAACTCTTAACTCAATATGAGCGGTAAACCCATCTCACCCCCATTGTGTTTCGAGATTGGTGTCCGACCACAGTACTTTCCGCATCTCCTGTGCTATGCAGTGGTGGGTTTGGAAATGCTGTGAAACAAAATGGATGCCCTAGCAGAAAGTGTCCCAAGAGCAACCTCTTTCGTGCCACATTATGGGTACATGGAATGTCTCTTTTGCATAGAAAAGGTCACAATGATGAATCAAATCAGCACACATTACTCATTTGATTTATAGCTCAGTGTACAATGAAGACTGTGTTTTAATCACATTTATCATTTAAAAAGACAAACGAATGGAATTGTGACACAAAGACTTGAGGTAGAATTGGCTTTGAGCTGAGACACTCTTCTTCAAAAACACATACTTACACTTATATCCAAATTTGGTCATTTCTGACTGCCAGAAGGTGCTGGGAAGGTCAGAGGAGAAGGGCAAGTTGTTTACAGTTGTAGATTTTTCATTCTGATGTTTATGTTTATTTCTACAGTGGCTGATATTGGCAACTGAGAGGGGATGAGGAAGTGAAGATTTCATTTAAAACATAAGGGAAAAAGAAGCTCTTTGCTATGAAGACTGAGACAGACGAAACACCTTTCAAACCTGCTGCTAATAAGCATAAATCACTCACAGACTTTGATTCAGCCGGGCTCAAATGTTTCAAGTGTCATATTATTCTCCTCTTGTTTCAGAAGTGTAAAATATGAAAAGGAGAGAGCGACTGACATAAAGGAATACTTTATTTATGAGTAATGAAGGATGGCATATAATCAAAGGCAAAATGCACTTTGCTGCTCAATTATCATCTCTGTGATGGCTGGCTATAGATTTTGCTCAGAAACATGACTTATGCAGTCGAATCAAAAGGACACCCACATGAAAATCCATGTTTTTGAACAGACACGGAATATTTTCTGTATTTCTTTTTTTTCCAACTTTTAATGCAATTATTTCATAAAGTAAGCAGGTGAAAACATGCTTCATGTATGTTATGACATGCAAACATTGCCCATGCAATCAGCCTTATACATAACATACCTCGTTGCCTCCTTGCTGTGAGGTGAGCTTCTCTTTCTTTCAGATGTTCTCTCCATACAGCAGGATTAGGATAGCCATATATGGTGGGGTGAGAAAGAGGGAGCACCTGCAGAGGTTAAGATGCAGATTCAGGCCAACCCTGGGAATACCAGCAGAGTTACCCTTCATAAGAGCTGTGTGAATGAGCCCAGCATGGTAAGATCAGTCTAACTCCGATAAGACAGCCATCAGTACTAAGCCAAATCAGGTCTGAGAAATCACAATCCCGCAGGAGTAATTTTACTCTTATTGTCTAGCAGGACAGTTGATAGAGTGACTCTTTGAAATAGGAATTTGGTTTTTGTGGCACTCTGTTCATTGATAAAAATGTAGCAAACTAAATCTACTCCTCTCATTGGACGTGCAAATGATAGGGAGGTCTTATGGCTGGGCTATGGTCTCTTAGGATAGAGGCATCTGTATAGACAAGCATAAATGAATTAAACTGAACTCAATATCAAATACCATATATCCCATCAATGTCTATTTCACTAATGACTTAATATGATTTTATATATATATAATGATGGATATAATGATGATGTTTATGTATGGGGTGTGTGCAATGATGTGCAGCTACTGGTCTATGGTGAGAGCTCCAGCTATGTGGTCTATGGCTTGAGCTCCAGGCTGCAGACATACCCCTCTAAGTGGACAGGACCAGGTGAGAGCAGGACTAGTGGGGGAGGGTAGAGGGAGGGGCGGGGGGAACATAGGAACCTGAATGAGGCGTAAGCTGTCCTCACAATCTATTTATTGTATTTGTTTCCCTCAGCGTCTTCCCCTGCTCGTCCATGCAGATCAAATCAATGTGACGATCAAAACTCATCACAGAAACACAAAGAGAGGGAAGACGTGTGGCACCGTCCGCGCGTCCCCATCCTTAATTGGCGCGGCTTTTGGGCTCCGACGCGGTACGCCGCGTTAAATGAGACGAGGTGGCAGGCTGCCCGCTAGCCCCGCAGCTGTGCAAAGCGCTGTGCCGGGATTGCAAAGTCAAGGTCTTCTCACCCGTTTTAATGACTCCGTGGGCGCGCGCAAGAAATTAATTTAGATTCCTACAGGGCCAACACGTACACACTCATTAATCAATAAGTGTCAGTTTCTCTCTTTGCCACGAAAAATGCGCTTTGCCGGATAATTAATTACATCCTGTCCACATCCTTCCGAAGTGCCTGGAGCTTAAAATATTTGAGATTTAGTCTTTTGAGGACAGTTCAAATGCTTCTAAAACCCCCTCGGAACAACAGGAAATTCATGCAGGCATTCAGCTTCAAACTAAGTAAGCATATTCTAATACTAATTTGAGGATTTTTTTAAATGTGTAATTTTTTTACTGTTATTATATTTGCTTTAATGGAATAGTGAAGACGGATATTGGCATATTGCTGCACTACATGCATATTACATCAAATTACTAGCATTAATTGGCAGGAAAACTGTGATCAGTCGTAAGTTGTGATCTTTCATAATCTTTATGGCTTAAGTCAAGCATCACGATTCCCTTTTCACTGGCATCTGCAATATGTGGGCATTAACAGAATACCCAGGCCCTCCTGAAGGAAGGATGTGAATTTAAATCAGCCGCTGTAGGTATTGCCGCTACAGGAGCAGGTTGGGCAGAGCCTCCTGTTGGCGCCCTGCAGGTATCCTTCAACTTAATCATCCGGCTGATCTGTCTTACGTGAAGCTGTTAGCCGTTAATGAGAGAACAGGGAAGGGGAGCGGGGACGATGTGGCGTGTCACTGACAGTCTGACATGCTCAGACCGCGCTGGTGGGAGGGTGGGGGATTGCTCGCTAATTAAAAAGGAACAAGCGTTCCGAGGGTTCGTGAAGGAATATGTATCCATTGCTGATGCAGGTAAGTGATTCAGCGGGACGACACTTTCCAGATGGACACACTTTCCACTTTACCTAGACTTTCCCTTAAGTGTAACAAAGTCCACCTAGACTAATTATTTCTCTCCAGTGTTAAAAACCATATGTCCATATGTTTTTAGTCAACTGAATACTGTACAATAAATGCTTATTGCTTGCAGGATTATTTTACTGTAAATCAATTTGGACTTTGGCTTTGGACTAGTCCGCTAGGTTGTCACAAAGACTGGAATTACACGCCCAGAGCATGTCACAAAACACTACAGGAAAAGCATGCTGGGAAGGCGTGGCCGCTGTACCAAGTCACATGACGTGCGCATGTCGTACAGTAACAGGTGCTGTGCCTTGACATCGTGGGTACTTTCTAGCCCCAGATTCTGTGATGACACTGTCATGGTTGCTTTTCAGAAGTAAAGCAGGCAGAGGTGAATAAATCAACATTAAGGTTAAGAACAGAGCAGGTCATGCTTAGTGCAGAGGGAAAGAGCTTTAAAGTCAATGCTGAGGGGGTGAGGACACCTAGCCATCTGAGCGGGTGGTTTTGAGTTTGATTCCCAGGGTGGGTGTTACTGCTGTACCTTTGACCAATGTACTTATCCTGAACTGCCCGAGCTGATTCTCTGTTGTGTAAATGGATAGAATGAAAAATGGTTAAGAGTCTCTGCTAAGCAAATCGATAATGAGAGATGAAACTGGACTTCTGCCCTTACTCCCCGGCTCTTCTGCCTCTTGTACAAACAAATGCACTACGTGACAGCCAATTTCTTTGTAATCACTGCAGCAGTTTCAACTGGCTGACTAGCTAAAATCCCTTTCAGTCCTGCCTGTTAGATATTTTGAAGTGATTACATGAGTGCACTGCAGGTCTCAGAAACACCCTGTGACCCCGTGAGTAAATTTTCTTTGATGAGGGCAAGCATGAATGTATAATCTGTGTGTCTGATTCCTGTTCGTCAGGCAGCAGAGATCTTCTCCATCCACATAAAGCCAAGAGTGTAGAGTAATTGGGGAGCACTGTATGCTGACTACTAAAATATCAAGAAAAATATGAGTAACAGCTCTGTACTTCAGCCATCCTTCATTTCTTATTCAGTCATGGTGTGGATACAGATTAGAGAGTCACCGTAAAATAAGCAGAAATTCTTATGTTTGTAGTTTGCCCTTTGCTGGGCAGTGTAGCATAATAGTAAGGAGCAGAGCTTATAACCACAAAGTTGCTGGTTCGATTCCCTGCCTGGGGCACTGCTGCTGTACCCTTGGACAAGATGCCCAATCCACAACTGCCTCAGTTAATATCCAGCTATATAAATGAATAAAATGAACGTATGTAAGTCATTCTGGATGAGAGCATCTGCTAAACAACAATAATATGTGTATATATAATGTATAGTTTTAGCTCACTCTACGGGTGCTCAGAGTGATGGATGTAGCTTGGCAGCCTCATTTTATGGAGGGCAGTGGAGAACGATACACTGTGGGGCAAAGACCCTGAGCACAGGGTCACCCAGCCGGCTCCACCCAGCAGTGATGGATGGGGGAGTTACGATCGCAGCTAACCTGGATCGCACAGCGCGTTCACCGCGGCTCCGCGGGATCATGCCTCTCGTGTCGGCAGAAGGATTACATTCCAATTACGCATCCCGTTCCTGCGAGGTAGCGCTTTACCCGGGACGAGTGCGCTCCACTCAGGAGTAAGGTGATGAATATATTAATGAACGTGGATGATACAATTTAAATGAGGGGCGTCCTGCCTCTTGTGCTGGGGGGGCCTCGCGTTCCAGAGGAATACAGCCGACACGCACCGTCATGAAAACTTAAGTAGGTAAACTCTGCTTCTGGTGGAAGATGCATGTTAAACAGCGATCTGACATGAGAATATCAGGTGAGGGTTCAGTGGTGATGGATGCAGAATCAGCCCTTTTCCATTCATACGTAATGTAAACATCTCACTCATGTCAGTGCCACCTGGACACCTGACAATGACTTCTTTCAAATTTTGGGGGGGGGTTGGGGGTAGGCCTGAATGGGGGAGGTGGGAGGGGAGGATAGGAAAGGGGGCACTCAAAAAAATATACCTAGATGAAGCATTACTGTAATATTGAATCATGTACATGCTTTAAACTCCCCCCCCCAAGAAGGCAGAAGATAAAGAAATCGTTCGGTTTCGTGAGAGTGTAGATTACGGTTTGAGATGACTCTGCCAGGCCTGGACAGATTCATCATGTTCCTGCAAAGTAATTCAAAGTCTATGCTGAGACAAGGCAGCCCAAAATCACTTTGATTTGATATCACCTGCTTCCTGAAGGTGGAGATGACTTCGCCCTGCGCAGCAGCAGAGGGTATGTTGGTACCATGTGTTGGATGAAGGATGCTTAATTAGACTTCCCTGTCCCTCTGGCCTGCCTTCTGCGAAATTGGTTTAGGCAGCACTGAGCTTCACTTTATAGGAGGAAAAAAGCCAAGCGGAAATGGTAATGAAAACTCCCACATTAATTGTTCTCGTGTTCAAAATGAAAGGTGATGGTGTGGTATCACAGTGATACCGTGGTACTGTTACACACACACACACACACACACACACACACACACACACACACACACACACACACACACACCAGTAGTATGTTTATTTGTTATTATGACATTTTACCTTGCATTTTTCTGGATCTAGAATTATATTTCAGTCACAACTCTAACCATGTCTCATGTCTCTCATGTCTCAAAACTGTGTTCTACTACCTTGTTTGGCCAGCCATTGCAACCTGGTCATGCAGTGCTTCTAATATTGTTGACTCCTAATGGTTTTTTGCTTGTGTTGTACTATACCTCACTTGCAAGTCGCTTTGGATAAAAGCATCTGCCAAATGAATAAATGTAGATGTAATGTAAATGTAACCAGAAATTCTACAAAAACAGTTATGTAAATTCACAAATACTAACACAGTTTCTTATGTGCATATGTTTGCAGTAAATGGGTCACTACAGCTTTGTCAGCTCAAATAGAAGACATTATGGTTCAAATATGATTTAGGTCAGGGCCAAAGGTTGCCTGAAGACATAGCCCAGATACAAAAGGATCTCAAAGAGGCCTTTGGTGTATGAGTGGGTTGCACTTATCTCTATGCACTGTGAGGATTCATCTTTTGGCAGTGGTGTCGTTCTCAATTATTAAAAGCTCTTGTTCCCTCCAGCCCTCAAAGTAACTTGAGCAACAAATTCACATTGAATGAGATATAAAGACCAACATTCATAAAAGCCAGAGGGAATCACAGACATATTGTGTTCTACTTTATATAGGATGAGGGAAGAGCTACATCCCACCGACATTAAGTGACCTGTGCTTAATTTTAAATGCTGTACTTGTGATAAGCTATATAAGCACAGGTTTTGAAAGCATCATCGTAAATGACTTTTTCTAATCTCAGAAAACGTGCAAAAACATGTTTATGCCATTATTTCCATCAAGAGGTCCATTTGTTTCTCTGAACTCTGTATGTATGTAAAGGTTTGGGGAGCATTTCTAATCTAACCACTACACCAGTGAGGAAACCAAGATTACCACATCTTGCTGTGAAGGCTGTGTCATTATAAAATGCTACTGAATGCAGCAAACAAGCTCAGCAGTTTACAGCACTTCTATCCTGTGTACGTGCTTTTGCTGATTTATTCACAGACAGACATAGGGGTCAGTAATTAGAGGCCCTAGACCAGTTTATTGATTAAGCTTCCCATTGGGGATCTCAGACAGCCAAATCATTATTTCACCTCCTCTGGGTTTAATTGGTTAGCCACAGTTAGTGGTTTAACTTGCTTAACTGAACCTACAGAGCAGTCATATTTACTGCCTTCTGGGGTGTGCAGTTCCTTTTTTTTCTTTGAAATGAACCCATATGGGGAGCAAAAATTCCAACAGCCGGGCAATGGCTACAAATGTAGATTGAATTTTTAATGCAGACAGATTAAGAAAGGCTGCGCTGCAGTGGTTTGAATGGAGACCGAGTTGCACTGGGCCCTTCCTACCAGCTATTTGCAAACAGCGAACAGCTGCTATTTCAAATGACAGGAGCTGCACATTGCCGCAGCAATTCTCCAGAAGAAGGACAGCTTAATGTCAACAGTATTTCCCCCATCTGTCTCCACATGATCTCCCCAACAGTCTACTGGAGACCTCTCTCTCTGGCTCTCTCCCTCTCTCTGGCTTTCTCTCTCTGGCTCTCTCCCTCTCTCTGGCTTTCTCTCTCTCTCTCTGGCTCTCTAGAGGCAAAGTGTCATTTGGAGATTATGCAAATAGATAAACTAATTACATCAAGCAGCGAAGGAGAGGAATGAAACAGTCTGCAAACGTTTGCTTGCAATAGTTTGCTTGTTTCCATGTTTGTTCTTCACAGGGTATAAAATGCAGATGTGAATCTGTGTATCTTTTCAAGTTATTCTTTCCAAGATACTTAAAAGATACCTATACCTGAAAAAAATCCTTACTAATAGCGATTTACAATTATATCCACAGTAACTCACCCTTGAAATCAATAAACAAAAAGATAAGTATTTGAGGTTACTTTCGTGTGGTTGCATTGGTATTTTTTCATATCTCTCTCTCAGTTCCTCCCCTCACACACATCCCAAACTCAATGTTTTTACTCACTGGCCCATTTACCCACAGTTTTTGGTAATAAATCTGTAGATTATCAATAACACATGATCTTAACTGTCCGTTTTAAATATTTGCATTCCAAAGGGCATCAACCACATGCTAATTAGGCTAAAAGAACCTGAGGCTCCTTTTTCATTTTCTCACACATTCCATATCATCCATGTCACCATTGGTGGGATGTTTCACCCGATGCGCAGTCAAAGACCCCTCTGTCATATCACCAGACTGCCTAAAAAGTTAGAATATCAGTTGGGATGCGTCCTCTCACAAGGGCAATGATGGAAGGTGGTGCTTCTCTCTGGAGCATATTAGCAGCTCACTGATCTCAGACCTGCTCTGACCTATTGTTCCCAGCTTCTCACTTGGCACCTGTCTTCAGGGTCCTGTCATAAAAATGATTCGAATTATGGAATTAACGAGGGCAGTCTATCTAGCTCCTCTGTGGAGGAGACTTCCAAGAATAACCATGAATAGAAAATGAGATTTTTTATTATGATTAAATTCAGACTTCCTTCTGACTTTAATCAATGAGTATCCTTAAATCTTTCTTACAAAAGAGTAATACTAAGGTTACTATTAAGTTACTTTTTGGTGTACTCACTGAGTTAACCGCCAGTATTAATTGATTGAAATGACAGTGCCTTTGTAATTTACAGTATCATATGGGTTTGGCTGAAGGCAAATCAAAATTAAATTAAATTGCAAATGAACTCCTAATGCTTGTTTTTTTTTTCTTTTTAAATAGAGTCCATATATAATACAAGACCCAAGCATTGGTCTATTCTGTTTGATAGTCAAATGTTCAAGTGATTTAAATATGTCCCAGGAAAAGAATAATGCATGGAAAGTTTCTGTCACATCTGAATACGTTACAGACATCTGAATATTTCACAGACATATTTATTATACCTCATGATCTATGCTTTTGTTTTATTTAAATGAGAGAAGTTGTCCCCAAACTTAAGAGTTCAGTACAATGAATTTCCATACAATTGAAGCATGACGGTTGCGTTTGATGTAGTTATACCAGAACTTAGGTTGCCTTGGAATCCAGGGAATCATACACAGCCACGGGCCGAGGTAGTTGACCCCCCCCCCAAAAGAACCCCAAGCCAGAGATGTGCGCGCTGCATTAATTAAGCCTATCTCCTCTGTCGGCTGAGAGAGGTGAGAGATTGCATTAACGAACATGACAAATTTTCAGATACGGGAGATTACGGAGCAGAGAAAAGAAGTGCAATATGAATTGCAAATCAAATAAAATTCAAAACTGCTTTGACACCTGGAAGAAAAACTAATCTATATGGTTAGTTATGTAATGGTATAACCTCCCCCAACAAGGTTTAACTGCAAAATCCCGGCCGCAGAAGCCAGGAACTACACCAAATTACGATGAAGGTGATGGCAAAATGACCATGGACGGGACCCAGAGAGGCCCGTGGGTGAAACAACTAGGTAGAGGATCTGGGGCCTGCACAGAGCCAGTGCAAGCATCGGAGAAAGAGCCAGACGAGAAAAGAGTCGTCGGCCTGCGTAGCGGGAGGAAAGAGGTTGTGGAATTCAGCATGGCAGGCAGGTGAGAGGACGGGGTCGCCATCGAGCCAGGTGTGGCCTGGAAGAGGGAACCCATCCACATGGCCACATGGTGCTGCCAGAGATAGAGACAGGGCAGCAGGGGAGATCGTGGGTAGAGGGGCAGGGCAGGGGGCGAGACAGAGCTGGAATCTACTGCCGGAGTCTCACTGAAATGATAGTTATCAGAAGCGTGGAGTAGCAGGTCCATCCTCGATGAAGGAGCGTTCCACAAGTGAGCAGACAGTGAAATGGGAATGCCATGCTAACACGGAAAGTAAGTGGCAAGTACTCTGTTTGTAGTCGTGGACTGGACTGGTTTGTCTAGTTTTTGTGACTTGCAAAAAGATTGTCTGTATATTTTCCTCCCGAATCCGCACTTAAGTAATTTTATATATATTTATATAGTTATAAACACGCTGCAGTTTGAATACTGATGATTGGGACTGCAGTATTATGCGTATTTGCACACATTCAAGCTACTGGCTCGTGAAATACTTATCAGAGACTAGCTTGTTTACAATGCAATACTTCCAATGCTTTCATAGCCTTATATATTTTCAAAATATAGTTTGCTATAAAAAATACACACAGTTCCTGGCTGCAAATGATTCCTCAGTTTTATTGTAATGTTAATATTTCATCACACTATAAATGTAGAGAAATCCCTGTTTATCGTTCCAATCCACAATGAGTAAAAAATAATTTTTAATTTGTTTTGGAAGTGACACCCGTGCATCTCTACCACTGATTCTTGGCTTGCATCTTCACAAAATCCCTTCCGACTCTCATCTGTCTGTGAGTCTGCTCCTTTCAATCTTCTCTCTGTAGGTATTTAACAAAGCTTCCCTTCTCCCTTCCTCCCTGCAAACTGCCAGCACAGAGAGAGGTAAAAATGCATTCAGGGGGCAGGGTGACGATGGGTCAGAGAGAATGCTTTTCCAGAGGCCACCGGCTGAAGCTGACAGGTGATGTACCAGCCACAAATCGGCTGTCTTACCTTCTCCGCCCGAGCGCCAGGCGGTGACTCGAATCGCGGTGGCACTTGGCGAAAACCCACCTGCTCACTCCTCAGCAACTGTCGTGATCGATGAAGAAGTTACTTTCAGCGTGAGATCCATACCAGCCCATTGATTTTTCACCTGGGTTAAAAATCTATGGTGGGAAACTGAAGAACATCTTCGTTAACCTCTTGTGGCAGAGTTTTGGGCTACGATAGCTGAATGCAGGCATAACACATATTGGAAAATATTTGAGAAAAAAAAAAACACAAAGAGGATTATCAGTCTGTTTGTATTATATTCACTGCTTTCTCTCACTGTGTGTGTGTGTGTGTGTGTGTGTGTGTGGGTGTGTAAGTGTGTGTGCATGGCAGGGTGTGTATAACGACATATGGCTTTATTTAAATTTGTAAATAAAAGCTTTGCTCTATATTGTTGCCTTTTTTGAGAACAATAAAAAATAGACCACACTGACCATTGTGTGGTCCAGCAGCACAGGCTGTGAGCTGACTATAGCCGGCAGGATTCATGTCAGAGCGTCCACTCCACCACCAGAGCATGATGATCTGAAGACATGACAAGCAGGCGGTGCAGAAATTGTTGTCATCCCTGATTCAAACTGTTCATTTCACTGGGTTTGACAGAAAAAGCAGATGGCTGCAAAGTGGAGGCTTTTGTGTGTAAGTGCTTGTGCATGTGCGTGTGCGTGCGTGCATGCGCGTATGTGTGTGCAAGTATATGTTCACTTGTGTACTCTGTGTGTATGCACATTTGTCTGTGTATTTGTTTGTTTGTTCATGTCTGTGTGTCTTTTCCACACACTTCTGTGTGCAGTCAAACCATTATTTCATTTCTAGGCAGATTATTCAGAAAGATTCATTTGTGGGAAACAAATCCAGATTCCTACTGCACTCAGGGTTTCATATGACTCTTTACTCAAACGCAAAATAAACCTGCAGAGCTTACCCACAGGACCCTGCTGCCGCACCTGTCTGCAGTGCCCCCTGTGGTTGGAGGTCATGGTAATCCCGAGCACTTCTGCTGCTGATCACAATGGCACTGTCAGATAAACCATGAAGCACACTTTACCCCATCAACACAATGGAGGAAAGGATACTGGGTCTGTTTAAGGGGGCCACCATGGAGGAAACATCCATGGATTATATTCCACTGCACTTACCAAACTGTGTTCCAAAGGACCCATCTTTGAAGGAACTTCCTTTTTCAAACTGATGATTCGTTTTGGCAATTTTTTCTCTCCTTTCTGCTGTTTTGTGTATGGGGCATCGGCTAGCTCCATCAGACCACCTTCACATATACCCAGAGCCAGGTCATTTGCTTTGCCTGTTTCACAGCGTAAAAGGAAGCAGCGTGTATGTTTCTCCCTTCCTTTAACTGTAAATCACAGACCGAGGTAAAAAAAAAAAAAAAAACAACAGGCGTAGATAAACCCTGCCATGGCAAATTAAAGGGGAGAACATACAGCACGGGAGTGCTGAAATGAATTGGGGGCAGCTCAGTGTCACTGGAGATATGTAGGCCAGAGTCCTGCAGGACAAGTCATACCTCGTTTCCTAGCATCTCCTTAGTAACAAGGAGTGGCAGTGGGCGCTTTGCAGTTTCACGCGTGCTGTTTATGGGGAACTCTGCTCCAACGCAGCAGTAAACTGGCCGAAATGGTGGCACAGAGGCTGGCATTGCAGAGGGCTAAGTGCTCCAAGGCCATACCCGAATGTGAGGGGCACTGTGTTGGCACCAAGGACCGTTCTGCAACACCTTAGCGTGACCGTGTGACCACGTTGCTATCTGCTAGTCGCTGGACATTATTTCACAGTGGTGCAGCCACTTGAAATGGCACCATATCCAGTGATGTGTGGATTTGTTGTGTAATTTGCCAGAGGGACAATTTGTTGATTTTTCTAATTTCAAAATGCTTCCTGAATTTCTATTTTCACAATTCCGTGGATGTGCACGTGCCTGTGCACGAGAGAGTGCACGGGACACACATTCAGTATTTCTGTATCAGCAGTTCTGTTTACATCTGCAGCATGTGTCATTAGGAAGGAGACAAAACAATGGTAATTAAAGGCAGTTTGCCTGGAGCACACACGATGACAGGCGAGCTTAGCTGATGTGAAAGAGATTAGAACCGTAACTGTAACACAGTTTGACGTGGCTCAGAATCGGCTCTCAGGCTCTGAGTCATTGGAGAGGTTAAGGGGACACATGCCGTAACAGCATCTGCTACATAGTGCCTGTTCTCCACAACAGCGGCAATAACCTTTAATGGTGCTCTCCCCTCTTTAAACAGTATGAAGCAAAAATTCCATGCTTGTCTTGCTAGTCATACACTGAAACATACCTCAGTCTTTCATCTTAGCGGATAGTCTAACAAATGTCTGTGGGAATAGACTGTATTGTCCTTGGAGAAGGGATGTGAGAGGAAGGCATGGACTCATGTGGAGATGACCGCTTTGGACATAGCCCTTTGGCCATAGCACTTTTCACATCCACTCATTTAAATAGGTAGTTTGGTTTCAAGCACCTGCATTAACATTGAATGTGTAATGGAATTTATTTGATATGTGACCATGGAGACATTCATTGCGTGGAGTATTCAGGTACAATGAAGACTCTTGTAGCGTGAATTAT
Organism: Megalops atlanticus; assembly: GCA_019176425.1. Classification (NCBI taxonomy): domain Eukaryota; kingdom Metazoa; phylum Chordata; class Actinopteri; order Elopiformes; family Megalopidae; genus Megalops; species Megalops atlanticus. The sequence continues at coordinate 6,513,764 of CM032896.1, forward strand.
AAGGAAAATACAAGGCTGCATGAGTATAATCATGTTTACAGGATGCTGCACAGCCAACTAAAGGCCCTAAAGCAGGAGGTTCCTCTTCATTCACTTTACCTTTCCAGTTAGTCACAGACAGGATTCAGCTTTTCACTTTTCCTCCTGGAGCCTAACTTCCCACTCACGAAAAATAAGTAAGACAGGTGGAGCGGGAGTCATGTTAGCACTGGGGGATTAAAAAGGCTTGATCAAGAGACTTTTTGAGGGGGAAAAAGCTGAAGCAAGGTTAAGTTCACCTGACAGGTAGGCCCCCCGCCTCTCCCTCCCTGGGTTGGACATGAGTTCGCACATGTGGAAGGGCTTGTCTGTGGCAAGGAGGGATCAGTGAGCTGGATCAGGCTGCAGCCCCACTGGGCTAATTAACCAGGAAGCACAGCTCAGCTCCGGTCCCCCTCTCCTCTGCTGTTTCACCCCCTGTATTTGGGAAAGGGCAGCTTCATGGCAGTGAAGGGATGGCAGAAGCTCTACCTCGGTGCCGCGAGGAATGAAGGATGGTATCAGGGGTGGGGGTAAGAGTAAGACATTCACGATCCAAGAGGCAAACTGGTGAAAGACAGAGAGGGAGTGTAATGGAGCAGTGTGGCGTTGCGGGTTGTGTTAGTGAAGCGTGGAGCCATGGGAAATGTCCAGTCTTCCCTGGGGGACCGGGCCTGTTGCTGCAAGGGCCTAGTTTTTTTTTGGGTTTTTTTTTTTCAACCAGCCTCAGGGTTTATGTGTCATGGACAAAGCCATCACCGCTGCCATGTCACCACATTTACACATCAAAACATCACGCTGCCAGCTTGAGAAAAGGATTCTGGGACCCCGCACAGGTTAATGAGACAGGGATTACCACCAGCATCCAGGGTTGATGGAAAATTCACAGCTCGTGTCAAGGTCTGAATTTAGCCGAATATGCTGAATAGATAACGTTGGGTTCAGATGAAGGCCAGCATTTCCTCTGATCTCCCTTCCGCTGAAGCCTTCGACCAACTAAACCATTTTCAACGTAAGCAAAAATATAGCTGGCTATAATGTGATATTATAGTTGACCAAGGTTCAGTTATTTTGTTTCATTTTTTCTTCTTTGCTTTGTGTGACGCGTAATGTAAACTGGAGGGTCAGGTTGAGTGGGATTTTTTGAGGTTTTTGGCTTGAGCAGAAGAAAAAAAAATCTCAAGCATTTTCTTTACAAACAAACACGACAACATTTACAATTAATCCTTGCCGGTGTCATACACATTACAGTTATAGAGCTACCAGTACTTACCATGATAAATGTGAGCTGTTGGAGGAAGTGCTATGAACAGCGGGGAGACAGAGGTAGACCAACAAGTCTCCGGCAAACAGAGTGCAGGTTATTTCACCCCTGTGGTGTCCCTGAAGGAGATTTGAAAGGAAAATAATGCCCTGGGCTTGCAGGTCCCCTGGAGAGCACTTGACCACCACTTTCAGTCATCCAGTCTAAACATAGCTGACAATGGATTATGACACCTAGACTTCAACTTCCGCTGTTATTATCGATCTGTCAGTCAGAGATACTTCATGTATCGGTACATGTCATGTCATCCTGTTAGTTCAGACGGCAATTATTTGAGGAAGATTGTTGTTAATACGCTGCTACATCAGTCAGTTTAGAGGAATCCTGGTAGTTTACATTCATGTGCTGTTACAGTAATGAGCATTACACCGGTAGCATGTTACCATCAGGGCTTATTATTGCCTTTATGCAGTAGGCGAGTAAAATGAGTTCAACTGCAAATATGCAGGCTGCACAGTCCAATGTATGTCCATTATGGCACTGCAATGAGCAAGAAATAAGCCTATGCATTTTGTGCATATTTTGCACTGAAGTGGTGGTGCGGTTGCTATGGTCCAAGCCACTTATTACATCGAACTGCCATGCACTTGTTCTTGCCATGTTTTTTGGCATTGTGTAACATATTTAATATCAGTCTTTTGTTAATTTCAGCACTCACCCAACTTGACATATCGTAAGAGGAAAGCAGGGAAAAAAGAACATAATGCTTGTGCAAACCGGTTTCTCAAAGGAATGTGCATTGTAGTCAGGTTCAATAGAGTCCCTCCCCTCCTGTTCCACAGACGTTAACCAGCAAAGTGCCCTGAGACAAATGCGATGTACTTGTCACCTGAAAATCACAAATTACAGCTCTCCTGGAGGACTTCCAGGGGGCAGGTACAGGAGGGCAGGGCTGGCTGGTGGCCAAATGGGGGTCAAAGGCCACACCCCCAGAGCACCACGGAAACTGGAGAGAGAGAGAGAGAGAGAGAGAGAGAGAGAGAGAGAGAAAGAGAGAGAGAGAGAGAGAGAGAGAACAAAAAACATTCTAGCTTCTCCATCATTTCTTTAAAGGTCAGTTTTTGGTTTTTTTTTTTCGTGGAGTGAAAGAGTGGAGTGGAGTATTGCAGATGTGGCTAACAGCAGGGAATTTTCCGCTGCCATGACCAGCTAAGGGAAGCTTCTTTAAAACATGTCTGCTAGTGGCTCTGGCTCAGTGACCCTGTCAGGGTCAGCCAGTCATGACGGCCTACCTGCACAGAGCCTTGGACAAGTGTCGGTGCCGGTCAGAATCCAGGGCCCTCTCTGCTCAGTTCAGTGCTGGTATCTGATGCCCTGCACTTCACTGAATGTGTCTCTCACTGGAATCATTTAAGGAGTCGGTCTTCTGTGTGGCCTTTGACATTAAATTCCCTGAAACGTTACAGTTACTGCCACAGACCTGTATGTACATTATTTTAAGAGTGATGTAGCTTATTGTTCAAATGGTTGCTACACAGAAGTTTTTTCCTTTGACATCACGCCACCTCTTCCTTCCTGGGTTTTGTATATTCACCATTTCGCAGTTTCAATCAAAATCATTTACACTGCTGTTCCACTCTTATGGAATACCTGTCATTTGTATGTAGCAATGACACTGAAAGATCCACCATTTCCATGGTATAGCAGATGACCGTGGGTGTAAATACTTACATAAGTTTTCATACCCTTAACAGGTTCAGCGTAAAATACCAAGCGACGCTAATTATACATTAATATGTTCAAATGAAAAAATGACAATTATGATGGAATCATATCCACAAACGGAAATCTCAAAGGCATTATTGAACTGAATATTTTTTAAAAATCACTGAAACCCATTTCATAAAAGCGGGTAAGCGCCTTTAACCTCCCTTTACCGACAATGAGAAGAGACAAACGGACCCTCAGCCTCACAGTTGGGGAAAAGACAAACGCCTTTAACATCCTGCTGGAAAAGTTGTGACACAGCCACTCTTCAAAGTGCATTTTCTATGGGGCGTAAGGCAGGCAGAGGCTCGGAATAACACTCAGGATGAAAGAGATCTCTACCCGCTGACGCGATAGAGACGTCCCGAGCACGGGAGAGATCAGATTGGCGCGGGCAGGACAGATGTGCAGTCTGTGATGTGTTTTCCGCACGGCCCTGGGAAGCACTCTGGAGACGCGTGCAAACATCTGGAAAGAATCGTCTGTGGGAGAGATCCAGAAACGAGAGCGATTAATAAGTGATGAGTCTTCTGCCGACGGTATGCGCGAACGCGCCGGCCTTAGCACAGTAACGCTACATTACCTGCTCGATGTTTATTCTTCGGAAAATGAGAGGAAAAACTGTTTGATTAAGGAGAAAAGGGTATCTGTTATTAGTGTAATATGAAATATGGTTATTCCTATTTTTTCAGTGCGTTTGTGGGTTTATGCATGCCGTTGATGCTCAGCGTGGTCTTAATGTAGGCAGCTACCCAATGTGGTGTCATGTTGACGCATGGTGTTTACATATACTGCTATTCAAAAGATGGATGCCAGTATCCAAATTAATTCAAATTATTCCCTGAGAAACAAGTATAAGAATATAATATGAAGAAAACCTATTATTTTAATAATAAATAAATCATTAAATAAATAAAGAAGAGACTTATTTAATTTCACAATGCACTTGCATCATTTCATTAAGACACTTGAATTTAGGGAGACAATGGCAACAATTATTTGGCAATTTATTTGACAATGGCAAGACACATCCCATTTAGAAAGTCATTGTAGTTATTTTCTGAACCATACTGAATTTCATGTTGGTGAAAAGAGTTATTATGTAACGAATAATTATGAAATTAAATAACTCTATTAGTAAACAAAATGTCATACTGAAAAGTGTCATTATGAAAAAGTTATTTCCTAATTATGGGGTAGCTTCAATCATGTATTGTTGTATGTATTTCCTGAATTCTGACAGGCTTCACACCCCATATGCAGACATACTCAACTCAAAAACTGTGGTACTCAGTAAACAAAGTATTGATGTTCTGTGATGCATATCCATTACTAGCACTGAATGTTGCAGAATCCTGTTTACCACGGTGAACAGTGTACTGTTGCAGACTTTGTAGACCACTACTTTAAATTGACAAAGTAAGATTTTACATTTAATGCAAGGCAGTTAATTAGGAGATACTCCACAAGATCAAAGGCTATAGAACTTCTGAAAGTACAAGAAATACTCAAGAAGTTAGTTCAGGGTTCACTTAATTAGGATAAAATAAAGATGTCTTCAAGGAATACTTTTTGATTGTTGCTAGACTCATTAAATATTGCACATAAACTGCTTTAAAAAATTAAGCATTTTAAATTTGATGTTTACGTGAGTTTTTAATGTTCTTTACTTAACAACTATTTTTAAAAAGAACATTGAGGTTTGTTATGTTCTGACAAACATCTGAAAGGTACTGTTTTTCATGCTGGTGTGATTATTAATTGTATACGTAGACTCAAAATGGCAAAGGCTGCCTGCCTTTCCACATTGAGATGCTGTTCTATCGCCTGCTTGGCATAATGTGTGCAAATGGATCTGGCATCTGCATTAAAGTATACGCCTGGCTGACTAAGACCTTAAGACATCGTAAAGTCTCCTGTTCGGTCATACTCAGGGCAGTGGCTGGGGAACCTCAGGAGACCTCTTTGTTATCTGTCATTAAATGTTTAAAATTTTGCATAATTGATCCTCCGCAATAAGTCATCATCAATTTCTGTCCATCTCAGCTGAAGATGGGACCCCTTTTAAAAATTCATACCGCCAGTATATGCCTTTACAATCCATTAGCTGCCTCTGGACCCGGAGTGTTGGATTGATTGACCTTGGACTTAGATCCTCATAGATTCGGCTGTTTATTTCTTTCACAGCCGCGCGGTTAGTGCTATGTTTCGGGGGCGTGCTCCCCTGATAGCCGCGCTTTGATTTCCCCCACCCACCCCCTCCAGCTCCCTTCGTCTAAATTGAACTCCTTGCTCGGAGACGATGAATAAATAAAGGCAGCTCCATAAACAGTGTTCCACTATTATTTAAGCTCTCAGCTCTTCGCACTCAAACTGCATCCCATTCCTCCCCACCATCAAATTCAAGTGTGTAAATTTTCTAAAAGGCTCTGAATGATTTATGACCAGTTCGGGGGAATGATGGAGTAATAGCCAAATAGTGAAGCTATTAGTTTTAATATTTATATTGAGTGCTCTGAAACATTAATGCGACAGGATGTAAGATCAGAGCTGCGAGACATATGGTATTTACTTCCCGACCGCTGCCACTTGGCAAAATTGTCTCCCGTAGCACCGAGATCAAATTTTCAGGAGAGGATGAGAGAGGCAACGGGAGCGGTTTGCATCCCATAATGGTAATTGGCAACTGTTTCCACATCAATTTTAATCATACCTTGAGAAAACGGCGTCGATGAAACCTTCAGGAAAAGTATATAAATGTATAAATAAAGATTATTCCTGAAAGAAAACAGGACACATGCAGCAGGTCCATTATTCAGGAGGTAATGCTCAACCTTGGGCTTCATGCATTTTATAATCGATATTAGATGCATTTACAATAGTGACATTCAATGCTATGAATATTAATACATATATGTATGGATTCAGGAGACCCTTCATATCTAGTGTGCTTCCAGTTTCAGCAGTGTACCCTCAAGAGAGTAAGCACTCTACATAGGAGATTAATTATTGCACAGTCATGCAGATATGTATTTCTGTATTTGTATTATTTGCATAAAAATACAAACAGATAGCTATTATTGCTAAGCTAGTTTTACACATGTATCACACAGTGATTTCCCTCTTGGTGACCACGAATGTCACAGTCTATTAAAAAGTGGCACGGGTGGTTGCGAGAGCAATTTTCCACTTTGTGTAGCTCTGAAGTTAAAGGCCATGTTAGTCTTGCAGGTATGTGACAGAGAAGCTATGTAGACAACTTTCCATGGGCAACATTCTTCATTTAAAGCTCTTGACTCAGTTCACCAAGACTTCCAGATGGAGAAGACATGTTTAGAGGACATTAAAAGACCATTGCTTTATTGTTCTCTGTTCCCTGAATGTTTTTTTAAAAAATGACATGACAGAATGCAACTGTAAAAGCTTTCCAAAGTGACCTCATACTGTCTGGCAGAAGGAGTAGAAAGTCTTCCCTCTGACTCTGCACACTGGTAGATCCTGGATATTGTATTGGAGCCAGGGACACACTTAACAATTTCAGCCCCAAATTAGCCGTCTATGTTCTGTCTACTTTTTTTTCAAGTTTGCATGGACATGCTGAAACTGTAATGTGTTGAGTTATGTGGTGTGGTAGGTGCTCACAAGGTAGATGCTGTACTGGCCTCTGAGTGTGATGTATAGTGAGGTGATTGGGACTCTGGAACCTTACGATGAAAGCTTAAGTAAGTTTAAGTTTAAGGTTTAAGTATTCTGCACCTGACAATGTTGAAGCCTTCTATTCTCCAAGACATCTCCAGATCCCAAGGATTGCTTTCGTGTGGTGAGAATATAGCAATACCACAAAGACATTGGTTGAAATTCTGGAGAGACTGCATGTTGCTCATCAAGGCATTGTCAAGTGCCGTGAGCATGCCAAAATAAGTGATTGATTGCCTGGCATAGGAAAAGATATCCAGGGCTGTACAAGCAGGCAAACATATCCTGGAGCAGACAGACGCATGTCAGGTTTTTCTGAGCTACAGAGCTGCACCGTTACAAGCTACAGGTGCAAGCCCAGAACATCTGAAGCCTGAAAGACAGCCCAGGAAAACAGTTCCTACTGTGGAGAGAAACTTGGTTCCAAACTGGCCAGACTTCCACCAAGTCCTGAAGGTTGATGAAGCAAAGGACAGCTATAAAGGTCTCTTCAAAAGAGACAGAGTGCCAGGGGTTTAACAATACATAAACCAGGTGGCAAGGCTACAATGACACTGGACAAGGAATAAGGTTGGATGACAACTGCCCCATGACCCCAGCAAAACAGCACTCCCAAATCCTACCAGATCTAGATGGATCTTTACGGGCATAGACACCACCTGCATCTTGTGAAGCAAATTACCTCTCTGCAGGAGTCAAGAATGGTTTGTGTTGTGTTGTAATGTATTGCTTATTTATTGCTAAAAACATGCTACATCCATACAAATTGAATACATAGTGTAGGACATTGCAAAAGCAGAGTCTTTATTAAACTGATAAAACAAGTGGCATTGTAAGAGGTTCTCATCCCTGCCAGCCCTTTTGAAAAACGTTTAAGAAACTGTGATGCTGTTGTTCAAACAGCATCACTGCGGGGCTGCAGCCAGCTGCTTTGAATGCATTATCAGCCATCCACCTTCATTAATGAATCGGTCGTCTGGAGCTTGGCTGAAGAGACAGGCGGTGCTGAATTCAAGTGAGCGAGGAGAGAGAGAGAGAAGGAGTCATCCGTCACTGGCCAAAAGGCCCCCCCCCCCCTCACCCCACCCCACCCCACCCCACCACCACTAAGATCAGAGATCACCTGTCTGTGCCGCGCACCAGCGACATCACAATGGCTGTGAGGTCGTGTCTCCCGTTCCGTGAAAGGCGATAGGAGGAGAGTGCTGCTGGGATTCGTCAGGGCAATCGAGAGAAGGCCGTGTGACAATCCCAGCACTTTCCCGGCTCTCTCTTTGCCCCTTTCTCCTGCCTAACTGCAACCGAGACATCGAGGTCGAACATCACCACACGTCCTTGCTCTGCCTTGCAGAATAAATCTGTCTCCCTCGGACGGATTAAAATTTAACAAGATCTATAATAATTTAATGGCCTCTGTGGCTCAGAACAGACCCTGAGCTGAGTCTGAATATCAACACGGGAGGGATAGGCTGTTATTATGTGTCTGTGTCTGTGGAGGGTGACATCAACCTCTGAAAGAAAAAAAATCCGATCGGTGCAGTAAGACACAGAGAAGAGCTCCCATTCACGGTTCTTTGAGGGAACAGATGATTGCAAAGCTAATAATATGATTTCACCTTTATTGGATTAAAGCAGCATGTGGGCACTTGCAAAAGCAGTCCCATCCACAAACAAACACATGTTCAAGCAAATGTTCCAAGAGAGAAACACACACTCATGCAACCCATTCATATAAGGCCTAATACTGGCAAGCACATAAACCCATGTAAACACATATGTGCATTCATGTACATTGTCAGTCATGGTTGAAAATGAAAACACTCCACACCTTTGTGCCTTGCTCCCCTACCTGTCAGGATGCTGAAATCTATGCATAAATGAGGTATCAGGAGCATGGTTAACATATTGTCATCTTTCCAAAAAAAAAAATCATCACGTCACACTGGTTTGAGTAGGCTAATATGTGTAGCTTAGATAACTGAAGGAGTTTAAGCCTGTTCCAGCTTATTCTGAACTGACACAAACCTTAATTTGGTACATTTGGAGGGACTTATTTATTAATGAATAAGACACTGAACAGCATCTATAAACAGAATGAGAAGTGGAAACACAGGTAGAAACTCATTTTAAACAGATGATATCATGCTGACATGGATAAATTGATGGGATTTATAGTTCTATCTGGATATCTTGAATAGTGAAATCAGAGATCTAGGGATCCTTCAAACTCCACCCAATGGTGCATTCACCCCAAATTCTAAGCCACTGACCAGTGGAATAACCTGTCCTCATTGTTGGGCTTACTTACATGCTTATGTTTTTAAATGAGTAAATAAAACATTTGAGAAGAGGACCAGCAGAGAGAACGCAGCATGTGTTACAGTATTAATGCAGCTTGCCAACTGCAATCCCAGAACCCCCTGCGTCCGCCCCCGGGATGCACTGGGCACATGACAGGGGGTCCATAAGGCCTCGTTAAAATCAAGGAGATCACACATGAAACCCGAGAGGGGAATATTTTAACTCACCCTTTGTACTGCAATACATGCGCAACTGGTCAACGCATTAAAAAGCTAACATTCACAACCCGTTGCTTTCTGTGTACTCCGGTTTTAAATTATGGGTGGAGGTGTCCCCTCAAGCTTAAAACCCTTTTAAAGGGATTTTATGTGCTGTTTAAATCTGCAATGACATGGATTTCATATGCCAAGAGCTGTGATATCATGGCAGGGATGCCTGTAGCTCCACTGCAGTTAATATAAGCAGATTTTACTGCTTATATTATCACATTGCTAAGTTAACATGATTTGGAAGGGAAAAGCACTTCCCTGAGTTCAGTAAGATTTTATCCAGTGGAATTAATATGTTTTGTTTGTTTCTTTCTTTCTTTTTATGAAATAAAATTCCTGATTTGAATGTTGATTGGAAAGTTCCTCAGCTAACTCTGTCTAATGCACGTATTTGCCTTTTTTGAGCACGTATGTTCCTCTGCCAGCTGTTCACTTAAGCTGTTGAGGAAAGGCTTATTGTGTCTGTGTTTGTGTTTATGATTACAATGTATTTTACTATTTGCAGGATTTGTCCCTAAATAAGTGGGAGAGAATGCAGTTAGGTTCATTCCGTAAGTTATTCTGTTCCCTCTAGCTGTCTGTGTGATTGTTGCTTTTTAACATCTTCACTTCATGTTTGCATCGGTCTGTGGCCCCCTCTCCAGTCATATCTGCACACTTTAAGCTCTTTTAAAAAAGCTGTAGACTTGCTACTGTATGTGGCCTGTTTCTTCAGCTGTGCTTCTGGCGTGAGTCAAGTTTTGAAAGCACTTCAGTTGGGGGTTTCTTGAAAGAAACAGCACGACCCAGAATCTAAAAATCTTCATCAGTCCTGCCGATTCTTTGTGAAAAGACCTCATTTGGGAACTGCAACAGAAGAGGTGCAAAATAATACCCATGAATCCATTAAAAAGGAACAGTGCATTTATCTGAATTATTGAAAAACCATTTGTATGTCAGCACAACCATTTTCAGAGTTCCTTTTGAAACATTTCTTGGTGTAGAATAACAGGTAACAGTAACGGGTAATATATTTCTATCATTTATAAAGTGTTACTGTCATCCTGGCTTTATATTTTTCTTTGGTCACACACACACACACTTGGACAGAGCATCATGTTATAAACAGGAACAGACCAGCTTTTGTTCAGGCAGATCAACCTCTACATGCAGGACATGTCTGCACAACCTGGAGAGGGTGACTGTTCTTCATCAGTTGACATGTCAAACACGGGGACAAGATAATTAGATGCATCGTTTAGTGCTCAGACCTCATGTGTCCCAGTCTCCTTTCAGTCGGTTGACAGGACACCTGGCCACGTTTGAGCAGGAGACGAGGAGTCACCCGCAATGACGAGACCTTACAGACCATAGTGGCTTGGCTTCAGGGTTTGTGTCTTATTAATGGCATTATCTGCATACAGATGACAGCATATTATTTTGCCTGGCTTGCAGGAGACCTTTATAGCTGTCATCCTTACCTGTGGAGAGTTGGCATTCATTTTCATTGGTGATAAAGAGGTAACATCACTAATGTCTACTTCACCCAGTGTGGCAACAGTATAGCATGTAGGTGAACAGTTATATAGCTATGGAACATTCCATGACATGTCTGGTAGCACGAAAGGGATTTTTGTGCAAGAATTTGGGAGATACACCAGGTGGGCTTGAAAACGCTGCACTGTGCCGCTGTTAACTAAACCTCATTTCACAGTTGATTACATGATCAACAGTTGTTGTCCTTGTTTCATCTGCTTCATAACTTTTTCTCCTCTGATGGCCTTAACCAGGTCTCTCACCTAGCATTCATGCACCCTTACCCCTGCCTGTACCTCTCAAAGCTGGTTCTCCTATTCCCCTGCTTCCATTTTCCTTGACATAGGTGACCAAGTCGTTGTGTCCTTCTTCATGTGACTTCAGACTCTCAACTTCAGACTCTTAGACTATTGAATCAAAAGTTTTGTCTTACATTATCACACACAGCGAATGAGCCAACACCGCTGCAACAGAGTTCCTTCAGTTGTGGAAAAAGCTTGAGCATACTGTGAGAAAAAAGACTCTCAGGTTAAATTTATTCTCCCATACTGCATTTGTGTTAAATGTTTGGCAAAGAATGTTTTGAGCGAGATTATTGTGTGAGGACTGACAGGCATTGTGTGCAGAGAATTAGAAATCATTAAAAGTTCAATGCAGTGAATGCACTGAGATTGTGATCAATGGATCCCCGAACTTGCAGTCTTAGACCACAGTTGCTAACTAATAAATCTGAAACAATTGAGAAAAACTGTAATTTGTTGTGATTTGTTTTGATTGAGCAATATGGCGCTACATGAGGGTGTTTGGCAGATGTACAGTACCTCATATATAATGCATGCTTACACGTCCTGTTCTGCACATAATACAGATGTTCTTTCATCTGTGGATCCCTGTTCCGCAAACACACTCAAAATGCGGTGCCAGAAAATCGTGCCTGTTATCACCAAGACTTACTTGAAACAAACAACAAAAGGCTAATGGTCTCATCTAAACAAGCACTACAGGACTCAAGTCGGAATGGGGTTATGCTAATATGACTCCCAACAGCTTGTAAATCCCTGCTGTTTGGACAAATAAAATAACATTCAGGGCTTTGCCAATTAAGACGATGACCAAGATTCAGTATGGTGGGTGAATTTATGTAGCTGTATCACCTGTATTAGTCTGGTCCAATGAACAGCCCTCAGGAAAAGCATATGTGGTCCAGAAACTTTGGCAAACACTAAGGATGTTGGAGAAAGGGATTCTGGGATATGTTAAAACCCTGCTATCAGAGGAAAGCCTTGCTGAAGTATCTTATCATAGCAGAAATGTTTACCATGCTAAACAATTGTTCGTGCAATAGTTCCATGATTCCTCTCAGCATTAATCAAAGGCAACACATCTGATGATGTAATACCATGCAGACTGTACCAAACTGACCATCCTTTGGGTATGTTTCCCGTTCATATCAGCTTAGAGGCTTTTCTGAGGTCTGAGAGGCCACTCTTCGTTATGGGGTTCAGTTAAGTGAAAAAAAAAGTTCCATCTCACCTCAGTCCCAGAAGATGAGTTCAGAGGATTTGCATTTCTCTTCATATTAAAAATATTGATTTAATCAAACGGCTTTGCTCTAGCCCCAGGACTAGAGAGAGGAAAATCCCATTGGCTTTCAGCAGATTCAGACTCAGGTGTGTTTCAGAGCTTACTTCGCAACAGCAGTTTCCTAGAGACTCTTTTCATGGGATGATGTGAACAGAACAGTATCTGAGAACTTCAGGGATTTTACAATTTTGAAACTATTTTATCTATTTGAAAAGTTTGATTTGAGCATTCATTTAGTGCCAGCTGAAGAAGAATCGGGTATTTGATAAATGAATTACATTCAGTGTTCCTTTGTTTTTGTGTTTTGTTACGTATGAGATTAAATCTAATTGCAGACCACTCTGTAATGAATTGCTCTAATTTCATTTTCTGCTCATCAGCAGAATGAAAAAATAGCAGTTCCTTAATTTCATAATTCATGGCAAAGCACAATGCCACATTGTTTCAGAGATTTTTGAGTTATTCACCTTTTTAAATTTAGATTTTCTTTAATGGCAGCAGAAAATAAAGATGAGCCTGGTTGAAACTGTGCTCACTAAAAAACAGATATGGTAGAAAAGGTTATGATAAATTAGACACAGGCATGGTAAAGTACAAAAGGACATGGTAAACTAGAAATGCACATTGTAAAGTAGAAAAGGACGTGGTAAAGCAGAGAAAGACAGAGTGAGGTACAAAAGGAAACAATAAAGTAAGAAAGGACATGATAAAGTTGCCTCAGTGCTCAGCCTGCTTTCAGAATCCAGTGTGACCATTCACCTTTTCCCCTCACTGCTCTACTTTAAGGGCATCTGGGGTCTATTAGTCTCTGATCATGCTGTAATCATGAAAGCCATTAATGTAAGACATTAGAACTATACATTTAAAAAGACAATCTCAGTCTAAAAAGAGACATCTGCATCTGAAAATGAAAGCCAGGGAAAGCACACACCAAGCACACCATCCTGGCGAGGATGTTCAATATGTGCTTGATAAGTGCTAGGTAACGCTTGAGTTTCTTTCCAGAGAACCACTCTGGGTGCCCTTTAAGGCTTCCTTGAATGTGTCTGAAGAAGGCGTTTAATCCGAGATGTACTTCCTGTCACTTATCTATGCTGTTTGTTCTCGGTGGCTGGTGGATGTGCTGCTGCAGTTTGGGAGATGTCACTTACCTGAGATCTGTCCTCGGGCACACGTTTCCCCGACAACGGGAATCTTTCGCAAAAGGTGACAGCGAAACATCGCTTTTCTGCGAAGCTCACTTTCCCTTTGCCTTTTTTCGGATAACGAGGTCTGTGCAAAAACCGCTCTGATTAATATTTTCCTTTGATATTTCCACCCAAGGATTCTATTACGTGACAGTTTTTCGGGGGGGAAGAAAGCTGCCAAACACAGGCATGCCAGACAGGCAGCAGTGGAAACGAGAAAAGATTCCACCTGTATGCTGTCCAAAAGAATGGAGAGGATGTTTACTCAACCACTTTTGTCTTGTCTTTTGTCTTCTGGTTGTTTGACATGACGTTCACACAATGATGCATGAGGCATTCAGCATTCTGGAGTAAAAATATTACATATCATTTCGTGCATGCAGCATATATTACAAAAAAAAAGAAAAGAAATTTTCAACATTTTGCCCTTTGAAGTCTGCACGCACGCATCATAATGACAATATCCATCCTTTTTTTTAGTTCAGTAGAGAAATACCAAAAACGCAGCCAGAATTTTACAGTATACCATTCATACCAAAAAAATGCACATATTTAACACTCTGCATTTATTTTGATGTAATTGTCCAGGCAGGCCTCAACAGAAGCCGCACAATATAAATGAATAATAAATCAAAAGAACCTGCTAATAGCCAACCCTTTACTCTGGAGATTTTGTATTCTCTCTTGTGTCTGCCACAAAAGGGGGCATTTCCATTTCCCCAGCCAGGCAAGGAGTTCCTCTCCAACGAGGGCTAATTTAACCCCCCCAGCTTAGATTTCAGTGCCATAACAGTGGCCTGGCCCTCTGCCAAGCCCATTATCAGAGGAGCCGCCACCTAATCTACAGGAGCGCCTTTTCATCAATATATTATTAACAAGAGGGTGACAGCGCAGCACTGGGGGGGGACAGTCTTCCGCTGGGGATCCCGTTAACAAGAGGGCGGGGCTTGGAGACCAGGGCAGAGCACGGGGGTGTGTTAGATGGGGGGGATAGGGTAGGTGGGGGGGATTGGTAATCTGCATGCGTGACTCTCTGCCGAAAGGCAGAGAGGAAGGAAAAAAAAAGATGATTGCCCCAGCCTCTGCAGCATGGTTAACTGGAGCATTCTTCACAATTAACCTAATTGCATAATTGATGTGTCAACACAAGGAAGCGGAACAGGGCGGGCTGTCCGTCATAGAAAGGGCCCGCCCTCCTCTTTATCCCGACTTGGCCTTTGCCATTACGTCCAGTCATAAAGAGTCCTGCTGTGTTATGCTGTACCCTCTCGATGCTGTGAGTGGAATTCTCTTGTGCGCTCTCTCTGTGAGGAAGGAACAACACTCGGTGTTGGTTTGCCGTTTCACAGTATATCACAGGCCGCAAAACGTTTAAAGTCATATTCTCCTGCAGCATATCTAGGCCCTGAAATTATGCCAACCCAGAGATCAGCAATTTCAGCTATTGCCCTCAGTTTAAGCCATCCTTCATATGTCCAATCATCGTATTTATAGGTGGTGACGCAATACATATATGTTGGAGAAGTCTTTCCCTCTTGCCCCTAAGATATGTTACATGAATGTGATTTTAATAGGTGTATGCATAATTTCCATTTACACATACTTCCAGGATTTGATCTCAACTGCCTTTCACTGTGCAGATGCTGAGGGATCTTTTAATTCATCAAACCTTTTTTTTCCCTTTTGGACCTTTGAGGAAGCAGATCTGAAGAGACAGTGATCATCCAAGGGTTCTCCCATGGTTTCAGCTCAATCCCTCTAAAGGTGTATGTGTTGAGGTTTCCTGGGTTTTTTTATTTTACTTATTAATTAAGACCTTAATCCTTTGATTTATGCTTTTCAAGTAGGTATCCCAATTATGTTTAATAATTCAGCAGCCTTTATACAATCAGTACAAGTGACCTAGAAAAACTGGCTAGAATCGAGTTAATTGTATTGAAGATTTCTTTTGCTTGCAGCGGTATAGTTCTGTTGTTAAGGGGGCAAACACTGTTTTTGAGATGTCAATGCTGTGCTTGTGCCTCTACCTTAATACTCTTTTTTGTATTGACAAAATTGTGGGGGAAAAGGCATTCTAAGTCAATTTAATAGCTGTTTTTGAAAGCACTCTAAATACAGTGCTTGATTTCGTCTTTTCTCTGCTACTCCAGTTTATGCTTTTTGTTAACCGTGATTTACTGGTTATACCAAGTACCAGACAGGAAAAATGTATTTCATACATAGTTTTCAGATGGGTGAAATACATTTTAAAGTGTATTTGATATGTTTTCCTGTTTCTGTTTTTACTAGAAATTTACTGAAGACGTTTCTGTTGTCTCTGTCGTGTTACGTTCTTCGTTCTGACTGAGGGTCCACTTTCACAGCTGTTCACCTGTTTGGTCACTGAAAAGATCTGATTGTTTATTCTTTATTCTTATTTCTGATTCTTCCATCCAGACTTGCTGCCATCTCCACAGTAGCCAGTGAGAAGCCTTATCTTTGGGTCAGCACATGCACCATCCTACAGCCAGTTACAGAGTCACAGATGGAATGGTTACAGTAGACTCTGTCCGCTGGGTAAAAGAGACCCACCAAAACCAGAGTGAAAAATGATGTTGATGTGCTCTGTGCGCTGAATGAACCTGTATTTCATTGTTGCATTGACCTTCTCCACAGCAGGTGCACAGAATTGTAATAAGGATGCTCTATACCAACACGTGATGCTTATTGTCTGCATCCCATGTATATAAAGTACTGGATATGGGTTCATAGTATTTGCCTGCCCAGCCCCTGGTGCACAGAGCATTTTTGTGCATGTGTATGAGACTGGGTGCAATTCAGGTTGACTTCCTATTAAGAAGCCCATATTTGGACAGCGTCTGTCTTGGCTTTGACAGTTCACTGGGTGCTGAGTTTGTGCTCAGAGAAACTAGTCAAGATAATGGGAGATGTCAAAGCAAATTTATGACACGTCGCACATTGCATGGTCTAGACGCTGTTTCCAAGGCCATGGTACATACTGTCAGAGTTGATCTCAATGCAGTGTAAGGCTGCTTAGCACACAACCAAATAGGCAAACAACGGGGACTATATTTTAAAACTCTTGTGAAATATTTGGCCAGGCATTGACCCCAGGGTCAGGTTTAGTCACCTTACCTCCAGAAGCCACCAAACTGGTGAAGGGTAAAGGCGTTCTTATTTGCATTTGTCACGCAATGTGCAGTAGTGTTGTGTACAGTGGAGGAACGCTGATTTTTCCACTCGTATGCCTTCATGTAGATGGGCTCAACCTTTAGCTCTTTCAAATTCCCACTGGCCATGCCCGGTCCCACGACTCAGTTTGCCTCCTTTACATTGTGACCTGACAGAGCAGATCTTACACAATGCCAACAACTGTTCTTGACACTGTGGATTATTCATTCATGATATGTAAATGTAAAGAAAGAAAGATCAACTCGTCCATGCATTATATATGAACTTCTGTCCTTATTATGTTTGAATGAGACATGCTTGGACAGCTAATCACAAAGCCTGCCTTTTTACATACCATAAAATATAGTTTTGTTATCTATTCCAATGCCTTTTACACCAAATGTTAATACCTCCATTTCACTTAATTCAAGGGCCTCTATGGTATGGCTATGTTAGCAGTGTAATAGTACATTATTCTTCACAATTTTCATGATATCGTCTGTTTTTTTGAGCATCTAATTTGAGCTGCGTGTTTTGGAAGATTTCTCAGTCTTTGCCCACCATTTCCAAAAACAGCTGTCGTGGCTGGCATCACCTGGAGGAGTACACACACGTGCATGCACACACACACATGCACACACACGCATGCACACACTCACCCATGCCTGTCACTGAGGGCACAAGCAAAGAAAAGCAGCAATGCCAGCGAAACTGACAGCACCCTTGACCCCCACACTGCAGGAGAATGGAAGTTCTCCACAGAAAACTTCCCTTTTTAATTAGCTGGGCCCGGAGGAACGGCAGGGAGGGACGTGGGAGGGCTGATTCCGATGACACGGTCTCGCTCTTGTCCTTTCGCGGAATTAAAGAAGCGCGCCCGAGATCGGCTGACATATTGAAACATCCGCCGGAATTTTTCCGGCTATATTAAAAAAGGATCGGATTCGGCCGGCGAGGCATGACAGACGGAGGAGAAGCGCAGCGGCTTAATATCACAAATCACTCTGAGGGAGTGACCCCTAGTGCGCAGGTCTGATTAGTGCCTCCTCATTAAGAACTACCCCACCGCACACACACACCCTCCCCCACTCCTCTCCTCCCCTGTTTGGGTACAGCCCTGAGTTCAGCCAGAGATTCAATATTTACTCTGCGCCGATGTGTTTGCACAGTGGTATTCCCGGAGAATTACGAAACAAGCTGGAACAAATTAATATTCAGTCCGCGGAAAAAAATCTCAATACTGGCGTGCAGGTGCGAAGCCTTTAATTAATATTTCTGCCACGGAGTGAACGGGCTCTCGTTATTCTGATGCATCTGAATGTCATACCCATGGAGGATGAAGCAGTAGCAGCATGTTGTGCAGACAGCCAGGGGGGTGAGGTTGCCCCCCTCTCTGGGTATTCTGGAGGAACAGAGGAACCCTTGGCTGAAATGTCACACAGCTGTAAACGCGATGCTTTCATTTACATTTATTTCTTCATATTTGTTTCCTTTACACTCCGAGGCAGAGGAATTTTTTGCAGAGAGTCTGAAAGCATAACAAATTAGTGCCTTTTAATATTGCCTGAAGAGGCTCCTCTCATCTGGTTCAGAGGTCAGGGAGTCAGAGAACTGCGGTTGTGCTGTGGGTTTGACGGCGCGCTGTGATTGGGCAGGGAAAGTCCCCTGGTGGGGGGAGTGGCTTGGGAACCTTTCCCTTGAAATCAGAGCCATGCCACCACTTTCAGAACACTCCCTTGCGGTGAGAGTGATCTGTGTTTGTGCCCCTGCCAAGCAGCCACGTCTCTGTCCCCTGAGCCGTTCGCGATCCACACGCCCCTCACGGAGTCGAGGGGAGGCCTGCACGACTCTCATTGCATTGGCGGCCCGCTCGATTCTGGCCACGCCCCTCACGTGTCGCACGCTGACACATCGCCCAGGGTTTCGCTGCCATGTTGGCACAGAGGATCAGCGTCCGATTGTGCAGCCCCGGGGGGTGTCTGTGATCGTGCGCCTCAGCCTCATTTGGACAGATAAACATTATCCTGCAGGTGCGGAAAAAAAATCCCTCATTGTAATCCCTTTATTGCAGATTTAATACTGTAATAACTACTTGTTCATGAATCAAAACACTTGATTCTTGTCCATAATTATATTTTGTGCATATATGCAGAAGACACTCTTGTCCAGGGTGACAGGCTTGTAGTTTGTATATTATCTTTTTACACAGTTGTTTTTTTTCATGGAAGCAATTCAGAATAAGGACCTTTAAGTGTTCATCAGCAAAACATCACGGCGGATTTGACCCTGCAACCTTCTGGTGAGAACCCCCATGGCCTACACAGTGCTTGTTGGTTAAATATATATTCTTTTTTCCTCTACACCTCTGCAGGATATCATCCTTCTGCTTCTTCTGTACATCTGTTTTCTCCTTCCCGCCGATGAAATCATCAAGCTCACACATCTATTGTGCGTCCTCATTTGCTGAAGGTTATTTTCATGAAATAATAACTGACCATACGTTCAGAATTGAAAAATAAAAATGCCAAGGAACAGGTTTGCCTCCGACAGCCATGAATTGTTCAAAGGCTTGCCTTTGAATTCAGTATTACTGCTGGAGCAGCTGCTAAAATAATCTGCTTGTTCACAGGCATCAATAGATACTAGCCGCTGTGCAGACCCACTGACCTTTATATCATCCGGAAGGGCTTACAGTAGATAACAGTGATAACATTGTCGCATCCATGCATGTAAACTTCATTAGATCTGTGCGGTGGCTTCCTTTAAAGTGATGCCCATGAACAAGCATAGAGGTATACAAGCATTGAATAATGCCAGTGTTGTGTTTGGTTATCAGAATCAGAATTGTTTTGTAATTCTTCAGCTTGTTTCGTAATTCTTTACTGACCAAGCATGCTTTTACACATGCTTTTACATTTGACTCTGGTTCCCGTGTCTGTCGTAGGGCTTTCATGTAAGGTCACAACGTGACAACAACAAATACCAAACAACAGTGGTGATATGACAAACAGCAACAGGAGTGCAGGACACATACATGAAATAAGGATGGAATGAATAAGGTATATGAGCAGCTACTGCACAGTAAACACGAGTTAAAGATCAATGTTTGCCTATTTGAGGATTTTGTCCGATGTGGAAACAATAAGTAAAGAGGCCTGAGCCTGAACTGTCTCAGACTAGGACTTTGTACTTTGAAACTGTGAGGATGTTATTTATTTTTAAATGAATGTAATGTAGTTAAACCCAGAGCTGGAGCTCTTACCCTCGCAAAAGTAGCCCCCATGGACGGTGGCTGTTTATGGAAGTGTATTTTTCAGGTTCCGGTTTCTCTGCCAATTCCAGGTCCTTTGAATGGAACCCTCTTCCCCCTCCTGTTGCCACAATAGCTACAATTGCTCTAATTCTGAAACCAAAGCCGGGATGACAGCTTTTGAAGATGACAGGAGAGCAGGGGAGTCACGTGCAACTCCCGCACAGGTATTTGACAGCGCTGAATCTCCAGGCACTCCTATAGGATCGCTGACAGCTTGCGTGCCACCCCGCGCTCGGAACGATAGAAAAGGAGCAGTAATGAGAGCACGTTCCGATGGCAAGGAAAAAGCAACGACTTAAAGCCGTGTCTGAACGGGAGGTGAGAAGGGACGCCAGGGCCCCAAATGTTTCCTGTCAGAGAGAATGTCAGTAAGCCAACCCTACCTGTACCCTGGAGGCCAACTCTTGCGCTCTTGGACAGGTATGGCCTCACCTGGATGTCCCCTGTATGTTTTATTGGCAGACCCAGCATGAACCAAGCATGAAACTTTGGCCCTATAAACTATATGGTGCTGACATGGTTACATACAAGCTTTACAATTATGACAGAAAGCACGGGTAGCTGTGTACTCATACAATGCACCACTACATATAGTACTAAAAATCTTGAAAAGCAAACACTGCGTTCCTGCCACATTTTGTGTGGTGTCATTTTCTTTGGGCTAGGTAGGTGAGCCTTATCGGCCAGTCTCAGCCTTGTAACTGCAGGGCTGGACTCCATCTGTGTGGGGGTGTCTATATTTCAGGTCAACTCTGGTTGTTGTTTGCTGTTGTAGCATGACAACAGCAACATTAGCTGCTTGGTCATTTAGAATTTGAATCTGTTGCTGCTCCCAGGTTGTAAATGGTATCCCAGCCTGAGGGTCACTATATTAATTAATAAGGTGAACTCAACCAGCAAGCGGGCATGCTATATTCTAAGCTTAAGAGAATCCCCCCACACATATTTCAGATTTCAGGCTTAAATCTAAGGAAAAATTCCCATGCAATCTTAACCTGCCAGTCTAGCCATTTAAGCCAATGGCAAGAATGTGTTGCAGCCAAATTTAAATTTATAGGCATCGACTGAATTTTTGAGAAGCGAAGAATAAGAAGCAACTTAGTGTCTGACACATATCTTGTTTGTTTATCTTACCTCTCCTGTCTCAAACACACACACACACATACCCAGCTCAATACTCCCGGTGTGATGGAAAGCAAATTGCACTGAAATGAACATTCTTCAGTTTCACTGATTTCAAATTGGCAGCTTTCATCTCCGGGATGCAGGAGTCTGTATTGTTTTAAAAGTGAAGTGAACCGAAATAGAAGGCCAATTCATTCTTTGTGTCAGTTGTTCTTTCGGTGCCAATATATACAGGACCCTGGGATAAAGGGGAGGTTATTATTTTTCCAACATAATGGTGTCAGAGATGACAGCAAGAGGTAGAGCACATACGAGAATGTAACGCTTGTACAGTATTATTGCAATAGCTGATGAATTATTAATGTTCACTTGATGGAGGGAGGTGGACAGACCCGGGAGAGATATTTCCAGCTAATGAACAGCCCTTCTCTCTGTAGCAAAACAAGGCCAGCAGCTGTTTCATTGTAAGGTGTGAGTTTGTAGGCCCTTGTGTATAAGATACCCTATTTAATCTACAAATAATCTGCACCTGCCTTAATTAACACTATTCAAAGAGCATTACTGTGTCAGATAGTGGTCACGCCTGTTTGCATTCTAGCTGAATAAATAAATACATTATGTGCTTGGTGGATGCTTGGTTTATTCAACACCCCCTGAAATCAAATTTACCTTTGCAAGTATTTCCCCAGACTATGCATGAGGTTTGCAGACTCTTTGACTTGCTCACCTGTATAGCCCTCTCAGCAAACAAGGTCACAAATGAATGAATCTCTCTCAGTAATGGTTCTGGAACAATAATGAACTGGAACTTCATTTTAGAATGTCTGTTTTTGTAAAAGTAGTAAATATTTTTTTAATGGTCATTATAAATGGAGTCAGATACATCTAATTGCAAAGGAAAAAATTTAGACTTTTCTCCAGTGTTCATTTACACAGAATAACCCCTCAATTAAGAGACAAACTTTCAGAGAAGAAGAGCAAAACACTGGGTTCTGTCTGTTTCTCTGACTGAAATACAAAAACATGTCCAGATACTCATGACTTCCCCCCTCCATCCCGCATTGTACACAAACAGTCATTCTCATTGTAGCCCCCATGGCCCTTAAAACACACAGGACAGGAGAGAGCTTCTACTAGTGTAGTGTACCCTGTGTCAGTCATGGACTATAGTAAAGATCACAGCATCGTGAGACAGTATGAAATTCACACTGTCTGCTGGACCCTACCGTATATGTAATCTGCAAATGTGAATAGGGCATAAAGTGTGGGCAAGTGAGCTTCAAGCAGGTTTAGTTTGGTTATGTAGACTGGACAGGAAAACTCCTCAACCAATGACCAGACCATAGGTAAGTACCAAAAGAGAAAAGAAATAGCATTTAACACCCTTAATGGAACCTTGTTGAGTTTGTGATTGTAGGCCTGCATTGAATCTGAAACAGGGCATTATCTTATTATACACAGCTTTCTATCATTGCGTTTCCAATCGGAAACCATTATTCATATTGGACTGCTGCCCACGGTTTAACTTCATGCATTATCATTATGATTCCTTAAAGAAATAGTGATCCCTACAATGGGATCCCCACAAAATTAATATTTCCCACCATGTTTCCTATTAAATCTGAACTCTGCATAAGTTACTTCCTTTCCCCCTCTAGAGCACTGTTGTTCAAGGTCTGCCCAAGACCATTTACAGACATATTTAAATCACATACTGCCCCCTTGTGTTTGAAAGTATGTTTGCATTCACAAATCTGTGCTTCTCTCTGCATGGCAGGTTGACCTGCTCCTCTGGGAAATGTCCTAATGAATAGAAAATAAATGCAGCCTTGTAAACGGCCTAATCTGAGACAATCCTTTCAGAAATCAGAAAGTCATTTATATCTTAGAAACAAGCTGCGTTAGGGAAACTGTGGCCTCATGACTGTGTGCCTGTGTATGTTTATTGCGCTATGATGATTCAACCAATTTCTATTTTCTTTATTATTATTATGTACAACGTGTTTAACTTTATAGATCCTAACAAATCTGAAGTGCATATTCATCTACAGTTTGTGATTAAATCTAATCACAAGAAATGTTCTGTGAATGAAATTAAAATACATTTAAAAACAGAACACTAAAATTTTAAAATTCACATCCATTCACCATTGCTCCAAAATTAATATAATCCATTCCAAACAGAAAGAAGAGAGCTGTGCTATACTCGTATCTAATTGTGTACTTTACAAACTATATATTAGCATTTTTATCCTATTTTATCTGTATGTGAATGCATTTATGGTTTTCCATCGATGCAGTAACATTGCAATGGCATTTAATTAGCCATTGAAATGCTAATTAAATGACTGAAAATACCCATCCCTGCTTTGTTCATTTATACATTTCTCTGATTCCTGCATACTCAGCATGTGAATGTATCTCTCTTTTTCGCAGTCCACTCTCATTCAAGTTAGAGAGCTGTGAGAAACTCCCAGCCTGAAGGATCTTCTGAACAGCACAGAGTGCAGAATATCATAGGCACAGTCCTCTCACTCATCCTATTGAGTGGGTCCTTTATTAGACAAGGTGTTTCACTGCTTTCTAATTACAAGACCATTTCAAGTGACTATCACGTCCTCTCACCACGTCTCACCTGGGTTTTATTATCAGCTGAGAAAAACAATGAAAAAACACAAGGAACTCAGGTGTGGAAAAAAGTACAGAAAGACTCTGGCCCCAGCATAACAGTACCAGACCAATGCTGAGGAGCTCAGGCAGTTGGGAAATGATTCTGTTGTTGCATTGAACAAGCAGCCAACTTTGCAGAACGAGTGTGGTGCTCAGGTTGGTGACAGAGGGTTTGTGGAGATGCACCCACTGAAGGATGTGTGGAGCTCTTTAATGAAGGCAGTGGCCGTGATCATAACGCCACCACAACCACCGCAGCGTCCAGGAAGCAGGCTTGAATTTTTCTACAGTCTCCATACACACACACACACACACACACACACACACACACACACACACACATTTGTTTCTCTAAATGGCTGGAAAAATTAAATGACATGAAGGAGGTGCACACATGAGTTTTCTCAGCAACTACATGTGGAACATAGAAGTAACCCTGTGTTATTTGAGCTGATACAGACAGCAAATCCTAGTGATGTAACAGTGCTGTCAGTCAAAATGTGTCCACTCCTCCACTGTATTGATCTAGTCAAATAACTGCAGCATACATTAAAGAGGAGATGAAGAAAGGCCTACCTACAAGGCAGGGATGGATAGCATTTAGAGCCAGGTGGTTTTGCACGTGCATTTTTAACATGAGACACAAAGAACCAAATCATGGAGGCTGTATCTGACAAAACAGAACAAGAAAATTAGACTTTTCTTCCAGTTGCCACTCCTCCAAGTCCCTCCTAGATCTAAATCAGATCAGAAACAAAACAAATACACATGCTGTGATGGGGGGATGGGGGTTATTACAGC
Source organism: Megalops atlanticus (assembly GCA_019176425.1). Taxonomy (NCBI): domain Eukaryota; kingdom Metazoa; phylum Chordata; class Actinopteri; order Elopiformes; family Megalopidae; genus Megalops; species Megalops atlanticus. Next base: position 6,538,445 of record CM032896.1, read on the forward strand.
AGTAGCTGAGACTCGTCCTCTCACCTGCCTTTATCTGCTTCAGCTCTTAATGAGAGATTTACCCGGGGTCTCATCGGATTTGATTTGTACAAGTCCCTTTGAACAGTCTGGAGTTACCCAGCCTCCTTTGATCACAGAATCCTGAATCTGAAATTAGAAAAGACTCTGTTCTTTTTGCCTTTTTTGGTCTGTCTCTCCTCTGTCTCTCTGTCCCTCTTTTCTGTCATTCCGTCTTTCTCTCTCTATCTCTCTCGGTCTGCCCCCTTTCCCCTCTTCCTGTGATTATATTGTTTGTTTACTGCTCAGAAACCAGCTCTGTCGTTCGATCAAAAGAGGAGGGGGGGAAAAATAAGAGAGAACGGGAGAGAGAACGAAACAAACAAAGAGAGAGGTCAGAGAGTCCCCGGAGCCCCGTGTAAATTTCACATACCCACTGTAAAGTCCTTCATTAATGTTTATGAACGTAACAAAGGGAGAAAATATTGCCACGGAAAAAGACGGGGTGGGGGGGCTCCTACTGCAAGGCGGGCCCCCTTAATGATGACCCTTGGCAGGCTGCTGCACCTGGGACTACCCCTGAGAACAGGCCTGCTCCCGTTTCAAACAGAATTTGGCCGTACCCCTGATCAGAGCACCAGCCGGCGGTCGGGTGGGGGGCGAGGCGGCACACGCTACCCGAGTCTCGCGGCCCTCCGCTGGCAGTCGCCACGGGAACGTGTGATGACACAAGCACGGGATGCAAGGGGTGTGGTTGCACTCGGGCCTTTATTCCGTTATTAAAGATTTAAACCGTGGGGTTTTGGTGTTCCCTTTGATGTTCTCCATGCACAGGGCTGGGGTACAGGGGCAGGAGGGGGGGTGAGGGGGCGTGTAACCAGGAGGCAATCTTTTTCTTGAGACCGGGGAGGACCTTGGTCCTGTGAAGGCACTCCATGAAGGGAAGATAAAAGCGCTGGTATGAGGGGGGACTGAGATCTGACTGTGAGGTACAGATTACTCACAGTGGGCTGAGAAGCACAGTCCTGTGACCTATGACCTTTTCTTCTCTTTTAATGAGGGGTTTGTGTATGCTTTGCACATGGTACGTGGCCTATAGTGTCTCTCTTGCTTTTTCATTAAAAGGTGTTTACAGAAATTTGCCTCCATTGCCTTTCTGAGTGTAGTCTAGTGTTTCCTCTGTGTGTGTGTGTGTGTGTGTGTGTGTGTGTGTGTGTGTGTGTGTGTGTGTGTGTGTGTGTATTAACCTGTAAAATAACATTTTCAGGAGAGCATCTGGCTGGAAAAGTCAATCCTTCCTGCTGTGCCCTTTTGTATCGTTTCAGTGCCCATCAACCTGCGGCTCTCAAAGTCAACTGAGCCACCCCCTCACCTCTGACTGGGGTTGTTCTGTGCTGATAGATTATTCAATGGAGCAGAATATTAGTCTTACCTGTGGAGCCAAAGATGAACTGTGTTCTGTGTTAGCTCGTAATCTGGTGAGCTCTACAGTACATCGATTTTACCTTCTGACGAGGCTGCAACTCTGTGCAGAGCGGGCCCGCATTTTTGCATTTCTCTCTCAGCTTTTTATTCAGTTTGTAATGAAAAAAAAGCCTAAACTGCCATGTCTGTAATCCTCATTGCTTAACCTTCACATTTTCTCCTCTGGAGAGTATCAAAGTTGAACCCAGCATGCCTAGGCTTACTTTGATTTTAGAAGGCTCATCCTTCTATACTTTGGACACACTGTACTGGATCGATACCAACGGAGAGAACCAACCAGGGACTGCCAATGAAGTAGGCCTGGATCATGGTGTCATCACCCATCCAGTCCTCATCATTGTGCGGGTGTGGGAGAGAGAGGGGAGACAAACCCTGCAGCAGGAACACAGGGGTATGTAGATGTTTTAGCATACCATGCAAGGGCATATTGGCCATAAAAATGACTAAATATATTAATACAAACCTGCAATCTGATCCTCAATAAACAATTAATCCATTTGTCTCACTGCAGGGGGTACATAATTTGCCACAACACAAGAGGCAATCTGCTGTAATCTGGTGTTGTGGTCACAGCCCGGCTGCATAACATCAAATGTTTATTAAGACTTGTATGAAGAGCTATCAATACATGTCTTAAATATATGATTTTTAGGAACATTTTTTTAGTCTAAATGGCCAAACCGTTGAGGCATATCCATTGTGTCAAAACTAATTTATCAAAAAAATATATTTCCTAATTATGAGATTATATTCTTTTTTTGTCACAATGTACATATTGCAGCACTTCAATGTGTTGGGTAAATAAATGGTTAATAACAGAACTGTAGACAGTCACATTTTCAAATAATATGCACCCTATTGTATAATCATTTAACAGCTGGTATTCATAACACATAGAACTATATATGGTTTTGCTTTTATGTCCTGTTGTGATTTTCTAAATATGTAAATCTCTTTAGAGGCTTGGGAAACCATCTTACATTAATGCATTTGAATTCTTGCTACAGAGTAGTAATAACAATATACATCCATAATATTTTTCTTCCCTGAGATATTTATTTTCTTCAGTTCAATGAAAATTATAATATTCTTCATTCATATTCATGCTTTATGTAAAGAAATAAATCCTGGTAATTAAACCAGAGAGAAGATCAACAATACTTTGATACAGCCCAATCTGCTTCACAAAGAACAATAAAATGGCTAACAAGCATGTTTCATGTATTCCTCAAGTTTAGTGAGATTTTTTATTCGGAAGTAAATTGCAGTAGGGATTTAGTGTTGCAAAATAATGAAAGACTAAGTTATACTGTTCTAGTAGAAGAGAGGTAGAGAGAGAGAGAAAAAAATCTCAAAAAGCTTTTCTTCTGGGTCCCCGGAGAGTTATAAAGATTTTTCTGTGTCCCTTTGTTTACTTGGCATGGCTGACAACGGTGTAAATTGATTTCTTGTGTCTGCATCACGGTGAATACCAAGGTGACCAAGTGCCATGCATGTATGGATGTGAAAACAGTGTATTTCGCTCTTTGTGTTACTCCCCTTGTTCCACCTGGTTTTCCGAATGATGGCTCAGAAAAAAAAAAGGAAAAAAGGAAGGTAAAAGTCAGTCACATTCTGCCTGGCGGTCACAGCGGCCCACTGGAGGTCTATTTGTCTATTTCGGAGTCAGGCGTTGCACGGACCAGGGACAAATGGGAAGTAATTGAAAGCGAAGCACATGGTTTTCTCCTGGACTTGTGTGCGGTCAACCCTGGAGGCAAGGCCAGCTCGATCGGATCACAGATCAAAAAGTGATACAGCGCACACCACCTCAAACAGAATAGTACTGGTTTCATGGTTGTAATCCTGCAATGGGTCTGGCTTTTTCTTTGTCTCCATGTTTGTTTCTACCAGTTTTAAAGAGGTCCGATGCTGCTCTGAGACCCAGTGTGGAATGAGGTGGTGTACAGTGCTGTTGGTTTGAGGAGTGTCAAGTTGCATTCAAATTCACTGGGAGAACTGTGGTGACAGAACTATACAACAGAATGGCCTAAATGGTCCTGATTTGTCTTCTTGTGAGATTGACACTTCAGAGAATTACTGCAATACTAAGCTCCAACACTTCACTCTGGCTGTGCAGAAGCAACAAGAAGGAGATTCTTTAGAGAAGTACTTTGTGTGTCTGTGAAATTGGGGTTGAAATATGATGTAGAGTGAGGGCTGATTATGGTAATAAAATCCCTGAATCTCCGGGCCATCAGTGTGGAGTAGTAGTCAGGGATCTGGGTTTACACCATAACAGACAGACCACAGATTCAAATGGGACACTGCTGTTCCTCCACTAAGCACGGCACTTAATGCAATTACTTATGTAAATACCCAGCTGTTTAAGTAGATAATATGCAAAATGTAGTCAGTGTACATAGCTATGGACAACAGGGTGTGCTAAGGAAGTAAATGATAATAAAAGTGAATGTAGATGTTACATTAGCAGATGGTCTTAACCAAGAGGGACTTACCTTGTACACAGTTTATCCATGAATACAGCTTGATATTTAATGAGGCAACTCACGTAACAATATTGTGCAAGAGTGTAACAACAAAGCCCCACTGGGGAATTGAAGCAGTAATCTTTGGGTTATGAGTCCTGTTCCGGACCAATACACCACAGCAACACCACGCTATCCTAGCTGTCACTATAACCCATAATGCTTGACATCACAATTACGGTGAGGCTGCATTTTTAACGCTGTGTATACTAAGTATGGAAGTAATAGAGTTGAGAGATGGCAGGAAAGTGAACCGCAGCACCTGGGTAAAACAAATGAACAAAGTTTCCATTATAGCCCCGCAAAATGGGGCAGTAGAAGGCTCCACCGCTCAGACTCTCATCAGAGAGCATAAAGGCGAGAGGCAATGACTCCCAGGCTGCAAAGATGAGGAGCAGTCCTACAGGCCTCCGCTCAGGCACTCGTCCCGAAGGCCACTCCATCATCTGTGACCGTTGACGAGGAGCAGGGGGGAACGAGTCACCAGAGAACGCAGCGCTAACAAGAGTGTCAGTGCTGATGTAAAATCAAAAGCCAACTCCGTGCAGCGTGGTGTCCTCCCTTTCAGAGACTAGCGTCAGGGAAGATGGGGGTGGTGGGGCAAGTTACAATTTAAAATGGCTACCTTGCTACAATTTTTAATAAATGATCTGAAAGACACTGACATACAAGTTATAAAGTAATGATAGTAAGTAATGTGATAAGTTAATTTTAAAAAGCGGAGGATCTGCTGCTCGGGCAACAAACAGTTTTGAATATGGCTTGCAGTTGGTTTGGCAAGCAGAGGTCCTAAAGGCCACTCTATCAGTTGTGGCCATTAACAGGGAGCAAAAGGAGCATGTCCCCAGCGAAGTATGGCCTTAAAGATCAAGCACCAGCGCTGGTGTAAAATTGAAGGAGGCTCCATGCCGCATGATTCCTTCTCGTTCAGAGACTAATGTCAGGGAAACAGACCTCATTACAGCTGCAACCGAAAGCCACCAGAGGTCAGGAAGCAATCGCTGCTCTAACACTGCTCAGCAGGTGTGCATACACACCAGGGACTGGGGACACACAAAACGGTATCCTTCACATACCCTCACACATACGGGCAACACCACTGGCTAGCCTCTCTTCAAACTACCATAGTGCAACAAACCTGTTTTTAGCATTTTGTTTTTATTTTTCAAGACAGGGTTGTGTTAATTACAAATTAACACAGTTATCAAACTTTGGAATACCTCGCTTGCATTTAAGAGATTAACCATGTGATTCCTGACATAAATGCCCCGGGTCAAAGTGTTTGAAGTGTATTGAAATAACGTGCAGAGGTGCTTCACAAAGTGAGGATGTTTTCCTCCTTAGCTAAGGCTACAATCCTGTGAATACCTTTAGAAGGCTCTAAAAATGCTTCAAGCACGGTGTAAATTCAAACTTCATTGCAAAAAACTGTTTTCAGAAATGAGAAAATGAGACATCTTTATGGAGGTCTGTATTTGTGGTTAGGGTGCCTTACACATTTCTTCTAAATGTAGAGACTGAATATACAGATCCAAATCCTGCATGCTGCTGGACGTCATGAGATCCACCTTCATTGTTAGAAGGCATTTAAATCCCATCAGTTACATTTCACATCGATTCATTTAATAATACAGGCCTTCTCTGACATGCCTTTGTTCAGACCTGATGTACAGGTCAATTTCAGATGTGTGATGACTGCTCTGGCAGGGTACTGTCAAAGCTGCAGCTGAGTGTGTCCCGGCTTCAAAGTGTACAGCAGCCGTGCTGGTCCAAGCACTGAGGCCATCTAAGCAGTAATCTCTCATTATCAGAGTGCAAATGCTGAGAGACACAGTGATCAAAGGTACCTCTGGCCCTAAAAAGAAAGCACATACTGAAGCAATGTGACTGCTCCTACTGAGGAGAGAAAAATAGTTTTAAAAAGAGAGAGGGAAAAAAAAAGAAAGATGATGGCAATCTCTGAGGCTAAAGCCCCTGACATGCCTATTTGAACAATTCCAGTAAATCCGCATAAATATTGCATAAAAGATTATGATTCGCAGCGTAACGTGAGCAATCAACGAAATTAGGAGTCCACAGCTGCAGGACAACCATACGGCCATGAATTTTTCAGCGGTACCGCTTCTCCATAAGTTCTCAGTAAATATCTCTGGAGGTCTCAGATGAATCTTTTATGGGGCCGGCTCAGAGATGAAAGGAGGCGCTGGAATCATGGGAACACAGCCGAGGATGCTGACACACGGCAGAAGGATGCTCCGTCCAATCACGATCACCCGCATCCTCTTTGTATTAGTGCCTTAATTACCCGCTGCTTGCCACGGCCCACGCAGTCAAAGACGGGGGTTATGGCAGCTTAAGTGAAATCATTCCAAACTGCTTACCTTCCTCAGTTTTTAAAAGCTGACTTATGGTAATAAAGTCATAAAAACACGGTGATACATTAGTAATAAGTCCACAAATATATGCTGCTCTGGCAAACAAACTGTGTTGAATATGGTTGCACTTGGCTGGGCGGGACTTCATTGTGTGTTTGGTTTATCAAATGTGTTCAGCTCTCTGGTTTTAAATGTTGGTTTTTAATAATCAGACCTGAGAATCCTCAGTAGCTGAGGTGCTGCACTCATAATGGAAAAAAATGAAATTGTATGTCACATAAGTTGCACTGGACAGGCTTATAAATAATCATAACAATAATGATGAATCTAGGCCAGCATAAACACAGACGGTAGCTGTAATCCATCAAAATAATTGATCTGGAAGCTTGCATATGGCTGTGTCTATTACCATTTCATGGGTTTAATAATATTCATGCAGGTCAATTTTGCATGCAGCACACTTTCAACAAGCTGTGTCCTGTTTCAATTTCCTTTGAGTGAAAGCTGCTCTTCTTTCATTTCAAAAGAACTTTCAGCTCACACACCCTAGTCAATGTATTCATTAATTCTCTCATATTCTGCTCGATCAATGGTTTCGCATCAAAGAGACACGAATACTTGTCTCTAAAGTGAACTGATCAGTTCTAATAGAAACCATTAGCATACAAGATGTGAACACGGGATACCTCAGCACTGTGTCTTTGAGCCAAGCCTTGGCAGGAGTAGTCTAAAATTATGGTTTGTTCAATCTCAGACCTATGATCTCATATGTAGCCGAGTCAATAACACCAGTAATTGACAGTAATTTACCAGCAGTTATAAACTGGACAAAGCCAGTTCACTTCACACTGACTAGAGCAGGCTACCATTTTCATCAAAATGTCTTTGGCAAAAGCCAGACAAAGCATCCTTTGAAGGGCCTCAGTAAATAGTTTGGGTAGAAACCAAACTACAGGAATGATACAAAACATTATGTTTGAGTGGGTTTGGCTTCTTTCATGAAGAAACACCCAAATGATTTGAGGCAGATCTTGATGGCGGCTTCCTTCCATTTATGCAGAGTAAGACATTTACTCTCACAGTCAGATATGTGGAAGTGTTGTAAACATTCTCTTTGCACACACACGCAAGAGGGCCTGATAAAATAAACCACAAATTTCTCAGACCAGGAGATTATTAATATGCATTATTCATACATGCGGTGGCCTTAAATTCTGCAAATGTTATACACTGATAAATTAAGGGCTAATTTCCATAGTGCAGCAATTATTGCTGTTGACGAACATCTTTACGGGGAGTTGTACACTAACATGGGCTGTAAATATTTTAACATCCCTGCACCCTAAATACATTTATATTTCATCAAGTTTTCTGCACATTTCTCAAAGCAAAGTGTTGGACTGCATAAATATGTCAGTTTAGCATTTTTTCTTGTCGATTAGCAAAATAAATACAAGAATTTGAGAAATAGCTGTCCTAAGGGCAAATTTAAGAAAATATGGCATTAATTAATACAACCAACAGAAGAAGGTACAAAATCCATAAATAAACATCAAGTAGTGGTGATATTGTTTAGTAAAATGAAATGAGGAGGATTATGGGAGAGAGTTGCACTTACCTGATAGGTGAACTTAAACCTGGCTACCGATAATCTCTCCATCCACATTTAAAATAGTGTTATCTGTCAGCACTCAGGAGGTTGGCCCAACCAACACTCAACTCAACATTACACATAATACTATATGTGTTTAATTTAACAACTACATTTTATAGTGTGTGTCAATACATGATTATCAACAAACATTATAAAATTGATGATTAAAGTTGGGCAGTTCTGGTCCTACAGCAGGAGATGGTCAGTTTCATTTCACATGAGCTCTTAAATATGAGACATGACTGAGTATGAAGCCAAATCTACTGAACAACCGTTCCTCCTGCCAGCTGAAGATATGATTGGGATTAATTCTTTGCTCATGACTTCATTACAATGTGCACCTTTTGTGGCATTTTGTCTGGGGGAGAATCGCTCCCTATCATAAAACTGAAAGTAAAGGCCAGGGCACATCGTTTGCTCCTGGGTGGACTAAGGCCGGAATCGCAGTGCTTCTTTTTTGTCACGGGTACACAGGTGGCTGGCTCAATCCTTGGCTGCGTGTCTGCCAGGCCGAAAAGCCCACTTCCAGGCGTGTTTAGTATTCAAGTCCTGCTTCTCTGGGGGGCCTGCCAGGGAGGTCTGATGGAGGTGTCAGTCATGACAGGTGAGGCCTAAAGGGATTCTCTGGTTCCACAGACCTCCAGCTGGATCCACCCTGCAAGGTGTGTATGTTTGAGAGAGAGGAGAGAGAGAGAGAGCGAGAGAGAGAGAGAGAGATGTCGTTGTCATTACCACCCCCAGTTGCCCTTATACAGATACCTGCCAGGTAATTCTTGCCCATAACAGCAGTTCCTGGATCAGTTTACCCAGACTTAATGATAGCCCAATTAAGTGTTTTTCAAACCTAGGCACAGATCCAGGATCAGAACACAGATCAGAGGCAGAATGTATACACACCCACAACTCCACATCTCTCCAAAAGAAATTATTTTCAATTTCACACACAGTACAAGTATGCATTTTCAGGAAGTGTTCTACATCTTTTCTCTGGACAATGTGTGTGTGTGGTACACAGTGGTGTGTACAGCAGTGATCTACAGTATCTCCTAGAAACAAAGAGAACCTATATTCACAGACTCACATTATCTTCCCAAAATGTGCAAAGTCCCCCAACCTACAATAGTTTCATACCTCAGTTTGATTAAATCTCACTTAAATAAGCCTTTCTTTTTTACTTTTTACATGTTAGTTATTATGTGTGGGTGAAAAATACATAGCAATTCTACCTAAATTAAAGTCAGATTTGCACAGACAAAGTGAATTTGATTCCCCAAACGCACTGAGGTCTCTCTCATAAAGGAACCAGCAGGGACGCAAAGTAAGTGTTGAAGAGAAGTGGGCTCAGAGGCAGTTGTAGGTGGTGTGTTTGTTCTAAGAACGCTGGGTTCCCCCTGGGTTTTCCCGGTATGTCGGAATCCTGCAAAAAAAAAATCGCCTCCACCCAGCACTGGCAAAGGGAGATGAAGCTTGGTTAAATTTTCATTCTTAAAGTTTAATCCGTCTCTCTGTTTTCCTGTAGTGGCAGGAGATGTTACTGATCATGACACGGGATAAACTTTCCACTCCTGTGATGAGACCTTGGGCGTCCGCTGTCGGTTGAAGGACTGCGCCCCGTGAGTGTCTGTTCAAAGGAAACTGCGCTCAGCCCTGAGGGGAAGTACCTGGCAGAAACAGCCAGCATTTAGAGAAATTTTTAGGGAATTCAACAAGTCCAGTACTGTAAGACACAGAATTGAACTGTCGGGTACAATTACATTTTAAAGACATGCGATTGGATCTCTGAGATTCGCAAACACAAACACGCCAAGGGCTCTCGTCTCCCACAGAAGTAAAATAACTATGAGCCTTCCTTTGAGTATGAAACAGCGATGCAATGTGTATTAAATGTAGTGATTATCAAAGCTTAAAACCACAATGACTTCACCGCTTTCTGCTTTTCATTTTCAAGCCATAACCCGAATCTAAGGGGGAGAATGCGCTGTTATAGCGCAAACCTAATGAAATATGCATGCCTGTCGATGTTAGTATATTTAACTGAAATTTTTTAAGAAGTGAGAACATTTACAAAAGTCCTTGGAAATTCATTAAATCAATGATATTGTGCATAACGTCATTATTCATGTTATTCAGAAATTCCTGTAAATGTAACAAACTAGACTTGATAGTGTAGAGTTCATAATCATATCAAACATGTAAATACAGATTTTTAAGAAAAGTGTAATATTTCTGTATTGGGTTAGGATCGAACCTTGGAGTAGGATAATTAAAATTTCTTCCAAACCGTACCTACAAGTGGTGTGCCAGAGGAATTAATATTAAATTCCTTTATTATTGAACATCTGATTAGCTGTTTATGTTTTACGTTTTCTTGTTTACTTCTGCCATTGAGACATCTAATGATGAAATAAATGGGATCCGTTCACACGTAATCCAAAATTGTGAATTATCTAACTCCATAGACGGTAAATCTCCTAAAATTGTAGTTTGAGCGCCCCCTACCGTCACAATATTGGATCGTTATGAATTTGGACTTGGTGGAATTACATTATTGCTTGACAAGTAACGGTGAGCAGCCTGCAGGGTTGAGAATGACGGCTCGGAGTCACCGAGCGTGGCTCCTACAGGGTAGCCCAAGAGCAGTAAGTTCAGGTAGGGTCTTATATCCCTGCTGCGCGACCATGTTTACAGTCTTTCCGTCACTGGGGGCAGGGAACACAGAAGGTACTCACTCAAAAACGGACGGGTTACGAGCAGAGGCGGGGTGAGTGGGCGCACAGTAGGACATATTATTGTTGACATCATGCCTTGCCTCATAATGGTTAATCCATCAGAATGCTCGTCTCCGGTTGGCTGTCAGGGTCAGGAACCAGCGCTGACCATCAAACAGAAATGTTTTCGAATCCCGCTTTAATTTTGAGGGGACTGTCACACTGAGTAGTGATGCCCCACGGATGTCATTAAATCATAATTACGGCTTATCAGCTGAGCAAGCGTTTCAAAGCGTTGCCATGGAAGTCGTGCTCAGTTTCCCCAGGCGCAGATAACCGGCTGCAGATTTCACTACAAACACAGCTGCCTATTCGCCCTATGGGGCTTCATAGACTTGTGTAATAAATGTGAAACTTTTCCCAGACCGCCTGCAATAATTCATTTCACACTCTTAACACTTCCATCTCTTGCTACATTCGTTATGTTCAATTACCTTCCTGCTCCATCGCAGACTGCCTCTTCGCCGGGTGTGGTTTTCTCCCAAAATGACGTGTTATTACTTTCACTGCTTTACTGCGTTCTCATAGAGCATCCACAGGGTTTTCATGGAGAACGTAACCCTTTGCAACATTAACCACTTTACGAACTTCGGTAACTTGACCAAAAAACTCAGATATGTAGTTATGTATAAATGAAGGCTTCGTATGTTTTAACAACCAAGAACAGCAAGTAATTAATAAAATAAAATAAATAATAAATAAATAAAAATATATTTAAAAAAAACTTTTGTGGTTTCCTCACCAAATTCAATCTAACATTGATACAAAGCGTAGAATCCACATTACTGAACGCTTCTCATAATGTAAAGGACCACTTAAAGAAATACAGTCTAGGCTGTAGATACTGTTGAATCCAGGCTGGTTTGTCTTAAATCATGGAATCTCAGTTCTTATCAATTTAAGAAACAATTTAATTCTATTGACACCTAATAAGAAGCAGTACTGGTTAAATGAGACATCAAAAAATACCACACACCGTCTAAAACACCGCACTGCACTTTCACTGCAATGTACATTGTACCTTGGCATGTGACAAACTTTGAAACTTTGAATCTTCACAACAAAACTTATCATACCAGCAAAGTTCATATGTTACACAATACCTTCATCAGACCAACAGAATAAAAGAAAAAAAAATTCCAAAAGCTGTTCCAGGGTTTTCTTTATTTTTTGATATTTTCTCAACTTTATTGAAAAATAAATTTCAGTTTGATGACATTTATTACCAGAACGTATAGAGAGCAGTTTACATGTTTAAAGTTTTCTTCACTGTAACTACCTTTGAAAAGGAGAAACCAAACAACTACAAAGCTAGTCACAATATTTTAACTTCAAATTGCAACAGACATCTTTGTAGCTCATTTTGTATGACTGAAAAAAAAAACAATCACAACAACCAGGACTCAGAACCAGGAACCAGGAACCAGACACTAGGTCTCTATCAGCATCACTAACCACAACATAAAATGCTGTAACCAACGAGAAACAGAGAACACCTAAGAAATATGCTCTTGACAGATACCTTGTGCCTGAAAAGTCATTTTCTAGATGACTGAAATATTTCAAACCAGAAACTGGTTTCAACTGAGATTAAGTTAAAAAGCAAAAGACCGGGTCATTGAGCTCATTGGGTTGCACTGCTCTCAGCTTGGTTGTCCTGTGTGTCTTCTGCAGACTCTTTCATCTCATCCTCGAAAGGATTCTCACCCTGCAAACGCAAGAAAAACAGAAGGGATTTAAGGGCTAATTCCACACCACCTGCTCATTGGTCACTGCTGGGCACCGTTCTTAGAAGGTGGAAAAGCCAAGATGCTCGAAGTGGCCAGACAGCAACCACCTGAGCAGATATCAGAAGTCTGTCACAGGGAAAGAATGAGAGCAACCACAATGTTCAGCGCGTGGTGCAGTACATGCAGGGCGGTAAGTGTGGTGCACACAGCAGATCAGGCCTCGTTACCTTAAGGTATTTCTCGTAGCGAGCTTTCACAATAGGGTTGGTCATAATGCTGGTGGCTGTGAGGACACTCTCTCTTTTCTGCGTCTCTGTGAATTTCTTCAAGCGAGAAGATAAACTCCTGTTATATTGACTTCATGCTTGTTAACTGCCATGCATTTTCACTGAAGTACTGTGTGATTAGATCAGGAAACAGTCTGCCTAAAACCATCCTCTTAAGTTGACTTAGTTAATTCTTTCAAGTACGCAACTTAATATCACTTCAATCTAATCGGCCTGACTAAAAGACTACGCAATAAACAGACAAATCGAATCTGTATGACACCATTAGCATTACCGTAAAGGCCAGTGTAAATATTTGAACAGCATTAAAACTGGGTCAACGTGCAAGGCTGTAGCACAGGGGCTGTTCATTACGCCAGCCAAATAATCCAAGCCATCAAGGTCCCTGGAAAAACCGGTGATTTCACCTCCTATTCAAAATCAACACCTTAAATTCCTTTTTTATTTCCAGACTTATGGGTCCTAGACCCCCCAGAGTCCCAGGCTTTCTCATAAGCCGCGGATTTGAGCCGACAGCTTGCGCGGTTGCCGCGGAGAGCCCTACCGTCTTGTTCGTCTTGTGGTCGCTGGACTCGAGGTGCTGCTGCAGAGAGAGGATGGCGGCGGGGATGTGCACCCGGCAGGCCGTGCAGTGGATCATCTCCACTTTGCTCAGACACGGCTCCTCCACCAGCACTGCAGGAGACAGGGCCCGTTCATCAGAGAGGGTGCTACAAAGACCCTCGCCACTCACCCGTTTGCCACCTGCAGTTTCAGGGTGACTGGCGACAGGGCCTGTCCTGGCTTCACACTCCTGGGCCGAGCCACACTCTGACATTTTACATATGACACGTCTTCACTGAATTACTACATCAATATGCATGCACATTATTTATTCTATTATTAAATTACATAACGTTAAATGTGTTTTTCTACGTCAGGAAGAAATCCCCTCTGGGTCTTAGTCTGTATAATCGGTGCTGATCTCAGAACTAATCCCCGAAACATGGCCCAAGTCTCCTGTGCTGTCATTTCAGCTCTCTTCAACTGCAAATCCCATTCTGAACTGATGTGCATCCATATCTCTCACTTCGCAAACAGCAGACACAAGGGCTAACTGGGAAATGAACAGAGTTGGCAGAATATGATTGGAAAATGGATTAGACGGGATTTGAAACCAAGCTCCTCTACAGAGTTCAGCTTCAAAGATGAGGTGTTTCTGGGAAAGGGTTATTGCCTCAAACTGGAATGAAAATTGCAGCTGTACCTTTGGATATTTCTTGCTGAATAACTTCCAGACACGGTTCAGGGCCTGTGCTTGTGAGTTTTCATAACGCGGTCTTACGAAATTTATTCACCATGGATTCCTGTGAGTAGAGGGGTACAGAATTTAGATCACATTACATTTAATTTCACGAGGAAAAACTGGACAGAACCTTATGGATTTTGACAAAGCCAGTTTTGAGGTTAGTGTTCTCTAGAATGGGGTCCTTAAGAGTTCTTAAAGGACTTTCTGGGAATTAGTAAAGCCAGTGAAGTGAAGTGTTCGTTTCTAAAACGAATACACTTTAGAAAATCACAGCTACAAAAATGAACAAAAAGCTACTAAACAGATGACAATACCCCAAAAAACAGCACCTTGCTAATACTGCATTAAACTTCAGTGAGGCCACAGACCCGTAAAGAGACTGAAGCCCTATTTAAAAAAAAAAAAAAAAAAACATTTTGAAAGAAGAAAGCAAGCAGCTGCAGTAATTTAGCTCATGCGTTTTTGCAAAGACTACTTGGTTTCAAAGCTACTGTTTGCTCAGTCTCTCCTCTCTTATCTCATTGACAGACATACTGAAACTACAATTACAGTGGATGTCTGCATTGAACAAATTAGCTTTATGTTATACTGGATAAATGCATTTTAATTTTGGAACCTTTTCAACCTTAAACATTCGTGCATTAAGTCTCCTCAACAAAATCAGAACGACCTCGGCTTTCCAGTTCCTTATGAACACAACCTTTAAAGTAATTTGTTAGTGAACAGTCACGGCATGCACAGTAAAGAGTCACAGAGACAGGACGTACATGTAAGAAGGTGATTGTTGTGTCATCAAATTTGGCTTGTTTCTGAATGTGCGCCAGCGTTTGCTGGTGAAAGTCGCTTGAGAAGTGATCCTCCATCTCCTCCTGTTCACACGTACGGACTTTACAGAATGCACACGTGAACGCCAGCCTGCAGCAAAACAAAGAAACACTGTCACCCACACCCAGTGAGAGAGCCAGTTTAATGATGAATCGGCTCTGAGGAACACAGACTTCACACTGCCAAAATCACCTGATCAAAGGAAAAACTAATGAACACATATTCGTAATCCACCCCTTCTCAAATAAATGTGCTGAGTAAATTATCTACTAACTACATTCAAAATTTAACCCTGGCCTAAAATCTGCCCTTTAACCTTCCTTATATTTTTCCCATGACTAAAAACACACACAAATTATCCCTGGCTTTTTAACTTCCCCCATTTTACCTGTGCGGCTATGGGACCCTAACCCAGGCCCTCCTGTACACTGCATCAGAGCGCTGCCGAAAGCTCGAGGAAAGTAAGCATTCTTTCCGTCAGTGCTTACCTGTGTGTTTCCCCGTACTTCTCGATCTCCTTCTCTCGTCTTCGTTTCTGCTTCTCCCTCCTGGCTTTCCTTTGTTTCATCTCCGGTGTGTCTGTTCCGAGAAAAGCTGTCAGATTTAGCAAGCAGCATTCCTTAGACAGCTTATAAACGTCAGTCATACACAAACATTAAACTGAGCCTTACCCTCGGTGTCTTCCTCTTTTTCTCCTTCCTCCACATTGGTTTTAGCATCCTACAGCAGAGAAATACAGATGCTGTTTGCTATGGTGCTATGGGTACACTGCAAGAAGCAGTCCCCTATTATATGCTGCTAACACCTCCTTACTGAAATGCATCTGTCAGATACAGTACAAATATTTAAAAATAAATGTTTTTCCTAAAAATGTCTTCAATTTCACAGAATATTACCTCTGCTGAGTTGTTCATTTCTGTAGAGACAAGAAGAAAAATTCAAGGTAAGGCACAGCAGTTCCTGTACCCTGCATGACCTACATATTGCTATAATTTGGTCTTTAAATAACTGTCTTGTCAGACTGAGACATATATATATTGCTACTCTGGCTGGTGTTGGGCATATGTGACCCAGCAAAATACACTGTTGTAATAGATTCATTAGATCTGAAATATGTGTGTAATGAATACATTTTCAGGTATTTCCACAAAAAAGCTACTGATTTTCTATCTCTGTATCTCTTCTGCACACGTGAAATTGTGTTCACATGGGGAAAAGCACTCAATACATAGCCAAAACAGAGACTAATACACCGGTATGGCGAGAGCGCTGGTGTTTGTACCTGCTTCCTTCATGACGGTGGGGGTAGATTTGCGCTTCTTTTTTGCGTAGACACCGGGCAGCGTGAGCACCCTCATCTTCCTCTTCATCCCACGCGCTGTCAGCGGGGATGGTGGGGGAGGGTGCTGGTAGCCGACAATGTACTCTGGTGGGGGAGGCCCAAAACGTCCCATCGGCGGCTGAAAAAAGGGATGACCCTCGTCACGACTTTCCATGCCTTTCACACCCCCGGGAGGGGTGGTGGAACACTTGTAGACAGATCATTCACAAAGCTGGACGACACCGGTAAGATGAATGAACTTTTAGAATTAGACCTTCCATTGAGGAAACAGTTCTCTGGGGATTAAAGGCATCATGCAATATATATGCACTTTGAGATCACATCTGATTGTGTATAGTTTCTACCGTGGCACTGTCTGAGTGGGAAGTTGCAGAAGCGACTTCATGAAAACTAAACACAACTACAGGTAGAAACAAACAGGGGACTTGGCATCTTCCAAGGTGAAAGCCAGTGACAGAACGATACAGAACAGAGAGGATGGCATGAATAAATGGAACTAATAAGGGACAAAAGGAGAAAGCAATGAGAAGCCAATCAGGCGCAAAGCACTGTCTCTGAAAACAAGCACATTCATTCATTCATTCATTCATTCATTCATTCATTCATTCATTCATTCATTATCCTTACTCGCACCTGTCAAAACAGTGACAAGTTCTGATAATGATACAGGTTTCCCAGCTCTAATGCTATGCTTGTGTGTGTTTCTTGGGCTGTGTATGTATGCCAGTGTATGTATGCCTGTGTGTGTATGTACAAGCTTATATAGCTTGACCTTACATTTCAGTGATTTCCACTAAAGACTCAAATACCCGCATGTTTGTTAACCTCTTTATGACATCACAGCTCATGTGACTGAAAAGTGATCACTCTCAATCTTAACAAGATCTTTTCTTGCACAAAAAATCCCTTCATTTTCAAAAAATCAACTATGTAGAGGTTATCATTACCACTAGGGACACCTCTCAGGTTAACAGGTACTCAGCTGGAAAGTGAATAAAACTAAATTTTAAAAATATCATCTACTGACAATACACATGTGCTCAGTACACATCCAGGTTTCACAGGCTTTTGCATTACCTTGCTCCTCTCCATATAGTTGGGTGGGTGTGGCTGAGCATTCATAGGCAGCCTGATTCCAGCACCACCAGGTATGAACTGTAAAGACAAGTTATTACATACCAAGAGTGAATGGACCACTTAGGGACAGGCATAAAGAAGGCAAGAGGACTACACTTCGAGACAACATAACTGTGTGTCTATTGCTGGAAATGTAAAATCAGTTATGTCACAGGGCATCAGGTCTTTGTGCTCAGGACAAAGGGCATGGCTATGCTCCAGGTAATAACTGACTAAGAAATTATGAGCATAGGACTTCAGTTGTAAATCCACTAGCAAAACTATTATAAAGACTGTTTTCAGTGCATTTAGGCTATACACTGTCAGAGATTTAAACACTCCTGTATTTAACACACAGCCAACATAAAACAATTTTCAACATACAGTGACAAAAGATTCTTCTTAAGCTGCTTAACATCTTTATGACTTTTATTCAGTTGCAGAGGCACAATGGTCCATTAGGTTTATCACAATGCAAAAAGCCAAAATGAACTGCTCATTGCACTGATTGAATATTTGCACCACTACTGCAGGCAACATTAATGACTTTTTCCTGCTTCCCCTCTACTCTGCAAGCAGACTGACAGGACAGAAGAATGTCTGTCAGTGACAGACCTTCCATAAGCCCAAAACACCCTTTTTAGGACCCATATACTGCCATTCACGTGTCTTTAAGGTAGTTTCAGGATGCTTATTTGTTTGCTACTTGATTACTTGTTTTGCATGTCTACGTATCCTGTGGAGATCTGCACCATCAGACAACAGTGATTGTTGCATTAGATGCAGACACTCATTGTCCACATTCAACTGGACATTCAAATGTTAAACTATAAGCGTTAAATCTGTAATGAGCCAAGTACTGTACAGCTGTTCTGTTTTCTGGAAGGAAACATGATTGCCAGTCACTTAAATCACGACCTTTCATTCAGTCTCAGCAAGCAACCAGAGAACAAGTGGGCTGCCCACACTACTGCACAAAGTAAAAAAACAACATTTAATTTGTTCCTTATACTTTTTAGTCTTTTGGACTTTTATAACATAGAACTGGCATTTCAGCTGGCCATTTTTGCAACATCTTGAAAATGATAATCCCAGCACTGAATAATGAATTCAAAAATAATCATTAATGATAAAAATATAACATAGGTTGTTATTAAATTTATGATTCATCATATGATTCATCAATCAGCACATAACATAAACCACAGTGAAAAAGAAGCACGTGAATGTGCTCCCTCACTACCAAAATTCCTTTATGACCCCTTAGTCTAACTATTCATCAAAAATGACAGAGACACATTTACATTTTGAAAACGCAGAAGTGTCGTTTTAATAATAAGCAGCAGGCAACTGGAGACATCACTGTTGTTCGGTAGAAGAAGCCAAAGAAGTTAGTATTGCCTTTATGGAAAGCACTGAACACTGAATTACAAAGTGTAAAACATATGTTCCCCCAGAGGACAAGATGTGGTTGGCTGCAGTGGTTGTAACTGAGAGAAGTGGTCACTGTAATCTTTGCTGACATGTGACTCCAGTAGGTCGCCTGTCACGTTTTCTCACGGTTTTTTCACTGGTAATGTTAAACAAGCTGTTCTATGCATGGGTACAAGGCAGGAGACAAGACATATCCACCCTAATGCTAACTTATATCATACACGTTAACTCAGCCATAAAAGACTAGATTACAGAGGCAGGATTGTTAAAATGAGGAGGCCCTGAAGAAAGTTTTAGCAAGCCTGTTACACAAAGGTGAAAGCTTTCTCTGCTATCCACAGAAGGGAACTGGTCATGATCAAAGATGAAATTTCCAGCTGTGTTTGAATTCGGAAGTTAAAACCAAAGTGTGAATTCTTACCGTATATTGTTAATAAATATGTACAAAACAAAACCACCACTCAATTCAGTTTCCTTACACACATCAGTCAAGAGTTCAAAGGTCAAATCCGTTGTGTCAGAGTAAACGCAGAATAAATGAAAGTCCTGCCCCGCAGTAGCTTGACCAATCCTCCTGATATCTCAGTTTTTGTGTCATGATGCCAATTCCTTGCTTATATGTTCTTACATTTAAATTTCAAAGAGTGGTTTGGTTTCTCTCTCACCCCACATCATCCTACCACTAATTTCCCTAATTTCTCTTTCTCAGTTTTTACAAAACTGTAGTTCTCAGTCAACAAGTCAATTAGCAGAGCTATAAATACTGCACATAAGAATGAACACTTCCTGCCCATTACATAAGGAATTTGAATGGAAAGCTGCTTTTTGCACTTAATGAACTTAACCCATTCACTTCCACTTCAAACCAGTTATGTTCACAATGCAGAATTCAATGAAAGGAGAGCAATGTTTGCACCCATTAACTTTTAGGTACACAAATCCTCAGTGGGCTTGTTCATGGCACAAACTGTTCCTGATTTGTGACTGCTCCCTATAAGAAATTTAAATGAAAGTAAATTTGTGGGGGAAAAAATCTGTGATAAACTAGTCATTGTACATATTGGTAGGAATCCCTCCCAAAATTCAGAGTGAACTTTTCTCAGATGTACAATACCTCTTACTGTTTACATGGGGTAAGTAGATGGGGCAGCTTTCATATCCTTGAGAAATGTACTTAATATATACTGCTTCAGTAATTACCCAGCTGTATGAATGGACCATACATAACCTATGCAAGTTGCTCTGGGTAAGAAGAAGAAACTTCTCAAGAAACCTAAGAAATTATTGTACACATACTGGGACATCTGTCTGTATCGACTCTCCTTGAGTTACATTGCCCACACCATTCAAGATGGAGATGAAAGCTGTATGTAGATACCCTCACTGAGTGGCCCTGTCAGTGGCTCGTGGCGCACACCTGGGGAGGGGGGTCACAGCATTTAGGAAAGGGTGACTGAAGAGAATCTCAGCAGACTCTGTACTTACTCCTCTGCCTCGGCCTCTGAACGCAGGCGGTCCTCCCACATCATTGCTTCTACCACCAAAACCGTTTTGAGGGTAGGCAGGCATTCCTCGGCCCCGCGAGCCGACGGGCACGGGCCTTGTGTGGGGGGAGTCGCCGCTGGCGTAGGAAGAGGAACCACCTCCTCCACCATTATCCAAAAAGCCAGACCTGACCCTGGGGCCCGGGTAGGACGAGTCCCAGCTGGACTCCTCACTATAGAACTGATTACGAGGGAGGGAGCTGTCATATCCGTCATCATAACTACTGCCGAAGCCGGATCTGAGCAGATCTCGGCTACCTTTAGAGGACCCGGAGTCATAAGACTCGTACGGCCCGCACCTGGAAGAGTTGTAGAGTGGGGAAAGACATGAACGCATCATTTGGCATATTACACAGAGCACTTACACCTACAAACACCACCTCTGCAAAAGGGACAAATATGTCTTATCCTCTTTTGTCGAGTGCCCACATGTGAGTGAGTATCTTGGACAGGACCAGACACAAAAACTAGATTATAGACTAAAATGGAGCGGTGATGTGTGGTGTAGAAAGTAACACCATCCAGGATTATTCCAATGGCCCCATTCTGATCTTTTCTTTCTGTGGTCTATCATGTCCATATTTTGCTTGCCATGTTAATATTTTTTACTCTTTTATTTATGTTTTTCCCCCTTTTTAACCAAATTTGGACTCGCTGTTGTACACTGTTGTTCCCTATGCTTATAAGTGCCATCCTCCAAAGGACCAACAGCTGCTATGCATACTGCAAGTCCCACAGTGCACCACAGCGGGGCAGGCACCGATTGGAGGATGGGCACAACACCGCTGACATCAATGTGGGACTTTCTAGGCACCTCACAAACCACTAGAGGGCACTGCAGCAGAGAGGCGAGGGGACCCTTATGACATATCCACACCTAGCCCCAAGTGAATGTGTTCCACCACTGCTGGCTCCCGGTCACTGTCAGCAGATGGCATGGCTGGGATCAAACCCAGACCAAAAGGCTCAGCCTGCGCTCGGAACATGCGCATTAGCTGACTGAGCCAATTGGGAACGGCATCATTTCAACGTACTAACAATTAGGTATAAGCTGCACGCTATATTACCAATTCAAACAAAAATTACTAACAGCTTTTAGCATTTCCAATGAGCTTGCTTTACACAACTGTAATGCTGTACGATGATACCGTTTAAAATTAAGAAATTGTAGAGTAAAAAAACCTGTCGTAATGACAATACACAGTGGAGAAACAGACACCTAAATGTTCCCCCCATGTATTTGAACTTTCCCCTCATCCATCAGTGTTATCCATGTAGTCAAGCTGAGATAAAGAGAGATTCACTTTACTGTTACTACAATGTTCTACAGAATGCTGAAAAGCTGTAAGTAATTACTGTGACAGTGACTGTAATAAATGCTATTGTTTTCAACAGACGAATGTAGCATATTTTAAACCATATATGTTTAAGGGCCTGTGGTTCTATTTAGCAGGTCATACTGACTTCTCATCTCTAAATTAAGAGCTTGATTCAAAACAATAGAGTAATTACTTGTCAAAATACTGCTTCCCAAACTCAGCTGACTTGATGCATTTTTAGCATTAACAAAAACAGAATCATTGTCTGTTTGAAAATGTCTTTCTCTGACACGGCAACAGACAGCTTTCATGGAGAAAACAATTCCCAAAACAAAAATATATGATTTATACTTCAGTACAAAACCCTTACCTTTTAGAGCTTTCAAAGTAGTTATAGGGTTCAATTGGCCTTGGGGCTGGAGGCGCAAGCCTTGTGCGAATGTAGCCATGATTCATGTCTGTAATGAGGAAGCACCCCCACAAATTATAGCAATTACAAAACTATGGCTGCATTTATTCAACATGAAGGATAGTGGTAATGATTCCTTGTAAGAACCTAACACCTCTTCCTAGTCAAGACTGCAGCCAAATTCAGTGAATTCAGCAAGTTAAAAGGCATGGCTGTCTCTCATGATTTCAGTGCCAAAGGTCCTAAAAATAAATGCAGACGAAATTACTCTATTTCATATGAGAATTCATTTATCTCATGACTAAATACACATCTTGTACAACAAAAACAAAACCATTTGTACCTTTGTTCCCAGGGGATGGTACCACCTCATCTGTTTCTGGGTAGCTAAAAAAAGGAATTATATATAGCATGATCCACAGTGCCCTGCTGTTCGTCTACATATTCAAACACTAAAATCTGGTTCTGGTATTATCTATTTCCACAGCAAATGCCACTATCTAGAGCAACCTACTGTACATGTGTTAAATTTGCATACATTATCCATTTATACATCTGGATTTTTACAGATATTATTAAACTTAAGAACCAGCGATTTTGTATATTTTTCAAAACTTTAACAATATATTTTATGTAAATAGATTTATACAGGAAGGGCATCAGTTTTATATATTTGTGTAATAAGGGTAAATGTGACACATAACTAGTTCTCTTTACAATCTTATAATCTCTTTATAAGTATATCCTACCTTTCATATTCATAGCCGTAAGGTACATCAAACGACCTCGGAACTGGCCCGCCAAACCTTCCCCTGGAGTTTCCCCGGTTCATCGCTACAGCAGGACAAACCCGCACAAACATGACAGCCGGATTCAATGAGATCGGATCAGATATGGTTGCCATCGAGTGGTCAACGTGCTCCTCTTCCCATTAGACACGATCTTAGAGGTTAACCACAATACTGCCTGCCCTTCAAACGGTTTGTTGATTTCGATTCGCTTTTACAAAGGATGAGCCGCAACAACTACTGACTAAAACCACTCGAAGGCAGTTTGACTTCAAGACCATTTTATAATCATCCCAGACACAGAAACACAACCACACATACCGCTGTATTGCAAAAGATCTTCAAATGACTTGCTAGCTAGTTTCCTTGGTTACGTTTCATGGTTTCTCAAAGATGGAAAGATAAATATTTACACCTTATGAACTAAGATACAAAACGGAAATAAACTAGCTAGCTAGGCTAACTAATCGGCAAACAAAGCAGTATGACATAAACAATGCTAGATACCTATCTAGAAAACTAGACTATGTCGGGATTGAATGGTATGACCATTCCATTGCTTTGACCCTTATCCGAATGATTGCGGGAGATACAATACTATCGCCAGAAAACAACTGAAAAGGAAGGCGTCTTTCCGAGGCAGTGAATGCAAGATAAAACAGACTTACTTCATCCATTCATCATATAGACATAAAGAAAAGCCTTGATGCCTTACCATCAGTTGTTACCTGCAGCGCCTAGCAACGTCTCTATGCGCTTGTGTTTCAAAACACTGCCCCGGCTGGAATAATGTTCCTTTCGTTACCAAAGTTAACTGAGTTCCGCTTCTCTGTAAGTAACTGCGCTGTCTAGGACGATTTCCCTCCCACTTGAAAAAAGAACATTAGTTTTGATGCAGTGTCAAGAAGAATATTTCTCTGGCAAATTTTAAAGATGCTGTTCTGTAATAAATATGCATTTGAATATGTAACCTGCTTGATTGCGGAAAGATGGATGAAACATTTCTAAAGTCTTGGTATGCATTTTCAAAAATGATTATGGAAATTTATTATACACAAACACTCTTCGTACAAATGAAATTCATAAAGATATACGTAGCATATTTTAATTTCATGGATAACAACCGTCCAAGTTTCCAAGTTTTTAAGACTTGGACTCGGAAGTAAATCAGTAAAAAAAAGCTGGGGGCGTTAAATGGAGACTAGGGTCTACAACAAATAACAGATTATAACTAAAACAATCTTAAATTTCCCCAATACCTGTGAATTCTTATTTAGTGCATATTTTACCTGTCTATGTGAATTATGATTTCACCTGGGTATTACAGATACTGGAAAATTGGATGGTATCTTGCTCATTAATCATAGGGATACCTGTATTCTAACTTTAACTTACACAATTTTCCACTTCAGAATTCTACATGATTCCAAAGGAGGGATAAAAATGTGCAGTGCAGTGAGTTTGCCCAACTGCAGATTATATGGAATGCCTGAACCCTAAATGACATTCTTTCAAATGTGATTAGTCAAGCACAACCCGTGTTGTATTCAGTTAACCTGCCCTAGTCGGCCTGAAAGGGCGAGTTCTGTAATGGCACACCACCACCTAGCACTATATCCTCAACATGTAAAGACCTTCTTGACAGTTTTATCAAAGCTTCCATGACAAAAGGGATTCAAACATGTTTTGTTTGCATTGAGAAAATCAGTGACGATTGTTAAGACTGTTGATACAGAACGGTGTATTTTTTCCATTTTCAAGTATTACAGTTCCATTTGCATACATGTGCCACTAAGGCTGCATTTCATTAACAATATAAATGTCAATGAAGGTAAAATTAAGTGCTTTTCACAAAAAAGTTTTGAATTTTTTTATTGCATACCACTAACAAAATAGAACTCGCTCATTTCCTACAAAAGAAAGAGTACAGTATTAAACCAGCCTAACTGCAAACACCAATTACATTTCTCACCTGGACATCATTATATATACAGTATATATACACACAAACGAAATACTGTAAGTACAGTCTGCATTTTGTTAAAGCTTTGGAATGTGTGTCCTGTACTCTTGTATTCCAGCAAACTTCTTTACATAGGTTTGGGTCTTAACAGCAAAAACAAATCAAGTTATGTTTCTTAGAAATTCAATTAAAAAAAAAAAAAAAACTAAAAATACAAAAAGCATAAATTGTAGAAAGCACACATTTCACAGCTGAGGCAGTTTGTCAACCGGAGTGTCAAATTTGAAGTCTGGTGGGAATAGGTCTGCAGCGCGGGGGTAAATGAGTCTGTAGGACTGCCGGATTGTGACGTCCGCCACCCCGGCAATGTCTCCAATTTCTGAAAAACAACAAAACCCTGTCATTTCCACAGCGACCTGGCAAGGAATATTAACACTACAACAAAGCAAACAGGTTCAGTTTCGCTGAAATATGGAAGAAACACAGACAGTTCGCTAAACAGTTTACGGTCAAGTAGTGCTAAAATAGCAAATTGCAGTATGGTGAAATCTGCCTAGCAGACAGTCTTACACGGATCACCTCACATAGCTTGCTTAGCTGCTTACGAGGGGCATGCGGAAACATGAGCGGGGGGGTCTTGCCTTTCTGAGTCTTTTTCTCGGCGGAGGCCTGAGAGGCCATGTAGATGGCGGCGGCCGCCACAGAGATGGGGCTGCGGCCGGGCACCAGGTCCAGCTCCACCGCCTTCCTGGCGATGTAGGTGGCCGCCATCTGCACCTGCTTGGGCAGCCCCAGGTTGGAGCAGAAACGGGACATGAAGTCGCCTGTCGTGATCAGGTCCACGCTCGTCTCCAGGGCCTTCAGGATCAGCTTGAAACAACGGCCGATCTCCTTCTTGGAGATCCGGGACACCGCACAGATTTCTGGGCGGGAACCAGAGCGGAGCATGTTAATTACAAAAAATGTCACTTTTCAGTTATGCATGTTACACTTTCAAATACGGAGAAAGACATTTCACACTAACAATAATATCATTACTCCTTCAGGTAATGATATTTGTCCATGTAAAGTGTACAAAGGGGTACAATTACAAAACTTAATAATTTGTGTTATAATTAGCTCCTCACAAGGCGTCAGTGCCTACCTTTAAATGTTCGCGGGACCCCCTCTTGTCTGCAGGCAATGTAGAGACAAGCTGAAGCAATAGCATCATTACTCCTTCCCTTCAGGCTCTTCTGCTCATAGACTTGCTTAAATAAGTTATTTGTTCGGTCCTGGGAATTCAGAAGGCAACACTTAGCACGTAACACAAAAAACACTCAATGGTTATAATATGCAAGTGCCATTTCACTGAGACCAAACTCAACAGCCATCAGGATAATGCAGACACTTACTATGATATTTCTGGGCAGGTTAATTCTGTCTGCCATGGTGCTGATCTCTTTGAAGGCATTCAGCATGGCTCGATCTGAACTGCTCATGGTCCTCCGGTTCTGGTACTTGGAGTTACCAAACTCATCAAAACTGGCAGCACCTGTCCCCTGTGTTTAATGAAAATTTCATTGTTAACAACAACAGTACTTGTAATGCAGCTTTCATTCTACACATGAATGGTATTGTTTTCATATGTTAAATGTGTGTCATTTACAGAAATGGTCAGTTAAAGAGGACAAGCCACCTGAAGAGCCTTCTCAATTTAATGTCTAACAGGTATAAGTAGGGAATGAATAATTAAAGGTGAAAAAGCCACAGTATTTCCACACAAACAGACAAAAAGCTAGTGGTTGTCTCTAATGAATGTTTACTGGAAGTCAGATCTCAAAATCACTGTACAGAAGTTCTTGGCATGGTTTGGTAGTCTGGGCATGAATTTCCCTTACCTTGCTGATCATGGTCGTCAAATCTCCCCCGTTGAGGAGAGGGTTCTGGGCGTCGCCTACTCGAGACGGGTCTTTGGTGGCTTTCTCATTACTGAAAGTCCTCCACTCTGACCCCACGTCGATGACCCGGTCACCTGAGAGGAGCCGAGAGACACGTGCAAGACCTGTCAGAAACAACGTCTGGGGAGGGGCTTCCCCGTGCTCAGCCCAGCACTCCACTGCCCCCCCCCTTCCTAAAAACGGTTGTGAACGCAGACAGACACAACATATGGAGTGAGGCTTTCCCGAGAGATGAAACATACCCACAATTATTCAAGCAGAATTCGCATCCCTCTGCTCTTTGAGCTGTCTGCACAGGCAAGTGTCAAGGCGCCCACACAAAACATTTCATATGTGCTCACAATCGCTGGGCCTTGAATGAATGGGAGTGATTACAATCTAACTTGTAAAAGGAGGAATCTCTCCACGCAACTGTATCTGTCCAGCAATTCCTCTCTGTCACGAGCAAAAGAAAATTCTTGGGAATTTCTAGATTTAAACTACGGCCTCTTTCAGGTCATAATCCAGACCCTCTACCTGTGATAAGCATTTTTCACAGTTCAGTTTAGGCATCCAAATTAAAGATACTGTTTTAAAAAAATCACATCTCTGATACCTCACCCTAAAAAACAGTGACACAAATTGATTTAATCGCTACTAATTAAGAGGAAATAATGATCACTTTCAAAGCTGCCAAACTCTGAGACTGCTTCCCACTTTATATTACATAACTGTACAATACCAGTTAATGATATTTATTTTCACAAGACACAAAGTACATAGCATTCCTGAAGTGATACTGGCTCTGAACTAATTTGTTTTTTCTCTTCAAAGGTTTAATTCTTTTCATCTACTTTCATCAGAGCCAAAAAAAATAACACCATGACAAATTACAAAGGAGACATTTCACAACCTACTATCAATTTTTCCATGTCTGTAAAGCACACTGACTTGTGCTTTTTTTTTTTAAATCACCATACGCTTTATGGTTTTACCTTCATAGTTCAATTACCACTCTGATTTGTCATTTGATTATTTATCGGCCTATGCCCACATTATGTATTGTCAAGGAGCTGGGAGCAGAGGTGGAAAACCCTGGCTTCAGAAAGTAAAAAGTCCTACCATGTATTTGTTCTAGCCATTCACTAAACAAGGTGATTTCACTAATTGGCTCCTCTACCTGGCTGAAGAGTTGTGCTAATTAATTCAGCTGGTGTAGTGCATGGGTGGAACAAATACGTGGCAGGACTTTTACTTTCTGAAGCCAGGATTTTCCACCTCTGGCTGGGAGGGCCTTGAGCTTGATGAGACACTTTGTGACAAACACACATTTTCCATTTAAAGAAGACAAAGACAAATGCAACAGTCCGGCTACTGGATGACTCCATTTTTAAACCAATACTCAGTGAGTCAGTGAGCACTGGCCTTGGTGTCTGGTGAGTAAATTGCTAACATGTTTAATGTGGAGGACACATACCCACAACTAAGCCACATTCCGGGCAGATCATGTCCCCCGCTCTGTAGTCTTCCACCAATATGGCTTCTGGGTGGTTGGGGCATTGCACCTTGGGAAGGGGATCTGCACTGTTAAAATTAAACATATGCCACTGGTCAACAGGAGATGGCCTTCTGACCCTCACGTCAAGTGTAAACACAGTCTTTGAGGAGAGAGAAACTAGCAGTTTGTTCTTTTTTGGGTGTTTATTCAACCTAGAGAACCAAATCTGACCACTCTGCATCTGTGTGAAGAGTCCACTGTACTGCAAACCATTTTTGAGGGGTTACATACATTTGACAGTTTTGGTGTGAAGAGGTAAACACTTATATGGTCCTCAATGCACATAGTGGATTCAAAAGTAATCAGTCTGACTAAATTCATAAATAAACATTCAGGCTACATTTCAGGGTTCTCTAAAAATACTGCTAGTCACCCATTATGATATTTGAACATTTTGTATCCATCTGTACATTTCATGCACCAACAGTACGTGGCTGACAGAGTGCTTGGAATATGAAACAACCGTAAATGGTCAATGTAATCGAAACAGTAGTATTTTTAAGAGCAAAATCAAGAACTGTTTTTTCAAACCTAAATAAAACGACATTTTAGCAACATGTATGTTCACAAAAGTGTACGACGATTTACAGACCTATTTGGATTTACACAATGTTCGGAAATATTTTCTTGTGGTGCCTGAGCACGCGGTGGCAATTCGTGAACACTGCGCGTTATTTAAATTGGGTTTCGTAAATTCGAGGCCTTTGCACAAAGCGCAGAGAGAACATTCCAACCGGAGACTTTGCCACGGCACTCTTTCAAAACGGCCGGTGAAGTAACGGCTTGATTTAGTGCATGAAGTTGACGCTGTTTGTTAAGCATGCACCCATTTTATGAGACCCAAGCAGTGATCTTTCCTGATAAAAAAATAATAATAATTAATAATTCCAAAATTCTGGCTAAATGAACTAGTGAACACACTCTAAATATGAAATATATCAGCTATCATACTTACACATCCATACTATTTAGCACACAATTTCTTTTTATTTTTCCTGTCTTTCAAGGTGGCAAAACATGATAATAATGCCTTCAGTGGGTAACAAATGTAGGTTGGTTAATATTATTTGCCTTTCGCTATGTTCCAAAGTGTCAGACATTAAGAGCAAACCTCAAATGATAACTAAATCCACCTCCCACTGATTGCTTACGTTTGATGCTCTGGTTATATATGTAGTTATACTGTAAATTCCTATCAGATACAAGAACTGCTAAGCTTCATTACAGACCGATAGTACCCGTTTAAAACCTCATGTTAGGCCTACACAGCTGCACTACGTTGTATCAACAGCTCAGCTGTAATTGACCAAAAATAAATACGATCGCATGGAGAAATAGATATGCTTCTTAACGTTTTTTTCCCCCACTACCTGTTAACAGGCCTACTCAAGCTGAGTAACCAGATAGTTGCCGATAGTTTGACATGCAAAATGACATAACTACCGTTAGCAAAACAGCTAGCATGCTAGCTAATGTAACAGTAATTCGTCAATTAAGGCATCATAAAGGGGTTGCTTAACTGGCGTGACTGCGTGCTGAAGTGTACGTTAACCTGCTATCGTTCAAACCAAGACATGTTTTAAAAACCCACATCCATTAAATAATCTGAGAAAGCTAGCTAACTGTTATCCCTCGAGTCTTTGTGTGCGACCCTTGACAGATTCCGCTTTCGTTTCCTTTCGTTTCGTTCCCGAGACCCTGCAAGGTAAAAGCACAATAAAACAAACAACTACTGCCAGCTACATAGATGCCTAACGGACAGCAATTATCTTAGATAGCTAGCTAGGTAGCTACTAATTGAAAGAGTAGACAAGTACAAATTACTGGACAAAAGCTCGCTAGTCAGCCCTAGTCATACAAAGGAAGTATCTTAGCTAACAAGCCACCTGGGACCTTATTTTAACGGTGTCACTCAGTGACACTACTGGTTACTGTAAATAGTCACCTAGAAAGCTAGCTACTAAGTTTATTTGTTATCCACGCATTTGCAGTCTAAGGTTAGATATCTCAGGCATTAGTAGTTAGCTAATACAGCTATCTGTAATTCCGAATACAGCCTTAGCATTACAGTGTCACTGGCTGGACAATGATAAAGAAAAAACGAGACAATGCATCAGTGTTCACTCCTCTGAAAAAGCAGCTAGCTATATTAGCTAGCTAGCCTTGCTGTGCGCGACATTTATGATTTAGCTTCACATTAAGCTGTGTAGCTAGCAGTTGCTTGCTATTCATATCATTATCAAAGAGACTTCCATTACTTTAAACCCGAGTCTGTACAACAACCGCAGTGTTTAACCAACGCAGAAATAAGAAATTACTAACCGGCTGGTCGACGCCATATTGCTTCTTCTTACTTCTGCCAGCAATGACTACGTACAGAGTGCCGCTCCACCTCGCAATGAGACTCCCCGTTCAACGTCATCGGTGACGTGTGACGCCGGCACACGTGGTTTGTATAGGTCACGTGATAAACATGCTACCAATTTATATGCATATAAAATAAGATGTCTTGCAGAATGTTATCATTTCTTGGCTTAGAAGTATAGTCTAAAGCCTTCTCACCGTAGTAGCCGTGCGATGCGTTTTTAGCTGTTTGGGTTGCTTGATAACACAGAGGCTAAGGTCGAAGATGCTGAAGTTTTGACTAGCTTGCTGTAAACTTTGCCCCAGGTCACACGAGCTACCAGTCCACTAGCCAGCAACTTTTACTCAAACGTTATGTCTCCTCATGTTTTGAAGTGTTACCAAGTGATGCTGTACAAATCCGTCCAAGATGGACAAATGCATATTGGGGTGAAAGTTGCTTACTGATAGCAGGGGTGGTGTGGAAAAGGCCAATAAGTGTATTGAAATTTGATTTTTTTTTAAATACCCAAGATAATTGCCTGCTATTGTCGTAGTCCGGTGAAGCAGATGTGTACTGCGTCTAAGGTAACACACGGCTTCGGAGCCT
Organism: Megalops atlanticus; assembly: GCA_019176425.1. Lineage (NCBI taxonomy): Eukaryota > Metazoa > Chordata > Actinopteri > Elopiformes > Megalopidae > Megalops > Megalops atlanticus. Next base: position 6,569,727 of record CM032896.1, read on the forward strand.
AAGGATAAGTATAGATCACTTCACCAGATACCCAAATCCCTTCATCACATGACATTCTGAATACGCTGTCGCTTTGATGTTTTTATCTAGCATTGGTGCTTGAGCCCTGAAAAGAATAGCTAATGTAATAGAAATTTGCAGGAATTAACATTGTACCCCTGACCCCTGATCATACGGAAGAGAGGAGTGAATGCATGTCATTAAGATTATCAATAGTGAAAATGAACAGCGGTGGTTGTTCATCTATATCCGTCTCTTGCTTATCAAACTCTGCATTTCTGTATCCACTTTACTTCTCACCTCTTAATGTATTTCCAATATCCGTGGTTAAATCTTGGCTTTTACCCCTTTAAAGCTGATGTCGTTTTGCACCATAAGACATTTTAGAAAATAACCTGTTCTTGGGGCATAATTTCATCTTCTTCATCATGATCTTATTTTGTGTGATAGTCTATTTAAAAATGTTGAAATGTTGCATAATTTGTCATGAAGTCATTTGTCCTTGAACACAGCATGGCTCAGCGCTTCTGAGATAAGACAAGTGCAGCTGCTTGGTCTTGTAACAGAGTGCTCTGTTCAAGTCCATCAGATAAAAAGGATTGGTTTTAAAGGTGTACTTAACCAAAAAAAAAGGATCCATAGTTTGTATACAGAGCATCAAAGGGAATCATATCCTTTTCCATATTTGAGAAAAAGGAAAGTAAGTGTATTTTAGATCTTTATTAACTTTTTTTCACCACATTTCCTCATTAGTCAGTGATCCAAAGTCACTAAAGCATATCACAGTGTCTCATGAATTATCAACTGATAAAACGTTTAATCAATATCCAAAATTTCTATACCTTATTTCGGTATGAAGATACATACATAAACAGAGCAACAGGTTTCCTTTGATGCTCAGTAAACCTTTTGATGATACACAATGATAAAATGATAGACATTTTTCATGTGAAATACATCCCAGAACTCTTAATAAAAGCACATTAATGTTTCCGGATAACTTGGAGCTTTTCATAGCACTCTTTGTGAGGACATGGCCTTTACCATCTGACAGTCAGCGTAGTGCACCTATCATCTATTTGTTGTGTGTGGCTTCCATTTTTTGTCCATGTACAGTTTACACTTCTGTCCTTAGAGAGCCCATCCTGTCTGGTGAGTGAATTAAAGCTGAGCTGTGTTGCAGTGCACATGGATTCACAATGCCAGCATTGTGAATATTAATATTTTCGATATTAACTCCTCAGACCTTGTTTTGCAGTTAGTACAATTTATCATCACAGCAAACATATTGACAGTTTGCAGCTACAATGACTGACTCTAGCCAAGCCCTTACTGCTCTGTGTGACCTTATACACTGTCTGATAACTTGAATCAATGGAGGGCAGGAAATGACGCTACTAAGGAAGAAGTGCAAGGTCTTTGAGAGTGAAAGCAAATCCATGGCCTTGATAAGAGCAGACAAGGATAATGATTGAACATCAGAGACATGCAGAGGTTGAACCCTGGACAAAACTGGGCTTAGAGACACACTGGAGGATGTGCTCAGCCCACATGCTTCTGTTAACCTCCAAAGATCTCTGTGTCGTAGACCAAATAAACAAGCTGTGACCATAGGTAAGACACACCTTGCCAGGAGTGGATCTTAAGGAGAAACCATGCTGCTGTGAAGCATACACTACAGGGGTTCTGCCCCTAAATGGGGATGCTGAAGTTGTACACACTCTGGTACCTCTGAGATAATCGGGAGATGAGATAGGGAGAAAGGGGATAGGGTACCTATGAGATAGGGAGAAGTGTCATGCCAGCCTGTCTTCTGCTCATCACTGAAAGCTGAAATCTCATCAAGTTCGAAAAAGATATGTAATAAGAACATTTATTTCCACTGGCTATCCATGTGATGTGGAGCACTAGGGTGATGTATTGAGGTAATGGTCTTGTAACGGATAGTTGTCCTGTCCATAGGGTCTGTATGTGCATTAGGCTCACACACACCAGAGATGATCTGATGACCTCAGATCTCACAGCCATCTGGAGGCTCTGTAATGTCAGCAATAGCAACCAGGGCTGCAAGTGAGGAAGGCTTCATTTTAGTTTTTTTTTTAATTGCTTACAATTTAATCTACACCAGTGTTACGCCAATCACAAGTCTGAAAGTCAGTAGAACTTGTAGTTCTTGTAGAACTTGTAGAACATAGTAGTTCTTGCTATGCAGACTGTAGGTACAGCATAATGATTTTCACCCAGAGCACAAAATGGTCCTTGCAACTACATTCTGCTTGACCTTCAGTGTGCTGGGAAACGTCTGCCTGATGAATCTTGGAGCTTATCACTGTCTCCAGTGCAGTGGTAAATGAAGAGCCATGCCATCTGTACTTCGTCCATACTCTTTTAACAACAGATGGCATTAGCAGATGTTATTATATCTGCTATCTCATTATTATTTAATTATCTAGCTGCTGAGACACACAGATCACAACACAAACTATAAATTAGTAATTTCTTATTTAATTGCTACACATGATGCAGACTTTTTCATCCTACACTGCAGTGGAGACTGCACTTTGTAAACTGCCAGCCAGCCAGCACATTAATGCTCTGTATTATTAATGCTAAGTAATGACAAATGAATTGGAATGTCTGCAGATATTTCAGAACTGAAGCTTCTGTGAATTGAGCCTGAATGCCAGTGTCACGGTTGTCGAGCCTGATGTGATATGAGTGGGGGCCCAGTTTAACACCAAAGGGCATTGGCCCTTGTTTGAGTTAAGCAGAGATGGAGAGAGGGTTAGCCACTGTGTGAGTGTAGTAGAGATATACAGAGGGGCACACCTCATTGTGTTAGCCATGTTGTGACGACAGCAGAGATTGACAGAGAGACACACAATGTTGTGTTAGCCATGCCGTGAGTACAGCATCGATGGACAGAAGAACACATCACAGTGCGTTAGTTACGGTATGAGTGGAGAGGTGCACGCTGAAGTATTTTCAGACTGGTAACAGTAAAGCAGACACTTTTTCCTGAGGTGCTGAGGAAACCCCATACTCTGTGGCAGTCCTGGGTCAGTCCCTCCTTGATGTGGCCATGTTTCTCTCAGACAGGTTGTTAACCACGCCGGCCACCCTGGGGGTCAGGCAGACAGGGTGCTTTTACGACGTGCTACAGTCCTCACCCAACTGACAGCTGGCAGTGTCAATACAGCTATCGGCCAGGCTGATGTGAAGAATGCGCTGGCCATTTCTTGGGTACAGTAACAGACAGATGGTTGGTGAGCACTGAACCCATTGTGCGTCTGTGGGAATCCAGCCCACATTATCCATGTTGTGAATGTGGCTAGCCATCTCAGTTGTGTGGAGAATGCAGGGGGTAACCACTGTAGAATTCAGTCTCTTTGAGATGACCACAACAGGTGTGAGCATTATAATACTAGATGGCGTGAGGATGAGAACGCTTCACCCTGACAAGGTATTACAATAAGATGGAACAAATGCAACAACTTTTTAATTATTGTTATGATTCAGGAGCATGTCTTCAGTTAATTTTTAAACCTTTGTGCCTGAACCTTCAAAATAGAACTTTAAATAAAGAATTTACTAAGAAGAAAAGGAATGCATTGTAATATGTGCCAAATATCAGTGATGCTTTGACATGTCATTTTATAGATATACTGTAGAATATATTTTATATCAACAGAATTGACAAATAAATGCAGCATTACATACATGGGTAATGCTACGGATGTAAGGATAGAGTCATTCTTGAAATCTGCTTTAAAGAGTTAAAATTAAAGAACCTTGAGGCTTCATGTGTTACTTTTTCCATTTTGGTGGTTCTTAAAAACAGCAGTAGGTGGTGCTAGATGCAACAGAGATGGTTTCTAGCTGAGGATAAAAACTGAGAGGAGTGAAATAGTGATACCTAATGCTCTTATATGGCCCACATACAACAGACAATTTAATCATGAGGTAAGACTACCTCAGTATGTGTTTTAGCCCAGTGTCTCATGTATTATGACCTCTTGTGCAAGTTATGCATGAGCTAACACATGGGGGCATGGGTTTGTGCAGAATCTGATGGTTTTGAAACTGACAGTTTATGAGAAATTCATGCACTTCAGTGTATTTTCACCATATGCAATATTGCTACCACCCAATAGCACTGAGACAGGTCTTGTTCACACATGACAGGGATATTCTGTCACTAACTTGTGTGCTAGATATAAGTGGTAATGCAAACAAAAGGTAAAAATAAACTGGTTTTCAGGTACAGAAACATATAATTATTATGTGACATACAGCCACCAGGTCCAACCAATTGCAATTCATAAACAAATGGTGTTTTTAACCCAACATCAACAATCAACCTTGCAGGTTGGAGCATCAATGACTAAGTACACATCCAATTTTATATTATCTTTGGTTCATGAGAGGAGTGTGTGGGACTTTAGCCACATATTGGCTCCTGTTCTGTGGTGACAAAAAGTATTTCATGACCAATGCGTGTATCATAATACAGCAAAATTCAGTCATGTTTAAAAGAGTATTTTCAGTGGGCTGGTGCACACTAAATCTTGTAGCCTCTAAAGCACGTGACATAGCAGCTTTGTTTGCACCTCACATTTAGGACAGAAAATATAGCACACCCAATATAAATGTCCCACCATATTTGATTCATGAGAGGTATGCATGTAGCTAAAAACATGTTGGTGGCTATATTGGTCATGGTCTTAAAACACTGCCCCCTCCCCAAAAAAAAGCAACAAGTGTCAGACCATCACCTAAATTCAACACTGACACGTGGAAAGAGAATTTTTATGAAGCGGAGTGAAAATTATCTCTGAGTATTCTGCATCGGTATCAGATTACTGATTTTAATTAAACAGAGGACATAGGGTTAAATCCATCAGGACATTTCAGACAGAGCTTCCCACACCACACTAATGTTCTTTGGGACACAATGCTTGAAGCAATATAAAATCCTATATTAAAAGACTGAGGTATAGATTAAGTAGATTAAGTAGATCAAGTGCCTGTGAGCTCATTATTAGTCATTTATTACTTCCATATTAATGAAGTTCTTACTACCAGAATTTTAAGTCCACGTAGTTCTTGGTTTAGTTAAAAGCAGGGAACCCACACTGCATCACTAAGGACTTGAAACACCCTCTGCAATCAGCAGGTAAGGGGCATGGATGAGCTTTGAACTCCTCAATGTGAAACTTACAAATGATATTTCTGTTTAAATAATATTTGTTTATTACCTACATTTTAACAGTAAACATAGCTTCCGATGAGTTTTCTTTCGGGTGTTGTATGCCCCTTTTGATGTGTGTTACAGTGAAAATATAATGCTTCAAAATAGTACACGCATTTCCTGCCATTTAAATTTATTCATTTGATGGCGGGGCGGGAAGGTTGGTGCTTTCCGGTGTTTCAGATTGCAGACCTTTATTAAGTAGAGAAATGATGGGTTGCTGGGTAGCATGGCATCAGATTAAATGAAGGCAATCTTCGTGCTGATAGCAGCATTACTGTGGAAGGAGGGAATAGGATCAAGTGTCAAGCCCCTGGGTACAAGAGCAGCAGCCTCAGGATACCACACCCAAGGGACTTAAGTCTATAACAACCACTTGTCGCACATATATTGCCCCAGTCATTGTCTGAGCAGTGGGAAAATACTCCAGTATTTTTCCTTGTTTGCTGATCAACAGTATCATCTCCAGCACTTCCTATTTTTAAATTATTATTTTGTCACATCTGGAAAAGTTTAATGCACTATTGACCAGTTAAGGACATGATCTTGGTCCCTGAAGGTTTTGGCTTGACTCCTACCTAGAACATAGTCTTTGTGCAATAAAATATATAAGCTAAATATACAAAATATTCATCCACACAGATAGATTGTAGCAGACAATGTTGGATGCCCAATACACAGTAAAGAAATGTCCTAAAAGAAGGACATGCCCTTGCTATGGCTTAGAGGAAGTGTCTTTCATTTGCATGTAGACAATGTAAACATGTAACGGATTTCTAGGCACCGCTCCCCAGACACTATTAGACAGTCCCAGGACAATCGCTTCTTCAATGCTTCATATTAACGTATAAGATCTGCATATTTTTTGCTCTGATATTTCTGGCTCCTTTTCTATACACTTTTCTTAGGAAAACAATATTGTACCAATATGGAAAGGATCTCTATCCTTCCCTGTGTTTCCAAACATGCGTGGTTATTTTGCCGTCACAAAAACAGAAGGTGAGACGCGTTACATACGTGTTTGAATCGACAAGGAGTCAGTTTGGGGCGTGACGATAACGGGTAATCATTGGACGAAAACTCACAGAATGTGTTAATATATGCGAATATTTGGTGGTCAGTTTTGTAAGGGCATGGTTTCATTGGCAGAGTAAGCGTCGCTTTCTGTAGCCCGTGAGAGTCCCCGCCCTACCGGCGTCGGTGCAATCACTGTGATAGACGCAGGTCGAGAAATAACGGGAAGCGCAGCGATCATACTGCAATACAAGGACATGCGGCCACCCTCGCAAGCAACATATCCCCTGGATGTTTTAAGAACTCACGGGCTGGCTGAGGAGTACATAACACACGGGTAAGATGACCTTTGTTTACGTTTGAGCTGTGGCGGCAGCTGGGATGGAGGCTATTGGGGATGTTTAAAATTCCTTTAAAAGCGTTTTTACGTAGCTTTACACGCCACATGCTTGGACGTTAACGAGAGTAACACCATGGGATGCGGATTGTTCGAGAAGAAAATCTAACTTTTCATTTTAAATTAGTTGGAACAGAATAAGCTGAGACAGAATTAGTGTGCATTAGGGATATTATTTGTACCACAAACTGGTGTAGAGCAACCTTCAATGAATGATCTCAAGTAGACCGGTAGATTGCTGGCTAATCAAAATTAGCACAATTATCTTTGAAACGCACGTCTTTGTAACATGATACAGTAAAGTGATTACATTTTGTGAACAGTTTTTGTTGTATTCGGGATTTTGTAGCTATTTTACAGCGGTACGGACACAAGTTGTAACAATGAATTGACGTTTTCTGACGTCACGTTTTTAACATTCAATTATCTAAGCAGTCATTTCTGATTGTAGGTTACAGCCGAGAGAAATTATATGTGTCTCAGCTGTAGTAATGCTGTACTTATTGTAAACACATGAAAAACAAATGAAAAACAATAGCAACAGTACTTTTATTGCCAACTTAGACCAATTGGAAACAAAATAACTGCATTTTTGGCTGTTGAGCAAACAATGTCTACCTCTTTATTGAGAAGCTATGTGGTTATTTTATATTTCTGAATCAAAAGGCTGAGAGGACGATTTTATCTTAAGTACTGTCTGAATATTTTTGTAGTGAACGTTTGAAGCATAATGGTAACCTCCTTAAAACTGCTGGATGTTCAATCAGTACAGATGTGCACATCAGCACTACAGATCTAAACAGTGTTTTCCCTCCGGAATACTGACATATTCTGATGTAACACGTCACAGTCCACGCTGATTAATGTAAATAATAAGTGTAAGATGAGAGGCTCCGTGTCACGTGGAACTCTTATTTATTGGCAACCACCATTTACAACATTCAGCCAGTCACAAAGAATCATGGTTATGTCATACGCTGTGGGATCATTCTGCTCCCGTTGGATAAAATTTAATTAACTGTGTCTGCTTCAACGGATAAGTGAAGGTCAAACTTTAGAAGTGGAGGCTTTGCATTCTGTGTTTGTGTGTCATGGTAGAGCCGTGTTTGCTAGTGCTGGTGGCATGGCACACCCTGTTGCAGTCAGGCTGTGTCAGTAGGTTTGCCTGTTTATGAATGTTTATGCAATACTTACGGGGGAGTTATACAATTTTCATGTTAAACCCTTCGTAGGCAGTCCTTTCCATCTAAATATGGCCCGCTGTCAATATTTGCAATTGAAGATAAATAATAAATTATAATATATGTTATTTTACTATGAGTTATTTTGCTCTCTAACATGGCTATTGATTTAAACAGCTAAAGAGCATCATCATACTTGTATTTAATTTAAAACAAAACCCTACAGATTTTTAATTGTATATTCATTTCATTTTCAAATAAGTTGAGCATGATTTTTCTTCGTATGCTTATAGGGGCTTAATCAAATCAGGGCTACTCTACCCGCTGGACAAAAGCCGTTATCTCATTTCAACCAGTTTAACTTCTGTCCCTAGTTCTAAGAGTCTGAGTGTCTTAAAACCTGTTGCTCTCCAAAGAACAAGACACACTTTTTGGAAGTGGTTAGAGAATGGACATATTACACAAATACATTCATTTAGTGCCCTGCTCTAAAACAGGGGAAATATAGAATTAATCCAGCAGAAACAAACATCTGTTTCAGATGCAGTAGATATTTTGGCAGAGGTTGCTTGCTGCATAAGCCCAACATTTGTTTTTACAGATATGAAAATACAGAACCTCTGATCACAGACATCAGGACAAATTATGCAACAAGGGGGTTGAAGGAGACCAGGATCTGTCAGACCACAAGCACAAAATTATTATCAACTTATCATTATAACTTACTTTTGTGTAAAAGGTGGGAATGTGTAGCCATTTTTACAGTGACATGAACGTGAATCACAGTGGCAAATTTATGTTTGCTGGGCACAATTTTGAGTTTTGTGTATCCAAACAGCCGTTTCTGTTTGGATGATCATGGTGCAGAGAGCTTCATGTGTATATGAATCAGCTCCACCAACATCTTACTTATCATAAACAAATGAAAAATAATAACTGTTGCTATTTGGTAAAGTTTTGGCACAGAAGAGAAAGAAGATAATTGTATTTGAGTCTGTTAGCTTTTTATGGCGAAGCTATGTAAGTTATTTTATATTTCTGTAGACCAGACATCTCAGAGGAAGGGATTACTTGTTGCATGTTTGGCCGTGTGCAGTTTTGGCTGGAGCCGTTGCCAACTCTGTCCCCGTGTCCCCCGCAGGAGCCATGATTCCTGTAACGGAGTTCCGGCAGTTCATGGAACAGCAGCAGCCGGCGTTCCGTGTGCTGAAGCCCTGGTGGGATGTGTTCACGGACTACCTGTCCGTGGTCATGCTCATGATCGGAGTGTTCGGGTGCACCCTGCAGGTCAGCTTCCGTCTGAGGTCGGGGGAGGTTAGGCAGACCAACAAACCAAGGTTTATTCATGTCTCCAATCAATCAATGCCTGATTCAACTGCGCATTTACATTACATTACATTACATTACATTACATTATTGGCATTTAGCAGATGCTCTTATCCAGAGGTTACAGTTTTTACATGTTACCCATTTATACAGCTGTGGGTTAATTACCTTGCCCGAGGGTACAATAGCAGTGCCCCAGCGGGGAATTGAACCGAGAAGGTTGAAAAGGTTGCCTTTTGGTTATAAGGTTTTATTTTAAGGTTTTACGCTTGCGTGTGCGAGCCAGACATTTAAAAGCAAACTAAACCTACATACACATGCGGTTGCGTCCTCACTGCAGTGGCAGTGTACCATGACTACACCCAACATGCCACTGATTTGTCTTTCATAAGATTAGTGGTAATCCAGGTTTGTAATTCTTAATGCCAAACACTGCTGCTTGTTTGTCTGTTTCCTTCCTCTAGCGTGGTAAGGCCATCTGACAAGAGCAAAGTTAATCAAGATAATTGTGTTGTTTTAGTCTGTTAAAAACCCCTGAAGAATTTTTAGCCCCCAGGTCATCTCCATATCCCATTGTGAGTGATAATGGCAACTGTGCGAAACAGCACAGCCATGTATTATTTATACTGTCTGCCTATCAAAAGGAAACAGCTGCTGCTCTGAATCGTCTGATAATCACCTGTGCCTCACAACATGATGAATCCACAGCAACACAGTCGAAAAGAGTGGCAGAAGCATCATGAACAGCTGGCAGGGGTACTTCACTGGGTGACATTGGAGAGTTGTACCTGCAGGCTGCATGTTTGCTACTGACAGTGTTGACAGACTTAAAATTGTACTCCACTTGCAAGACCCTGTGGCTTCGGCCAGGCCTGCTGGCCAGCTGTAGAGTAGGTCTTCCAAAAAATATTTTTAACAAATAAATCATTCGAATGCTTTGCTGTCTGTGCTATATTTCAAATGGAAAGTATGACAGACGGTATGTTATTTATACGTCAAATGCTGTGTTTTGGTGTGAATAGTCCCTGTTCTTCTAGCACTCATCTTTCTATAATATCTGCCTTATATATGCCTTAAAGGTTTACATTCTTAATATCTACTTACTCCAATCATACAATGGAAGGCATTGTTAAAAATTATTTGCAAAATTAGTATTTCTTTTGGGATAATGAGACCTTTGTTCCATTTAGAAGAGATAAATTCTATCTGTGGTCAAGCAGTATCCAAATACAGAGAGCTAAAGAGAACAGTTTGGGACACAATGTGTAGCTACATGATTTAGTGCCTCAGATAAGTTCAGTGCATCTCAAAGCCCCACAGAGCAATGTGAAATCTGTGGAGTTCTGCTAGCCAACTCTCCCGAGGCCTCAGTCAGCAGATTACTGTGAGGATAATGATTATATGCTGCCTTTGTGTGAGAACCATTGCAGACAAGACCTCTCATGTCCTTTAAAAATGAGAACCAGATGGCAATCGTCTCCATAATGTGACTTCTTTGATAAAAGTTGTCAGTCTTGTGGAGGGGGCGCAACTAACATGATCGGCAGAAGGACAATGTGTGTGCTTTTCTGAAACCCTGTCGGGCCCCAGTTTGTAATATGGTGACGGGGAAGTCTGACACTGTTGTGAGTAACAAAATGTCACAAAAAATAAGCCGTTTATGTATAAACGGCTGTCAGTACTGTAACTACCAGGTGAGGGGGAAAGAGAAGGAAACTTTGCAATTACAGGCATTTACAAATACAGGCTTTTAATGGAAATGCCTCTCTGTGATTATCATAATCGCTCATTTCCTGTATGACTCACAGGCCTCCAGCTGAGGTCACAGGCATTGTGGTATTGTGTCTGGCACCAGCTCGACATTTACAGTTTACATGGCTGTGCATGCTTCCTGCTGGAGTAAGAAAGTTTGGAGTAAGAAAGCTGCACTACATGTTTTAATGTTTTGTTTTTTTTTTTACATATTACTGTTGGATTTACGACCAGCACTTTTCTCTGCTCATAGGAATCAAGCATACGGGATACTTTTCAGCAAATGCGAGAGTTCAGTATAGAAGCTTCTGATGTAAAGTCTTACCTAGCATAAATGAATTATTGTATAATACAATTTGATTTTGAATTTGATATAATATAAAATTAATTGTATTGATAGGAGCTTTTCATTTTCTGCTAAAAAGTAAGTGGTCAGATGCTGGTTGTCTATACTGTTACTGAGAATTTGTATTCTAGTGATGCAGGAATGTTGCTTAACCTCAAAATGAGTAGAGCCATTAAATGTTATTAATAACTCACTGATTTGAAACAGTCATAGTGTTTTGCTGTGGAGTGGAAAGTTTGTAATTAGTTCATGTAAGACATTGATTGGTGGCTCCACTCATGGATTTCATAAATCCTCACTCTTCCTGCACTGGTATATACTGTGTGACTGGTACATAATTCCACAAATTACATTGATATGAAATTGACAATAAATGCCAGTTTCTAATTTTGAGTGTAAAACTACCACATGTCAGTCATTAAATTATCTTACACATGGCACATGGTGATAGTGTGTCTCACTTTTTCAAGTCAGAATCAACTTTTGCCTGTCACAATAAATTTTGTTTCATCATCAGAAAAGTGAATGTTTATCAATCTGTAGTGTGTAAAAACTTTTTTTGTGTTTTGTTTTGTAGGTAATGCAAGACAAAATCATCTGCCTTCCAACAAATATTCCCACTCAGAACCAAACCGTAGCCTTGCAAAATCAATCGGAACATCCTTTACTTTCCCACACAAATGAAGTGTCAGCTCCCATGCCTGAACAGAAAGGGCGCAAGACCAACCTGGACTTGCAGCAGTACAGCTACATTAACCAAATGTGCTACGAGAAAGCACTGCATTGGTACGCCAAGTACTTCCCGTATCTGGTCCTAATACACACGATGATCTTCATGGTGTGCAGTAACTTCTGGTTCAAGTTCCCAGGCTCCAGCTCCAAAATAGAGCACTTCATTTCCATTCTGTGGAAGTGCTTTGATTCTCCCTGGACCACCAGGGCCCTGTCTGAGGTGTCCGGGGAAAATCCCGAGGGGCAAGATGCGAAAAAAGAGAGTGACAGCAAGGCCAACGTGTCCACCATCGAAGATGGTCTGGAGAAGACACAGTCCCTCAGGTCCATCCCAGAAAAGCTGGTCGTCAACAAGCCGGCCGCAAGTGTCCTGGACAAGAAGGAAGGAGAGCAGGCCAAGGCTTTGTTTGAGAAGATTAAGAAGTTTCGCCTTCACGTGGAAGAGGGAGACCTGCTCTATGTCATGTACGTTCGCCAGAACATTCTGAAAGTGCTGAAGTTCCTCCTGATCATCATATACAACTGCTTCCTCGTGCATCGGGTGAAGATCATTGTGACGTGCAATGTGAAAACCAAGGACATGACGGGTTACGACAACTTCCTGTGCAATCACACGATGGCCCACTTGTTTTCAAAGCTGTCCTACTGTTACCTGTGTTTTGTGGGGGTCTATGGACTTACGTGCCTTTACACTTTGTACTGGTTATTCCACCGCTCCCTCAAGGAGTACTCTTTCGAGTATGTGCGGCAGGAGACTGGAATTGATGACATACCAGATGTGAAGAACGACTTCGCCTTCATGCTGCACATGATCGACCAGTACGACCCACTGTACTCTAAGAGATTTGCGGTGTTCCTGTCCGAAGTCAGCGAGAACAAGCTGAAGCAGCTCAACCTGAACCATGAGTGGACGGCGCAGAAGCTACGGCAGAAGCTGCAGACCAATGCCAACAACAGGCTGGAACTCCAGCTCTTCATGCTCTCCGGCCTCCCGGACACCATCTTCGAGGTGACCGAGCTCCAGTCTCTGAAGCTGCAGATCATAAACAACGTCACCATCCCGGCCACCATCTCCAAGCTCGAGGACCTCCAGGAGCTGTCTCTATACCAGTGCTCCCTGAAGGTCCACAGCGCCGCGGTCGCCTTCCTGAGGGAGAACCTGAAGGTGCTGCGGGTGAAGTTCGACGACAGCAGGGAGCTGCCGTCCTGGATGTACTGCCTGCGCAACCTGGAGGAGCTGCACCTCATGGGCCTCTTCAGCCACGACATCTCCAGGAACGCCACCCTGGAGTCGCTGCGCGAGCTGAAGTCTCTAAAGGCCCTCCACCTGAAGAGCAACTTCACCAAGATCCCGCAGTCCGTCGTGGACGTCGCCAGCCACCTGCAGAGGCTCTACATCCACAACGACGGCACCAAGCTGGTCATGCTCAACAACCTGAAGAAGATGGTGCACCTGGTCCACCTGGAGCTGGTGCACTGTGAGCTGGAGCGCATCCCCCATGCTGTCTTCAGCCTCACCAACCTGCAGGAGCTGGACCTGAAGGAGAACAACCTCAGGTCCATTGAGGAGATCGTCAGCCTCCAGCACCTGCGCAAGCTCACCAGCCTGAAGCTGTGGCACAACGCCATCACCTACATTCCCGACCACATCAAAAAGCTGGGCAACCTGGAGCGCCTCTACTTCAGCCACAACAAGATCGAAGTCCTCCCATCCCACCTCTTCCTCTGCCACAAGCTGCGCTACATGGACCTCTCCCACAACGAGATTCGCTTCATCCCGCCTGAGATCGGGGTCCTGCAGAGCCTCCAGTACTTCTCTGTGTCCTGCAACAAGATCGAGAACCTCCCGGACGAGCTCTTCTTCTGCAAGAAGCTCAAAACCCTCAAGCTAGGGATGAACTTTCTGACCGTGCTGTCACCAAAGATTTCCTTCCTGGTCGCACTGACACACCTGGAACTCAGCGGCAACCATTTTGAGGGCCTGCCAGCGGAGCTGGGGTCCTGCCGCACCCTGAAACGTAGTGGCCTTGTCGTGGAAGACGCCCTGTTTGAGACGCTGCCATCAGATGTCAGGGAACAGATGAGCGCAGAGTGATCTGCCGTACCTCCACAAAATGCCAAATGTCTTAATCTGACAAGCCTGGCTCCTAAACAGTGGCATTTCTACCTTAGTTTATCATCAAGTATAGTATTGGATAATCTATATACTATAATTCAGGGGTATTGAAAAAAAAATTTAATGGCCTTAATGTTATTGGCACATGCAGTGCACTTAGCTTTAGTGCCAATGGGCTGAATTCATAATATAAGCAGCAGACTGGAGCAGTGTATAAGGAACTTGGCTTCTGACCAGACAGTCGATTTGATATATATGTTAGAGGATGAAACCATAAAATACTCAGTCTTTTTCTATAGTAGGCCTCTGAGGGTACGGAAAGATAGCCACAGTGGAAATCAGTGAGAGTGCTTTACTTTACTATCCTCTACAATATTTCAGCCGACAACATCCTGGTTAGAATGGATGGAAGGATGTTGCTAATGGACCCGTGAGAAAGGCACCTGAACCACTTCAGTCAGAACAGTTACAGTGTTAGCTTTTATATAAGTGGGAGGCTGTAAGTCACGACACCCTTTACAGTTTAAGAATATAGATGCTGATAGGAGAGGCCATGTCAAAAACACAGCTCGTTATGCGGGATAACACAGGGGGTGGCAACAGGACTGGATATTGCTACACCACTCCAAAGAGGTGAATGTTGGTCAATTGGATGTCCAGTCAGATTTTGCAATCAAGATTGAGAATGACCAGAAAAAAAATATATGAAACATACCTGTGTAGTTACTGTAAAACTGTATTTAAATGAAACTGCTTCCTCTGATCGATAAGAATGGCAGTTGTCATCAGTTTTTATGATACTAATATCAGCAACTCAGATATTCAGAGTGCATATTGAACTTCCCCGTCCAAAAAAAGTAATGATCCAGCTAGACCAAGCTTGGGGGAGAGGACTGTTATTAAAAATGCAGTATATTGATGCTTGATAATCAATTGCCAGCCACTAGCACCTTGGTAGTGAAGTTTGATTCAGCTAACAGTTTAACACCCTGAGCTTGCAAGTATGCGCATGGAAATGTGCTTGAATACCATCGCTATCAAAAAGATGGGAAATCTAGCTTTGTATTGTGCTCAAAATAACTCCCGTTCCTTTGCTTACACTGTCACTTTTCCCAAGGCCTGACTAAAATCTTGATCCTCTTCTTAAATAGTTGAGTAACAATGTACATTCTAAACTGATCTTTCCAACTTAATAGTAGTTCACAGCTGCTTCATGGGCTCATATTACAGTTCATCACATATTCCACCTGAACCAGGGTTGAGAATAAACTGAAGTTTCCTGAAGTGCAAAGTTAGAAATACATACATCCCTGGGGAATCATTCTTCAGTCTTCCTTTGAATATTAAGTCTAAAGATGTAAACAGACTGTAAACATCTGGCATTGATGTTTGAATCACATGATATGTCTGTGTAATTCCCAGACTTGAGCAATGACTCATGGCCCCAGAATATTGGGACACCTGGTGACAAATTATTCCTGTAAAAGTTACAGTACAATAATGTACTGACATCACTTTCAGTTTTCAACATCTGCTCTAGCCTCTGCTGTAGCACTTCTTTATCATGCTCACCTATCGCTCACCTATAATATATGAAAGGTATTTATAATCAATTGTATTTATCACTTATATGAAGAAATATTGGAAGTATTAGGCTTTTAGAAGCACAGATACAGGCTGTTCATCTAACCTGGATATCTGTCTGGTTCCCTGTTAGTTCCTATGCAGACTGTAAAGTGTGATGTGGATGTAATCTCAGTATCAGTAAGGGATTTCCTGGTTAAAAAAGAAAGAACATATTTCCCCCCACAGTGTAGATTTGTGGGCAGTAATGTTTTGTTTGCGACAGATTCACATTATCATATAAAAATATATGGCAATACATTGCTGTGATACATTTATAATGAGCACACAGTGTGCTAAATC
This sequence comes from Megalops atlanticus, assembly GCA_019176425.1. NCBI lineage: Eukaryota > Metazoa > Chordata > Actinopteri > Elopiformes > Megalopidae > Megalops > Megalops atlanticus. The sequence goes on from CM032896.1 coordinate 6,585,768, forward strand.
ATGACTGCCATAACATCATTAGGCTAGCAGGTTTTGAAAAAACAATTAATTTTAGTCAAGATTGCAATCAAATGGGTATGGGCCTTATGAAAACAAACACGTTGGCATGTCCGTGATAAAGATCTTGTCCTTTTTGGTCGGAAGCAGCATCACTCCCTTTTTCTGACGTGCAGAAGCAGTTGGTGGCAGGAATAACCATTAAAGCATACTGTAGCTCCATTTTTTAAGCAGGGCAACCTAAATCATGGATACCACTATCCATAAAAAAAACTTGCATACGGCATTCTTCAAGGAAAATCTATGTTAATAAAATAGATACAGAGATATCATTTCCTTATTACTAACATTTATAGTGAATATAACATGTTGATGATACACTGAAACATTGTAATAATACATATATTAGGAGAAAAAGAAAGTACCAAATAATAATTCCTTGCAATATATATAATATATATAAAAGATGAAGTCATCTTTAAGCTGTTATATTTTCTGTGTGGGAGTGTTTTAAAATGTGTCAATACTTCAGTCATTTGATGACCACAAACCATAATATTGTGCATCATTAGAGTGTTTCTCTGACCAGAAACTACATTAATGTACACAGTACCTCACACTAGGGATGGCTCCATTTTCACTGTGTTTATCTCTGATGGAACATTAAGATTGTGGTTGACAGTGATTCAGTTCTGCCCTCTTCAGGTCAGTACTGGAATTTCCTAATGGTAATGGGTTCAAATTGTGGTTAATTCAAAAACTTGGATGTGGGTTAGCACTTTTTTTCCACGACCCTATTACGGAAGTGGCTGTCAAAGGATATTTATGTTTCTTTTTGTAAAGGGAATGCAATGGAGGATGAACATTCGGCTGTTTTGCTATTGTATTTCCTTCTCAGGTAGTCTGTGTTGTTCATTAAGTACTATAATATTTTTATAGCATCCAGATAAGCCCAAAGGTAAGCCCATCCAGCTGGTTATATTCTGTTGATGGGGGGATCTCATTCATGTCTGTACTCCTGGGAGACAGAGGTAACCCTCTTAACTCATCTCCCTGATTGCCCCGTTCTCTGTGACTGATTTCTTTTTTATGAAGCTGCATATGAATAAATACGAATTTAGTAAAAAAAATAATAAATTTTAAAAAATTGGATTTTGGTATGTCATGGTCAATTTTTTTGTCTTTTCATTTTATGTATTCGCATACACTCATACGCGGAGACTGGTTCCTGCATTTGGAGACCTTACACTGACCTTACATTGAGCCGCTCATATTATGTAACTTATGTTTTCTTGTCATTGTTCCGTGTCCAAGTATGTCCTAGCATTCTTTCTTGAGGAACCACTTCAGTGTAACTTCAAATATGATCTTTTCAACATCCATGCTGTCCTTTTTTACTACATTAGCTGCATTCAGCTGCTTTCTGTTGATATTTTTGTTTCACAGTTTTATGTTTTGTTGTATTACTTGAGGCATGGTTTGCTGTTCTGTTTTATCTATTGACACAAGGTACTTGAAACCACAAATCTTGTTGTGACCATAAAAAAAGCAAGCTCATGAAATCTTTATATATAAGAATATACAGAATATACTAAACCTTTAGTGTGAAACAGTTCATTAAGTTATTACATTGGTTCCAGTGCTTTGGGTCCTAGAAATAACATCTTTAATGAAGAATGTAGAATGTTAGCAAGGTGCTAGCAGGAACCCCTCAGACCCTGTAAAGACTTATCCCTGTTCACAGAGCATCACATTCTAACACATGGATGACATATTTACAAGCTGTGCAAAATGATATTTCCTGCCATGTTTACTTTATTCGCTCAATTACTGCAGCCAGGTCTACAAGAAAATAACCCTGAACTCTCTGCCAGGAAATTGGCTTAACATATGTGTTTTCCTTGTTTTTGTATCGCCAATTTTATGATAATCAGACAACTGAAAGTGTTCTTGATTATAGTTTGCCACATGCATGTAAATTGTCAGTGGGAATTGTGATGTCCTGTAACCAGGAACTGAAAGGTGCTCTAGTTTAGCCTAAAATATCGTATAACATTAGTGCTAAATCATGTTCAGTTTAGCTCAAAAGTATCCTTACTCATGAAACTTTTGAAAAGACTTACGTCAGATCTGTGCATAGCCTGTTGTCCTTTCACCTTGTCCCTCTCCCTCTGTCACTTCATTAAGTGTGCAAAAACTGGAGCAGGGCTGGCCATGTGATATTTTGCAAGCAGGTGGAAGGCCACTGCGCACACCTCAGTGTTGGGAGCGAGCGGGCCTTTACATTGACCAGGGACACTTCGGCCATCATCCGTCTAACAGTGTGGTGTCAGCCTGCGACCAGAGCACAGAGCCACTAGGGAAACAGGCCAACAGAACAGCTATTGCTGTCACGAACGACAAACCTCACAGAGATGTTGGCAGAATGGTAGACCTCAAGATTGTGATCAGACATCCTTGATGTGTGGTCATTGAATTAAGGAGGAGATTACTGGAATCCACTTACTGGAAAAGAGGAGAAAGCTGGGCTTGTGTGCCCATAGCAGGTGTGGCCTATGAGAAAGAATCAGGAGCTGTAGAATTTACAGGAGGTGTAGAATTTACCTTAAGACTGTTAACTGTCCTGAATCTATTTTTCACAGCTTCAACTGATTATTGAGCTTGCCAGTTTAAATGAGATCATTCATCAGTAGCGTCATTTTTTCTTAATTGTTAGTGGCTCAGAAACCTGGGTGACTTCTATTGTCTGTACAATTTTGTTTGATTTTTAAAAATAATTTCTTTAATATTGTTTTGAGCATCTGGTTCGACTTCTCCTTCTGCCTGGTGATATGCAATAATGGATCAAGTAGCCTAGAGGGCAGTGTTGTGCAAAGGAAGCGGCCACTCATGATATAAGAGTGGCTTTACTTTGCAGTACTGCTTTTAACAGCTGTTTTGAGCTACAAAATTATATTAACATGAATATACCTGAATCTCTTCAAATTACTAAGCATTAGTAGTAATTCCCAGAGTGCACTTTAGCCTAGTTTCTCTTAACATTCAATATAGCTTCTCTAAAACTGTCATCAGTGTCACTTTTTCCTAAAAAATGTAAATGGACATGCCTTTGGAAAACACTGGAGAAAAAAAGAAGGGGCCAATTTACTAACAATAATGAAGCACAAGTATTACATATTTTCATTTGTGATTTAATAGGATTACTCCGCATTCACTTGATTGATACCAGTATTTAAGTATGCACAAAACTGTTACAGTGTTTTCTAGTAAGTTGTAAGTCACTCTGGATAAGGCCATCTACTAAATAAATTACTGTTAAATAAGGTAGTAATGATTACATTTCTGATAGCAATGGCAGCAGAGCACTGTAAATGGAAGCAAAATTGTTTTACTGCTGTAATTAGGATATGGCATGACTGTAGAGGTCAAATTATTGTGTTCATTGAGGTCACTTTGCCAAGTTTAAAGAGATGATTTTGAGACCAGGTTCATAAGAATGCAAACTGATTTGATCTGATGGAATACAAACAGGCAACATGATTAATGCTGTTGGATGTATGTATGTTTACTCTTCAGTGAGTATTTGGGGGAAAAATGAAGCAACCAGAGCACTTTCCTCATATAAACTAATCACTGCGAGTGTATATTTGGCCCGGCAGCGGTTGAACGGCTGGCATTTTGGCTCGGTCTGCATGGGAATGAGCCATGCATTCTTCAGGGTGTGTGACCGCATAGTAAATGCAACCAGCCGCCAGAGCCCAGATCCAGTGACCTTACTGTCGTGGCCTCCGGGAATCGTCTCTCACCAGGGGGAGGGGTCATGGACCAGCCCCTCCACCTCCACAAAGGCTGCGGCTCTGCCTGCATTCCAGACGCCAGCAGGATTTTTAACGCTGCAGTGGCTTCACAGAGGCGAGGAAAAAGGTAACAGGAGACGTTTTTCAGGTTATGGTTGCCACCTCTCAGCCAGCTCTCTCGATTATTACTGCTATGTTTTTTTTATTTTAAAAAATCATAATAAACTATGTTTTTTATGTTGTGAGTGGAATCACAAAAGGTGCATTCACAGCAAAGAATAGATATTTTACCACAACAACAAAAACAAACAAAAAAAGTTATGGTTACAATTTTGGAGGTCAACAGCAGGGAGAACTGGTCCTAGTCCATTTGTGTTCCTGCACCTGAACTAACATCTTGACCTATGTTACATTTGAGAATTATATGTATAATACGTTACACAAATACAGTGTGCCTAATAATATCGGTAATTACACTACTACTTATTATTAATGTTGTTGTTATTAATATTCTTGCAAGCTGCTCTGTTGCCCCCCTCTTGCATCAGGTATTTCAAAATTACTTCCTGCTTTTCACCTTCCTCACGTGCCAGGGTTGAAGTGAGGCCACCCCTTCTCCCCAGATCAGCTAGCTGGAACTGGCTGAAACCTGCTCACAACAAGAGAGGGACCGGGTGCCAAGAAATCTCCCGCACACACATACCTCGCTGGCAGCTGGGGTTTTAGAGGTGGCGTGCTGGTATTGTTCGTTTCTGCTGTAGGGTCAAGCGTTGCTGCTGCTCCTGGATTTCCACTGCTGTCCTGTGAGCGGGTGTGAGGTGCATGCACACAAATAGCCAGAGTCTCTTAGGATGCCAGCACTCCCACCACTGACACACTGTCTTGTCTCTCTCACTCCTGTCCCAGAGAGAGGCTCATTATACATTCATTACTCTCTGTCAGATGAGCTAGAAGTTCCAGTTAATGCACAGCAATTGACCAGAGACATTTCATTCAGCTTATTATAATGGCAAATAATAAGGTCAAAAATACAGACATTGAAAAATACAGCCCAGTCTAGCTACTCTAAATACAAGCATATCTTGTGTCAATGGCACCATTTGAACCTGATATTGAAGGCCTTTGGATGAAATTCAGTCCTGTTTTTTGGTAAATAAATGTGTTTTTAAAAAGTCCCTTGGGTCAGAAAAATATAAATTTCCAATCTTGTAATTGTCATTTAAGATATTAATCAGCACCATGTTGTCATTTAGCAGACACTCTTACCAAAGTAAGAGTATCAAACTGTATCCAATCTAATAAGGATGTTGGAACAATGTTACATACAGACTGGGTTTAGCATTGCTTCTCATGTTCTCTGTAATGAAATGGCAGGCATCAAAAGACAATGCTTCTAACAGAAGTTATTTTCTCTCAGCCCCAAGGCACGTGTGGGCTATGAGTGATATTTGAGATGACGTAAGTAACCACCACAGTGCAGAGGGAGTGGGAATGGGAACGGCATTACTTGTGACTAAGACAGAAATAACCCCTGGGAGCTTGCTCAATCGTCTGCTGTTTAGCTAGCCACACAATGATTCCCCCCATCCTAGCAGATTGACAGCATTTGCTGGCAACTTCAACAGCCAGCCACATTCACTCTGGCCATAGGGGTTCCAATGAGGTGATGGTAACGACCACATCATAATACTGCCTTTCTTATCAGATGCCAGTGCACCTCTACTGTGAGACAGAAGTCTCAGGTCCTGAGCTGAAAAGCACACTTGATGTAGTAATAACTTGTTTATAAAAAAATGTTACACGTGCTAAAACTCTGTTACGTAAAGCCACAGACAAAGACCATCGCGGCTGTGCTGAATCTAGGGCAGTTTTTTTACGTCACATGCACTTCCGCACTGTAATTTAACTAAAATCTGTATAGCTGCCACCTGGTGGAATATGACTGCCATTACAAGGGTAGAACAGTCAGTGACACAGCTGCATCAACATTTATCAGTACTGGGGATTTCTATTTTCTATTATTTGCACAAGGTGGTAAATGTACAAATAAAGTAATGTTCTTGTAAAACAATACATATTATGTATTATGACATGTAACAAATATCCATGCAAAATATATACTCTATTGTCAATAAGAGCTTTAATTTGTGGTCATATGGGAGCTACAGTACAAATGCTAGTTTTGTCCACTAATAGCACAATTTGTTTCATTTTCAATATTTTAAACTATTTTTTTCTATGAAAATAAATATTCAACATAATAGCAGCAGCTGTATTGCCAGTATCAGTAGTAATACTGGTTTATTATCATAAATAGATAGATATTTTGTGTTTTTGGATGCCTTAAGTCCAAAAAGTAAATATTTTTGTTACAAATTTAAAGAATATTTTTGTGTGACTGAAAACGTATGTCTGTATAGATTAGTCAAGAGTGCAAAACATTTTATTATACTTGTTCACCTTATCTTTAATAAAATTAAAGTATATTCGTTTCAAACATGCTCCTCCAAATTAAAAGCAGGATTCATAATGCCGTTGATAGTCATTTAAAGAAATAAAGAAAAACGTCTGAAAAGGTCTTGCATTGTCTTTTCTGGCCTGAGAGGGTTAGCTAAGCATCTATCTATTCGTTGATTGCCTGACTGATTAATTGCCTGTTTGATATCAGTATCTGCGAAAACCCACTGAATGAAACATGATTGCCCAAGTGAGTGAACCTTTTACTCCGACCTAATGAATGTTAAGACCAAAGTAATCACAGAACCACTTCAATGCATGTTTTAAACTGTTATTTATTTTTTTAAAAAAGGAACATAAACGAGCATACACCAGGGGCAAAAGCAACCTATTATTTAGCACCAGTAGACAGTGAACTTGGGTTTGAGCTCAACATGTGTGTAATCGTTTAGCTGCCCATACGTGCCCGTGTAATATCATCTGTTGCCCACGTGTTGCCGCCGAGACGTCACTGTCTCTCCACTTAAACTTTAGGACCGCCCTTTCAAACTTCCTGTTTCTTAAATGTTTAGGGAACATATTCCCAGCGTTTACCGCAGAACGTGCGAAGTAGCAGAATAGGTTAATTTTCCTCACAATCTGACGGATGATGTTTCCGACAGCAGGAATCAGCCGGCAATATGTTTGAGAACTGGTCCAGACTGGTTAGCCGTACCAGGCGCTCAAATTATGGCTCGTTGCGTGAAAATGAGATTACTGACCGATTTATTCTGCGAACTGCGATGGAACAGAAATATGCCTTTTCCAGCCCTGATGCGTTAAGAAGAGAACATTTACTATATTTTTAGGCAGTGATCTGTAGATAAACGTACAGATCAAGGGCATTTTTTCAGAGCGTTGTTTGAACATGTTACAATACCTTCTTGAGGAGCACACTGCAGACGTGTCGGTGCTTGCCGGAGTCAGCCGGATTGTTTTCGAGTACACTAGACATTGCGCGCAGCACCGAGAGACACAGAATAGCGGTGAAATATTGTTTCAAGCCGTAGTTGAGTCTTCGACTGCAATGGCGTAGTTGTCTCTTAAATAAAATATTATTGCTGTATGGCGAATGTGTTCGCGCCGTTACATGAATGCGCTTCTGGTTCCCTCTGAAAGCAGAATATGTACCACCTTGTGCAAGTTACAACACAGCTCGTAATTCGCTGATCTTATTGGCGGAGCGGTACTCTCCATTGAACCGGCCAGACAGTGTGCGTGTGTGTGTGTTGTGGAAGAGTTGGAAGATACAGTTACCAGCAGCAATCGACCGACGTTACTATAACGTCTGGACAGTGAGTATGCTCGTTCATGTTTATCATTTACCATTCTCGGTGTTTGTTGTGAAATGTTACTGGACTGATGAATATTCTCAGTTAAATACTGAGTAAAGAAAAGTGTTAAAGTAGGCCAGAACACAATGTGTTTTCAGAGCTTACACTTCAATTCACATCAAGAAAATCTACCTGACAAAAGAACTGCTTTTATTATTATTATTATGTTTTCAGTTAAATTCTGCCTGTGTGTAGGCCTATTTCTTAAATCCACATCATAAAAGATTCTTCTTCTTCAGATTTTCCAGGCGAAAGTTTCAGGAGGGTTTGTCTCAGCAGTGAATGCTGCAAACTACTCAAGTTACAACTCTAATGGTGTGATTTAGTGTGAGTACTATTAATGGCGAAATGTGCCTGTTAATGGAAGGTTAACGTTACGTTTAAATAATGATTGTCATTTATCCGGCCTGTAAGCAGCTATAGCTTCCTTGTTTGGTGTATGCATATTCACAGCACTCACGCACATGCCAAACATATGTCACAGTGGAGGCATATACCTCCGTGACGACACAGATATTAACTTTTGTTATAGGCCAATGTAAATGCTTAATGCATTAATTACATATACCATCCACATTGCCCTAAAACTCTTATTTACATATTAACTTTTTAAAAACATAATTGAGTAATAGTGTGCACATTTTCCTAGTATGAGTAATTCATGGAAAAAGTACAGGCAGAGTCATTTGACCCCCCACAGCAGCCCATAAAGTTGACCTTGCTTGTTCTTTGTGAACTTCTTCCCTTTGCCTTTGTTTATTTTGCTTCATTATTTAGCATATTTAGACAGAGAGGACATTACAACTTTCTTCCCCTTTCCCAGTAATTAAAAAAACCTAGTTTGGAATATCACCCATATTTGCGTACACTTTTCTTAGTGCTAGTTTGAACATTTGATGATGCCAGGTGTAGATGGTTCTGGGATCTTATTCATTATGGACTCACTCACTGCCTGGCAAATGCCAATGTGGAATGGAATTCCTTGCTCTGAGGCATCAAACAGAAATTCCCATGCATCAGTCTGCATGGCTTTCAGATTAGTGGGAATGCACTTTTAAGCTGTTCTGAATAAGAGCATCCGCTAAACGACTAAATGTAAACATTTTAACCTTTCTTTTTTGTAAACTATATTGAAAATTCCAATTCATCCTAGTCATTTTGTGCATGATACTGAGTGGGAGCATATACAGTTACAAGCACGCTCTCCTAGGCAGACTTTGTAGGGGGTTTTTTGTAGGAGGCAGAGGCACCATTTTGCCTGTCCACCAGTAGCCACTTCTCACCATGGTCAAGTTTATAGCCTTCCAGAGGATAAAGGCCTGCTGCATTTCTGCCTGCTTCTTTTCGTGACCATGACTGCCTGGTAACCACATGAATGCTTACTGAGATTAGTGGGAACACACACATCAAGCAGTTGAAACAGACCGCGTGAGTTACACCTATGATTAATTTGTGCTGTCTGCTTAGTATAGATACTAATCTGTATGTGCACTCCCTCCCCCTTCATTTTATTGGTTAAAACAACTGAGAGATGCTTTTTATTTCACTCATATTGTGCCAGTAGCTGTGCTTTGTTTTACATGCTCATGAAAACAACTTCATTATGAAATTCTTCCCCAGGTGCATAAGTTCAGTTATTCCAAAAAAAGTCAGAACAGTTACAGCCCTATTTGTTAATAAAATGATGCTTTCTAGGATCCCAGCCGACAGTGTGGGAATCACTGGTGCTAAATAGGGTTGTGTTTTCACTCATCCCAGTGGAACACTTTGTTGGCTTGTTTTACCATCAACAACTTCTAATTACTCAGGTCTGATTGGGTTTGTTGATTGAATACTGACCTGAGTTAAACATCACCTGAAAGTTATCTGATTTAACATTCAAGATCTGCAGAGATGCAATTAAATGTATTTTCTGCCTTGAAAGGTTTCTGCAGCAACAGTGTTATGCCAGATACTTGACAAGGCGTGCTCAATGTAGAAAAATCCAAAATAGATTTAGTCTGAGGACAGCGCACAACAGCGTGGTCATCTGAGACCTCTTTTAAGTGGGTGGAAATAGCTATTAAATTAGATCCAAGGCTAATTAAGGCCAGAATGTTCTGGGTGTCCATGATTAGCAACTTCCCATATCTATAATAGTTCAATAGGACCACCTTTTAGTGAGTAATCATCATCAGTTTCCATTTACATCTTTATTACGGCAGGGGCAGCAGTGTAGCATAGTGGTAAGGAGCAGGACTCTTAACTGAGAGGTTGCTGGTTTGATTCCCTGCTGGGGCGCTGTTGTACCCTCAGGCAAGGTACTTAACCCAGAACTGTCTCAGTAAATATCCAGCTGTATAAATGGATAAAATATAAAAATTGTAATCTATGTAAGTCTCTCTGGATAATAGCGTCTGCTAAATGCCAATAATGTAATGTACATGCAGAGGAGAATAAAGGTGATACATTTAGGGCTGTACCCGACTCAGAATTTTGACAGTCGAATTGGATTTGGCTGTTCAATACGACGATTCGTCTATTCATTACTTTTTTCATATTTTCATATTTTTTTCATCTCCCTTTCGCGCGTACGGTCACACCAGTAGATTGGAAAAATTCCCATTTTAGCTCTGAGGAAACAGCGATTTAACATTAAAAATATAGCAAATGCTAACTGAAAACTATGAAAAGCTTAATAACGCTAATGAAAACATAACAAACCATGTAATGTAACACGGGCGCTACAAAGCATTAAAAAATAAGTTACGTGCGAAAGGGTTAAATTAGCCTTGTAAATAGACTATCATCTGATGAAATGGTTCAGCTGGGAGGACTGAGAAATGAACGTTTATTTCAATAACAAGATACCATAATTTCATGAATGCTTTCGCTGTTAAGGCATGTTGCACGGCAGTTTTCAATGACACATGTTCGTATGTAGCCTAATCCTTTAGGCTACTTTGACACTGACAAAGTCACGTCACGATTAGTTCAAAGCTTAGTTGCCTAAGCTTACCAACAACGCGCTCATCTAACCTAAGCAAAATATTGCATTGTCACCACTGTTTTTTTTTATTAATTAATTTTTAATAAATTTTAAAATAAAACGCGACAAGTTTTCAATGTTAGCTGTGCGCAGTTATCAAGGTAAGCAAGCTAGCTAGCTAGCTAGCTGGCTGGCTACCTAGTGGGTTAAAGGGAACTTCAGGACCACTGATGTCCAAATTGTACCTAGCTAGCTAGCTAGCTGCATTAAACGCGATGATAAAACTTGCTACGTGACGTAGGCCTATATTCAGAAGAATATAATCGTTTGTAAAGTCCATGCACATTAACTAATTAAGAGGTAGTCCCAGTTGTAGACAGAACTTGAGAATCGTAGCCAAATATACTTTAATTCCCGAGCAAGTCCAGGGCTGACCTGCATTATATGTATAGTAAATCTGCCCAGATAATTGCTGAAAGGCCGCATAGCTGTCCTTCAAAAGTTCGAAATCTCGCCATACTTTAGACTTCTCCTGACATATGGTTATAGCACCACTCCACCTCAGGTTTCAGCTTCTCTCATCAGTGAACCACCAGCGCATGTTGTCACGTGGATTTTTTATTTTTTTTAATCAAGCGCGCCAGCTAGCCCTGCTAGAATATAAAAAATATATTTATGGATTCCCCTTATTTATAATTCCTCATTGAAATGTTATCCCTGTGCATTTTTGTAAGCTTCTATCTGTTTTATCCTGTTATTGTAATGCACACTGACTGACCAAAAAAAAAAATACGACTGCTCGACTTGGAAGAATCTCAGTCGACTGACGGGTCTCCGACAGATGATTCGACTCATCGACTTTCATGGGGCAGCCCTAGATACATTACTAGACGCTTTTAGTTGTGAATTGAATTAAACTCTGCAACAATTTCTGTGCTGTAGGAGAACCATGTTAACATAATGCTGCAGAGGTGTTTTTGACTTCCTTGAAACTTAAACTCTTGAGAAAGAGTTTCTTGTGGCTTTCATTTGAAAGGAAATCCTGTTTCAACATGACGCTATTGTAAACTGCCCTGTATCAGTACAGCAGGGAATATTTCACAAAGCAGAGGTGTAAAACTGTTGCTTTGTTTAAAAAAGCAAACCGGTTAAGATCAGAAGTTGTGCAGAATTAATGATGTAATTCTAAAGAGAGCCATATTCCAAGCCATTCACTTAAGATAGCACTGGGTTACGGAAATCACATGTCACTATGGAAAACACAGTGTGCTACTCTTGCTGAAAAACAGTGTTCAGAGCCCTGATGGCTGAGTATAGTCAGTTAGATTGTCAGGCCCAGGTTTGTAATTATCATGGTTAATTTTTTAAGATTATCTCTTGACCAAGTATGAAGTTCAAAATCCTGACCCCCACTGCTGATGTTCTGAATTTTTCAATTGTCTGTAATTACAAGGACTGTGTTCCAGGAAATATTCCAGGCACCTGTTTATATTTAATGAGTTGATATGAAAGCAAGAACGGACAGCAGTTCAGCTTCTTAGAAGAGAGAAACTGGGAAGGTAGATTGCTTGGACAAGCAACGGCATGGTAGAAGTATTTCTTTGAAGGTGGCACTTGTTTCATGAAGTTCTTTTTTTTCCATTGTGGTTTGGCAATTCAGACTGATTCCACAGCAGTCCTGAGAGGGCATTGAGATCAAGGGGGAAGTGAAACTAACATTCCAGGTGAACTTACCTCTCTTTTCACAGGTACGGACGAATAACAATAAACTGAACCTGTCTTGTCATTTCCTATAATTTCATATCATTACCATATCATACTGTACCACAGAATGACAGTATCAACTTTATATCTGTAGGCTAACTCATGGGCAGTACTATCTTTTTTCTGTTTGTTCCAATCATTTTGTTGTGTTTATCATAAAATATGTAAACAGTGTATTGAAGATTAAAGAGAAGGAAAGGAATTAAGTGCTCACTACTGTGGCAGTTTTACTGCCTGTCTGTGCCCTCACTATTTACTCTGAGAATGAATCTAAGCAGAATCTGGTTTGCCTTAGCTGATTGCTCTGAGAATGAATCTAAGTGGAATTGGGTTTTTCCTAATGTTCTGCAGATGTCTGTTCTGAAAACAGCACAGTTGCATGCAGAGGGTTCAGTAATGGTGCTGTATGTCCAAATATCATAGCCTCTTGCAGTATTTACATTTACATTTCATTTAGTCATGGTTAAAGATCTGTATGAGCCTGTGGTTTAGTACTTCTGTGTTTCAGTAATGACATCAGTGCAAAACCGCCCTGTTATTTCCTCTATCGTGCCTCAGTTTCTGATTTTGCTGATCTGATGTTTTAAAGTAATATTCATCTCTTTTTTCTTCACTCATAGTGGTCTTTACTGGAAGGATGGTTTGTGTGGGAATCAATACTTTGTAAGTGAGTTAGATTGTGTTAGATCGTATGAGCTAGTTAGCACTGATCGTGGGTGTGGGCTTTGTGCAAAAGCTCATGAACTGCAATCTGAGATATAAAAAACATTATCCTTGGCACCACTTTGCTTCATGATATCACTTTCCTTGTTGCATAATAAAGATGTACTGTGGTGGGTAATTTAATCAGGAAGTCACATGTTGTATTGGACTTTTGTATGGATTCTCTCAGTAGGATAGAAGGGATTGGATGTCAGTAAAGTTAGTATCATTTCCTTCCCTGGCCTATTGCTCCATAGTGGGAAAAGGAAGACAACGCCTGGTACTTTATATTTTATTCTAACCTGATTATTCCTAGCTGAAAAATAAAATGTATACATCATGAGTTCCGCTGAAGCAGTTTGCTAGTTCTGGAAATCTCAATGTTTAGTATGAATACTGTGTCTCTCCTAATATTTCTTTTCAAAATAATGTTGTTTTTTTACCACAGCTGTATGGGCAGTTTACAGTTCATTTTGGATTAACTGTACCCTTTTTTATTTTCTGTTTCAGGAATGTTTTCCCTCACAGAGGTAGCCTCCCTGAATGACATCCAGCCAACTTACCGAATACTGAAACCATGGTGGGACGTTTTCATGGATTACCTTGGGGTGATCATGATGATGCTGGCAGTGTTTGCGGGGACAATGCAATTAACCAGAGACCAGGTGGTTTGCCTCCCTCACCTGGAGCCTGAGAAGAAGCTGGAGTGTCCAAATTACGTTTCATCGCAGAGGCCACCTGAGGCTGTCACGGCAACCACACCATTAATCCCTAAAGATCTCCCTGACAGTGCTATCCACGCGCTTTATTCGAATCATCCAACCCAAATACCTGGTCAGCCGCCACCCACAGGACTCAGAACAAATTTAGACTTTCAGCAGTACGTCTTTGTCAACCAGATGTGCTACCATATGGCCTTGCCCTGGTATTCTAAGTATTTTCCATATCTCGCCCTCATCCACACGATTGTACTCATGGTCAGCAGTAACTTTTGGTTCAAGTATCCAAAGACTAGCTCAAAGATTGAGCACTTTGTGTCTATTCTGGGGAGGTGCTTTGAGTCGCCGTGGACTACAAAGGCGCTGTCTGAGACAGCCTGCGAGGACTCCGAAGAGAACAAGCAGAGGTTCACTGGTGCCCCCACCGTACCAAAGCATGTTTCCACAGGCAGCGAAGAGGAAAGTCCCAGCCCGTCCACTCCCATGCTGCCAAATGCAGGGCTGAAATTCTCCGCTGAGAAGCCAGTCACAGAAGCCCCGAGCGTGACCATCCTGGACAAAAAAGACGGGGAGCAGGCCAAAGCCCTCTTCGAGAAGGTGCGAAAATTCCGCACACACGTAGAGGACAGCGACCTCATCTACAAGCTCTACGTCGGTCAGACGGTCATCAAAACGGTCAAGTTCATTTTGATCTTGTGCTACACCTCGACCTTCGTGGCCGCCATCAGTTTTTGCCACATTTGCGAGCCTCAGGTTAAGGAACTGACCGGTTACGAGAGGTTTCAGTGCACGCACAACATGGCGTTCATGTTGAGGAAGCTGCTCGTCAGCTACATGGCCGTCATCTGCATTTACGGCCTGGTGTGCTTGTACACCCTCTTCTGGCTGTTCAGACGCCCCCTAAAGGAGTACTCTTTCGAGAAAGTTCGAGAGGAGAGCAGCTTCAGTGACATTCCCGACGTGAAGAACGACTTTGCTTTCCTTCTGCACATGGTCGACCAGTACGACCAGCTGTACTCCAAGAGGTTCGGTGTCTTCCTCTCCGAGGTCAGCGAGAACAAGCTGCGGGAGATCAGCCTGAACCACGAGTGGACCTTCGAGAAGCTGCGTCAGCACGTGACCCGCAACGCCCAGGACAAGCTGGAGCTTCACCTCTTCATGCTCTCTGGGCTCCCCAACGCCGTCTTTGACCTCACCGACCTGGAGGTGCTGAAGCTGGAGCTGATACCCGAGGTCAGGATAACGGCAAAGGTCTCCCAGATGACCAGCCTCCAGGAGCTGCATTTCTGCCACTGCCCTGCCAAGGTCGAGCAGACGGCGTTCAGCTTTCTCCGTGACCACCTGCGGTGCCTTCACGTCAAGTTTACAGACGTCGCGGAGATTCCCACATGGGTCTATTTGTTGAGGAGCCTCAAGGACCTGTACTTGGTTGGAAACCTGAACTCAGAAAACAACAAAATGATAGGGCTGGAGTCCATGCGTGAGTTGAGGCACCTTAAGTCCTTGCATCTCAAGAGCAACCTCACCAAGATCCCAACAAGCATAACGGACCTTTCTCCTCACCTCATAAAGCTGGTGGTGCACAACGACGGTACGAAACTGCTGGTCCTTAACAGCCTGAAGAAGATGCTGAACTTGGCTGAACTGGAGCTGGTCAACTGTGAACTGGAGAGAATTCCTCATGCAATTTTCAGCCTGACCAACCTACAGGAGTTGGATCTGAAAACAAACAACATTCGCACCATCGAAGAAGTTATCAGCTTCCAGCACCTTAAAAGGTTGACGTGCCTCAAACTGTGGCATAACAAAATCATCGCCCTCCCGCAATCCATCAGTCACGTCAAGAACCTCGAGCAGCTCTACCTTTCACACAACAAACTGGAGACACTGCCAGCATCACTGTTCAGTCTCCTCAAGCTGAGGTACCTGGACCTCAGTCACAACTCCATTACTGTGATCCCTGTGGAAGTGGGGCTCCTGCAGAACCTCCAGCACTTTGCAATTTCTAACAACAAGGTGGAGGTGGTGCCCAAGCAGCTCTTCAAGTGTGTGAAGCTGAAAGCTTTGTGCCTGGCATATAACAGCATCTCCTTCATCCCTGGGAAAATAGGCCAGCTGACACAGCTGGTGCAGCTGGAGCTGAAGGGAAACTGTCTGGACCACCTGCCAGCAGAACTGGGGCAGTGCCACCTCCTCCGCAGGGCTGGCCTCAGTGTCGAAGACCATCTCTTCGATACTCTGCCCCTGGAGGCAAAAGAAAGCATAAGCCAGGAATCCAATGTTTCCTTTACTGGTGGGGTATAGTACAGGTGAACATCTCAAAGAGCAAACTGATGCCCTTCCTTCAGCCTGGTTCATTAGCTGTAACCATGTTACTATTCCCTATCAGCAGATCAGACAGGAAGAGGACAAACATTTGCATACTGCTGGTCAAGTTGTGTTTACAACAATAACTCTGTATGAAGGCTAGGTTCTTGGTTGATTTCCCTCCGATGACTAGAGGGTTCAACCGCAGGAACAACGGTTGTGTTGCTGATAAGGGGAGGATCCAACTGTCGCAAATATCAGAACAGCAAGACCACGGTCTGTGCTGCTCATGATAATATTAGTGCATTGACACAGTCATTCTTGAAAAACACAGATGGGTCAAAACAGACATAGCTTGAACATTGAGATACAAGGGGCATTTTAAGCAACATTGTTCATTTAATACACTTTATTTCATGAATTACTTGTAGAAATGTAGAAACCTCTTCATTTTAAGTTATCTTTGCTTTTTATCTGGGGTTTGCACACTGGCTGCTTCCTCATTTTGTATGTTTTTTTTTTTAACTGTGTTACAGAATAACTTCAACAGTAAACAAACTCAGCATCTTGAAATAAGAGGTCTGTTACACATGCTGGTCTGTCCCATTCATAGTGTGGGATTTTAAACAGAGGGTTGGTAGAAAAGAATGAATAGCCATATATGCCTTGAGAACAAATGTAATGAACATAAAGCAATTAACAGGAAGTGTACTTTGAAATGCCACTTAAATGCTGGCAGACGCAAAGTAACCTGTGAGTGGCTCCTGTGCATGTGTTCCACACACTGCCATGGCCAATGAAACGTGTGTCTTTGCTTCATTGTATTTTACCTTATTTTGTTTTTATTATTTGTGTGCAAGATTCCTGTTTTGTGCTTCTTTGACTAAAGAAACCCCAAAGGTACTGTGCTAAACCTATTAACTTTGATATGTTTTCAAATTTATCAGCGGTTATGTATGTTAATATTCACAGTGAATATACAGTAAGAGACTATGACGCTAGAGAACAAGCTGAATGAACAAGTTGTTGAATTAAAATGGGAGATCATGGAAGCCCACTTTAATACCTACCCTCTATTTTCTGAACTCTATATGAAAAGAGGTGATATATTTTGATACCAAATGTTTATGATATTGAGTCAACATTATTTTAGTTCAAACTGAATGAAGGTTTACTCAATATCTGTGTGTCATTTATAAACTTTTACTCCATCCAAATGATAAAAATTACACAGAATAAAAATTGCTCAACTTTTCTTTTTGAAAAGCTGCAGGTAATACCTGTTATACAAAGTGTATTGTATGTATTTCTGTTTCCACTTGACAATTTAAACCCAGCATGTAAAGATATTTTGAGGAAAAAATTGTGCAATGTAGCCAAGTGCCTGGATACCAGTAAATCAAAAGGAAGATGCTTTCTGCCTTCTTGAGTTTTAATGATAGTCCTCTAAGACCAACCAAAGAGATGCAGCTGAGAAATTGGGAATTCCAAAGTGCACACTGGCTAAGATTCCAAAAAAGAGCATCATGAAGAATGAAGGAGACAGAAAATGAATGCAAACCAGCTAGGGGCCTATGACTGAGGCAATGTTTGTCACACTGGACAGGTCTGTGAGCAAACAGTGACTCTACCATAGCATCATAGTCTGCACTATGCCAATTACAAGAGACAATCAAAAATAATTCAAATAACCCAAACAATTATTTTATGTTTGAAATCATGTAGTTAAGGACATTAATTAACTAATAGAATTGTAGCCTATGTAGCCCCAGTGAATTGCACAATAACACTCATTCGTTCATTTCCAGTTCTGCTGTTAAGAATCGCATTGTCCTGGACAGGTGTGATTCTAATAAGTGGAGAGCACTAAATATATATTCCAAATTATGATTTTCACATGTTTTTCTTTGGGTTGAAATAAATCAAACCTATGTTGTAAAAAAACGTACACTGTATATGTTATACATTATAGACCAAGCCTGTGGTACATGTGAAGCATCTAACTCACAAAGGCCTGCCGTTTCTCAGCCCATGAGAGATGATTAACGGCATGAGGTGAGAATTAATTCCTCGAGGTGTAATAATAACATCACTGTGCTTTTGTTGTCACAGTACCATATTGGCTCAGGAAGTGAGTTTTTATTTTTTCATGTGAGTCTAAACAGTGGCAGATTATTGCAACAATAAATATTTCATATTGTAGAAAACAATTCTTGTTACTATCCAGCCTGAGAGATTCATGATTTAACTTTAAAGTTATTAAAGTAACAGAATTAGGAGAGTCTGTTATAATCACTTTACGTAACTACGCTTCCTGAGTGAATTGTGAAATTACTGAACAATATGCAAGGAATTTCCATGGCAACTGCTTAATGACCAGACATCCACTGATGAACTGCCAGTTCTGTGTTCCATTCATTTCCTCCTTACTGATGTGTCATTGTTACAATCCTAAAAAAAATACAAAGTCTTGTGAAGGGAAAGAAGAACATCCACCATATAATAGGACAATAAATCTGAGCGATTATCTCAATAATACTTACTCGTAATCATACCAATAGGCATTTAGAAAAGAACTAAAAAGGGAATCGGCTGTAGATCTGTGGAAGCATGGTCATTAAATTGTGGCTGAGGAAGTGATGTCACTCTTTTGTAGTGTTTTCCTATGCTAAAACTTTTTAATGAGTGATGAATTTTAAAGCAAACCATGAGTTTGGGAGAAAGGCTTTGAGAAGTGAAAAACAGTGCCGGATTAACAAAAAGGAAAACAATATCTGACAAATGTGTCTGTTACTTTTGTTCCACTCTGTTGTTTCATATGTGATATATCTGACCAAGTTGTTTGGGTTTCTTGATTTAGCTGTAGTTTTAGCTATGTGTACCATTGCTTCTCATAGTAGTAAAGTGTTATCTGTCTACTACTGTTACCTGTTTGCTAGCTATCATTGTTAGGAGATGATAGTAAACTGCTTATAAAGATGCTTGAATTTGTAGCACTTCAAATAAATTCTTTGTACTGATGCTTTTGTATGGGGGCATTATTAACAAAATTGTGATAAAATTTTATTGTTTATGTGGTAATAATCTTAATCTTAGTAAAATCTAGTTACTCAAATGCTAAACCACAGAGTTCTGACATCTGCATTTCTGATTTGTGTTTCAGTATTCTTTCTAACATTCATTTGCTTGGAGATGGAATGGTGTTTAACAAGCAATTAAGAAGATGTCATTGGTATTGTGGAGAAAGCAACCAGCTGATATAAATTTTTGAAATTAACATGCTCCCAGTGCTTTTTGAGCCATAGGCAACCTACTCATGTAGTCACTGCAGGTTTTACCATTTTTAAC
Source organism: Megalops atlanticus (assembly GCA_019176425.1). Lineage (NCBI taxonomy): Eukaryota > Metazoa > Chordata > Actinopteri > Elopiformes > Megalopidae > Megalops > Megalops atlanticus. Next base: position 6,605,200 of record CM032896.1, read on the forward strand.
TGTAATTGGGTGAGAGTAATCATTTTGCTCATATATGAATCCTATTCCCAGGGTAATACGAATTTTTAAAATAAACTTGGGATGTTTCAAAAATCTTTTAGGTAATTCAGATTGATTTGCCTGTCCCACACAGTTTGACTTGACTACAGGTTGCATATTACCTAGGACACACTGTTGGAGATTTTTTTTGCATTTAATCTCCCTCACCTCACTGCAATATCTCCCATAGTGCATTGCAAGAGAACCAACTTCAGTGTTCAGAGTACTGACACTTCATTCACTGCCTACCGCCTGGACAAATAAAGGCATCTGGCATTTGTGTGGGAGGAGGTTAAGAAGAGCTGAAGAACAGTGAGCCAGGGAACCACAGTTGATGTAAGTCCACCTTACCCCAGCAGGATGAAGCCAGTTACTGTGTGTCTCACTGCTGTAGGTGCCCATCATTTCTGGCTTGTGATGTGGCCCAGATTTAGACAAGTAAGATCTGTATTTAGGGCTCAGCCTATGCTTGGGGCAATTTCCTTTATTAACTGAGCTATTGGAGCTATTTTTTTTACACCCATAAATTTGAGTGAAATTGCAAATGTCATGCCTTACTTCTATGCCTTTGACACATATCCACACATTAAATGAGTCTGTGCATTTAACCATAATCGGGTTGCCTGTGCATTCAGTTTTTAAATGAATGAATTGTTATTCTTTCAAATATTTTCTTTAGGATCCTCCACCGGAAACCTCAAAGGCTGTGTATGTGGGACCTTGTTGGTTAATATGTCAAAGTATTTACATTTGAATATATTAAGGAAGCTTTATGTGTGGCCCCTGAAGAGACTGTGCGTGTGAAGGGGGAAAAACACCCAATGTGTATTAGAATAATGCTATGAATATAGCATTTAGAATAATGTAACGTGTTATTACAAGATAGAAACACACGAGGGCGCTCTTGAGCTCACCTCCCTCCGCCTTTCAGGGCTCCTAATGCAAAGGGTGCCAGTTTAACGCTCAGGTGGGGCATTGCTGTTGACCTCTTCAGGCACTTAAATTGACTTTCTATCAAATGTAGGCAACAGTCGTACTGTTATTATTCTTACAGCAAACGGTCATTTAGTTAACAGCGCTATTAATTAAGGTTAATTGTAAACATTTTCTCTGAATTCGAGCAATGTTTTGGCAAGCAGCTCATTTAGTGGGACAAATGAATCTTTTCTGTGTCCGTTATAGCGAAGGTTGCCGCGTAAAACCTTAACGAATTAAGTTATAGTGATTTAACACTTTCGGAGTTTGCTCAGATAATTTGCACTATATCCTTTTGTGCTGGGTTCTCCGTAAAATCCACATTTATGTCCTGTGAACATATATATATATATATATATATATATATTTTTATATATATTTATTTTTTTTTTTTTTTACTCTGAACTAAACGCACCGTCCTGCAAACGAAACAGCTGTTTTAAGCAACAAGTCATTTAGTACTTTTAGCGTTTGTTCAAATAATTCTGAATTTAAACTAGTAGCTAAAATAACGCAGCGCTAATTCGTATGTTTAATACCCGTCTAAACGTAGGTTAATGCCCGACTTTACATGACAAATAATGTCTGCTCAGTGGTTCAATCATATGCCGCATGTGGCAATTCCGAAACAATCGAGACGTGCGCACTGTGCGCTCCTCGGAAAAGCATTAGGAGTTCTCGCTTATAGTTATGAAAACGTTACATACGCGGCATGTACTGCAGACACGGTGCCGCTCCAGCTGTATGACACTAACCCCCAACGCTTATCTGTATACCTTGCAGCTTTAGACAGACATCTAAAATGGAAACGAATGCAGCCATTTTTTCCTTTTTTTTTTTACCTATCCTGCATTCTGAATGGTACGCTTGGACAGAAATAGTACCAATTTATTTAAGTTAAATACAAAACCGAGATAGAATTGTGCAGCCATTCTGGCTACAAGACTAAAAGAATGAGATCTTGTATGTTGCTGAGGTTTTGTGCGACAAGAGAACAGGCATCTGCTGTAAACATCTCAGACTTCAGGAGGAACGCAATCCCGTTTTCTCTCTTCAAGATTTGTGTTTTTGCCACTCTAGCCCAGTTCACAGTTCCTTTCACATCTTTTTATTACGATTTTTACAAAACATTTCATTAACTTACAATAAGTTAATAAAAAAAAGTTTCATTAAAGTCAAGTCATTGAATATGTATGAAAAAAATTAAGAAAAAAACTTGAGTGTGAGAATCTATTATTCTGGTGGCAATAGAGATTTTTTTTCTTCTTTGTTAAGACATCAACCCGTGCAAACCTGTTTTTGGAAATACAGTTGGGGAAACTGAGGGAGATGCAGAGAAATTCAGCACTGTTTCAACATTGAGGTTTTAGCAGCAATCCCTGTTCTACTGTCTGCGGGAGGGGAGCCAGCCAGCATCATGCGCTAGCTCAGACACTGACGGATGCACTGGGTGAAGTGAAATACTGCTTTTTTTGTTCCTTTTTTTCGATTGACCAAACTATCTTAAAAAGTACAGTATTACATATTGTCTATTAACTTTTTGGGAAAAAATATGTGTTTATATATATTTTGTGCAAATCAAATACACACACTCAGTTGTCCTGCTCGCCCAACACTCCTCCCCCACTCCCCCCTCCCTCAGGATATTCTGTGATCCTTTGGCTGCACTGATGCTTTTTTTCTGGTTAAAATGTGAACACAAACTATGCACACATACATTTCCATTTTGCCACTAATAGCTGTACTGCTGAGGGAGGGTTTTCGATTTAAAAAAAAAAAAAAATCTTTTGTATGTAAAACAAGTGTCCTGCCATGTCCACCAAACACAGAGAGTCATAGAAAATGGCTCCTTCAGTTCAGTTCAGTTCAGAACAGTACTGGTCCATTGCTAATTCACGTAGTTAACCCCCTCCCTCCCAGTGAAGGCTCAACCCCTTGGCCTGACTGGCTGTGTCTTCAGCTCCTCGTGACCTCTTCGCGCCCTCCCTGCTGGGGTCAGAGGTCAGATTCTCCACAGACGGAGGATGACCGTTTGCTCTCAAGTTCACAGTAAAAAGGGGACAGGGTTTCGCGTTGTCACCGTTGCAGTTCACTTCACGTGAATCCCCGGCCGAGCCTTTGGGGCCCTCCTGGTGCAGAGGTGCCAGATGAGGGGGGTGAAGGCGGTGCTGTAGAGGGGGGGCGAGGTGGAACTGGAGGGTGGGGCTGAGTGAGTTTTAGGAGTTGTTGGCAGTGTTCTCATTGCTGGGTGAGCTCGAGGAAGAGGAAGAGGAGGACGACGAGGATGAAGGGGAGAAGTTCATTCCTGCTAGCCCCAGGGGATCCGTGGCTGTGTTCTCTCCACTTAAGCTCTTCCTGCACACTGGACACGTGTCGTGCTGAAACACAGAGGGGCACCAAAATGAATGCCTGCTATGCCTCCACGGCCACTTCAGCCCCCTGAACCTTCCCTCAGACAGCCCACTCCAGAGTTAAAGAGGCCCCCACAGCATAATATCAGTCACCACACTTCACCTTACAGCAAGGCCGCACGCAATACAGCAGGAGCAAGGAGAAGTAAGAGGACCTACCTGTTCCAACCAAGGTACTATACAATCATTGTGAAACAAGTGATTGCATGGAAGCTGCCTAACGTTTTCTCCTACGCTGTAGTCTTCTTTACACACAGGACATTCTAGCCCTGAACCTGTGGAAAAATAAGAGGAAAGCGATTTAAAAGTCTGAACATAGGTGGAGTTACATCATTTATTTGCTTAGCAGGCAGGTGTACTTTCCAAAATAAGAAAACACCACTAGTGTTTTCCATCTGGGATTCGAACTTGCAACCTAGCCACAAGCCCAATTCTCTCACCACAACTCCACACTGCTATTCACAATCACCAAACATTATGATTTTACATCAGGGTACCGTGTTCTCCTTTCGGAAGCTGGGTTGTGAGGTCAGTATGAGGTTCAAACCCACTCACCTACGTGTTCCTCTGTGATTTGGACTGTCGGCAGGCTTTTGATCTTCTCCTTGTCTGCTGGAGGTGGACCCGTGTTCTCAAACTGATTTAATAACTGATGGAAAAGGACAAAGGAAATAGCAGATTTAATATCACAATTCAAAAACAAAAGCTCTGCTGCCTAGAGTGCCAGCCTCATAAACTCATCGCCCGAAGCCTGATTCATGGAGGAAATTCCATCCCAAATAATGTTTTTATTTTTAACATACTGTGGGGGAGAAAGGATAAAGAGCTGGTCATATAAAAAAACAAGAAGTTCCACAAATTGTTTATATCCTCTTTTGTAGTTTTGAGTAATGAAGTTGAGAAAATTATATTCACAAAAACTGCTTTTGTACATTTATTGTTGGCCATTTGAGGAAGGGAAACATGCAACAGGTGCAAGTCCCTAATTAAGATGAAAAGATCCAAGAAAGACAGAACAATGGCCTGTGACTGGCATGAACTTAATTTCTTTTCATTTTTATAACTGCCACACAACAACCCCACATTTTTTTTTTGCCAATGCCTGATAATGTCACTGTCCCTAAAGAAGACTCTTGGGTAGGTTGCCTAAATATGTGGCTTAAAATGAGTTCACCTGTGTAATAATTGCATCAAGTCCATTGGCCCCCCATGCGTAGTCCATCGGGTTTGAGTGTAGCATGCCCCTTTGAAGAGGGAAAAATAAAACAAACCACATCTGAGCAGAAATTACTTTAATGAAACACTTTTGTTCAATAAATGAGATCTGGGGCTTACTGCGTTTAGCTATTTTTGGTTTCAGCGCAGTCCACCTACCAGGGTCCCATGCCTAAGTTGGGCATTGCTGTCGGTGCGATAATTCCATTCACTAGCTGCTGAATAATTCTGCAAAAGGAAACAAAATCTGGGTTACTCTTTCCATCAAGTCAAGGCAAAACAAAAACTGAGAGCAAGTAACGTGCTGAGCACAATGTGTCTGGAAAAGTCTAGCGTTAAAAAATGTCTGTACTGCTTAGGCCACACAGCCAGTGTGTCAGCCAGGCAATCACAAAGTTCACTAATAAGTTAAAGCCATAGTACTAGTTCCCCTTGACTAGCTGTTTTACCTAAATATGGATTTGATTAACAGCAAACCTGGCCAAGAAGAACAAGAGGAGGCAGCAGGATAACATAGTGGTTAAGGAGCAGGACTTGTAAGGTTGCCAGTTCGATTCCCTATGGGGGCACTGCTACTGTACCCTTGGGCAAGGTACTTAACCCACGATTGCCTCAGTAAGTATCCAGCTGTATAAATGGATAACATTGTAAAAACCTGTAATTGATGTAAGTTGTTCTGGATAAGTGTCTGTTAAAATGCCAATAATGTAATGCATGAGCTATCATTCACTCCTTTACCAATGACCAACTAAAGGGAGTTGCATGTACAGGGTGACCTGTGACCCCTCTTACCCTTCTAACGTGGGCACTCCCTCGTGCCTTCCCGCCTGTCGCCGGGGCACGTGGCGCCCCCGCGGTTGCCGGGCGCCGTACCGCTGCCGGTACGCCTGCTCCCTCTCTCGCCGGTTCTCCGTCTCGCGGTTGTCCTCCGACGGCAGGCCGAAGTCGAAGCTCTCGTCGAAGATGCCCAGCGTGAACTGGCCGTACCCGGGGGGGAAAGTAAACATGTGCTGGTCCACGTTCTGAAAAGACAGGGGCAACACGTGCGCGTACGGCCAGGACTGAGGGGGAGCCGGCTACGAGGCGGATAACCCTTACCCAGGCCCCCTTACATTCACCCAGTTTACAAATTATCCGCTTCTAACAAACGGGCATTTACCAAAGCGCTTCATGTGAGCTGCATAGCTCAAGAGTGGTTCTGCCAGTGAAGACGCTCGCTCCAAACAGAGGCTAAACCCTGCAGTGCTAATCTGAATCTGGGCTGCGACATCAGTCAAAAGGCCGTGACTATGACTAAGAGCACCTAGCAGGGGATACAATACTGTATCATACATATCATACAACACAGTACCACACGTTATATAGCACAATGATTAGCTCAGAAAACACTGATAAATAGCTCACTGGTAAAATAAACAATCCTGACACACTACCACAGTACACAGAATCACCCCCCTTCAGTTCACAAACCTCAAACGGGTGCTGGCTCTGAGTGCTGGTGGTGCTGCTGGTGGAGGCAGTAGAGGTAGATTCATTTTCGGCGCTGGTCAGAAACAAAAGCAAAAGGAATCAGGCAGAAACTGACAGTATCAAGCTGTACTTTACTACATATTAGTATGCATATTTATTCTAGGGATAGTATGTGTCAAAAATCTTTTTCATCCGTCAAAAACTGTCACCGTCTTTACTCCCTATGGACTGGCTTCATTAAAAGCTCTGCCACAGTTCTCTGCAACTGTGCTCCAATAGGCCTACATAGCCTATTTGAAATCCTCTGCTCTTAAAGCACACACGGACACACAGCCATGAATGTATCAAGAATCTTAAATGCAGAACAGTACGGACTGTGCCGCACAGCTTGTTTGAACTGATACTCAACCCTTTTTCTAGGTGCGAAGGGTAGGCAACCATTTTTCGAAATTCCTACACTGTGGTGATTCATCTGTTTAATTTTACTTTCCCACAAAGCATGATGGGGTACCTTCTGTCCTCCGGCAGTTCCTCGATGAAGCCCGACTCACACCGCGGACAGGTATAATCCTGTGGGCAAGCGGTTTGAAATGTAAACACTGAAACAACCTCTATCAACAGTATCACGTACCTGTTTAATACATACAGGCTATATAACCTTGACATTTTCACTCATTTACATTTCATTTTCTTATGACTGTGTTCCTGTAGAGTAAAATCTTTTTCTCACCAAACAGGCCCATTCCATGTCTGTAACAATCAGCTTATCGGCTTCGTAACCAACAAATGAATTCATGACTGAGTAAAACAGTTTCTTTTCTGTTGTCTGAAACCTTGAACACCACCCATTTGGTCTGTAATAATCTGGAGAAAACACAACTCAGTTTAACAGTGGATATTCCCAGGATGAAAATCTGCATTGGTGGCACAATGAAAATACAACTCACAACTGAAAAAACTGGAGCTTCAGTCACTCCTGGCATAAGCTTATAGACTACATTAGTAGTGATAGTTCATGAATTTTCAGGCAATGCCACAAAATCAAAGTAGTTTTCACTCACTCTTATCGGGCTACCAAAAATAAAATGTGTACATTTTTAGGGCAAGTTGCAACAGACAGGGATAATTTCACTCATATTAGTGTAGAGTGATGGTTGTCACACTGAAATATTTTCCTGTGTGGATTCTATTGTGGCTTGTGGAATGTGTCTGGGAGGGCTAGAAATTACTGAATTGTACTGAAAAGGAAATGTCACCAGAGCATACCTAGCGCTGGAAGGTACAAGGCTGTTTTGAAAAGGTTTGAGCAACGATTCAAAAATTTCCCATAAATTAGCTTGTAGTCAAATAACAAACCATTCTGCTATCGGGACTTGTTCTAGTTTAATTACTCTAACATTACAAATCCCTGTCATATGTGGAAACAAACAAAGCTCTGTTTAAAGGCATCTCCTTTGCTGAAAATAGCTCTAGAACCCAGCCACCACATCAAACACTGGATGACACTGGAAGAAAGACAGCAGTGTCCTATTGTCAATTTACTCTATATTTACACTTGCTATGAACACACACTACGGACAAAAAGATGAAGAAACAGATGACATTCAGGCCTAAAAGCAAGACTGTTTCCAGAGTTCAAAGAATAATTGGACAAACCAAGCAGATTAAATTTACATTGTAACATTAATGTTCAAGGAACAAAACAAAAACTTCTCAACCTTCAAATGCACCTATTTCTAAGTAATGAAATAGTGACTAAAAACCCTGAACTGTGGCACCCTGTCCAGAAGGTTTCTTTTCCATCTGAGCTCTGAAGCGAAATGATTCAATTAATTACTGCCTCTCATTGAACGAATTCAACAGCATCTCCCAACTATCTGATCTTTAGTTGCTTAAAGAGAGCTGGAAAACTCCTGATGATAGACTCCTCATGATAGTATTTCAAGATCTATCTCATCACCCATGCTCCAGCCAATCATTTCTGGCGTCATCAGCTGCAATGGATTCATATGAGAGTTGTACACTGTATATAAGACATACTGATGATTACTTGTTGATAAATGCATACTTTAAGAAATTATTATGGTGTCACATTACAAAGTAAACATTCTGTCATTTAAACGCATGTTAGGTTATAGAGCAAATACGGATTAATGTAGCTGGGAACATTTTTGCGAAAGCCGAGTCCTAAGCCAATGAATGACACAGTATTTGGCCCTGCCACTTTCCAGTTCAATGTGGTGCACGGACGACCTTGACAGTTGAGAATTCACCTAAATTCTAGTGAATGTTACGTAGGCCAAAATTAAATGAAAACAATTCCTGCACCGTTAAACAAAGGAAAGCTGATAACAACTAGGGTAAATTCATATGACTGCCCTAGCTTTATGAGCTAAATACCCAAAATGACCGAGTCAAACCTAGACGTGACGTGAAGTTTCCAGCTAGGGCATCAAATTTGAACAGTTGACGGTTTCATTATTTAGATCTTTAGCTAGACTAGCTCTTGTCACTTCCTGAATCACATATAATTTTATCGCACTGGCTAACGTTAGCTAACAATTTAGCTCTGTGCTAGTTACTTGATCGCACTGGCTAACGTTAACGTTATCTATTTATACATAGTGAGCTTCGGTGCGTTGGGTGACCAAATAAATGAGTACTGAAAAAAGCTCACCACACGTTTCCATTTCAACGTGTTAGCAGACTAGCTAACAAATCACAATTTGATATCACTACAGGGCACATCTCCCCCGTCTTGGGGTAGCTAAAATATCTGGCTAGCCATTTAGATCTACTATCTTACCTACTTGGGGTAGACGGCTAACGAGCTACCTCTGTTTCATATAGCGTTAGCTTACTGTTACTCTAGCTGTCTGGCTAGCAACCCTGCACATCTTGCTAGCAAGCCGTAACTTTTCTACCTAGCCAGACAGCTAGCTATCCCCCAAAATTCACTCGCCAAAGATGTGTTTTGGCATAACGCTAGTGTGGAGAGTAACGTTAAACAGCTAATAACTGCTGTCAGCGTCAACTATCTGGTTCCCCAGCAGAACCTAATGGGTACAGCACCTGCTAGCTAGGTAACGTTAGCTAGCTAGCTAGCTACACATCAACACCAAAACCATAACGACGTGTGAATTATCCACACATTCTAACATCTAAACCTTGATCTGTTGCCTCGCCGTTTATTCGTAGTCTGTGCTACGTACCGGGAGAAGAGGGCTGATCTCTGTTGAGCATCGGTGACAGAAAAACCGGCTGGGCCGTGGGGGTGCTTCCGCCATCTTCTGACTCAACTGCGAGACACAAACCGAGGCGGGGTTTGTACGGACACTGAGAAGGAACAAAATTTATACATATCTCTGAATACGGAACGCTAAATAGCAGTCTTAACACCTGGAATCTGGATAAAATGTGAATTTCTGGATAAGATGTTTTTTATGTTCCATCTAAATGTAACGAATGACTGCCCATCCCATCAAAAAGACAGAGATGGGATATGATTCCCCGCCTTATAATTCTCTTGAATTTGTGTGAGTTTGGGTACTCTGGCAAGACTGTCATTTTGGAAAAAATAGATGCGGCCAAAGGTGATGAACGGTAGCGAATTCAACTAGTTCTAACTAGCTCATTAAAATATTTTCAACAATCAATATGAGATTTATGCACATCAATATAACAGTGCAATTATTTAAATGAAAATGTACAAATAAAAGGCAAAACCTCATTTATGTGATAACGAATTTGCCCTTTTCTCTGAAATCATAGTATTATTATACCAATATTTTATTTTATGAAGGAAACCTGAATAATTGAATATGGCACATAAACACCTAAAAGTGATATTAAATGAGCAAATCAATAATTACATTTTGAAATTAACAAATGAACAATTAAACAAACTCCAAAAATTATGGCTGTTTCAGGAAGACAGATTTCTAGAGTTTACTGCTTATTTTTGTAAAGGGGAAGAGAGAACTCTGGCGTCTCCCTTTCACAAACCAAGCTTTGTTACTATAGCAACACATCTGATATAACTTAAAGAGTTATGGGTCATCAGGTTCACCCCCTCGCTGGGAAGCCAGCACTTTTGTAGAGGGGGCATGCAGTTGAGGGCACAATGAGCCCCCTCCCCCTGTCTACATCCTAAGGAACTGGGACACCCTCAATATGGCAGGCAGCACACTCCTGAGGGAGGAGAATCAGGAAGCAAGGGTGCAGGGGCGGTCTGGACCGCAGCCAAAGTAAACGAGTCCCTACTTCACTCCACCTCACACAAGTACATACCTGAGGAGTGAGAAGGTGTTATTTGAGAGCGCGTATGGGTCACGCTGTACCATCCTCATTCCAGCACCTTGGCCCTCGAAGGGATGAAAGCAACACAAAAAACCTACAATTCCATGCAGCAGAAGCAGTGGACATTGGGAAATAATTGGAGCCATAATTCTAACACTCTTAATCTTTCCCATGAATGACAATCACTTTGGAAACTGAGGGACTGCAATCTGCAGGATTCATCACAAATGAAAAAAATGATTGATACTTTTGAATGAGTAAAATATTTCTTTGACATGACACTCCCTCTCCCTGTAGTATTCCAGTTTTATCAATGCAGCAATTTAAATGTTTCAATGCTTTAAATTGAAGTCAATGGGCTAGATAAACACTGTTCCTTTCAGTTCCTGTTCACTTCCAATTAAAAGGCATTGGCAACTCAGACCAGCGTAACCATTGTTTCATGTCTGTGTCTTAGATCAGTCTGCACAACAATGCAACAATGCAATCAATACCATCTGTGGTAAATTTGGTTAAAAGTGAGTATTAAGGTACTGCTGTGGTTCCATGGAACTATAATGAAATAAATAACTAAAAATGCGTTCTCTGCACAAATGTTCATCCAATGTCTCAGCAAAAGGATATCTGACCTGCATGCAGCTGTAAAACACCTAGAGAGTGTTGGTGGTTCGTGCAACGTAGTAGACACACCTTTATAATCTTACTTTGTAATCCGGTCTTAATATGAGCATCTGCTAAATGACAATATGTGAAAGCCATGTAGTTCCATCTTTACACCTGTTCTGTGAAAATGACCACATAGCTTATAACACCACACAATGTCAATACCATTCTTTTGCTGTCACCTCCTGGAATTTGCACAAATTACAACTTGTGACTTTTATCGTAGAATTTTAAGGCTACAGAGTAAGAATCAGGAAAATCTGAAAAGCAGATATTTCTGCTCATATATATGAGTATTAAGGTACTACTGTGGTTCCATGGAACTATAATGTAATATAATCTTTTATATATGTTGCTTAAGCACTACTCAGTGACATTTTGAAGTGAAAAACATATTCATTTTTCCACAGGTATTAATGCAGTCAATAGCTTAGTAATGGACTGAGAGATCCTTGGATTGGTCAAGACCAGACTCAGTACAGTGCCATAGTAGATGTACTTTCAGCAAATGAATGGCTCTTACCTGTTCTAATATTTAAGGTTTCTTATGTTTTCTCAATTCAGAAAAGAAAATCTTTATTTCGTGTGAATCATTTAATACAGAGATATAAAAAAACTTCATAGATGAAATAAATGAGGAGTAAACAAGACAGTCATGAAAATTGCAATTGCCATTTATTGATTAAAAGTAACAAAAAATGAATAACAAGCTAAAAGGACACGAAAATACAGCAAAGGCATTGGTAAATTATAGTAGGTGTATATCAAAGAATATATATGTATATGAATTCTATGCGTTCTATGTTATCTCTTTGAAACCTGATAACTGAAGCCAGGGAATTGCAAATGAAGATGTGCAGGCGTAAAAATTATGTGACAAACCTGTCTGAAGAATGCTTACATCTGTTGATATAGAAACAATGCTGGAAACGAGGGGACAATGCTATTTGTATTTTGAATGACGCATGTTGCCGGGATATTTCTTTGCATTGAACGAGGCACGTTTCAATGCAATGTAATTCATTCGTTAGCCATGATGCTGTCGATCCAGTCGACATAATGTGAAATCACTGTGTACACACCAGGATGCTCATATTTGCCGCAGTCTCCGCCTCCCATCACGATGCCTACTGCCATGCCTTTGTAAAGAAGGGGACCACCGGAATCACCCTGAATCAGAGAGAAAAATATAATGGTTAGAAACCAATTCGCTAGCAAACATGTCTCAGGCCCTGTCCACACGTACACGGGTATTTTTAAAAATGTAGCTTTTTCTATGCGTTTTGGCCTTTCGTCCACACGCAAACGGCGTTTTAGGTCACTGAAAACGATTCTTTTGCAAAACACCTTCCAGGGTGAAGATTTTCAGAAACTCCGGTCTCACTCAAATTTGAAAAACAAACCCCCCGAAAATTTAATCCAAATCTGCATACGCATACATATATAATAATATAATTACATTTTTATCACATATATAATATATGTTATAATACATGTGCATGTGAGTGTCCGTGTGTGTGTGAGTGTGTGTGTGTGTGTTCCATTTAGGAAACAGACCTGGGATGCCTTCTTCCACTGGTGCATATTTACAGAGGAAGAGAGGCAAGAATAAGTAATCTGATAGCTGGTTCTACTCTGGGTCAGAGATCAGGATTATCTCACTCTGGTTGTATTCACAGTATTTCTCACACCTTTGACTGTATACTTCACTTTGCTCCACTTTGCAGTGGGGTGGCATTGTAGCTTACTGGTAAGGAGCAGCCCTCGTAACCGGGAGGTTGCTGGTTCGATTCTCCGCTGGGGCACTGCTGTTGTACTCTTAGGCAAGGTACTTAAACCACAATTGCCTCAGTAAATATCCAGCTGTATAAATGGGCTACATGTAAGAAACTGTAACCTATGTAAGTCTCTCTGGATAAGTGCGTCTGCTAAATGGCAATAATGCAATGTAATGCTCATTCCAATGTTATGCAGCTGTTAAGGGTACCCATGGCTTCTGATCTGAATGAAGGAAACAAAAGGCTTACCGTGCAGGCATCTCTGCAGAGTATCCGGGTGTGTCTCCCGATGCACGACGAAGCGCACATCATGTCTTTGGTGAGTATGTCCTTGTAGTCGTCCCTGCTGGCACACTGCTGGTGGCTCAGGACCGTGATGCTGACCTCCCGAAGCGCGTCAGGCCGGCTGTTGTTTCCCGTGAGGCCCCAGCCCGCCGTGGTGACCTCTGACCCCGCCGGCACGTCCTTTCTGCTGCGCTGGAATGCGATGGTCTGCACCGCGCTGGTCAGCCTTGCAGGCTGCTTCAGCTGAGAAGACCAAATGTGCTGCATTTATAGTCACCTGACATAGCCACTTGACTCCACAGCAGACCAGTGAGAAAAAAAACTCTCTCCAGTCCTCAAAATCGTAAGTTTTGTTTGAAAACAGGAAACGTTGTGCGTTGTGCTTGCACTGCTATCTTCAACAGCATCTGAGAGCATCCGGTTTTCTCAGGTGAAACTTACATTATTAATAACCACTTATTAAATAATCCTTTTAGGGCCTAATGACTTGCTGTCAATGTGTGGTTGGTGTCCAATGGTTTGTGTTGTCTTAAAAAATTAAGTTCAAGCTTCAATGCATAGCGCACAGTAAGAGTTAAACAAAAAACTGCTGCAGTACCTGCCATCAGAATTACTACGCTAAGAGTCAACTGAACAGTTAACAAAACACTGGACAGAATGATTCTCATGTTAACCGTGTTTCAATTCTCAGCTGGTGAGATGAAGCAAACTGCTAATAAGAATCATTTAGGTGCATATGGGCTCGCTCACAACATAATAATGCTCAACCAAGTGCAATGGCACACAATAAGTGGAAAAACTTTCAAGGTTGAAAATCTGATTAATTTGAAAAATTTAGCTAGAAGAATTTCTCCATTAAATAAGAAAAACAAACAAAAAATCTATTTCAGAACAAGAAGTTCATTTTTTCCATCACTTGTTAAAGTGCTAGTATAATGAAATTGCCTTGTATAAATGTGGTTCTTACAAGTGGAGTGCACTGTACCAATCAAAGTAACGCTTTATGCCTCTCTTTTAGTCCACTCTGAAACTTCATGCAATAAGCAGAGTGAATTATAATTCTTATTCATGCAATACTGCTGCGCTCTCTCTCCCCTCTCGTCAAGTGATCGGGAAGGCTGAGGTCTCAATTGCTGGAGTAATAAATTAAGAATGTTTGGTGACATTTTGGTATGCCTATTACCTTGATCAGAGCAATGTCATGATGTCCCGCTTGGGAGGCATTGGGATGCTTGTGGAATGCTTTGATGGCGATGACCTGCTTTGTGGGCTCCTTTTTGCTAAGGGAATGGGCCCCAAGCACCACCGTATCCACCAGCTTCCTGCACAAAACAAAGTGCTTCTTCAAAAGGTGGCATTCACTTACAATAAACGGGCAGCAGTGTGGTGTAGCGGTTAAAGAGCTCAGCTTGTAACCTCAAGCTTGCAGGATCAGCAAGGAGCCAGGTGCTTTTCTGAATTGCTTCGGTAAAAATATCCAGCTGTTCAAATGGATATCATGTAACAACACAAATCTCTTTAAATAAGGGTCTCTGCTAAGAAAATATCTAATGTAACACTATTTAAGTGGCATACCCTATGTCTCTCAGTGTGAAAGGTGCGTTATCCCTTCATATAGCTGGATATTTACTGAGGCAATTCAGTGCCTTGCCCAAGGCTACAACAGCAGAACCTGTCCTGGGAACTGAACCAAAAACCTTAAGGTTTTGAGCCCACTGCTGCACACTGCTCTGGTGTTGGGTAAAAGAGCGTACGCACTTGCAGTGCGCGGCGGTCATGACCCACTGCTCCGCCACGAGAAACCCTCCGCAGAAGTGCTCTCCCCTGTGCTGGATGGTAGCCATGTACGGTCTGGAGTGTGGCTTCGCCTCATTCCCCTCGATAATGTGCACAGAACCACAGGAGCCTACAGCAACAACCGCATGCAGAAGCAAATACACTCAGTCAACAGAACAGAAAAGATACCATCACAGTTGCAAACATAAAGTGTCACGGCAGCACAGTCATCCACGAGGCAACTGAGTGCAATCAAAGCAGTTTTGTAGAGACGATTACCGAGGCACAGACACCACAGCAGCAACAGCACCACCTTCGCCAGCATGTTCACTCGAGCTGTCGTCCGCGTCACGTCTGTTTGAGTCGCTGTTGCGTATTTATATGCACTTAGGGAGGAGCGATGACCAGATATCGGTCTGCCTCAAACAGCAGCCAGATTAAAAAACAATAAAAAAAAACAAAACAGAGGCGCAGAGATACCTGTCAGTGTTCTGGTCATTCTCCCAAGCTTATTCAGTCTGAATGCCTAAATATCCCCTTACTGTCACACATTCTTTGCAGTCTCTGTCAGCCTTGTTTTTCCAGGTATGTAGTGTAAAATAGAACTAAGTTCTCAGTTAACCTTCCTTGTTAAATAAGGAGTGATAAGTAAAATTCTTTGCTTACATTGAGTGATAAGAATAATAAGAGTATATAAGAGAAATGGATTGTTGTAGATCACTGGAAAAATCTGATAGCGCTTAACTTTACGGTTGCATTAGTTAACATGAACTGAACAATTAGGTATAATGAATAAATGGTCAATTGATGCATTTACAAGGCATTGACGTAATTTAGCACAGACATAAACCTGAATACTGTGCGCTTGATGCCAAATGTTCCAAAACTAGGCTGGTGCCATATAATGCACATATTACATATTATAATGCATAAGAAGCTGTCATTGCACATTAATTCACTATTGGTGACTTGATGGAGTAGACACTAATGGAGTAGACATTAATTACATGTAAAGGTGAGTGTTTGCCTCAATATTGCAGATGCACAATGAAGATGAATTCCAAACACCTTGAGTTAATGCTTAACAAACTGCCATCACACTTTAGTTGGTCATTGGTAAAGGAGTGAATGATAGCTCATGCATTACATTATTGGCATTTTAACAGACACTTATCCAGAGCAACTTACATCAATTACAGGTTTTTACAATGTTATCCATTTATACAGATGGATATTTACTAAGGCAATTGTGGGTAAAGTACCCTGCCCAAGGGTATGGCAGCAGTGCCCCCGTGTTATGTGTGTCAGTGTGTATGACACTGAACAGAAATCTGGAAGTGTCAGGTTTAATAGAAATCCACTCACACCATGTGGGGGCTCATACAGCAATTAATGCCACCTGCAGCCACCTGACATACCACATGGTCTTTGATGTTAACCTGAGGGGCAATAACTGTGTACAACTTCAACCAGGATCATAACAAGCATGGAATGGCTGTTACAAAAGATAGATCAGGGCTAAAATGTAATGTGTGCTCTGGGCCTTAGGGAGAAATGGCTGGCCAGTTAGGTTTTATACTTTGCAAACAAATCAAATGTCACTTAAGTGATCATTTTCAGTACCAATATAAGACCAAGATCCGAGCCACACTGCTAGCTGCTCCAGCAGGTGGGAGCATGTATCTAGCAGGGGCTTTCTGTGTAACGTTAATGATGCAATCTATGCAACCTTCCTAAAAGAATGCCTATATCATAATGGTGTGATGGGGAGGTTTGATGTTTTCGAAAGTGTGGACAGTGACTTCGCTAGTTTCTGAGGTGTCTGAGGTCAAAGGCCTAACAATGCAAAAAAAGAATGTCAGCTTTAGAAAATAATAAATGAATAAGTAACTTTTTCAGAGCACCTACAGTACCAGTCAGACTTTTCTTTATTTTTACCATTTTCCACATTTTAGAATAATAGTAAAGATGTCAAAACCAGGAAACAACACAAATGGAATTATGCAGTGACCAAAAAAGTGTTATAAACAAATATTATATTTTATATATTTTAGATTCTTCAAAATAGCCAAAAAAATTAAAACTTTTTTGGAAAGAAATTCACACATCGCCACCACCCTTATGATTTATATTTGTCCGAGAAAAAAATTCAGGCATTTAAGATTAAGTCTTTAGATCAAATTGTCTTTGAATGCATGTTTCCCATTAATTTAATCAGGTGTGTCCAAACTTTTGACCTGTACTGTATATTCTACAAAGTACATGTATCCATTTGATACGTCTTGCTTTTGTCCATGATGTTAATCAGCCTCACACTTTAAATTAAAAAAGATGTTCTTACGCAATGGGTAGATGGATAAGCCGGCTAGCGCGGGTTCTACTTCTTGGAAACGGTCGTGTTTGTTGCGATAAGCCGTTAAGAAGATCTAGTGAGAGGTTCTCAGAAAAAAAGTGTTGTCGTTGCTTTGGTGGTGGTTTATCTCCACAAGTGCTATTGATATTGTGGTTTTCTATCTACCATCAGATAGAATTGCTTACTTCTGTCTCTGCAGCATGAATTATTGAAAGGAAACCCCTGAAATCACACGATCAGAATTGGGTCTCAGACCACATCTGTGGGAATCAATGTCAAACCTGCACATTTTTTCTCGGAGGCATCATTCTGAACTCCAGTTCTATTCTGTGTAAAAAATATGTTTAAATACTGCACGTCTCCTTATGACTTACTAATAATGACTTACTGCAAAGACATCTGCATTCAGAATACTTCTTGGCAATAATATTAATATCATCAGTGAATTATTTGTTGTGGTATGAGTTTTAGTTTCTTATCTCTGAATATATTTGAGAAAGACTAAAACTCTTTGCCGTTTGTTCATTTTTATTTTCATTGGGGAAGTATTAGAGTGGAGATAAAAGTAATCAATGCTTGATCTTGTGGCTAGTTGAATGAAATCTTCAGTCTCATCCCTAAACTGTAATGACTATAAACATAGTTTGTTCATAAGGGTTGTACTGAGCTAAATAAAGGAAGAGAAAGAAAAAAAATTCTTTGGGATAAAAAATGACTGTTTTCTTCTAAATTTATGGAATCAAAGTAATGACCTTGCTTTTCTCAGCAGTCTCTACTCAGTCATCTTGCTGCTCCTCTCTCTTACTCTCTCGCTCTCTCTCTCTCTGTCTTTCTCTTTCTCTCTCTCTCTCTCTCTCTCTCTCTCTCTCTCTCTCTCTCTCTCTCTCTCTCTCTCTCCCCCTCCCTGTACTGTAGAAAATGAAACAGCTGAGCCGTGTGCGTTGAGATCCAACTGTTTGGTTGATAGCATCAGGAAATATGGTACAGAAAGGGAAGTGAATTTTATTTTTTGGTGGCAGAAAGGGGAACCCGCAACCATATGAAGACACTATATCTGACAAAGAGCAGAGTGAACCCAAATTCAGAGAGGACTCCAGACACAAGAGGTTTAGTGCAAAAATACAATTACCTTTGCTGCAGACCTGCAAGATACAAACAGGCTTAGGCAAAATCACACACACATGCACTGCACTCCTGATACTATGAGAGGAATATTCGATACCATGTTTTACAAGAGTGCTCAGTGCATCCCAGAGGTAAAATTAGCCTAGTTGGCCATTAGGCCTTTACTGTTGGATGTTACTGTATTGCTACGCATCTACTCAAATGCAGTAATAACTTAACCGTGACGCTAAGTGAAAATTCTGAGAAAATGATGTTCACTGTAACCAGACAAGCAGAGCTGCAAGCATGTGTTCTCAAGCCTATACAACACATCATACAAAAATCCCAAAGTGCAAAATTCCCTTAATGCAAATACAGTGACACAGCGATAACGTTTGAGAAATCTTCACATTTGCTTCAATAAATATGTTAGTATATGAATACTGTGGAAAAATATGTAAATGGCCTGATATGTAAATAAATGGTAATAATTATGTAGTGATAATGTGTTTGTATTGGAGGGACTAGAGTTGGAAATTGTTCAGAATGAAGAGCTGAATGGTCCTCCTAACTTTTCTAGTAATATGTACAACAGTGACCTCTAGTGGCTATTGGTGCTCTGTCTCTCCTTTACTTTGCGTTTACTACCGAGTGTTTGCAAACAAAGATGACATCATCAGCATGCGCAGGCAAACTCAGTGCAGAGAGCAATTGCGTAATCAGTACTCAAACTGGGGTGGTCTGATAAGCAAATAAATGTAAAATGCCATGTAATTTTACCTCTACAGGTTGAGCAGGCTGTGGCAGATTAATTTCAGAAGGCTTTCAGCCCTTTATTCAAAACTAGCATAGCAATAGCAGCCTTGTTGAGTTTCTCTGTTTCCATTCACAGTTCACATGTTGCAGCTGCAAAAGGCCGATAGTAATCAATGCAAATTCAGAAAGTGTTACCTTAATTTATTATTGTTATTTGGTTTATTTTAAAGATCAAAAGATTATCTATATTCATGTAACATTAGTCATCAATGTATTTTTGATATTGCACAGATATAATAGAACAGAAAGTGTTTGTGATAGTCTTACTTTGCATGTTTTTTTTCAGTTTGTGTGTGCTTAGCACAGTTCAGTGTGTTTCAGAGTACTTGGATTTGCAGTACAGAGTTTACTTAAACAGGGGACACTCTGCATAAATTTTGCATGACAATGATTGTGTGCAAGTCTGAAAAGCGCTTGTCAAGATATGTGCCAGCCGAATGCCACAGAGCACTGAGAATGCTGGCTGCAAGCCTCGTTTTGCTTGATAGTGTTTTCTTTTTTTCCAGAACAGCTGATTGGTTTCTTTGATGTTGTCATTGGAAGAGATAATCGCCGTGCCGACCTTTTCACACTGGGGTTTCCCCTCTGTCGTGAGTCTGCGTGCTGAAGCCCACCTGAGCCCCATGTGCACAAGTGTACCCCAGGCACCCATTTATCACTGAAGGCACAGCCTGTGCCAGCCCTCTAATGAGTCAGGGAATGCGGCCCTGTAATTAGACTCTCCGTTAGCCATTCCCAGGGGTTTACACTTGTTAAATATAACCCAGATTCTCCAGCTAAGCAAAACAGCGCTACAGTGCAACATCAGTCAAAGCTGGCCCATGCTGGCAGAGTGAGGAGGAGTTGTGGGGGTGACGGGGCAGGGTGGTACCTTGTTAACAGGGAGGTCATCACCTTTCTCCTCCTGGGGTAAGTGAAAGGTGTGTCTAAGAGTATCAGTGCCTCCATATGTCTGTTCTCACTCAGCTGGCGATGAAACATCATGACATTGTGTAGAAAGATAGAATATCCTCTCTCATCTTATAGTGTTGGTAAAGCTGCATGTACACCACCTGTAACTTCGAGGATGATGGTTTCTGTCTACTTTCACTCTCCCCATTTCCATTTTAATATTGTCTCATGTTGCTGCACATTAATTACAGAGATCCTTGGTTCCTCATAACCCTTCACAGTATAAAATTTTGAATTTTGTGTCTGGTGCCTTCTACACCAACAGGCAACATGGTCCCACTTCTGTATAGTTTTTACCCAACCAGCCAATCAACAGCCTTGTTGGGCAGATCAAGGATCTGCCCACAATTGCGCATGCCCAATGATACCAGTGGGAGAATGCAGGGCAATGATTGTGGCTATCATAAATTATTTGTTGTAGTGAAACTTTGCTTTGATATTTGAAAACAAAGGTAGAGGTTGCATATTCTGTAGAATTTGAGCCAGTTACTAATAAACATGAATGAAATGAATATGTTCAAACCAGACAAGTGGTGTATTTTTGCACAAGAGAAAAACCCATCAAATTCACTTTTTTATAAAAAGCAAAAGATTACCATTACAATTTTTGACATCAAATGTCACTCAATATTACAGAGAAAATTACAGCTCCAAAAGGAACATGTTAAGGTCCAAACATAGGTTTTGGATTATAAAGAAAAGATTTCACAATTTTACAGTGATTTCTTTTCATAATTACGGGGAGGAGTGTGCAATACAAGACAATTTGTAATACTGTAACCTGGCAACTCTGAAAGCTAACTCAGTGTTAGGATCTGGGAGAGGACCAAAGGGAGAAAGTGTAGTGCATGTCACTGATAGGACATTTCCAAGGTTGTGCAATAATTGTTAATTAGTCATGCACATCACTTCCAACCAGCAACCTTGCTTCAACATTACACAATAATTTGCCCATTAAGCTCATTAAAAAGAGTGGGCCTGATAAATTAGTGTTTGGCAGATTAGCTCATGTGCAACCATGGTACAACAAAGCTAATGAACCACAAAATCACCTTGCTCTGGTTCTAAGAACCTTTTCAGTTCCTGAATGTTTTGTAATGGAGGCACTACAGACAAAAGCCACATGCAGTCTTATTTAATTTTATTCCTTTAAGACCAATATCAGAGGTCAGACAGGCTGTCAGAGAGACATTGTGTTGTGACTTGAATGAAGCCTAAGTGACGTCTAAAACATTGAAGCAGCCTGATCAAACTAATTTGTCTTGCAAAAAAAAAAGTTGCAGACCAACTCACTCATTTAAATTATGTTACATTTTAGCATGAGCAGCCTGCTTTAGTCAGACCATTTTAAAAAAACAAGACTGTGCAAAATAATAATAATCATAATAATGCATACCACAGATTGTGCATGTCACAATTTGGCTGCATTGGATGAACAATATCAACTTTTGGCAGACCAGGAGACCGATCAGTTCTATTGCTGAGGCAGAGGGAGTTTGTAAATTGGAATGTTATTCTCTCTCTCTCTTCCCTTGTCTTGGATGTCAGGCTAAAATTAGAGCAATTAATGAGACGGTGTGTGAGGCGTGCGTGTGTTCAGAGTGCTGGGATGCTGATTAAAACAGTCTCTCACTGTTCATTACAGCTACAGAGCATAACAGGGTGTCTTGAATGTGAACTGCATTTCACAGCATCATGCTGTCAGCACACAGGAGAGAAAGAAGGCATCCGCAGATTCTCATCCCAGAATTAGATTACCTCACCATCTACATAAATAGAGCAATCCATGCAATAATGTCTGGCCAGGTTCCACTGTCCTCTGTATAGATCTATTTGCTTAGCAGATGCCCTTAACCAAGGAAACTTGCATAGCGCACATTTTGTTTTTGTGTTCTCAGCACTGTGTCTAGCACCGACACATGTTTGAATATGCCTAGCTGTGTCCTTGTTTTGTAAATTCCGTGCTGTTTTGTCAAATGCACTTTGTACTCGCACTTTGGAAGTTGCTCTGGATACAAGCATCTGCTAAATGACAAAATGTAAATGTAAATTTCTCATATAACATCTATTTACACTACTGCATGTTTACTGACTTCACTACCTAGCCCATGCGTGCAGCGTCAGCGTCTCTCCTTGGATTTGAACTGGCAAATTTATGGTTACCATTCTGGTCCACTAACAGATGCCCCTTTGACACCATTCACATCATTTGAACAATGCCAAGTGCCTCTAATTTGAATACAGATTATATTTGCTTTTTTTTCATTTTACTGGACATATTAAAGCATGTACAAGGACCATGCACACTGATACTAGATTCGGAAATATGCAGGAGTGTTCATTTGTCATCCTGCCTCCAGCCACTTGCTGAAACGATTTAGCAATGACGGTGTGAGTAAGATTGATTCTGCTGCTAGGGTTTTCTGCTGGCAGTGCTGAATCGTTAACCAGGTGCATTTGCCTCTGTCGGTATAGTGTGAATGTGCACAAGCGTGGAATGTTATTTTGAGCGCTGGGTAAATAAAGTGCAGGGAATACAGAAAAGGCTTGGATGAAAACATGAAGCATTTTCGACACCCGTGTAATTGCTTTTAACTTGAGTATGAACAGTATCATCGTAGGAACTGACAACATGGGGAAACTCAGGGCATTTACTTTGAGGATTAAATTTAGAAGTTCCAATAACCACACAGCCGCATAGGAGCAGATCTCTCTCTAGTTGTTCCGGTTTGCTGGTTAAAAAAAGATTAAATTAAATTATACTGCAATAATTTCTCCAAATATGCGACATTGGGTAACTATAGCGAGCCAAATTGCCAAAACACTTACAGCACAGTGAGAGAAAATCTTTTCAGGAAAGTTAAATGCAAAGTAAGGTTTGATTGACACGACGATTGATCATGCCCGTTTGCTGAGCCTGTTTGGTTCGTACTCTATTTTTTTAATATACAAAAAGAAACATGCTTTTCGCTTTGCATATAATGCGCACTACGCTGTTATTGGTGTAGACACCCAGTGTGACACGTTTAAGCAAATCATATATCAATGCGCGTTCTGGGCGAAACGAAAAGCAACAGTATCATTCGGCAAAGTTTGATTGACAGACTGTTTCACCAATCGAAATCGCCATTTTCTGGTTATGAAATTGACGCGCTGACGTGAAGGGCAAAGCGCTTCTGGTGTGTGAGCGGGGGGAGGTAAACAAGATGGCGCTAGCCTGACGGCAGCTGCTATGAAGGATAGCGAAACCTCAGCTGACACTCATGCCTATACCGGCACATATCAAGGGGAAAAGAAACCGAAGCAGGTACAACATCGCATATAATGCGCTACTCATTGCAAATGTGTGAATGCCTAAGGCAGAATTACCCTGACAGGACATCTAAATCATAGGTAGCTGGCCAGCTAGTCAGCCATAACTAGCCAGATAGCTAGCTAAATAGCTAACTACAAACTAGCTGGCAGTGTTATGGAGCTAGCTAGCTAATATCTGTGACCAGCAAAGCTAGCTTGCTTATAAGCTACTGTAGTTGATTCGATTCTCCGGCACTACCGGTGTTACACTACTTAGCGTTAAATAGGCAACTACCTGACTTTAGATTAGAAAGTTTGAAATAGGGGATATGGTTTATTTCACGATGCAATTGGACGGTCCAAATGAGAGTTTGGAAATGCAAGAGTTAAACTGTAAATAAAGTCAAGGAAAGCGTGTCTGGATGGAGAGGTGCTAGTGTATGTTCATTGTGCAAGTCTTGGCTGGTTAACGGTGTCTACATCGTGTTCATCGCAGATGGTTAATGTGAGCTATCTTGCCATCTAGCTACAGTGCGATCAAGGGGATTACAGCAAGCAGTCAAATATTAGCAGTTAGCTACCTAGCCAGGGATGTGCCGTTTTAGCACGATTTAACCAGCTTTACTTACTCTAATGTGTGCAATGTATAGCTGTCTAGCTTGTATATTATTTACAGCGATGGGCTAATTGTAACATGTGATACTTTCCACCCCAAAGCTAAAGAAAATGCCAGTGCGGAAAATGCAATTTGTCTTGTAGCTAACATGACGCGAGTTGGCCAGCTGATGATAGCAACGCGCCGCTAGTGAAGGCTATGGGCAGGTTGCATGCCGCCAATATACATTCATCCACATTCACAGTTTTTACTCAGGTGCCAGCTCGCTAGTTAGTAAGTTACTTGATGTAACTTAATAATTAATTATTGTATTTGCCGTTGAATGTGAACTGTCATTGCTACACCTTGTGGAACTGCGTTGCTAATGTTACCTTGAAAATAGCTGGTAATATATTTTCTGAATAACTGACCCCAACTTGTGTGAAAATTAGTTTGTTTTATTGCAGATGCTTGTGGAGCAAGATTGTGATGAACAGAAGATGGCTCTCGACGTACTTGATGCTTACTCTACAGTAGCAAACTAACTTGATAATATTGTTTTGGTTGATTTAGGGGGGAAAACACGATTTTCATGTCATGAGAGAGATTATATGAAGTCGCAGTAGGAAACAGGTAGTATTTTGATTGTGGTCAGTTGTCGACCAAATGTGGCGTCGGTGAGAGATGATTGTAAAATGATACATTTCCAAATTCAGCGGATGTCCTGAGGTGAACAGAACAGGATGTATGGATCTTCAATACAGGCAAGCTGAGCGTGGGGATTTGAACCAAAAATAAAACGAGTACTGTACGACCGTTTGCCGCTTTCCGGATTAGATCACGAATGGAGATGCCGGCAGTGCTATCGTTGGAATATAATCTCTGCAGTTTATCACAGATGAACTAAAAAGTACTGTACTCGGATTTCCACTGGATTGCACTGCGCCGGACTTCAAGTTTTTCCTCTTTCCTATTCCCCACGTTCATTGTCAACCCACCCCCTCGTGTAAAACTGCAGGGTGCTTCACCCTGACAAACCTCAATGAAAGTGAAGACGTCAGTGTTTCCGAGCTGTAAGAACGAACGTTTCTGAAACGAGCCTCGGTTTGTTGTTTGCAGTAACTATAACCTGAACACTGTCCCCGGCGGGGGGCACGCAGCGCGCGGAAGGAGTGTGTCAAGGGGAGGCTTATCGAGGATGAGTGAGGGCGATCTGCAGCACATGGACTACCTGACGGAGAGCGAACTGATGGGGATGGACACGTTCATCCACCGCATTGACTCCACCGAAGTGATCTACCAGCCGCGCCGCAAGCGCGCAAAGCTGGTGGGGAAGTATCTGATGGGGGACCTGCTCGGGGAGGGCTCCTACGGCAAGGTTAAGGAGATGCTGGACTCTGAGACTCTCTGCAGGAGGGCCGTCAAGATCCTCAAGAAGAAGAAGCTGAGGAGGATTCCCAACGGGGAGGCCAACGTCAAAAAGTAAGTGAAAGGGTGGGCAGGGGTGGCGGGGACAGGGTGCTAACAGGAGAAGCATTTGGGGCACAGCTTGGGGCACACGTGGAGTTAGTCAAAAGGAGAAGAGTGTCAAAATTTCTTGGTGACACATTAAAGTGCTGTAGAATTCAGGTGTAGTTTTATAACTATATGTGCTCTTAGTGACCTAGTCATCTTTTTCTATAGTGCAAAGCCACACTGAGCTTTTTTGTTAGTGACACTAAATGGACATTATTTGATTTTTTTTAACTTACTCTATGGTAATCAGTCTCACACAAACCCCAGATGGAGTTGTCATTCGAATATAGACAAGACACTCGAACTACCTCCATATGTGAACTGTAGATCACCATCTATTTCAAAGGAAATCTTATTAAATAATATTGCCATGTAAAATATAATTGAATTAATTAGTCCAATGCTTTGAAGGCCCTCACTCAGATGGTAAAAACACTGACATCCTAACTTGAGGATCTGACCTCTTATTATGAGGGACTGTGGCATGATCATGCTTTGTAAGTAGAATCTGAGAAGCTAATTGAAGAATTCTGTGCTTCTGAGATGATTTTTGTGCACTAGTTAGCTAAGAAAAAATACTTAATGGATTTGTTTTGAGGTTTATTGCCCCTCTGAGGATTTTCCTCTATGGGTGTGAAGGGCTTACAAGTGGTGGTGTTTGTGAAGTTAATAGGCAAGAGCATGAATTCAGCATGTGTGGGCGTAATTTTTGGAAGGGATGTTTTTGTTGTATTGGCATATATTTCCATTTAGAGGCTTCTTGATTGAATGAATTGCACCCTGGAGTTGCTTGGAGGCAATGAGCCCTGAGGTGCTACTGAAGCAAATGAGAGATAAATATGTGTGCATTGAATGCATTCTAGTAAAAAGCCTCAGTGTGTGAATAATCAGATGGATTGATAGATTTGATGGATTAGCCTCATTTTGAATACAACAGGAGGCGTGGCCTTTCAGCAGTACACAATTGTTTTGTGTCCTGTGTTAGAGCATGTCCTGGTCTTTCTTATCTGTTTTGTGGTTTGCATTCTAAGGAAGTCGTGATGTTGTAATGTGTTAACGTGTGAGCAAAACATATTTCGGCTGTTGTTGAGTGTGCACAAGCACACCTACCAGAGTATGTGGGGTTATTCTTGTCGGAAAAGATGATCTTAAAATATGGTCAGTGAAATATTGAATTGGAACAAAACATTTTTGTTGTGTAATTGTTTTAGGCATTCCTGAGCTTCAGTTGTGACATCACAATGCAGTAATGGAAGAGTGAAGTTGTGTGAACCCCAAATACGGTGGAGTTGCCATGTGCTCTTGGTCATTGATTCCAACCAGTCAGAAGACTCCTCTCCACAGCAAAGCACTGTGATTGGTTCCCGTCACTGAGCTATATGATAGCACCACCCACTAAGGGGTTTTTGAGGCCACACTCTTATCATTATGCAATGTTTTTTTTAGCAGACGAAAGTGTCTAGATTAATACACATGGTGTCAGGTGTCTGATGAGTGTGCCGATGTCACCACACTGACCCACCGTTTCATTGCATAATCCGTTTCTCTGAGGTGTTTCCTCACTTGGAAACGACTGATGCCATTTGCCAACTGGATTTTTGATCATGCAGTAGAGTTTTAATTAATATCATGTGCTGTTAGGCCCAGGAGCAGAGGCCCAAAATAGCACAGTGAACATTTGACGTTTGGTACTCTTGGGTCTTTTTTTGTAGTTGCTGAGACTGTCTATATTTGGCTTAATCACACTGCTGTAGTATACTCTCTCGATTGTGGGCTTGTAGCCCAAGTATTGCCACCCTTTCGCTCTTACAGAGAGGAGCCAAGAACGTGTGAGGACAGCAGAATGGTGTTTTGGGAAAATGTGGCTAATTGTTATTTAGCTAAACTCTCGCGCTGCTTCTCTGTGGTTACCCTATTGAGAAAGTTGATCCCTCTGTTTATTTAGGTTATTTAAACAGATGAAGTGTACTGACTGACTGCTTGTTTTTACCTTGTTTTGGAGACCCCTGCTCACCCAAATGGTGTGTCCCCTCCCTCGTGGTACCCTTGTGTCTTAGGACTGCTTGGGGGCAGCGCTTGCAGGCTGGAGATAATGCACTGTTCACAATGCGGCTGAAACTGCCCTGGATCCATGGACAAACAGAGGGGCTCTTGCTGATGCATGGAGAGATAGCGTTGCCCAGGAGCAGAGCAGAGAATCAGGGGTCAGGATGGTGACGCAGAATCAAGGGAGCTCATGTCTCCGAGAGAGAGGGAGAGAGAAAGAGCCAGAGGGAGAGGGGAGAAAGAGAGAGGGTGAGAGTGAGAGAGGGGGGAAAGAGAAGGAGAAGCTCATTCATTCATACTGATACTGTGATGGCTGTTATATTCCTGTGTTTTTGGCTGACAGCAGGCCGTGGTCGTACCTGTTGTATGGCAGGGCAGTAAAGCGTCAGAGAGAGGGGGGGAGGTGGAGCACCGCGTGTCGGTTTAGCTGTGCCCCTGCCGCAGGCTGCATCTGACACCCGCGCAGGGCCGGAGCTGCTCTCAGACGGACCGCAGTGCGGTGATTAACTGCCCTCAGGGGGACCCCGCTGCCTCCTTGTGTTGCATGTGCAGCATTTACCCGAGCGGGTCAGTTAAGGACCACCCGGAGAGGGAGCTGAGGGAAGCTGTCATTCCCGAGGCCTTTTCTTTGGTGCAGTACCATCGCTGCAGCGCGGCTGGGGGGACAGTGCCGTCGGGCCCTAACGCAATCATTGCCTGAAAGAGGATAGAAAAAAATCAGTAAAATCAGTAAAATCAAGGCGAAGGTCTATGCAGTATGTTTGTGGGCAAGCAAGTCCCTCTGCAAGTACAGGAGACCCATGCATAATCTATGTGATTATAGCATTACTCCATAAGTATAGATAGGTATACATATTAAACACTCGTGTGTTCCATTATTGCATAGTTTGTAAGCTGAAAACGTGGATGTTTTGTGCGAGGAATAAATCTGACTTTATTTAAAAGTCTGTGTTGTTGGTATGGTACAGTGTTCTCTAGCATCTGTCCCTCGTGAATGTAGACGGTCTCCTGGATGTCAGGCTAAAATGTTTGCTTCTGGAGCAACCCAATAAACATGGAGCGGGTTCGGTTTGATGCACCAAGTAATTATAAATAGCAAGAGCCGGTGACTCAGCATGTGTTTGGTACATCCAGATAACGCTTGCCCTGGGGTCATTTTTGTTTTCCTCCAAATGCCATCTCGCTGACTTGTTCTTAGGAATATAATATTTCACAAGCCAGCTACGTACTGCTGTGTGTTCAACCATAGCTGTACGGCAAATTATACCTTGTCACCGAACAGCTCCATGCACCCTTCAGGCTGTGCCAGTGGTGGCGTGAGTTTGTGTCAGACGTTCTCCTATTCGTCCTTAACGCCGATGACCTCACAAAACACCGTCCCTTTTTTGGGAGGGTGGGTGGACGGGTGGGTGTGGCTCTCTCGCCTCATAAGGTATTGGCACGGGTTGTACTCTGCACCCTCCGATCGGAACGCTGTTTTGTCGTTCCGTCTCAGGGACGTGGGGAGCGGGTACTGACTGGAGTAGCCTGGGTCGGTATGGTGGTGTTGCGTAACCTCTCTGGAGCTGGCTGGCTCTCTCTCCCCCAGCCCCCTTCCCTTTGGAATGTGGGACCCTGGCCAGGAATGCCCAGAGTGACCCTCTGCTCTTGAAGCCCTCAAAGTGGGGTCAGCATACTGTAGAGGAGTGTTTCGCGTGTGTTGTTTTGTGATTGGTGGAGCTGGGGTTTGTATACCCAGGCTGAGAAGCAGGTCTTCATGATAGAACCTGGTGACTGGGTGAGGAACGCCTGATTCACACACAGCCCTTTGGGCTTGACAGCTGGAAGCTGCTTCCTGGCAAGCGCCTAATCCTGCCGGGTCACGGCCAGGTCTTTAAGCAGGAATGTTTCTCCGGTACTAGACACTGAAGTGTGTGCCTGAGCTGCCCGAAGCTGGCAGCGGGAACAGAGTTTGATGAGAGTGCCTCTGGGGTTTGGGACCTTTGAGAGAAGTGTCCGGATGTCACCCCTCTGTCTCTCAGGTGAACAGGGTGGGGCATGCTCCCACCTGCTCTTCTCAGAGGTTACTCAGTGTCTGGGGGAAGTTCCAGTCAGAAATGCTTTAAAAACTGCTCAGCATATCAGTCAGCACTTGCGTGTGCGGTACTTTTTACGTGACTTCCTGGAAGCCTGTTTAACTTAGCCATTGAAAGCTGGGGCTAGCTTTGGTTGACCAGCGCTAAGGGGGATATGATGATTGCTTCCACACAGGGAGGTTAGAATGAAGGGTTAAAGCTTCAGTCTGCAGAAGGCACAGTTTCGAGCTTTCAAACGCCGTATCACAGCATTGTTCTTTTATGACAGCCGTGCAAGTTTTATCATGCTTAAAAAGCAGCCGCTGTTAATGTACAGCTAAAGGTCATTACAAAGCAAGCCCCGAGCCCTCTGCCATAGCCTGTGTTCACTGGGTGTGACTGTCTTAATAACGCAATGTCCAGTGCAAACCAGTGCATGTGTGACTCAGGGTATAATATGATTAAATGAAATGACATTTTTCCACTCGGTGTCGGGTCGTTTCTGCCCGTTGTGAAGATGCTGCCTGTGTGCTGCTGCATGAACCAGCAGACCGCAGTTCAGAGGAGAATTCTCTGAAAAGGCTTTTCCTGGTTTTCCCCTCTGGTGGTTTGGGTCAGATGCTGTGTTCGGGTTGTTTCATAACGCTGCCTCTGTGTCCTGTGTCAGGCTTAAGGTTCATTCATTAAAGGGAGCCTCCCCCCCACAATGTTCTGTCATGCTAAAATAGAAAACCAAAAAATTAGCTCTGCAGGGGGAGATAACTGAGAGAGAGAGATGGCCTGTACGTTTCCCTAAATAGTGCTTTCACATTCAGTATTATTAATCAGAGAAGCACTCTACCCCCGTCCGCCATTTGCATCCATCATTTCTTGAATAACTCACACATAGAAATGCGCCCATAGTCAGATGTGCCCTCATGCGCTCTCTTATGCAACACATTCGCAGAGGGGCGGATGTCACATTTGGCCTCCGATGCTCAGGTATCCCCGGGCTTGTTTTCTGTAGATTTCCTCTGTTTGCACTCTCTGTTTGATCACAGCTCTATGTCCGTCTCTGTTTTGCAGGCTGTATTCTCAAACAAACCGGCTGACCTGAAATCTAGTGTAAATGGTCACAGAGGCCAGCGATCTGCCATCTGACCCTGTTTTTCAAACCTACGCAGCAGACATGATGCAGGTCTGCTCTCATTAAAAGACAGATACCACTGAAAATATAATCCATTTCAATCGTTTTTTTTTTTTTGGTCAGTGGAACTTAAAAATATTAAAACTACATTTTGTGTTTGCTGTATAACCACTAAAAGGCTGTGGTCAGTGCTGTTCAAAAAGAATCGATCATAAAGTGACCACAATGGCAAAATCCATTTTGAGCTGTTGGTCTCTTTCCCTCATTCCTCCATTTTTAGTAATGATATGCCACATTTTTAATTTTAGACATTTCTCATACCATGCACATGTGATCTTTATGTGCCAATGATCTTTGACTGGAGAAGTGCTCTATGTACCTTTTTTTTGTTTATATGGTAAGTATGTGGTCCACTGAGTTGTTATGAGAAGTGTGGTCATTGAAACATGGTCATATGGCTTTCCTGACTGAAGTCTGTTTCTCTGCAACACAAAAATGGCTGACTGCAGCCGGTCATGTTGACCGTGATGGCCATTAGCTCTTTGTTGGGCTCGGTCATGTTGGAAAGCAAAGCCCTGATTTGCTGTCTGGACATCTGTGACCGTTACGTGACCTAAAGCGGATCGTCAGTGTGTGGGAGAGAGGAGGTGGTGCTGTCAGAGTCGGAGCAGAAACGCTCTGCGGCACTGAGCTCCTCACCCGGCAGGCCTGTCTGTTCACGCTTTTCACTCCGGCGTTGAGCGCGAGATCAGATTCCTGCTGAACGCTCGCCGCCTTTGGAAACGCCGGTCTGTGGGCCCGGGCTGTCTGCCCGCCCCGCGTTATTGATGTCGGCTCTTTGAAGAGGCCAGGCCGGTGTGGACTTCAGAGGGGGGGAGACAACAAGGGCGGGCAAGCCTCGTGGCAGCGTGGCCTCCAGGATGAGTCACCGCTGGAGCTGGCGGCTGTTGTCCAAGCTTTCCGAATGTTTCTCCTTTCTAATGAGCTGGGACTCTGCAAACACAATAGACGGCGAGGCAGAAGTCCACATATGACCGGCCGATTAATCAGTGACCGTTAAAACTGAACAATTTCCTGGACAATTTTCTCTGCAGGGGGGTGGTGTACGGGAAGGGGGTGGGACCTGGGCAATCCCAGCATGCACCGGGGCCGGGCCGTCGGGTGGTACTCGCAGCTCGGCTCATCGCGGCCTCAGGCGTGCCGCCCGTTGCCGCGGTGATGCTGTGTTTACGCCATAGGCTAAATGAGGCAGGTCAAGGCCAGCGACCGGGGGCGAGGTCCGGAGCAGCGAGCGCGGCCGAGTCACCCCGTGTAACCGCTAAATGCGCCGTGACGACCGTGCTCTGCCCTTCCGGACCATGTCACCGCAGCGTCGCCCGGGAGACGGAGTGGCACTGCAGCATCGCCTCCGATTTCACGGCTCACGGACTCGGGATGGAGAGCGGGACAGCTTTTAGAGGGTGGCCTGGGGCCGCCTGAGGAATCACCACTAGTTCATACCCTACTTCTCATTATACTTGCACCTCTTAACTGGTTTCATTGAAATGACTTTGTTTAATGGGTTTTCTGGTAAAAGTCAGCTAGCATTAGTGGGAAGTGGGATGTCCTAGGCACACACCAGGAGAATGACTATGACAGTACTTTGCTGAATTGGTCTGTGTGACCAAACACGTTCCATCTGGTTACGGGTTGCCAATGTTGATTAAAGACATGAAAAAGCATATGCTCAAAACGAAAAAAAAAAAAAAGGAACAGGTCATAACAACAGCTCCTCCCTCTGGTTTGTAAGAGGAAGTGAGGTTTTGCCTCTTGATATTACTGTATCTTACCATCATGTTACATATTACCGAGTTGTCTGAAGTGTTTTTAACCTCTTTGTCTGTTTTTTTTCCCTCACAGAGAAATTCAACTGCTGCGGAGACTTCGACACAAAAATGTCATCCAGTTGGTAGACGTATTGTATAACGAAGAAAAGCAGAAAATATATCCTTTTTGGGGGGAAAAGGGGTGTCGAGGAGCACAGTGCGTTTGGATTCTGTGCTTGAGCTACTTTCCCTGAAGGACTTGTAAAGTCATGCTGTTACTTGCCTTTAAATGAAGATGCTTTATTTTGTTTCCATATCAGTCTGCGGTTCCTCAGAGTGAACCACTGATGGGAGTGGTAATTGGTGTTGGATAAGGAGGGAGATTTTCCAGCAGTGCTGTACGGGTTGCGTGGAACCCTGCTCCCAGCTTCTGTGCCAGTCTGCATTCTGCAGCTGCTGATATCACAGACTCCGGCTGTTTAAAAATAGGATGCTGACGCTTCAGCCGAGGCAGTGGCTGGGAGCCGGGCTTCGGCGTACTTCAGTGACCTCTGCATCCACAAGCAGGTGCTTAGCGGGGGAGTCTCCTTCCTGGTCAACAGACTACTTTCTGCTGTGAATTTTTCATATAATGTGATTGCCGATGTCCCTCCGGACCGTAGGAAACATGATATGCGTTTGTGTTGCACTTACGCCCCTCGTCCACAGGGTGTCTCTCTTCGCCCTCATGAATCCACTGCATGCCCTGCTGCAGATAGGCCCCGCGACATGTTTTAGCATTGCAGGCTCTGTTGAAGTCTGTGGTGCGGGACTGCATAAAGCATTCATCATTCCTCTTTGCTGTTGGCATTCAAACACTCTCAAACTGATGTATTTGTAGTTCTTTCAAGATTTACTGTTGCTGTTGATGTACCATTTGGCGCGCAGTCTTGAAGTTGACATCTCATTCTGTGAGGCAGCCCATTGATTTTGGTGTCAGAGTTGACTGGGAAGAAAGTATTACAGTGATTAAGTTTGTAGTTTGTGTTTTAACCTGATGATGCTTAAACAACACTGTAGGAATAGCTGGTTAAAGAAGGTTCTGACGCAGCCCACTAAGGTTATAACAGAGCACGGGGCACGTTGTGCAGCCTAAGGAGTGGCACAGCAAGCCGGCACATGTTTGCACCTGACTCCGCTGCTCTCAGCAAATGCAGGAGCTCCTCTCTCCCTTCTTATTTCCATAGTTACGCAACAGCTCCATGGAACGCTCCACTGCGGGGCGGCGGGTTGAATAACGCACTGTAGCCGCATTGCCAAATCCTAGGCTCCCAAGCAGGCTAGCTGAAGCTCCACGTGCACGTGTGCACCGCTCTGCACAAATGTATGCTCGCCGTGAAGGGCAGTGAGAGTCCTGTCTCGTTCAACCGCCGCCACAATGTGGCTCCCTCAGTTTTCCCTTGACCTTTGACCCCACGTATATGGTGATGGAGTATTGTGTCTGTGGGATGCAGGAGGTGTTGGACAGCGTACCAGAGAAGAGGTTTCCAGCGTTTCAAGCTCACGGGTAGGTCTGTGGTTCACCCCTCCTTTTTACCGGGAGTCTCTGATACACAGCCATCAGCAAACAGTCCTTCCCCATATCACTTTAACAGTACATCCCTTGGCCAGTATCTCCCTTCACTTTGTTGGCCTAACCACAGAAAGTAACTGATGGTAACATAATGTCAGTGTGGATCTGAAGGCTCATAGACTAAAAAACTCTGCACCTGTACACCTAATGTATAGGTGTTGTTGAACCCATTTAGAATGGATAGAAGTGTTTCCCTTGTGTCTCATTAGAAGATAGAAGTGTCTCATTAGAGTGACTGAATGATTTATAGTAATGCCGTGGGGCTCTTTTGTGCAGGTATTTCTGCCAGCTTTTAGATGGCCTTGAATATTTGCACAGCCAGGGAATCGTTCACAAAGACATCAAGCCAGGGAACCTGCTGCTGACCACGGACGGCGCACTGAAAATCTCTGACCTGGGCGTGGCCGAGGTGAGAGCGAGCTGCTTATGTATGCCCCTTTAAGGCCACACAGCTGCCGTCCCAGTCACCAAGGGCTGCGCTATTAGCAGATAAAACCCTGGGAAAGCGTTTGATATGACGCACCAAGCTTTTATATGTCAACCCTGTTATGAGCGTTGACCTTGTATGTGCTTGGTATGTTCAAACACTTTCCCTGGGTTTAAATTAAATACTTATTAGTCTTAGGCTTCGGTGACTTTCATGGTAACTGATCATTCTTAACTGATAGCTCACTCAAACTGAGTTCCATAAAGTGTGATGAGGAGAGCAGACAATTTAGCCGAGCTAAGCTCATCACTCTGCCAAGCCTGGTCTTGAAAACCGAAAGAATCTCTGCTTCAAGGAGATTTTTTTTTGGTGAACAGCCCATGGGGTTCTTTATGAGCCAACCAGAGGGTAATGGCTCATGTCCAAAATTTGACAAGCCAAATTTATGACAAGAGAAGCTTCTTTCAGATTCAGATCTGAATTCCTGAATTCGATTGGTTTAGAGTGATGGGTACAACAAGAGGGATGTACAGTAAGGGGTGGGGGGGGGTTCCAGTTGTTTGGTTTGGTATGGTATGGTGTTATGGTGCGCTGTGTCCCTGCTGGCTTTGCCCAATATGGTGAGGGGGTCCCCTGGTGTCCCGTCCCGCAGGCCTTGCACCCTTTTGCAGAGGACGACACCTGCAGGACCAGTCAGGGGTCCCCGGCCTTCCAGCCACCCGAAATCGCCAACGGCCTGGACACCTTCTCGGGGTTCAAAGTGGACATCTGGTCCGCGGGTGTCACACTGTGAGTGCGGGAGAATGGGTGACGTCTGCTGGGGGGGATGAGCTGAAATCTGTCTGCAGTTAGACACTTTGCATCATCTCTTCTTCTCATCATTACTATTGTTGTTGTTGTCACTGTTGTTGCAATCATTGTTATTATTGTGAGTTTTTATTCATTCTAAACTTATGAGACCTGAGTCAGCAAGAACAGCAGGAACATGGGTACGTGATACTAAACACAAGCACTGTCAATGAGCAGCAAGCCGAAAAAAGGCATTAATCATAACCATGCAGCAATGGACGTTTTATGATACACTCTGTGTTCTTACTAATTCGACAATTGTTTCTACCTTTTTAATGCAGTTTGTGCAGTACCCAGACAGTGTGTAAACTGCATAGGTTATAGTGTAGATTCATCATTAGTGATTCAGTTTGAAAGGGACACTCCTAACCACAGTGTGTTTTCTTTGGCTGTAGTTAAGTACTCTTTCTTTAAGCACCTTATGCAGTATAATTGTGGAACTCACAGTATTTTAGGCATTTTTGTATAAGGATGCTTAAATTCAGACAAGAGAAAAGCACTGTGTGACAGTTACCCAGGCAGTAGTGGCTGTACGGTCTCAATGGAAGAGTGGGAGCTGAAGTGATTCAAATTTTCTGAGTAATGTTCTGGAACTTTCTCAGCCGGCTAGAATATC
Source organism: Megalops atlanticus (assembly GCA_019176425.1). NCBI lineage: Eukaryota > Metazoa > Chordata > Actinopteri > Elopiformes > Megalopidae > Megalops > Megalops atlanticus. Next base: position 6,641,274 of record CM032896.1, read on the forward strand.
TGTATTTTGGAGGCTGTGTTTGCAGTTTAATTGTGCTGGTCTCTGTCCCTGGATAGTTTCTCCTTATCCTGCCTGTCCCGAATAGAGGAGAGGCTTATATTTATCATTCCTGTACCACCGGATGAGTGTCCATTGACTGTAAAACCGTGTCCCCCCCCACAGATACAACATCACAACGAGCCTCTATCCCTTTGAAGGCGACAACATTTATAAGCTATTTGAGAACATTGGAAAGGGGGACTACAGCATCCCTGAAGAGTGTGGTCCCCTCCTGTCGGACCTTCTAAGAGGTAAAGGGTCATTCTGTCTTCAGTGGTGCCTGCTGTTACACAGGAAATTTGAAATGGAAAATTCCCAAATGTGACACCCTCCATGACATCCACTTTCAGCCAAATTCATAGCTCATAGCATTATTTTTATCCTCACGGTATTGTGCGTGCCTTGATATCCATCACAAAAGGGTCTGTGGAGCTGGATTACGCATTGTTAGCCTGTGATATCCAACACGTTCTGCACTGTGCTTTTGTGTTTCTCTAATTGCATTGTGGGTATTCATAGAGAGGCTGGTTTGGAGAGGGAGAGTTTGCCTGAACGGATGCACGGTAAGTGCACACTGTCAAATAAAAATTAAAGTAGTGGGGGACCAATCAGATGTTCCGCAGTGGGGCGTGAATAAAAAAAGGTTTGTTAGACAACAGTTGTTCACATCTTGGGCAGTAGATGGTGCTGTAATTATGCTGCCAATGCCATTTTATTGCATCAGTGATATGAAGGTTTTATTTATATGAGAGAAATCATATCTTGGTTGTAATAACAAACAAAAAAACGAGTCTCTTTCTTGTAGGACAACAGGGCTGTTAGTCAGTGTTGCATATGCTGATTATAATGCATATTCTTATGTTGAAGAAATCGGGTTCCAAAGATGTGAAATATGTGTATGGAGGGATTCGGGAAATCCCTGGTCTTCGATGTACTCAAGCAACATTTATCGACAGCTTATGTGTTCAACTCCCTTGACTGAAAATTTATCAAGTTCTTGTCACTTTTGTCTAAGATTTGGCAAAGTCCTGAGTGTAACAGAACTAGCTATTCCTCATATCCCATTACATTTGCATAGAAGACTAAACAAGCTGCCAGTTTTTACATGTTGCCCACGTATGCAGCTGGATATTTACTGAGGCGATTCAGGTTAAGCACCTCACTTAAAGGTACAACAACAGGGGGCTACCGAGGAACCAAAGACGCCACCTGTGGGTTACAAGCCTTGCTTCTTACCGCTGCACCCCATTGCTGCCCATTCACCATACCATTACCCATATTCATTACAGTACATATGGGTATTTTTATACAGGTCTGCATATTTATCAAAAGTAAAGCTGGGAGCTGAACCTTTAACCTTAAGGTTCTGAGTCCTGGTCCTGAACCACTACACCACACTGACACAGTGCGGTGCTTCCTCTGCAGCGGTGTAGCAACTTTATAATGATAAAACTTTGTAATGATAATAATACCTTTTCCCTACCTCCTGATTAAGAAGGCCAAACCATCTCTCTGTTTGTCTTTTTTTGTCTCCCTCTCTCTCACCCTCTGGTTTTGTTCCATGTCTTGCTCGTGCTCTCTCTCTCTCTCTCTCTCTCTCTCTCTCTCTCTCTCTCTCTCTCTCTCTCTCTCTCTCTCTCTCTCTCTGTCCTCTCACTGTCTCACTCCCATCACTGTGATCACCATCTGATCGCCTGCCTGCACATCCTCGCGATGCGGGGTGAAGTTTCAATTAGAGAGCCTAAAATAAGCCCCTGTGCACAGCACATGATCTCCAGTGACCTCACCGCTTTCCTCACATTAAACCAGCCTCCTTTCTTACTCGCATGTATGAATGCACTGTTCTGTGCAGGTTTTCAAACCTGCAGTATTTTTTGTCATTAATTTCCATAGCAGAGCTTCTTATCCAGGTTCGCATCCACAGACTGCAGTTAAACTGTGTCTGTAGCTGGAGATTCCCTGTTGCAGTTCCAGGTATTTTTATAAGTCGGGTCAACTTCACAACAGCAGTGCTGCATAAGGGATGTGAACCTGCCACCTTCTGGTGACCAGTCATGTTTCCTTACTGCTGCAGAACATTGAAAGTGGCAACAGTGACAGGCTGTGTGCTGTCTAGTGTATGCACACTGACTGTTTGGTTAAAATGCTGTGTCCTTTGGTAAAGAGACTCCCATTATGTTTACGTTACATTGTTATCATTTAGTAGATGGTCTTACCTAAGGTAACTTACAATTAAATCCATTTATACGGCTAGATCTGTACTGAGAGGCAATTGTGGGTTAAACACCTTGCTTAACAATGGTGCCTCAATGGGGAATCGAACCAGCAACCTTTTGGTTATGAGCCCTGCTTCTAACCGTTACACCACACTGCTCCATGCAAGCTACCCAAAACACTTTGGGTCAATGACCGTAGTGAGTGAAGGTTGGCGCTCAGTGGGCCCAGCGTGACCTGGCTACTCATTCCATCTCCTTTGATTGGCCATCTGGGCATTACCAGTGGGCGGCGCGGGCAGCGAGGCGGAGGGCCTCTGTTGAAACGCGTTCCCTGAGAGATGTGGATTTATGCTGAAAGCTTTTGTAAACCGGCAGGACGTCTCTGCATTGGAGGCCAGATGGGAACGCCTGTTTCTAATTCTGATACCCACAGATACGCAGAGTGTTGCCATTGTTTCTGAAGTGCCGATGGCGCCGGCTCAATTTCTGAAGAGCCCTTATAAGCAATGGGCACTCCAGTTCCCAAGGAAAATGGATTTGCTAAAAATGAACAGGCTGTCTGGACTAATTGCAAAATATTTGGAGGAGAAGTGGGCGGGCGTTCGTGAGTAGGTCTTAGAATAGAACCCAATGCAAGTGGTAAGGATGGTCTAATCGTGGATGACTATTACATTGATCCCAAGAGGAGTGATTGTTTTCTGGTCTCTCCTAGAGGCTGTGTTTCCATTAGAGGTGCTAGAGTCCTCTCTGGAGAACCTGTGTGGAAAAACAGGGTGACAAACAGAGCGGAAATTGGTGTTTGTTCACATTCAACTCTGAGAGCTTTTACTTCGGCAGCTCCACTCGCCGAGAGAAGTTTGGACGTGCTGAATGAGTCCAGCAGTTACCATGATGGAAACACAGCCGTTTTTCAGAGAAACATGTAGAAAAGTACCACTGAATCATGTGACCCAAATTATTCCCCTGAAAATGTGCCTAACTATTTTGTGATATATTTTTTTTTTGTTTATTCTAGGCATGCTTGAATATGACCCAGTTAAGAGATTCTCAATACAACACATCAGACAGCACAAGTAAGTAATCTGGTGTTTCCTTCATCTCTGATGTTAAAAATGAACATGTTAAAATTAAAATTTTAATACAGACATTAGAAAGATACATACATTATACTCATTTGAAGCAACCAAGAGTCAGGGGCTGTACTCTTCATTTTGGGCCAGTGTGGAAGGAGCAGGAAGATAAAGGAGGTTGATGCATGGTCTGGTACACAAAAATGCACAGCATGCTGTGTGTGTGTGTGTGTGTGTCTGTGTGTGTGTGTGTGTGTGTGTGTGTGTGTGTGTGTGTGTGTGTGAGAGAGATATGCAGTGTGTCCTGCCACCTGACTGCACGCTGATTTCTTTGTCTGCTTGATTTCATGAATTCCAGTGATTGTGAAAACGGGTGAAAGCAAAATGATGGTTTTGGTAATGGAAGGATGGCAGCCACACATAAACACTCAGCAAGCCCTTTTCTCACCTCCAGCTCGGTCAGTGGCCTATGGCGTAACATTAAGCTTTTATGATATCTCCTTTTTTTTAGTGTTGTTTTTTATTGGTACTTGCCCTTGTACGTCCAGAGAGGTGTAAAGTGCATGTCTGCCAGTGTGACTCATGAAAGTGCACGTCTCAGAGGTGTCTGAAAGGTTGTTCTGATGTCAGTGTTCTAGAATCATGTGACCGTCGGGGGGGGCGTGTCTCCAGAATGGTGAGAATCTGCCCTCCAGTTGTGGTAGGAGGCACAGCATGCACCTCTAGGCTTTGAGTGTTTTGATACAGCGGACAGTTTGGATTACGGCCGTTGTACAGGCTTTTTTGTGTCGGATCAGTGCTTGCTCAGGGCATCTTGGGGAGGTTGGGAGGAGATGGGCTTCTTACCGAGCTCGTCTGTATTGTCCATGTTCTTCAGCTGCTCTGATCATATCATCGCTTGAGTGGTGCGGTGCCATTTTAGTACTTTCTTGCTGCTCCAGCCCCCTGCAAAAACAGCCATCCAGTGGAGAGATCTGCTGTGGTTGCAGATTCAGAGAGAGTAAATCAAACAAACTTATAAAAATGGTCATTTTTATAGGTCTGCATCAGTGTTGCAAGGCTGGAAATGCCACTCCCATTGCCAGTTTGAGCTGTTCCTGGTTTTACTGCAGGCAGGCAGGGTAATGGGAGGATAGACAGCATGCAGTCCACACCTGTTCACCTGTGTACACCTCACCCTCGCTTCTCAGTTAGGTGCTGGTTGCTCCCTCACAGTAGGTGAGGCAGAGTAAGAGGACATGGTAGAACATCTATGGAATGGAATGAACTGGAATGTCTGTATGAAATCAATGGGAGCAGCAGATTCTTGCAGAAACACCTGAACCCAACACAGGGTCAAAGACGGCCTACCACACACTGGAATGACGATGTGCAGGCAGCAGGGGGTTAAAGCTGTACTGTCTTAATTCTTCAAGATCTGAAACAGTCGATGAGTTATGCAGAGATACTCTTTTGATGTTTTGTGAACTTTTTTTGATCATACTACTATTTTGTACTACTGTTCTTCTGTCTTATTGAATACAGGTGTCTCTGCTGACTGAGAGTGTTATGTATAAGCGTCCTCTGTGGAAGCCAGTTGTTAGTGGTGCACTAATATCAGGACAACGGTTTCTACCCTTGTTATTGGTGTCTTGAAGTGCTTAAAATTCTACCAAGCATTGGGTTAACGGGTAAGCACAGGATGCATTACCGTCAGTAACAAACAGAAAAAGCTATTTTCAGTTTCTTTCCACTGTAGCGTTTAGTTTCTGGTGCTTTTCTTAATGCAAATCAAACTGAGAAGTGGCCACCCTGTCTTTTCAGTATGAACGAACACGCATCTGTTGGCTGTAACTGGGATGTTGGTTCCCTTTTCAAAGTGAAATAATTCTCCCAGCTTGACAGCAGCATTAACATTTCAAATACTCTGGGATCAGACTCCTCTGTGTTTGATGTGGTCCTAAAATACAATAATGTGGAGCAGTGAGGAAAGGCTGTCTATTGAGCCCCAGACAAATAAGAGGAAAAACTGTCTCCTTAGCAGCGGTTACAAACTTTTATTATCGTTTCTTTAAAACAGGCTTTCAGTCAAACGAGTGACATTTCTCAGGGAAATTAGAGTATGTCTTATTAGATTGTAGGCAAATGTATTTTCCTCAGGAAGCTAAATGCTGTCTGTCTTTGAGTTTTTTTTTTTCCAGTGGAAGACACAGATATTTGAAGTGCGCAGGGGAGAGAAGTGACAGACTGAGGCCACAGGCAGGCAGGATGTTCCGAAGACGTCAGCGTGTTGCACTGGGAGAGAATTGCTCAAAATATCTCTGTCTCTCTTTTTTGATTACCCTCCCCCTTTAGCTTTCCTGTGAAAACTTTTTGCAGCCTTTCAGCACTCTCGGCTACACAAGCGGCAGCGAAATGCTTTCTGGTGAAAATGCAAGCTGCCGTTACTGTGGTAACGGAAGACTGAAGCACGTCCGCTGCCCTGGTGTGATGATGCCCCAGCAGCTGACCAATCGGGGGTCACACTTCCGTCATTCTCTCACCATGGACAGCTCAGCAGCTACAAATAGTTTCTCTTTTCAGCCCTGTAGAGGCTGTGGATAACAGGAATAAAGTACAGTCTCTATTACACACACACACACACAGACATGCCATCTACTGTAGCCGTAACTATTGGTCACCCTAGTTCATCTATGACTCATTAAGAATGAGGGAGGATAGAGATGTCTGCACTGGCCTCATTAGCAATCACAGTTGGTGGAGAGACAGTGATACTTGAAGGAATCCTGTGTATTTTTGGACTGTTACTATAGGCGTTTTTGTGTGGAAGAGCATGGAGAGGTTTTTCGGTCAGTGACTTGGCCACCTGAGCGGGTCTCAGGCCCCCTTTGGTCCAGTCTAGTGTAGGGCAGATACTTCAGGCTGTTAACCCTTTACTTTCATTGACCATAAATTCCACTTATTCATTTGAGTAAATTTGTATAAATCAGAAAGCTGGTGTGAGCTAGGTCTGTGTGAGCTCAAATCGTAATATCTGGAGTAACTTGCACCTCTGGAAGCTTGCATGGAAGAGTGGTGTGTGATCAGCCTTTGTTTGGATCAAGAGCACATTTCTTTCCTTAAAGCTCAGGTGACTCTAGATGAAACCTGCCAGATTCTCCCTCTCTCTCTCTGAGTCTGAGCTGTCAGGAATTCGGGGGGGGAGGGGTCTCTGCACAGATTGGGTATCTCTAGGGTGTAGGGGCATTTGTGTGGCTTTCTCTCTGCATTTTCAGGTCTTTCAGCCCTAGTACATGTGTATGAGTGAGGTCACCCTTATTAAACAGGAACAGCCAGCTCACGTACACACAGTGTGAAAGAGATGCAGCTGACCTCCCAGCCCCAGTGCACACCGGTCATCATGTCCTCACTGAGCATACCCCTGGGTACTGGGTGCTGGATCAACCTATCACAAGCCAGGGACTGGCCTCATGTGACTCTGTTCTGGATTGTGACCCTGCCCTTGGCAAACCCTGTATTAGTGAGTGTATGTGAAGGGATGGCCATGTCGTTGAGCTGTTAGGGAATCTGACATGTAACCAGCAGGTTCAAACCCTGGCTGCAACAGTGCTCTCGTACCCTTCAGTCAAGCACTTAAGCTGATTCGCTTCAGTTAATATTTCTGTATATGTATACGCTCTATAAATATATGCTATGTTAAAAAGCATAGCCAGTGAATGTTCTGCAGATAAAGCATCCTAATAAGCAAATAAATCACATGTTTCTATTTAAAGGGAAAAAAGGACGAACAGCAACAGCTTTGATGCTGTAACCTGTTTCCCCTTCAGATGTGGCACGTACCCCTGCAACTCTGAGCATGCTCAGACCAGTGAAACTACGCGTTCCGCCACGCAAATGTTTTTCCATCACCAAACCAGTGTCCCGCTCTGTTAGAGTTGTGTGAACAATGCATTGTGGGCCAGGGTTTAAATCCCCTCAAATTATTCATGCCACGCGAGAGATGGGCCCGGGGGGGCCGGCGGGGCGGCGAGGCCGGGTAATCGAGATGAATACGCTGAAACGCCGCGGGAATCTCCGCGCTCTCGAAGTGACACGGCTCAGGGCCAGCTTCTGAGGGCCTGTTTAACAATGCATGAGTTCTGTGAGATGATCTGCTGTCATCGCAGCTCGTTGGAGGAGCTCGGGGTGGAAGGTGGGGGCTCTGGGTGCAAGGGCCTCGGAGCCCTGAAGCCACACCTCCACCCCCCAGCTGCGGGGGGGCCATGATGGCCGGGTGGCTGGGGGGTGATGACTATATGGACCAGGAGAATGCAGCGGGTGCTGGTGTTGGACATTCAGCCCTCTGTCCAAAACTGCTGTCGGACGAGTCTTTTTTTTTTTTTTTGAGTCAAACGAGTCTCTCGTGCAGTGAAACGTTGACGAGCTGAAGCTGTTATATGACTGACAACATGTTACTTCCCAGGAGCAGGTTCGAGCTCTGCTTGTTCCTGTCATAAAAAGTGCTACTGCAGGTTATTTGTGTAAAAAATTGGAGTGTGTATCCATCCAGGTCAAACAGACTGTTCACTGAAATGTTCTGTGCCAGGATCTTTTGAGCCGTGTGCAATAAATTGCTAATACTACATGATGACAGCAGCCTTGGTTGGTGTTTGTTTTATGTTTGTTTTTTTTTTTGCTCCTGTCCAGTTGGGTGCGCAAGAAACACCCCCCATCTGAGCCCCCGGTCCCCATCCCGCCCAGCGCAGACACCAGGGACCCCTGGCGCAGCATGACGGTGGTGCCTTACCTGGAGGACCTGCACGGCTACACCGAGGACGAGGACGATGACGAGCTTTTCGACGGAGAGGACGAAATCATCTACACTCAGGACTTCACAGTGCCAGGTAAGAACAGGCTATCATCCGCAGTCAGGACGTCACAGTGCCAGGTCAGAACGTGATATCATCTGCACGTAGGACCTCAGTGCCAAGTAAGAGCAGGAAAACATCATCTACACACAGGACATCAGTGCAGGATGAGAGCTGAATAAAGACAATAGATGCAGGCATGGGTTGATGCAGCGTGAATCCAGAATTGCAGGGTGACAGGAAGTGGTTTATTAAGGGGCTGATGGGAGATGAAGTCCGGAGGGTATTAAACAAGCCTTCACCTCCCATCATCCACTTGTACAGACTGCCTGTTGAATTCAGCTACTTCTCCTGCAATGTGTCTGGGCGTTGTTCAGAGAAGATGTGGTGTTTGTTCAGTAAAACACAGTACAGTGCCTTTGACTTGAGTCATCACTCAGGTGCTTCATTCAGCGTTAGATCTGATCAACTGTAGAGGAACAACAGCCTTACATAATCATCTTTAAACAAGAAAAGTGCACTTTCCCTTTAATGTGGTGACATACATTCAGCCGTATTTGGTCTACTGATCCTTCATCCGTAGTCAAGAAGAGGAAATAAAGCTTTTGTGTGCAAGTCCTACCAGGCAAAAGGAAAAGCTTTTAAAATGAGAGCTAAAAGCCTGAGGAGCTACATACAGAAAAGGCACCCAAGCAGTGTTATATAAGGCACCATTTGTGCTGACTCCCGTCTAGACACACCGCTTGTAATAACGGTGTGTTTCAGTGAAACACTAGAAGCTGTAACCTGGGGGAAGACTACAGGGAGAAGAAATCTCTTTCTTCTACATTCTTATCGTCAAGGCCACGTCTGCCTTCTCGGTAGACGCGCTGGCGCGCTGGCTTTTTTAGGCCTGAAAGGCAGGACAGAGAAGGTACAGTGGACCCGTGTTTCTCCACCCAGGTCCTGAAGACCCGCCTCTCTGCTGATTTTGCACTGCAGCTGAGCTCTCGCTTAATTAGCTTTGACTGTGCTGCTAACTGCGTGCTGATCTTTGACATCCCGTCTGCATTTAATCTCTTAGCAAAAGAAATGTACTGTCGGAGGTGTGGGCGCTAATTAAAAGTCGAAATTCAGTTGTTTATCCGGCGTATTCTTGTCTCCCCTGTTAGCAAATTTGGTACAGGTCTCTCAGCTCAGCGAAGTTAGTTGCTTGATTACTTTATCTCTTTTGACCGATTAATAATGACTGTTGTTTAGTAATGTTGAGTACCTGTCTGCATTTAAAATTTTCAGATCAGAAGTAGTAATACTGCCAGCAAAACTGATAACAGTTTTAGCTGTTAACCCTGGAACCATGTCACTCTGTTGATCCAGATTTTATGATTGAATTCCCCAGTTTCTGATAGTAGAGAGAAACTGCTGTAGTAGATCAGCTTTTGTGAATGGAAACAGGAGACAGGGAGATTCCTAGCCAGCCCTGTAGGATTCTCCTCCAGAACAGCCTTCTTTACATTACATTACTGGTTTTTAGTAGACAGTCTTATCCAGAGCAACTTGCACAGGTCACCATTTTTACATACTATCCATTTATAAAGGTGGATATTTAGTGAGGCAGTTCTGGGTTAAGTACCTTGCCTCTGGATACAGCACACGGGCAAGGTACTTTTCCTTGTCCCAGCAGGGAATTGAACCAGCAACCTCTCGATTGTGAGCCCTGCTTCTTACCACTGTGCTACAGTGCTGGCCTTCTTATGACCCAAGTTTGACTCAGACTGTCCACGTGGAGCTCAGTCAAAGCCAGTCACATCATGCCATTTAGTTCCTTTCAGATGCTATTTACAGCACAGCTAACTTTCTGTATTCTCTAAGTTTCATCCCCTTATGTGGTTTTGCTTTTTCCCATCCGTGTTTTCAGGTCAGCAGTGAGGGTCAAAGCTGAGAAGACAGAGAAAGGGAGAGAGAGCTCTGCATGCTAAGGATGAGGAAAACAAAAAGGAGGAGAGAGGGAGAGAAAGAGAGAGGCCACAGGAGTATCCTCGTGCACAGTCACAGAAACTGAGAGCATGTGTTATTTGTTGCGTTTTGAAAAGAAGGAAATGCGGTTGCAGGAGTTTGTTATGAGTAATAGTCTAATAATAAAGCAAGATACATTCTTTTGAATGAACGGTGATGCAGAAGTGATTTCAGATGCAGTCAAAACATACCTTATTGATGAGGTGAAGCAACATTTAGTTTAGTTTAGTAACCACTGCTTTTGTGTCAACACACCACTCCAACAGCATGAGGAAACTGGAAATAACAGATGGGGTAGAGATGGGTGGCTCTGAAGATGGTTCAACCGTTTCCAATTCAAATGGAGAAAGGGTGATAAATACGTTTGATGACAGATCTACAGGAAAACAGTCCCTAGCCTTTATCCAGAATCTCTGGATACTGGCACTGGGAAGGTGGCTTCCTTCAGCAGTGTGCTGACCCAGTGCATGTAGTTTATCCATGACAGCCCAGTAAGAGCAAGCTGGCGCCTAGCACCTCAACCGCTGGGTGGCGCTTCTTTTCCTCAGGAAATTGCATTGTGTCCATTACAAATCAAAGAGTTTGAACTACCACCTTTCTTACGTCTGTGTCGCTCCCTGCCCATTGCAGATAAGATTCCAGACCAATCTGTGGAATGATACTGCATTTGAATGAAACAAATCAAAATCAAAAAAGCTATAATTAAAGAGGCAGTCAGTGCTGGGAAAATGTGGAGTAAGGTGAGGTGAAAGGCTTATAGGAGATTGCAGTTACATAAGAGTTGCTGAACTGAAGACATTAAATGAGATCTGAATGGGAAGGAAATCTGTGAGCAGGACAAGCTTCCATGTTGTTAAAGAGGTGCATTTTCTTGGAGGGAGGTAGTAAGAGAAAGAGCAGTGCTTGTGCTGGCAGGTGATCCATTTCAGCACTGCAGATACTGACCAAAGAAGAGCCTTCAGGAGGTGGGAGTGTCTACCTGTAGATCATTTCTGGGAAACCTCTGAAACAATCTGAAATTATGAGATCAGATTAGAGCCCTTTGTGGTAGAAGGCAACCTTTCAAACATGCACTTCAAATTTCAGTTTCAAAATGAGTCCTTTCTGTAAGCTGCTGGTTTACCTTTCAGATGCATGCACAGCTGTGCACCACACCGATTGATCTAGCAACCGAATGGCAGAATTGAGGTGCAAAATAGACACCTGCCATGTTTACAAGTGAAATGATGTAACGCAGTGTTCCTTTTCATTGTGGAGACTGTGTTCCAGAACAGCAATAATACTGTTTATTAATGATGTCATAACTACACTGGAGTGTTCAGTTGTTTGTGTTGTGTCCTTTTTTGGCTTTAAACAACATCACTGATTTTTTTTTTTAATCCAATAACTGATTTTTAGTGATCATTAATAGGCACAACCACAGAAATAAAAAAAAATGACAGAATAAAGCCCTACTAATAATTGATTGTCTTTAAGGAAGAAGGAAGCAGTCAAAGATTCCAAATGCTATTACATCCACCAAATTTACATTTTCCAAAGATGGAGGATAAGGTCTGTGTGTGTGCGCACACGCACATGTGTGTGAGAGAGTGAGTGTGCATGTGTGTAAGTGTGTGAGTGAGTGAATGGAACGGTGTAGAATGGAATGATCATTATAAAATTCCGGACTGCTAGGTGATGTACCATGCAGCAGAGGTTTCAGTCCAGGAATCCTCCTTTTTTTTTTTTTTTTTTTTTTTTTTTTTTGCAAAATATTAAATGCATTCCAAACACAAAGTGGATTCACATGTTTGATGATCACAGTAGTATTGATAGTATTGTCTTATTCAGGGCTTGGGGCTTGTTCAGAGCTCAGGGCTTGTTCAGAGCTATGCAACTCCAGTCTAGAAGGATTTCAGTCCAGCTGCTTTTTTAGCACGCTTTAAATACTCACACTCATAGAACTGGGGCAGGAAGCTGCAGGGGGAAAAGTGAAGACCATGATTCGCTGAATCAGGTAGTCAAGTTCCTGTCTGGAATGAAAACCTGCAGACTGTGCAGCCCCGTAGGACCAAGGTTGAATGGAAAGGGTTTAGTTGAGTCATTCATGTAACTTTTGTATTTTATGAAAGTGACCCCTCTCATTGCTTTCCATCGACATTGAAGTCATAGTACCTTTGTGCAATGGGCTGTGTGAAACGATTTCCATGGATAATTTTGAGACAATAGCTCATGTCTCATTCATGTCTCACTCACGTCTCATTCCTATACACCTGTCTTACCTCCAACTGGCAGGCTTGTATTGGTTTATAATTTGATATGGCATATAACGTGCAGGAATTATTACCTATTACTTGTGAGAGGTGTTCTTAGCTGAGGGCCGGCCCTCCCTTCTCCCGACTGCTGCTGATGTAAGTGAGTGCCAGGCAGATCTGAGTTGTCAGTGTCAACCAGTGGGAGGGAGCGGATGCGTTTGGGCCGCGCAGTCTTCCTGTGTGTAGGATGCTGATCTCTGAAAGGCACCGAGCGGTGTGTTTATGCCGTAGATGCGCGGTTTGTGCACGGTGAAGAGTTTGTCATTTTCCAATCTGTTTTGCTGGTCCGAAGCGGTGCCTCCTTCCTCCCACGGACTCGCAGGACAGCGACTGTTGTCAGATATTGGTTTTTTTTTTTTTTTTTTTCGGGAGGGGCCCCTTTAAGCGACCGGCATGTCTGCGTCTGTGCGTTGCGTGGGGCAAATGAGTCACATAAGCGCATCCACTGGAAACCGCTTTGTTTTCTGAGCAAATTTAATTCCCCCAGCTTTTTTTTTGTTTGTTTGTTTTTATCATTTCAGGGGAGGCGTTAAAAAAAAATAAAGATGAATGGTTGTGTAATTTCTACCCAACTGTTTCCTCAGTCGGACAGGGAGGTGATCTATTGATTGCTATTTTGAAAAAATGAGTGCTAACCTTTCAGGATTTTTTTTTTTCCTCTATTGTTAGCTGCGGAACTGTTTGTGTACGGCCCCACGCTGGGACTTAATAGTATTATAATGTCACCTCCACATGAGAGCACAGAGGTGCTCTTTCAGAAATAGCATTATTTTGTTGTTCTACATATAAATGGTGCTCAGAAAACAAGCCTTGACATTGCAGATCACATACAGTGGAGAGAAGAGATGCAGAGAATGGGTTTTATGCTGTTAATCTTTTGCTTGTTGTTTCAGATGCCTAGTCGAATTGGTGCTGAGAGAATCATGTCCTTTTCAAATATAGGCGGTGTACATAAATGTTCTAAACATGTTCTTCTGTAGAGACAACTTTAGAGGACTTTAGAATTCATATTGGAAACCTAATAAATGCGTTGGCAATAATTGCGGTCTTTGACTTAAGCCAGTCCCGTCCTCAGTGGGACGTTCCTGCTCTGGACCCCTCCTCCAGTCTATACTTTGCAAACTCGTAGTGTTTAAATATCATATTGCAGCCTCAGAACACCACCTCACAATACACACACACACACACACTCACACTCACTCACTCACTCACTCAAACACATATACACACACATACCACATATACTCACTCACATACACACACACACACACACACACTCACCCACTCAAACACATATACACACACTCACATACAGACACACACAGACACACACACACACACTCACTCAAACACATATACACACACATACCACATACACACACACACACACACACACACTCACTCACTCAAACACATATGCACACACACAATTCCCGTTTCAGACTGTTGGAATACAATCTTTTCCGCCGCTCACTCCAAAGCGTTTCTAATCACAGATTTGGAGGCTGGGGTGTGTCTAAGTGGCCCTGACGACCGCGTGAGTCATCCTGCTGCATTCAGCTGGGTTTACGCTCCGACTGAGAGCATCCTCCTCTCCACTCTGCCCCCTGCTCTCCTTACTCCCTAATTTTACAGCCCGGGGGGGGTGTTCGCGTCGGAAGAGATTTAGCACAGGCCTCGTGGAGGTGAGGGCGCCTACAATCAAGGCTGTTTTCAGTAATAATACGCGTGCATGTCTTTAAATACAGAAGGTCTTGTCGAGGTGTGAATTGTGCCTTACGTTGTCTTTGAGTACCGACACAAGCACCCCCCTCTGTTCGATTCAAATATCTCTGTGATAACTGCCGCCGGTTACTTACATTTCCACAGAGTCAGTATAACGACAGCTGGCCAGAGCCAGGATGTGGCACTACAGATATTCTCTTCACTGACCAGATATTTAGCTCCGTGTGCTTCTCTTTGAGAGCAGTCATTGCCATTGTTGAAGCGCAAGCGCTAAAGTGCTCCTTATGAATATTCATGAGTGGGTGTGGTTGAAGGCCGCACAGCAATGCAGACAGCAGCAATGAGCCTTGGGCATGTTCGCCTGGTGCCGATGTCTCAAGTAAATGTTTTTTTTTTTTTTTTTTTTCCCCGGCCATATCGATTCACCAGTATCATGACTCATCTGCTCGGTAGCCACTGAAAATGGCATTCTAAAGCAGGAGGATGTACGTGTTCGGAGAATCAGGCTCAAATCAAGATTAGCAGCATCAAAAAAAAAACACACATCCTCCACTGACAGCAAGACAAGAATAGACCTGCTTTCAAATGCTGCAGTCTGCCACTGAATGCATTTTCAGGGTTGTGTGGCCTGAAACAATCATCTTTTCACAAATTTGTTTTCTTCCTAAGGGAATGCACCTGTCGGAAAAAAACTAATTCAGACAATTTCCTGTGAGAGGCAAGGCAGCAGGAGTGTCCGGGGTTTAAGATGACCGTCAGTGGCCGTTAATGAAACGGGCTTCTTTTCACACCAGCAGTTTATTGTTGGGATCCTAGAACAGGTTCTGCATCAGAAAAAAACCTGCACTACTGCACTTATGTTTTCACCAGACCTGACCGGACAGTCATTTGCTTCCATGAATTACACCAAATGCAGACCACATCAGAGCATGATTTATGTGAGATATGCAGTAGAGTGCCGCTGTGTCCTTGGCTTCTCAGGCAGTAGGGTTATTGTGTGTGTGTGTGTGTGTGTGTGTGTGTGTGTGTGTGTGTGTGTGTGTGCGCGCGCATTTACCAGCAGCATTTCTAGATGAGTCAGCTTGCAAGTTGCCTTCAGGTCAGTGCTGCCTCCTGAGCTGCATATATACAAAGGTTCCTTTCAAAATGGTGGGGTAACTAGCAGATGACAGCAGACCTCAGACCCTCTTCAGGTGACCTTCAGCCCCTTTGACGAGAGGGGGATCCCTCACAAATCTTCCACTGCTTCTGGATTTGGTCACACGTTGCCACCCCTGTGTACTTTATACAATGAAACCCATTTTAAAAACTGCATTTGCAGTGCTCCCAAATGACAATTCAAGTTTCATAAAAGGTGCCAGTTTTAGCAGAGTCCATGGAAATGAGATGGTGATGGTGTCTGCACTGCATCTGGATGTGGTGCTGATACCTTACACAAGTACACACACAATAATACACATTCACACACATGCACATCACTCACACTCACATAAACACACACACACTCTCTCACACACACATACACACTCGCGCGCATGCACTCAAAATCACTCACATGCACACTAGCACTCACACACACACGCTGAATGTGGAGTGATGAGCAGCTGGGTGGATCGGACCCTAACCCACCTGCGCGCCCCCCTGTTGCACCCCCCCAGGGCACGTCCCGGACGACGACGCGGAGCAGAACGGGCAGACCGGCACCCGCCTCGCCCCCAAGCCCGTGTGCGTGAATGGCACCGAGGCGGCGCCCCTCAGCAAGCCCAAATCCGAGCGCCGGTCCAGCTCCTCCTCCAACCCCTCCCGCAAGGGCGTGTCCGCCGCCAGCAAGATCCGCAAACTGTCCACCTGCAAGCAGCAGTGAGCCGTCCCCCGCACCCCGGATGCCACGCCCTGAGCCCCAGTGAGTGTGTCCGCCCGTGTGTGCGACGACCACCATCGCCATCTCACACACATAAAAGCACCAAAGCTCTACTGCTGTCCGCAGAAACGGCATTAGAGGTGCTTTTATTATCAGACCTTTTAAGATGTTTCGTTTGACTTCTGAGTAGCACTTAAGGAA